>CM031857.1:65725120-65830369 GCA_018697195.1 Certhia americana | reverse complement strand
CTATCTATCTATCTATCTATCTATCTATCTATCTATCTATCTATCTACATGTATATATGTTTTAAAGTAGACTCACTCCATGTCCAGCATGGACAGTAATCCACTGGGAAAATTTAATGTGATTTACTGACACTCAGCAAATCCTTGTTCATACAAAGTGAAGCACAGGAACATCAGTATATACATTTAACATAAGGTTTGCGTTTTAAAGCCATGCCCAAGATAAATGTCCTTTAAGCAGCACAGAGTACCTTCACAGAAAGGTGGGAGGCCTAGACAGAGCTGCCAGTCTTCTGCAAGCATTTCCTCAAGTGCAAACATTTAAGGTGGAATGCTAAACAAATATTTTAATCACCTCTATAAGGTTTTTCAGAGCCACTTTGATCCAAGTTCACTGGCTTACCACACTCTTGCTGTGACTTTCCATTTCTAAGTAGGCAGCCGTGTTGCACACTGGTGATTTTGCTGCATCTCCTTTAGTTTATGATAATCTTTCTGCAAAGAAGTAAGAACAGTTATTAGAACACTGCATTAAACCATATATGAAAAAGAAAATTCCTCTCAGGAGCATTTCAGGAGCTAACATCTTTTGCAGCCCTGTGATGCATGTAATAGAGGTCATCCTCTCTCTTGCCAGGCACTGACTGGAGTTTTCCAGCTCTCCTGGAAATAACTCAAATTGCCAGTTTAAATGCATTGATGAGTAAGGGCCTTCAGATAAAGGTACAAAGGTGTTTCACATACCATGGAGATAAAAGACACATGTAAGTACTTCAATGGATTCCTCGAGTTGTCTCTAGACACATTTTTTATGTTTTTTCCCTGTATCCCTTGCCAAAGATAACCATAGTCACCTTACTCTTTGTATTCTTCCACAGCCATTTACATGCCATCCTCACTACACCTTTTACTCACTTATGTGCCTGCTGTTGCTGGACTGGGGATAACATTTTCTCAGGCCACAACAGAAATGTTAATCCATGCAGTACTTCTGTCACCTCCACATGGATTATTGTAATTCCTCTCCGGTGTAAAAAACCTGATTGCAAAACTTCACAAGTTCTGTTTTACATAAAATGCTGTGGCTGACATGCTTATTCATCTTAAACTAAATTAGCATATCACTCTGGTCTTTTGATCCATGCTATGGCTGCCAGTCAGAGCAGTGCTTCCTTCCTACATGACCTGGCATGCATTGATGTGTGATGGTGTATTCTGACCACAAGTATTAATGCAAGCATATAGTTTAGGCAGCAAAGTATTGCCGTGCTCCTTTTGCACGCTATAAACCACCTTTTTCTTTGCTTTATGTTGATGTGCTAAAACTTCTAATAGTCATGCTACAGAATAATTAATATATTCCCAGGTATTAGGAATGGGAATGGACTCCAGGTGAAATAAAATGTGCTTCAGCTGCAGAAAGTCGTGTTGTAAAGTTCTTTTCTAAATGAGGCTTTTACTGGACAAACAGGACTCCACTCTTTACTGATTTTAATTTCAATATGGAATATAGAACTGTTCAAACCTCTGTCTGCATAACTTTGTAGGGAATAGCATGGTAAGGAAAGGAATTCACAAGGAGCTTTCTCCAGACTCTATCTAGTGTTTGGAAGTCTTTAGCAATACAGGAAATGAAGACTAAATGTCATTTTTCCTGACACATTTCCATGGGGAATAATAACACCAAAGCACAACACGGTTCTATTTTAGAGCTAGGAACACAGTATGAATTTTGCTGTTGAGAACATAATTAAAAACCCCAAAATTATTTGAAGTGCACCTATTTAAGAAAAGTTGATGACAAAGAACAAATGTCTCAGAGTTACATTAACGTTACTGTACTCTTTCATACTTATTTAGCCCATGAAAGCGCTCATCTTGTTTTTGCTTTGGGTTGCAATCCTGTATTGAGTATATTTGTTTTGCCTTAACAAGCCATAATAGAATTCCCATGCACTTGAATAGTTTGTGATGGAGACCTGCTTCCCACATGCTATAACCTGACTTTGTGGATATTTAGGTTGAAGATTCACCTTGTCTAACTTCACATTTGCCATAATAAGGTCTACTGCTGAGCTGGTTGCCTTAGGCATGTTGTTTGTTGATGGAGAGATGCAATTTTGGGGCACAGTCTGACTTGTTTTGTGGATAAATCAAATTATATTAATTTGCTAATTATCTAGATTAAATTAGACACAGCCTTTTATTATCGATCAGATGAATTTCATTCTTGGAGACACAACTACCATTAGTCACATAGTATTTTAGCTGAGTGCAGTGCAACTGGTGGTATGAATAAATGTCTACGTGCTGAGGGCCTTATACTACAAATATCTGAAAGCTGACTTATTTGAAAAGTTTCAGTAAATCACATGGTAACTAAAAGACACCAGGGGAAATTTGAAACTATTGTTATAATCTGATGGCTATTCAGTGCTTTCACCCTCTTTGCTAGTGAGTTACACCTGTACTAGGCAAGGAAAATAGTAAGGCCTCTGCACATATGTACAGATGTTTAGACACAATGAAAGATATGTTACCTGTGTACATACTACTATGCATTTTTTTTATTCTAGTCTGTAGATTGAAAACACCTGCAAACCAGAGAGATGTAGTAACTTGGTATGCAACCTGGGTCACACTCTCCTTGTCTTACATGAATATGCACATGAATAATGAGACCCTCTTTTTTTTGCCTTCTCTAGTAGCAAAACCGAAGTTAAACAAAAGAGCTTCTTTGATTCCTTCTACTATAATGCTGCTAATCTCAGCAAAGTTAGGAACTTGCATGATACTAAAGACAGCATTTTTTAAGGTATTTTAGATATACAGACATTTTAAGTATAATTGTTTGTAAAAAAAAAATAAAAATTGGGAAAATAATAAAATAGATTTGCTATTTAGTGAAATGGTTACAATTTATTTAAGTTAGATTGTCCATGCCTCAAAAAGTTGCTAATATGTAATATTTACTTTTTGCAAAGAAAATTAAGCAATTGTATTTGCCAAGCAAGTAGAACTTCCTATGTTACTTGTCTATTAATTTTTTTCATATACAGTGCTATTTAATGATGAAAAAAAGAAAAGAAAAAAAGTAAGAATTCTACATGCAGTAAATCATAGGTTGTAATTCTTCAAATGCCTAACATAAACAAGTACCTCTGGAAAGCTACTGTGTGGGTTTTTTTCTTAAAGAAGTACACACATATATATACATTTAAATCTACACCAGATAATGAGGTGTCTGTATTATTGCAGAAACACTATAATGCACTGAAACATCTAATATTTAGCATGCCTGTCATAAATATTAAACCTTGATTTATTCATAGAGCTGCAATGAAATACAAACACATATGCACACATATGTACCACCAATTATAAAAACTGATATACACAGTGGAATATTCTAATGGGTTGGTCCTCTGTTTATTCTCAAAATTGTTTCCCTCAGGCTCCATTTCTGTTACTGTACCATCTCAAGTGGATCTGAATTTGAAAGTGTTCTCTGGTTTTGAATGTTAATGGATGTCATTGCACTATGGCTCTACAAGAAGGAAGAATATTACTATGAAATAAAAACTCTGGAAGTTTTGAAGAAGATATTTTTTAAGCCCCAGCTCTGACAAAAATAAGGATACTTTCACTTTTGCCCCATGAAAACAAATTAATCTTGCTATATAAATAAAGGACATTTATTTATTTATGCAGAAAATGTACTAAAATTTGTTTAAATGTGTAAAGTAAAATAATCAGATGAATTTAATACTGATAAGAAATGATAGTTCCTATTATGTTAACACTGTGCACAAGGTCAAGGCCTATTCTGGGTTTTCAGATAATTGAAAGAAAATCATTCTGATGTTTCTTAAAATTTTACTTAGGCTAGCAATGAATATTTAAAAAAATGAATACCTAACCAATAATCCATCCTTGGTAAAGATTCAGCTAAACCTTGCAACAAAAATTGCCTTTTGGTTCAGCCTATTTATTTTTAATCTAGGACTCTCTTATTTGAGATTTCAGAAGAAAGCCATTTTTTATGGAGATTGCAGTGTAGTAGATGAAACGGTAGCAGGAATTTTTTTATATAAGGTTTGGCAGAAGGAAGATATCTGCACTCATACCAGAAATATCAGCAAGCTGTATGTTAACTCTAGATCATGCTGCATACATCAAAAACTCTCACATATACAAACAAAATTTGTCTAAAGTCATTACTTTCAGAAACTAGACAGTCTGGGACAATAGTAGGTCCTTTATTTGTTTTTACTTCTCTTTCAACCAGTCTTTCCATATTAGCACTTTTTTTCTTCTTTTTTATTTTTCCTTTTTATTCTAAATCATATGAAAAGAGAACACAAGTTATTTACCACATTGCATTTCAAGAGCCTGGGGTCTGGGTATTTTAGCCCTTACTTTAATGAACACTTCTTATTCCCACAAACAGTCCTACTGGTGTCTATGAAATTATGCATATTGGTATTACACATTTAGAAGATGTAAGAATTTTGCCTTTGGACCTCACAAATATGAAAAGTAAGCTGTAATGGTAACTGGTGTAAATCATATTTTCTGGAAATTTTTTGAAAGCATGGCAGGGAAAATCTGGTAAGATTGAGTGTGGTGCTCACAGAGATGAGAGAACAAAAACATGAAAACTTTGTGTGCACCTTGGCATTCACATATAGTATATTGATGCTTGGATGCATAAAATATTTTGTTCTGGTTATTGTTTAGTAAAAGCTCAGGCAGCCAATGGTTCAGTTAATCAGTATATTAAATAAGAAGTTACGTAAGTATGATTTTTCAGCTCTCTCTCTCTCCTTGATCTTTGAAGTGTGTCACTCTTTCATTTTGCCATTCAACAGCCTGACATGCAAAAGCTTTGTTCAGACAGTTTAATTTAATCACTGCCACTGGTTCAACAAGATGATAAAATCCCCTGTGCTGTACAACATCCAACATCCAGCTCACTGTTATCTGATACTGTTTGAAGCTCCTCTCATGAATGTGTGCTGATAACACAAGAACTCCAAACATGTCATAAACAATATATTAATACCCTTGATTGAATTCCATTAGAATAAGAACGAGATGAAGTTTAGGCCGTCCAAGAAGGCCAGTGTAATAAAATGTAATTTGGACTAATCTTTCCAAAGAATGCCTCGTGTTTGAAGATGACAGTCTCCCATCAGAAGCAGAAGTAATTGCTTGTTGAATACACTGGGAACTCCTTTGAATTCTGGCCTTTGTACTTTGTGCACTTTCCAGGTGTCTCCTGCAGCAGACAATCTACCCTTTTGTTTCAGCAGAGAGATGACAGGACTGCAAATAATAAAATAGGCAGTGTTTGTTTTAAGGAACAGTGGGGGGCCGGATGGAATTTCTGGGAGCTTAGGACTAAAAGTGGGGCTGTTAAAGCAAAAACAAAGCAAAGGACTTAATAGGTAACGTAATTCAAGTAATCTGTTTCCTTAAATTGAATCAGGAAGGGGTAGGAAAGTATTTCAGCCAACGCATACCTACAGATAGCAGAAAGCATAAAGGTTAACCTGTTTCTGGAGTAGATCTTTGCACAACAGAGCAGCAATACTGAAAACTTGTTTAGCCAGCAACTTTAACTGGTTTAAACCAGAATTTTCAGGATATGTAATTTGTTAAATTGATGTGGTTTACATCAATTTTTTTCTTTGGTTTTGTTGACAAGGAAGAATTTCTTAGATTATTTCATAAGTAATAAACTAAAATAAATGGTGGTACTCTGATTTTGTAATAAATTTATTATTTATTTGCAGCAAATCCTGATTTTCATTAAAAAATTACCAGGCACTGACAATACCCTTTCTGGTCCAGAAAATCTATAATGCAGAGAATTAAAAAAAAAAAAAAAAAAAACAAAATAAACCAACACAAAAAACCCCAAAAAAACCGCCCCCACACACACACTCAAAAACACACTAAGAGGCTTTGTTTAAAAGAGGATGCAGTTTGGCTTTGTTTAGCTCATATTCATTTCAGTGCTGTTGATTCACATGTGAATCACTGTAACTGGGGAGTAAGGGCAGCCCAAATATACAGTCACAGGAAAATAAGTGTCTGGAGTTGTCAGTGCAAAAGGGCAACAAGTTTATCCATAGACTGGATCTGTGAACATTTCTACTGGACCCAACAGCACTTTGCATTCCGGTCCAGTGAACATTCCTCCAAATCCAACACCACTCTAAAAAGACAGGCTGGTGGCATTTCTCCATTCAGTCTTTATTTTTCTGCCATTTAGTGAGCTCTTAGCTCTATTATGTGATTAAAATATCAGCTGAGACTACTAAGATTATGCCTGTGAAAATACTTGTCCATACCTACAAAATTCAAAAGCATCGCAACACCTTGAAACTCTGCTTCCTTTTAGCAGTTTGTACAGGTGGAGTAAATTAGCTTATTTTTATCTCTCTCTCTGTCTCCCCTAACTGAGGAGATGGAATATTGTCTTTGGCAGAAGAATAGTTTCACGTTTGCTTGTTTTGTCTCAGTGAATACATGTACTTCTTAGCATTATTGTGACAGCACTTTCACCATTTTCTATTCTCTTTCCAAGAAGCTGCAAAGTACAGCTTCTTGAGGAATGGTAATAGCTGCAATTTTAATTTGGGGTAATTTGAAATAAATACAGCTGGCATTGCAGACAGATAAAACTCTGATTATGACAGAATTGTTTTCTGTGACATCTCAGCTTCTTTTAGGCTGAATCTGCAAACACATATGCTAAACTTGAAATCTGTGAAATCAGCTGTGCCTCACTGGAGCTGGTTATATGTTTGGAGGAATCAAATGCTTGGGGGAGGCAAGTGTAAAATGTTCACTGGATTAAGACCTTCAGCACAGCATTTTTGGTGTTTGTGATATGCACAACATATATCAAGAGCCATTAAAATACGTTTCAGGAAAGAATTCTCGAGATTGATTGTTTCTTCAAAAATGACTCAAAAAATCAATCAGAACTGTTTTAGAAATATGCCTACTATGCACCAAGATCTAGTTGTTTGGTTTTTTTAACAAAATTTATCAATCCATTAAAGAGGAGACAAGTAAACAAAAATGAATTGTCATTTGTGTTATTTTATTAGTGTCACATGAGATTACAGCATATTATTGACTTTAACAATATTTTACCCAAGGAGATTTGTTTTAACATGCACAAATCAGGATCAATACTAGATGTGCGTTAATTTTCATAAAAAAGTTACAAGGCAATTTTTTTTTTTACAAATCCCCTGATTACACTTATAGTCTATGAAAAAACCCCATGATTGTCACCTAGCTAAGATTTAATTATTAAAAATTGGATTATTATTTGCATTGCTTCTTACTTTCCCAGGTGCATTATTTAGTGACCAAATGTAATTTCTGTGCTCACTCTGCTATAGAGTGAAGTTAGATCACCTGCACAATTTTTGCTGACATTGCTGCCTTTGCTTGCTTTATCAATTCCTTTTTTCCCCCTTTTTTCATTAGAGATCACATATAGTTTAAGAGCTGTAATCTGAAACCTTACAGCTCTAGTGGATACTTAAAAGACTCATTGATGCACTTTGAAACCTAGTCAATTGAACAGCATTAGCAACAGCAGCATCTAGCCATTAGGCTATTAGGATCATTTGCCGAGGCACTAAAATTAAATATAGGGACACTAGCAATTCCCCAATTATATTGTGTTAGTATAATGGCAGTGAAAAGGATATTATTTTAGTCAGCTCAGTGCCACTATTGCAAGAATCAAGATGCTTTCCATTTTGTGGATGTAGATATGTATTGGCCAGGAGACTTTGACATTAATTTAATTCCCTCTGCAGGAAGAATAGATCAACACCATGGACAAGATTCAAATATTACCAGCCAAGGGCAGCTTTTCACAGGCTCCATATTTAATAATATATTTGTGGGGTTTTTTAAAGCATTTTAAATTATATGTGTAAGTTAAAGTACCATCTACAAAAATATCCATATTGAGGAGGCAGAGTGAATGGTACACAGTCCAGGCAAAGAAATTATTAGTCTCTGTTAGCTGTCTCCCACAGCTGTGACCCTACTGATTAAGTGGTGCTAAAAGCAATATAAGAATGACTTTATCACACTCAAACAGAGTTCCCATTAGTCCAGTCCCAAAAGAGACAACAGCAAGTGCCTAGAAATCTACATGCAATGGTACATGCCCAGCACACCTTTCCCCAACTCTTCCTGAACTAAGAGACAGTGTTAGTTTAGACTTTCTTTCAGATAAAAATAGAAGAGCTGGTCTGGTATCAAGCAATCACAACTTGATTCAAATTGAATTCAATGGAAAGAAAAGCTGAAGTATATCTGCAGCAGGATATCTTAATAAAAAAAAAAAGATGAATGAATAATTTCAAGTAAGGTAATGAAGTCACCTACATGTGGATTTATATAGTCAAATCTACAGGAGATTTGGAATTTCCTTTGCTTAAAAATATATAATCTAGAGTTCCTCTACAAAGAAAGTGAGGAGACATCTAGAAAAACAACCTAATGTAACAAAAAATACTATATATCTTGAAAAGAATTTTAGGGACAAGCAGAAAATATAAAAGAGAGGTAAAAGAAATTTTCAGGGAAAGAAATACGGAATGAAAGTGAATTCTGAAAGCGTGGGAGCCCGTAGCAAGTGCCTATATCTGGTATAGCAGAAAACTGTACTTAGCAACTCATTTCATTCCTTCTAGCTTTGCTTTCCTTACTAGTGCTGTTATTCCTACTTTATTGTAGGAATCTCTTGCTCTGCTTCACATCCATGTGGCACTCCTGTGTTTATTTTCAGCATTCATCCAGGTCATGTACCTTTGCTGAATTTTGGCAAGGAGTTAAGTTAACTCACTTCTTCCTATAAAATAAATTTTTGTGCTATCTCCTAATTCTTTGTCTTTTCACTCTTCCTCCTATCCCTTATCATTGCCTTAATTTGATAGCTTAAGAAAATATCCTCCTTTGTCTCACTCCAGCCTCTCTCATACAGTCCAGTGGGTTACAATTGCTTTCAACATTTTTAACTGGTTAACATTTATTTTGATTCTGATATTTTTGATTTTTTGTGGAAAAAAATGCCTTTTCTTTTTTGTAAAAATATTTACCCAAGAGATGATGCTTGTCTAGGTGCTATTTTAATTTCTAACCTTCCCTTCCTCTAAATACTTGAGAAAGTATCTTTTCTGACCTCAGAAGTCATGTATTAGAGCAACATTGAGGACAAGGAAAAAGGCAGCTTTGAATATGGGTTTGTTCTGACTGAATGGGCGGTTTACAGAGAGAAGCTCCAAAAGGCTGTATTGAAGTGGGGATGTCCTGAAGAAAGTGCAAGGAGAAGAGGGAGACCTGAGACTGTTTGACGACCCACTGTAAGAAAATGAGCCCCTTCCCCAGCACACTTCCACTTGAAATTGAGCACTGGAACATTTATCCAAGCACTGACCAAAAGAACACTAAAAAAGAATCCAGATTTTGACCTTGGTTCTTTCAGCACTATTTTGTCACTTTTTGGGATATATCAAGAAAAAGGACTCTTCCAATTACTAGGTTGCTTATACAGATATCTGAGAGCAAGACCTTAGTTCTAATTTACATTACATTTCTGTATTTACATTACATTACAGTTTAATGTAACTTGATACTTTAATCTGTCCTGAGACTGAATGGAAATGGTGGGTGTGGGAACTATAAGGAAAATGAAAATGCTATCCTACTGCAGTGTGGATAAGTGGTATGCTTTCTCTTGTTCAAAAATTTACAACAGGTCTGAGTTTTTGTGAGGTATGTAATCAACCTGTGGAGCAAGGAAGCAATAGAAATGTCTGGATCAATGTTTCTGAGTTTAGTGAGGGGTTTTGAAAAAAGAACATGGAGCTTTTCTGTCAGGAAAGAAATACTGCCCTTGTAGCAGACAGCTTTTCATGGCATTTTACAGCTTTATTTTACTTTTCTTCTTCACACTGTAAAGATAATATGTCTTCCAACAAACACAGCTCAAATGTTCTCTAGATGAAATCTAAATAAATAACCTTAAAAAAATAAAATGACAACAAAGTTTGGATGCTAATGTCAATGTACAATATACAAAATTTTTCTTTCTGTCCTTAATATGCTTGTCAAATTTTCAAGAGTAACCAATGCAAACCCAGGAATTATGAAATTAGTTCAGAATGATCATTGTACTTGATAAAAACATTGAATTTTTCTTCATCAGCAGTTGAATCACACTGTTCATAACATTTGCTGGACAGAGTGCTCACGAACTAGATTGTTGCTTCACATTCATGCACTATTATCTTTTGCTGTAAATGTGTTTTTGCCACTTGGTAATTGGATTTAAAAAGAAAAAAGAAAGCAAGAAAAACTTTTATTGAGATTTTTGAACCCTGTAGAGAATAGTGAGGTACCTTTTCAATAATTTATAATAATGGCATACTCTGAAATTTGTTAAGTGTGCTTACTACAGCTATAATAATTTTGTAATGAAATATAAAGTAAGCATGAACAAGAATCTACAGCAAATATTTTGATTCCATCAAGCCCCAAAGTCAATTCATACTTAGTCCCAGCCAATTGTTTCATCTACTGATGATATTACATTTGCACCGGCTAGCACGCTAAAGGCTCTCTTCACCTGCAGCTTTTGACTGTACCTGTGCAAGTAAACTGAACAGGTTTGGGGCCGGGCCTTAAACACAGTCCAGAATCACCCATCTTGTCCAAATAAGTTGTGACAAATAAGGAGCCACAACAACTTGGGGTCTTATGTGTATCTTTAATGATAGCTGGGCAGAATTCTGCATGAGCTGAGGGCTCTTCTCAGTAAGAAGTAGAGACAGGGCTATTGTGCTTGGAGATAAAGGAATTTTAGTTGTATAGATGCAAACAGTAGGGAATAATTGCAAGACACAGCCCTTGCATGGCACAGTCAGCTACTGCAGTGTTCTCTCACAAAGTGACTGCTGTCAGTGACTCGAAGGCCAAAGTCCAATATATAAATCTGCATCTGACTTAGTCATCCTAGCTGCTTTTGTGGAGAGAAATAGACATTTCTAATGCTGTCAGATACTTATTTCAAGATGGGGTTATTCACATCCTTTTTCTTTCTGTTAATTGTATAAAAAACTTGCTCAGATAACCTGCTCAGATAAACCTGTTGAAGCAGGCAGCTGCAAGTGTTCAGGTAAAAAAAAAACACCTGGGTTCAGTAATTCTCAGGCCTCCTGAAATCCTTGGTACAATGGAGCCGATCTGCTTTTCAGGGAAAATGGGATTATCCAAGGTGCAGAGCTGGGTTCTAGGAGAGCAAGGCAACTGCAATTCTTTCCCCCATGAGTAGTCCCTGATGTGATGTATGTACTGCAGGTCACTTGGTGTGCTGGGGAAGCCCTCCACCTGTGCCATGGCTACATTTGGCTGAGAACATATCTTCTAGACAAAGATCCCCCCACAGAAGGGCACAGAAAATGTGTGACACTACTCCTTTGGAGAGTCCTTGAAGTCTGCTCAGCTGGGAGAGTGGTCCATGTGTGAATATTTGGCTTCCTTTAGCTGTTAGAAGGTGTAGGAACCTGCTCCTCCACTGGTCCCAGTAGCATAAGCTTCTTCACCCCCTATACAAATAATGCAGACACTGGCTTTGTCTCTCTTTATTTGAGTATATATCGATGCTGGTTCTATATTCAGTCAATTAAATCACGTGCCAAATTGTTGTAGCACACTATTAAATATTAAGAGAAAGGGAAATTAAGTAACACTTCACCCTTCTTAACAATTTATAAGCCCACCTAACCTAAATGACAAATTTGAGTAGGATGTGTTGTGTTAGGCAGATTTAATGCAGTGCAGGATTTACACTTGGCTGCTGCTAGAGCGAGTTAGTGCTAACCAGACGTGGGCAGGGTGGGGCAGATTATGTGAACCCTTCACGGCCAGGAGAAACTCATCTAGAGAGAAAGCTAAGGCAGTTCCAGCCTGATTCTTTTTAATGTCACAGTTCATTTGCAGAACCATAACTGGAATCAAGAATTAAAAAGCCTTGTATAAAAGTCAGTAACATTAAACCTTTAAGACTCATGTTTCATGTGTCATAAAAAGTCTATGAAAGGATTTTATATTCTGTACAGTGTTTTAGCACTTTCAATCATTTTTTTTCCAACATAACTTTTGTGAACACTTTTATAGCCTCTAAATGAAAAACTAAACTATGTGTCATTCAAAAAAAGGTTTTATGGATCACAGAATTTAATATAAGTTCTGCACCATAACAAGAAACTGATAAACCTATATTAGAATTAATTTAAAATGTAGGAAACTGTTTTAGATTGTGCATCACACATTGTGGTAAACAAAACTAGTAAGTATAAAATTCATTGAAAAGACACACTCTTTGAGAGTGAACTGTGATGCCTTAACAGAAATGGCTTAAGTGGTTAAAAATTATGTTTATGTCATGTATATTCAAATCTAAAATTTTCAGGTAAGTGAAAATATTTTACATAATGGAATGAACTCAAAAAAAAAATCATCAAATGCATGCGACAATAAAATCTGAGTTGAATCTCTGTCCAATAATATATAATATGATATAAGGTCTAATCTTTCTCCAGGGAAAAGACTGTTACTCCCCGGTGTCATTAACATTTATGAATTAAGGCTTCTTTATGAAATGGCAAAAATAAAATTATATTCTTCAGGTGCTAATCCTATAATATACATCTTTTTTACACTAATGGGAAAATATCTTATTTCTTTAATACATGATGGTTATGTGCAAGTATCAAAGGAAGAATGTATCTTAGGAAATATGTATAAAAGTAAAAATTTGCACATTTCATCCCCTGTAAGATGCTGCACAGGCTTAAGCAGTAATTTTCCAAAGGCTTTTGAAAAGTAGGTAAGTATAATCTGCCAAATATACAGACTGAAATGTCATTGATTATTCCCTGTTTCTCATGCTGTTTCTGTTCAGGTCTATCTGTTCCTGCTGCAAGAGGGCCACAGGGAGCCTCCCTCCTACACTTTCTGTTCAGAGGGGCTTTCTCTTCTGGGACTATTTTATTGCCATTGACCATGCCTATAACTCCATGGAACCAGAGAAAAAAATATGAACTATAACAATAGGAGTGGCAACAAGGAAATGCATAAAAATAGCATCACGTTCATTCCTCCTAGGTTTAGTTGTTAAAGAGATTCTTGTTGGGGCTTTATTAATGAGGAAGCAGTTGTTCATTAGGGCTGAAATGAACCCTGTTCATTCATCATTCTTGACTGCATTCAGAGTTTTAGATGTTCCCAGCAACAGAAAATCTCTCTGGAGGCCATTATTTATAAATGGTGGACAGTTGATCCTGGCTAAGTAGGTCTTATCAAAGAAAAACAGCAAGTGTGGGAGCACCTCAAAGCTCTCTTATCTAAATGTCTAGGCCTACATTTCACATTTGTTCACAAGCTGGGTGTTGAAGCTCACAGGGCAGTCAGCTGCACCATTCCTGCTCCATGCACACCTGTCCAGTTCTGTGTCAGGTGAGACCTCTTGGAGCAGCAGCATGAGATTCTCTGGGATACTTCAGAGTGACTCAGGTGGCACCAGAAGCTGCCACACATACAAAGGAATCAAGGCCCAGATCTTTCTGTTGGCTGTAACAGGAACTTGGAAACCTGACTCTCAAGTAGCTACTGTGGCTAGATCTAAGTGAGTGAATGTGAAGCAGAATCTCAATCCTCCTCTGTGTCTGTGGGAGAAAGAGCAGCCATATGAGAAGGAGCATACTGGAAGACCAGGATCGAGTGCCATATTGTTAGAACTCCATGATGAGGAACATAGTGCAACAACAAACCATTTATTGACTTAGGTACAAGTTCCCTTTTGTTAAGTGTCAATATTTTATCAGTGGCATTACCAATGGCGGGACACATCTTTTCTTGTGCTGACATGATACTGAGCTTCTTTAGCTATCTTTTAGAAGGTCAAGGACACTTCATACTTTTTATTACTTCTGTAAAATACAGTTTGGTGATTTGGCCACTTACATAGTTTGTAACCGGTTCACTGTCTTCACATTTCAAAGACAGAACACTAGGCACAAATTGAGTCAGAGAAGAAAGCAGTGAATATGTGTACTGCTTGTCCTTGGCTTTGCTGCCTACCTGTGCAGGCTGTGAAGAAGCGGTAAATTGGCTCACACAATATCTTTGTCAAAGTTTATCAGAGAGCTACATACTTTTTTTGTTGTGCTTGCCCTATCCTTTTTACACTCTGGTGTGCCCAAGGAATCCTGGGTATAGTCATCACAGTATGCAAAATCTATGTATATTTCACATTTTGTCTATCTCTCCTCCCATTAGCATCAGTATTGCCAGGAGATACTCTGCTAAGGAAATGCTTATTGAACTTAACTGCTCAGTACCTCTTATATTAAACTTTTAAGGATGTGCTTAAATTGAAACATATGCCTATGATTTTCCTATTCAATGAGGTATTTAAACACGTTTAACTTTTGGGCCTAAAGAATGCTCTTACAGGCTTTACTGAATTTGTGACAAACTGGTTTTTAAGTTAAAAGCAAAACTGGTGTTTTATTAGCTCTACATCAACAGCAATAATTTTGATTTGCCATGTGTCTGGCTTTTGCTAGCTAATCTTAATTCAGAGGCATTTCATTAGATTTGAATTCACTGTAAAAGAAATAGCCTTGTGGCTTTATGAATCTTCTAGAGAATTTAAGCAACAGGCTTGTTGACAATGTGCTACTTCCCTGAAAAGTCAACCTTGTAACTTGTATAACTATGCCTAACCTTAGCAACACTTTTAAAATTTCTTGTACACACATCACCTTCCCTACATGTTTTGACAAATGACACATTTCCTTTGGTGCTTCTTTGTGGGTAACAGCGTGTGAGGACATGGTACTGGCAAAATTTATTACAGTTATTTTGTAGTTGATATTAAAGAACATGATGTATTATATCAGGTGTCTGACCTTTAAAGATGTTAGGACCCAATTCATTACAACATAAAATTTACATATTATTCAACATTCTGCTGTCCTTTTATGAAGAAGTCATGATGCATACGTACATGAGATTTAGGGCAGACAACTATCCCTGCACATTGAAGACTAGAGATTGAAGACAATGTGAAATAAAAAATATTGCAGTTTGGAAAAGATTCACTTCTTTAATCCATGAAATGGATGACTCTGGCTGCACCTTTTTGAACAACGTCTTAGAAAAAATAAATGGAGCACACAGAGACAATGCTGTATTGGATATTAGCTGTATTCCCGTGTCTTTTGTAAATCCTGACAAGACCTACTTGTCTCTGTTCCTGCGTTTGATGAAGTTTTGCACTGATATGATAGATGAAGACTGAGGCTGGGGGATTTCATCAGTAAGAAATTGATGAGATTTTCTGTGCATTGTGTTTGCACATACTCACCTGGAACCCACTCTGAATGTTGTACCAGAAGTCCTACCTGTTTTTCCTCTCCTTAATTATTCTTGTTTTGGGGGTATGAACATGCATTCTTTGCCACAGCAGATAGCGGCAGCTGCAGTCTACCGCTTTCTATAACTGATACACCTCTGGTGTGCAGCTGAGATTGTGCACCTGGTTGTTGTGCAGTCAGTTGTGTCAGTCATCTGCAGATGCACCAGGTGTTCACATTAGCAGCTGTTCTGCTGCATTTGTGCCACTGCTCCCAGACCTTGCTGTTCGAGAGCACCTGAACATTTCATACCAGTAGAAGTACAAAGGCAATAC
Organism: Certhia americana; assembly: GCA_018697195.1. Classification (NCBI taxonomy): domain Eukaryota; kingdom Metazoa; phylum Chordata; class Aves; order Passeriformes; family Certhiidae; genus Certhia; species Certhia americana. The sequence continues at coordinate 65,814,567 of CM031857.1, read as the reverse complement.
ATGGGGTTGGCTAAGACACTTGATACAGCAACTGTAAATTGTCCAAGCTTCAAAATCTGTGTCAAGGAGTGGTAATGACAAATAAGAAATACACATTGACTTTTGTTGGAAGCTGGATAGTGCTTTCATTCCAAACATTAGCTGCAACCTCTTATAAAGGCTTCACTAGCTTCTTTACTGATTTGTGTAACTTTGTTGGCATTCTATAGCATCTTGAGGCAGCCTTTCCCAAAACATCAGAATTTACTGACACATTTCAGTGTTGTGACAAGATCATAGGCTTAACATGATTTTCACTTGGAGAAGAGTGGATCAAGACTGGATCACTTTGCTTTGTTCTTCTCGGAGTCAGACTCCAGGGGTAAGATCCGGATGCCTAGATTTAGGTAGGCAAAGTTATTTTCCGAGGGTCTTTAAAACCATCTATTTCTCTCCATTAGTTAGATAGAGAACATAGTCACATGATGGAATTGATATGCTAGACCCCCCAAAATTTGGCTGCAGGCTCAGTTACCCTGTTTTACCTAAGGATTGCTGATCACATAGCCTTCAGCAAAGACTTGGACCTGGGCCTTGAATTTTAACTGACTCTCTATGGATTGAAAATTTTACCCTCTGCTAGGATACGGAACATGGGCTCTTTATTGTTATCACAAAATGTGATAATACAGGCAGTAATGTGTGTAAGAGATGAAAAAGAGGACTGAGACAAGGACATGTCCTGCCTGAGTTAAGCAGGGTTTTACTTGCAAAGCCAATTTTGCAAGAATGTGACTAAACTGCCTTCAGAAGCTGTATAGACTGATATAAGGTTGGGTAATTAAGGCTGGTAATAATTATGGTTTAATTTACCCTTAATAGACATATGCATTACAAGACTGTTTTTATTTGTATGCTCCACCTCTATAAATTATGCTGGTTTTATTTTAAAAAATGAACCTGAGCACTGGGCGCTTATCAGATTTTTGTGAAGAATGATGCTTTCTACTTACTTTCTTACAGATAATAAAGTAATACTTGGAAGGATTTATTTTACCATAAGTTAGCCTTCTAGGTGTTGGGTGCTAATTATTAAGCTAGTCTGGAATCTTTCTGTAGCCAGTGGGTAAGGATGGACACCTACTCTCCTGTCCAATTTTTGCCTACAGAGGTTTTGTGGTTCAGATAATCTCCCTTTTGTCAAGAGAGAGGCATGGTGGCCAGCTTCTAGGTGGCTCAGATTTGATGAAATAATCCCATGCGTAGTCACCAGCATAAGAGATTGCAAAAAAAGGAGGGAAGGTGTCATGGTTAAGGGAGCTGAATGCAACCATAGGGAATTTTACTCTATCTGTGCATCTGTCAGGGAATTCCTGTGGGATTCTTGGCAAGTCACTGAACAGGTGGTCAATAATTGTGTGTTTCTTGTGTTATGGGTGTCTGGAGTCTGATTTACAGAAGCAATAAGCATTCAAAACTGAAATTGAAGTAAATTGTAATTTCATTGTAGAATGCTACATGCTCATAAATACTTGCTTTTGTTGTTCTTAAACTGAACATTGCAAACTGGTAAATACTTTGGGGCCCAAATTCTTTGTACCATTATTCCCAACTGTAAAATGGGAATAATGACACTCATCTCCCAGAGGTGTTAGGAAAGTTTTACAAAGAAGCCCTTGGGGAAACAAGCAATTCTGCATTCAGAGCAGCATTTGAATTGTGTGCAGCAAGACCCTGGTTCATATGCTGAACAGTGAGGAGGCAACGATATTGAAAAACTATTTGTTAACTAAGTATTAGCCTCAACATTAATTGAATGAATCAAGGGGAAAAGGTAGAATGTTATGATGCCAATTTAAGAGTTCTTAAAATGCAGGTGAAGAAGCAAATTAAAATTCTCAGAGGTAACCTTAATTTTGATGTTTCACAGTTTTTGACTGACAGAATCTCATGAAGTTCTTTTACCACATTTTGGTTTATTTCTAAGACAATAAACTGAAAAAAATCCCACCCAGAACTGTCATTGTATGTCATATGAACAGCCATCAGTAGCACTTTCTGGATGGTGGACATCAATCACGAAAACATTAGCCACTTGAGTTAATGGGTAGGAATACCAGATTATTGTGTTTGTCCTGTTAGCACAGCAGGTTCATCCTCTTCACTGAATACATCATGAGTTATGCAGGGCATACAAATAAAGAGAGTTTCACAGAGCAGATGCCTTATGTGGACAATGTGATGATTTTCATAGACACTGGCTCTCATCAGACCTAGGAGTTTTGAGTTTCTGGCCATTCTCTGGGAGAACAGCACTTCTGGACAGAAACTATGCATGGCTTCACACTTTGGCCTTAGGTCACACTCTTCCTCCAAGACGCACTTTTCTACAAAATTTTAACACCAGCTCTCCATTTTCTCCACAAATCATGCTCAGTCTCTTTCCCTCAGGTTTTTCAACAGCAGATGCATAAACCCCGTTTTTCCACCATACAGCTTCTTGTCCAAACTCTTTTCCCAAAATGCCTGCCCAGCATCCCTGTCCTGAGACTACTCAGTCCCCCTCCAAATACTTTTTCACATAGTCCCTATCCCATTTGTCTCCATGTTTACTTTTCCAACACACTTACACAGCCATAGCTGCAGTGTAGATACCTACATTTAGATAACCTGAATTTCACTTCCAATTGCAAGAAAAGCCATTTGCAGTTGTGTTGGGGCATGCCTGACATGGATAGAATCTCTCAAAAATTAATCTGGTAAATCTTAGTCACTTATAAGCACGTATTACATAGTTTCAGAGACTTGAAATACACTCAAGTTTGAGGTAGGCTTACTGAGGGTGAAAATCCCCACTGCAGTGGTAAATTGGACTTTAATTGCTCTATAAATGCTCCCAAAAATGTCTGGTTAGGAGTGTGCTTGAAACAGTCCTCCCTTCATCCCACCTTAAGACTGCTGATTTATGTCCCTGCAGGCTGTGTCTTACAGTCCCAAACAACAGCCTCAGTCTGCAAGAGATAAGTTTCACATAGTTCCCCTGTCCAGTACAGAAATGCATTTCTGACATTATTTGAGAACATCTATGTCATATCTCAAAGACATGGGAAGAGTTTCCTTACAGTCTCACAGAGTACATCTTCTGTGTGGAAGATGTGAGCTGAAAGGCAAGATATAAAATAGAGCAAGGGTAAGAAAAAGATACTTGGCACCAAAATTTTCACCCTAAAAATTCTTGCAAGCAGAACAGTACCTTGACTGCAGAAATTCTGGGTAGTCTTCTTAACAGATTGTACCACCATGCCATCTACATAGTCCACATCACCTCCAGAAGCTGTGCTCACTGAATGGTTTCAAAATTGTTTCATATCCTTCAATGAAAGATTCCACATAGACTTTATCCAAATAACCAGTATCTTCATTAAAAATATGAGTGCTATCCGTATGAAAATGACCCCAAAGACATGACCTCTATACTTTTGCTGATCTTTGCAACTAGAGCATTCAACACACCAATTTTTCCCCAGCTATTAAATTTGAGAGAAATAAAATGAGCACCTAAGTAACAAGAAAATTAAATGAATAAACATTTGAACACAGGAAAATACAAACTAAAATAACAGGTTTTATTGAAGTAATATAAGCTGATAATAAAGCTCACACTACAAGCTGGCAAGACATGTTAATAGAACACGTAAGTACTACAGAAAATCTACTGATATTACAAGACATTATTTTCTGTAACCAGGGGAATAAATTGTCACATAGAACCCATTTCAGATTTTGATGCATTAGCTATGGTGTGAGGACAGTGTATGAGCAGGCATTTTATAGATGAAATGTCCATTTATGTCCTATTACAGGCTCTCATGATCCAAAGAACTTTGCTTTTAAGACCCATGCACAGCTTGCAGTACGGTAACCTTCATCCAAACCAGCAAGGTGCTTCTCAGCTAGGTAGCCACGTTGTGAGCACAGGGACTGCTTAAACTCCGTTCCTAAAACATGTTGGCCATTATTCTGATTTCACTTCTGCCAGATTAGCACTGGCATAACTGTAATATTCCAGAGCGTTGTCTCTAACTCTCTAGTGACAGAAAGGAAATCATACCCATGAAAACAAGGCAGGGAAAATGAGTGAAACTGTAAAGAAAAATAAATGGGAAAAAAGGGCTATGTTTTTCAGAAGAGAATTGAAGAAATTACATGAGTGTAAACACCTCATTCAGCTACTGACTACACTTGCCTTAGACGGAGATGTGGAAATTCATGTTCTTTTGAGAAAAAGAAAATATGTCTTGTCTTCTGAGTACTCCATCACCTTAGGATACTAAATGGATTTCCAAGGATATCTTTTGAATTGTATTCTCCTCACCAGCCAGCTCGTCACCTGTGTACCACCAAGAGGAACTCTCTCCTTGATCAAGTTAAATTTCTTTGGTGCCTGCCCTGGAATCTGTGTCAAGTGTAAGTTTCTTGCTGCTGTGGACTTAACCAGAGGGTCTGGCCTGGACCAACATGCACAAAATTCACAAAACTTCACTAAACTTCTGCTGAAATTGCTGACACCTTGGCTATGAGCAAGCTTAACTAATGGGTCCTAAAAGGAAGCAAATGAATAAATATATAAATAATAGAAGAAACTACCATGAAAAACTAACAAAAGAAAGAAAAATTAAAAATTTGCTTCTGAGCAGTGACAGCTGCTAGGATATTTAATTGCTGTTTTATTATAGCAGTTTTTAAGTAAAACTTTTTTCATAGAATAACTTTTCAACTCAGCATGTATAGAGAAAATTAACTAGTCCTTCCAAGTCACTATTTCCTTTTTAAATCCATTTCTAGGGAAAAGCAAAGGCAATCTGGGTATTGTGTATGCATGCATGCGTATATGAAAAGCAGAGTCCTCAAAAAGAAAATCACTCATTACTTTAGCCTTAATTAAAAAAATAAATTGAAAGTATCAACAATTGCTGTTTCACCTGATAATTGCAGCAAAAATCACATCTCCATAAACAAAAGATGGACCTTAGACTATACTACTCAGCATGGGAATACTGGTCCCACAAACTCTGGAAAAAAAAAAAAAAGGTAATTTAGAGCATCCCTTCCAAGTCAGAATATTCTGGGAATCTGGGAATCTGTGAAAGAAAACTGAGCAAAATTTAATCTTAACAAAAGCAAGTGAGAAGAACCTCGAAGAGGGAAAATTGGTCCAGAAAGCAATTTGTGATGCGGATCTCTTTGAAAGCCTCTAATAATCACAATGAGGTACCAATAGTCACAGGTGCAGAGCATCGTCTGGCTGCGGGTGCCGCGGGCTCTGTGAGCGGCGCTGGGCTGGGGCTGCCGTGCCCGACCGGAACCTGGGGCTGTCCCTGGGGCTGAGGACACACGGACGGGGTGCCCCCGGCACAGGCCGACCTGCGAACAGCTCAGGAGCCCCGCTGGTACTGGGGAGTGGGTGAGAGGAGTGCGATGCTCCCGAGCTGGTGCGCTGGGTGGGAAGAGAACCAGGTTCTGGCAGAGGGGCGTATGGTGTGGAGCCCCCCAGGGCGGTCCTTATAGCCGGGGAAGTTCAACAAAGCGGTGGGAGTGACTGCGTGGGAGCCAGTACTTCATTGCGTGACAATATTTGCCAGCTGGAAAACCGGGAGCTTTGGGACAAGCGCGAGCAACGCGGGAATTACGTGGGTGCGAGGAAACCACCAGGTTTCAAACCCGCGTCACAAAGGGGCCTCGTCTGACCAGCGCTGCCCTTCCCCGTCCCATTGTCTCAAGTTTGTTTTGCCCGAGCAGTAGTGGCTGATTCGCTTGGCACTTTCCCTTTTGTTAGAAGAAAGCCTGGAAATACGTAGAGCAGTTTATAACCCTCCTTTCTTTCTTTCTTTTTCTTTTTTTTTTTTTTTTTCCCTAACATTCACAGCTAATCTTTCGAGATTTGCTAAAAAGAAAGAAAAGGCAGAAAATTAAGAAAGAAAAAAAAAAAAAAAAAGGGAAAAAAAAAAGGGGGAAATAAAAAGTAAGAACATGCGGCTGGTGTTTCGGATGCCCATTCCCTCCGGGAAGAAGCGGAGCCGGCCCGCAGCAGAGGGTGCTGTCTGCCCGCGGTAGCGCCGGCTGCACGGGAAGGTCACTCAGCCTATTGATAAATCACTGTGCCGTGATTCCTAACTGACAGCTCAAACTAACATCAAGCTGGATGAGAGAGAACAAAAGGCCATCAAGCAGCCATTTTCTTGACACTTTTATTCAATCACCAGCAGATTGCTTACGACAGCAATAGCAGCTGTTTTGTCTTCATCTTTCCACATTTGATAAAAGGTGTCAACTCAAATTTTTGTAAATAATTCACTTACCCCTACTGCACACACCAGCACTGTTCAGCATATGTATTCTGCGCGAGCAGATCACTGAGGCAGGTCAGGGCTCAATGATATCAGCTGAAGGTCATCTGTGATCTAAACGGAAGCACTGATAAAGCTACAGTCCCTCAAGGTCAAAGATAAGAACTACACCGAGATATTTGTAATGTGGACAAAAGGTTAAACAATATAGAGAAAAGTAGGGTATTGTTTCACTTAACACACTAATGATTTTTCTATTGTTCCGTAGGCGACACTGTTCCAGAGGATTCAGATGCTTAACCGTTTTTGAGTGTCACGTACATGTAAGTGCTGGATGTGAGCAATTAGAGAATATCACTTCCCAAAGTTGGTGATGTTAGCAGTAACTCAGAGCCGTAATATGTTGTTGCTAATACAGCTGAGCTGCAGAAGGGAGCAACAACAATTTCATTGCAGGCTTTGAAAAGAAAAAAAACCCCAACAAACGGTTGTATTAAACAATAATGGTTAAAAAGATTAATGCATTTAAGTAAAATACAGCTTACCGTGATTTTCTCCTTAAAATAAATTCAAGTCCCAGACCTGAGGAGAATTAGAGAATGTGCCTAACATTTCCCACTGTAACATCTTCTGTTACTTTAAAGGCTTAGAGAAACTAATAGAGAGATCCTTGAATTATTGCAATACGACACTCTATCTGATGTTGGCAGTAGCCAAAGCACTGAGATTAAAAATGATACATCCTTCAATACTAGGTTGTTTTTTCTTTTTTTTTTTTTTTTTTTCACCCAGTTATATTACTCAGTAAATAAATCTAAACAACAAATAGTCACAGTTTATCACTATTTGGTTTATACTTTCTAATAGCAAAAGTATATGTGCATTTGAGATTCTGTCTGTGCTCAAACAGCGGGGGATTTATTGCATGCAATTGATGTACACGAAGATCAGAGAACAGTTGCCTTACATTTTCCCATTCTTTCTGCCTCAGTGCTGTTCTAAAAACAACTTTCCTTTCTCCAGTGTATTTCTCATGGAGAAATAACAATAACTAAACAAAAGAAGGTCTCTTTTTATTTTTAGCTAAGCAAGATGATACAGGAGTACTTTCTTACTGAAAGCAGGACTCCTGTCTGCATCAATATTATTCCGTCCTTATCCAGTTGTATATGAGCTAGCAGAAACAGTGTTAATTAGAATAAAGCAAATGATTTTTCAGCAGCTCATTTTATTTGTGGATATTTCTTCATTTTCTTCTAGAATATTTACGTTGCAGTTTCTTAAAAGATACATTTTTCAACTTGTTTAATATTCTTTGTGACTTGAAAGGTCTTATTGAATTAACTAGGAAAGGTTTTTGGCAAGTTCATGCCTAAAATCAAATTGTGTTTTATGGCACAGACTGATCATGTAGCTCATGTGGCAATATTTCCCTCTGTGTCCTAGATACAAAAGAATGGCTTGAAAATAACACTAGGATTTTGAATCTGTCATCAAGTATGCAAGTCTAAAAACTTCAGAAACTTTCCATTTTTGGTCTTGCTACTATCTTGTTCAAAGTGTCATTCTTACAGGAAAGTAGACCACTAAAAATTAGTGTCTGTGTGAAGAATTAAAATGTGATGTTCTTTCATCACAAAGGCATTGCTCGTGACTGCACACTTGTAGCAGTGAAGGGTGCTGTTATATTATTTAATTGTCTTTGTGAGAAAGCACTAGCAAAGATTTATGAGGACACTGACCATTTATTTTAACTTGTATTGTGTTATGTAAAAGCAATCACTGTATTCCATTTCCCAGTTTACTAGTTTTGCATTTACTATCCATGGCTCCTGACATGGAGAAAATTATTTCTACAGAAAACTGTAGAAAATAATCTGTGTGCTTTAGATGTTTGCATCCTTAATATGGGCTTAAACTTCTTCCTCCTCAAGCATTAACACAAACAAACTGGCATTAGTCTTCTTAACTCATGTTTATTTTCCATGAGCATATAAGAGGTGTATGTGCCTATTAAGTCTATTTATGCTATATGTAATTCTGAAAATGGTCACAGAATTATCTTTTTGACATTTGCTTCTGGACCCAGCTATGTCCAGAAACATAGCTGTTATGAAACTGCAGTTAGTAAGGGTAACTATGTTGGAAATTATCCTCCTGTCTGAGACCAGTTTCCCTGCCTATGCCTCATGTTGACCAGTACCTGCCAGTCTCTCTGGAATTTTACATGCTGTGGCTATACATAATTTCAGAGAAAAAAAATTACAGAAAAAATATTAACGTTCTTAGCCTAGTTTCTTGGCTTGTATAAATCAATGCACGTTGTTTCAATGTAAAAGAAGGAATAAGATGAAGATCTGTTGTTGAATCTTCAACTTAAGTACGAGGAGGGTTGACAGAAAAGAGCATGTAGAGAAATGGCAAGCTAAAACAGGAGTGCTGAAGAGTGAAGGAAAGAAACATTTAAGGAGTGGAGGCACCAAAATGGGCATGGAGGGTGTTATGAGACATGGACACAGCAGGCTGAGGCTCTCACTGGAAGAAAGTAGGGCACAGTAGAGGCCATAGTAAGATGGAATCTTCCTTACTGTATTGAACTTGAACTCTTCTTTTTTTTTTTTTTTTTTTTCTTCTGTATCTAAAACTATAGGCACTTAAAATGAATCACCAGGTATTTTTAATTTATTGTGAGTAATGTGATTTTGGCCATGACTGTGGGATCATTTGTGATAATTGATTCTGGATGAAAAAGCCTCTTTCTCATCCCTTAATTTGCACACAAGGTTGACTTGCACTGAGTTTCAGGCCAAGAGCATTTTACTCAATTCTATGTCCTCAATAATCTTTATTATTTGATATCTTTCTAGGTAACTATCTCTCACACATTTGAAAAATAAGAAAAATAAGGGTTTGACAATGTCACTGAATTAAATCTATAAACAGAATATGCCTTTTAGTATAGAAGACCCCAATGCCAATGACTGTACTGCAGTTGATATAAAATGGAATAAACCAAATAATGTGCTTTTGCATCCCACAGATCTTCACATCTTCACCCTGTTCCATCCTTTACCTTGAAACAATGTCTGTTGATTTAGACAAGCTGAGAAACTAGGCTGTTTGCATAGCTTTTTGTTAATGGAGTAGACCATTGTGTAAAGCAAAAAAGCACCATGACCACTTATGGTTTTAAATCCAAATCTTCAGGTTTTATTTTTACAGATGGTCAAGCTTGCCTGTTAAGTCTAAGAAATCCCTAGTCCTCAATTTTCTTCCAAAATAAAACAGAAATGTCTTTGCCTTTTAAATTCATTTTGCTGCCTTTTAAATATTCTAGCAACCTTAAAAGACAGGTCTGTGTTATGTCTTCACAAGACCAGATCTAAAATGGTAAACTTTAAATATTTTTAGGACTTCTCTCTGGCACCAAGACTAATTGGCATGGAATGGCTGACTTCTATGTTGTAGAAATCCTTACCCTCTGGGGTAGCCACATGTAAATTGCTACCACTTAATCATGGTTCTTGGTCTTTGCTGGCTCCTAAATAATGCCTGGGAATGTCTGGAAGAAGGTTGTTTGGCCTGGACCAAAACCACAGAAAAATCTGTTCTGATGGTTCAGCAATGTGAAGAACCAAGATCCAGAGTCTGGGAGTATTTCTAGGAAGTATTGGTTCCTGAGAAAGCATAGCAGATTGCTGTTCTACTTCCTAGGTCTCCATGGAGTTACAGTGCCTCTGAAGTTTGAAAAAGTAAAATCTTCTATGACTGACAGAATGCTTTGGTGTGCCTGTTTACAACCTCCCCAGAAATTAATACAAATTCATTGAAAAATTGATTGAATTTTTGGCTTGCAGTACACATTCAGGAAGCAATCTAGAGTAATGTTTTGCAATGCTTGTTTACTACTTAATGGAAGTGGATTCTTTAGGAAGAGGTTGAAATATTTAATTGTAGAATGTGTATGGCATTGAGAGCAATGTATGCAACAGATATTACCTTTGTGTCCAGCGGCTGGACAACCTTGCCTGAGTGCTCAATAAAGGTCAAAAAATGAATTAATAAGCTTATCTTTCCAGAAAACAAGCTTCATTCTAGAAGGCATAACATTAGTGTTTACCAGGCTGCCCTGGGGAATCACTAATGATGTACAAAGCTTTCTACCTATAGGTCACTGATTTTAATCCAAACTTTAGCTCAGCAAAGAATAATTTTTCTTAGGAGGACCATTGGTTTATGTGTAAGCTGAGTGCGTTTTCCAGACAGTGACACATGCTCTTAAGCATAAACTTCTAATTTGAAGCATGTTTGTCTGACACAATAGATGTTTTAAATTTTTTCTGTGTGGTTTTTACATCAAACTTGTAAGTTTTTGATAGCTAATGTTTTTTTCAGAAAGTATCTAATTTAAATGTAAAACTTTCAAATGATAGTGTGTCAGCAACATCTCTGAAGAAATGGTGCTATTAATTAATCTCATTTTGAAAAGTACCATTTTTCTAATTAGAATTGGTTTTGAGAAGGAGGGTTATAAGTGCAAGTCCCAAATCACAAACTCACCTCCTTTGGTCTGTACTGTTCGTCTGGGACACTCCAGTGTGTCTATAAAACGCCTACTGGAAAATCCTCTATCAGAAACCCTAATCACTTTACTTGTAGAAACTTACAAGTAGGAAAGAAGCAACCCAGACCATTTCTGGAGACAACACAAATGCTAAGTGAGGTGCTGCCCTGCTGGACAGACTGGTTGGGGATGTGCCAGTCAGTAGTAGTCTTGATGCTCTACAACATCCTAAAGAGAGTGAGGAAGGCAAGTAGCAGAGCACAGCCCATAGGTTCAGAATGGCCAGACTTTGGTTTCCTCAGGACAGTGATGGGTGAGCTCCTGTGGGAAGCAGCGTTAAAGGAAAAAGGAGATTAGGAAAGTTGGCAGGTCTTTCAGATAAATCATCTTCAAGCTCAAGAATGAGCCACTCTGATGCTCATATAAGCTGGTGGATGTATCAGGAGACCAGCTTGGCTGAGCCTGGAACTCCTAACTGAATTCCAGTGCAAAAGGCAGTTTAAAGACAAGGCTCATGGAGACAGGGTGCAAATAAGAACACAGAAACATTGTGCAGAAACACTATGGATTTGAAACTGGCAAAGGGCATTGAGTAGAACTTCTATCACCTCCTACCCCATTGATGAGGTTTCTGCTGAGCAATGGGGCTAAATTTGAGCCAGTGTTGTACCCTGGCAGTGATTGAGGTTAACAGCATCCTGAGCAGTAGCAGCAGGAGCAGAGACAGCTGGTAAAGGGAAACTATTAATCTCTGACTTCTCAGTAATCATTAACATGTATCCAGAATGATGCAGCCAGGTTTGGCTGCCTGGTACAAGAAGGACATCGATAAGCTGAGGGGAATTCCATGGAGGGCCACTGAGGTTGTTTGGCCTTGCAAAGGTGAGCCTGATGAACTGGGATTTTTTCAGCCTGAGAAAGAAGCAGTTGCAGAGGCACCTAAAAGCATACAAGTGCCTACAGGTGGTTTTGGAAGGGATGGAGCCAGGCCCTTCACAGAGGAATATGGTGGGAAAAGGCATAAACTGAAGTAGAGGAAATTCCATCTAGGTGTGAGGAATAGGTGTGAGGAAAGAAATTGCACTCTGATGAGAGCCAAGCATTTGATCAGGTTGCTCTGAGAGGCCATCGAGTCTCTAAGCTTGGACATTTTGGGGACTTGACTGCTTAAAATCCTGAGAAACCTGGTCAGAGTTACCTCTACTCTGAGCACTGGCTTGGACTAGAGACTTGTATTAGTGTCTTCATGCCTGAATGATCTTGTGACAGTGCTGGTAAAGCTGTTGTTAATTTGGCTGCCAGTTGTGAGAGAGTTCAAAGCTTTGATGAGAGAAGTAAATGGCACAGTCCAATTTCTTAATAATATTTCTTAGTTTTGATGCATTTGACATATGATTTTTGCAGTTCTGAGCAAAAATCTAGCCTGCTAAACATGGGCTGGACAGTGTACAAAAGTGGTGATGAATCTCTCTCAGTTCTTAGTTTGAATAAGGAATAATATTTGTCACTAGCTATTACTACCAGCTCACATGGAACAAGTACGTAGTACATACTACTACTTGTATGTAGTTGAATAAACTCTACTGAGAGACCTGAGAGCTGAATGGGCAGGATGCAAAAGGAGCATCCCACAGCCTCCAAACAAGTGCAGCTGATGTTTATTATTGAGACAGTGTGGGAAAGATGTTCCGAGCCAGTGCTGGTGATGTACCTGTCCTGTGGTTTAACTGAGCACTTTGGTCTTTGAGTCTGTCAACTTCATAAGGACTAAATTTACTTAAAAAAAAAAATAACTGACAGATGAATTTAGAGAGCATTTTGTTGCTCCAGACCTGGAGTGGGGACCAGGAGGCCTGGGTGTATTCCCACACCTGTCACAGGCTTCCTGGACCATCATCTTACATCTTTGTTTCTCAGTTTTCCCTTGGGCATAATATGGATAATACTTACCCACTTTACAGGGCTTAATTCATTAATGTCTGTAAGGTGCCTTGAGATCTGTGTGCACAAGGCACATTAGCACTGCAAAGCATTTAGTATATTATTTTATTATTTAAGACATCTGGGACCATTTCCACTGATGTGGTCTATCCATTTTGCACTGCTTTGGTGTTGCAAAGCAGCCATATTCCTCTTTAACATGCCAGTGAGGCTGAGTTTATGACTGACTTAAAACACCAGCCATTGAAAGCATCTAAAGGCTGCTATCAAATATGGCTGTTCTTTTTCTATCCATTTGCTGAAAGGATGACTGCTGATTTTTTGTCTTCAGAGGGTGGGATCTGTGTGGAATTTTGCAAGTTTAATGATAGGCATTATTCCAATAGTGGACGAATATTTTGGCAAAGTGAAAGATAGGAATGATATTTGTGCAAAAATATATAGGTGTGTATGTTAGGAAACTCTGATGTGGACAAGAATGTGGCATCTTCTGGCAAGTTGAAATTGGTCTGAAAAAACAGTGGGGGCATACTGGGCCAAACTCTGGTACATTCAATGCACCATTACTCAATCTCTTTCTGCTTTTTTCTTTAAATGTTGGGGGTTTTCTACATTGCTTTCATAAATACAATCACAGAAATTTCTTAAAAAGACTAATAAACAGCAGTTGGCTTTTTGGTAGAGTAGCAATTGTTCACCATGGGGAATTATTCTCATGACATAATAAATACTAGTTCAACTTCATACATGTTTATTCACACACACAAACACCCATGTGTGCCCACATTTATGTGTTCAGTGTGAGATACAAAAGGAGAGACCTAAATACCAATTAGCTACTCCTAGGTCCTCTGAATGATAAAATTGTCATTCATTTATTTAAAGTGACAGTAAAAAGGAATGGTTTAGCAGGGGTTTTACCCTTTTGTGGGACACATGGAATGGAGCCCAAGTCACAGCACAATCTTACTATTGATCTCTCAGTGAGAGAGTTAATTTGTCAATGACTGTAATTTGCCAAGCTTTATGAATCCATTCTTTTTCTTTTGGAGGAATATTTATCTTCTAGATCTGTGCTATTACTTTTTTTTTTTTTTTTTTTTTTTTTTTTGATGCAGTAAAGATAAAAAATGACATACATCTCTGAAGTCTTTCATATACGTAGAAACAAGTATGGACTGGTAAAAGAATACAGGTCTGAAAGGCACAGCAGCAATCCTCTGTCCATCTCCTTGCTTTTAATGGTACTGTGCCATGTAATATTAATTGCTATCCTACCATAGCTGCCTTAAAAACTAGTAAAAAATTTTGCCCCCGCTCCTTCTGTAAGAAGGCAACTCCAAAAGCTCAGTACTCATAGGGACAGGAGCAATCTTTCTACTTCTCTCCAGATTAAATCATGTACAGATGTTAGACTTGCTAACACTGTTCTTTTTCCTGGTTGAATTCCAAGGAGATAAGCGGGCAGGTCCAGGGGGGTCCAATTTCCCTGGCAGGAGTGGGCAGTTATATCCAGTCAGGAACAGTACACGGCTGGGTTGCTGCTGGCGGAAGCAGCCATGTGACCATGACCATTGACATGTGACCACAGCTTTTGGCTCCTTTCTGTTCTCTCCTTCTCATTCCCCTGACTATTCTGTTAGCCTTTTTCTAGACTTTTCTTCCCCCATCTGAATTCTTCTTTCCTGAATAAGCAGAGGCACACACAGTATTCCAGGTGAAATGTGAATTGTGTGTGATGACATTAATATCTTCCTGTATTTGATGGATATACCTTCCCTGGTGTTTATTCAATTCCCAAATTTTGGAAGTGAAGCAGGTGAGGCAGGTGAGGCAAGTGAGGCAGAAGGCAGGCTGGGTTGAACAGGAATCTTCTCTTGGAGTTAAGGCAAAAAAAGGAAGGTGCATGCCCAGTAGAAGCGAGGTTAGGAGAAAAATGGAGATGCTGCTTGTCACTATAGGCAGAAAATTTGTGTGGCCAAAGCTCAACTGGAGTTGAAGCTCCCAGGATATATTGATGGCAAAAAGCAGTGTAAAAATAACATCAACAGGATGAGGATGGTCATCTCACAAACAGGGAGAGACACAAGGCAGAGGTGTTTAACACATTCCTTGTCTCTGTCTTCAAAATGGATGACAGACCAAGGAGGTACAAGCATCCTGAGCTGGAGGACCATGACTGGGATAATGATCAACTCGCAGTCAACCCTGAAATTGTGCTGGATTTGCTGCTCCAGCTGGATTCCTTCATATCTATGGGGCCTGATGGGATTCATCCAAGAATCCTCAAAAACTGGCTGATGTCATTGCAAAACTTCTTTCAATGATTTTTGAGCAGTCTTGAGAAAATGGAGAGGAACAGTTGAAATCTGGAGAACATGCCAATTTTCAAGAAGGGCAAGAAGGAGGACCCCAGGAACTACAGGCCTTTAAGTGTCACTTCAGTGCCTGGTAAAGTTCTTGAAAAGGCTATTCTGGGAGGTATTGAAAAATACCTGAAAGACAGCTCAGTCATTGGTCACAGCTAGCATGGCTTCATGAGGGGAAAGTCCTGCTTATCAAACCTTATTTCATTTCCTGACAGGGTAACCCCTCTTGGTCAAGGGAAGCCAGTTGATGTAAACATTTTAGATTTCAGTAAAACTTTTGATACTGCCTCTCACAGGATCCTCCTGGGGTAAAAACACAAAGGGTTACAGTGAATGAAGTGACATCAGAATGGGGATCTGTCACTAATGGGGTTCCACAGGGCTCACTCTCAGCCCTGTCCTCTTCAACATCTTCATAAATCCTGTGATTCTATGATGTGCTCTAGGAGCTGGCTTTTTGCAGATAAAACACACAGGCCCACATAAGTATTCTGTGACTGACTGACACAGCCTGTTCTTTCTCCTGTCATTTCTAATTTGTAAGCTCCCCACTCAGAATCCAAGTTCTTGTTACTAGTTCTTAGTTTTGTGACCTTCCATATTTTACAGTAATCCATTTCAGCCCTTTTTCTTGTATTCCAGCAGTGAAGGTCACCCAGTCCCTTCTGTAGGATATTTCAGTCTAATAAAAATCAGCCTGATTTTATCTTACAGCAAAAGCAGAGATGTTGAGCCATGTGGGAAAGTGGTGCCCACACATTCCTGCTCAGAAACACGAGACTGAGTCTTGGCTCTACAACTCAAAGGGGACAAGAATGACTACAGCTGTACCCAGTGATATAAACAATGACAGTGTTCTGCTAGGTTCCTAAAAAAGCCCATAAAGGGGCTGAGTCACTACAGTTTGGACAGCTAGGTACTCTAAATTTGCAGAAATTATCTTCACCCTGTGTTTTGACTAAAACATGGTTGATTTTTTCAGTTATTAAAATAGGTGAGCGTGCACTTGCAGAGACAGTATTCTCCTAAGCCAACAATAAGAGAGATCATGAAATGGTGTTTGAAGTTATATTGGAAACATAATTTCTGATTACCAAACCATTAAAAAGATTAGACTTGTCCTGGGTTGGGCTAAAGCTGACCAGGGAATAATCTCTTTGGTATTTAAAACAAATAGATTCCAGCCATTCTCATCTGGTGTGTACATGTGGTATACACTAAGTGCTTTTTACATGGATAACATTCTCAAGTAGCACTCAGGGATGCAAGAAGTAATTATTGATTGACTATGCAACTGAATCTCCTACACTATTTTTTAACTATATTTGAATATGATCAGATAGGTAAATATTACTGAATTTTTTTTTTTTTGTTGTTCTATTTTCTGGCCAGATTGGTCCCTTTTGATCTTGCTACAAAATCATAGATTTAATTATCTATCTTTAGTTCTGGCAGCTGCTTTTACAGTTTCACACCAGCCACTCCCTTTTCTTTCATTTCCAAAGGCCCTGAGTATACCAATCTTTAAAAGTACCTACAAATCCTATGTCTATTGTCATGTCTGTAAAAACCGAGATAAACTTCAACCCTGATATGCTGGTCTACATTTATTTATATTTTCAAAGGTAGGTATTTGTAAAGAAAGGGTACAAAAATCTACATTATTAAAACTTTACAGTAACTGTAATATTTTTCAGAGCTTTGAATGAAGATGAAGCTGATACATTTGATAGCTGTACATTATTTATTTATGTTATGAGTAGCAACAATCTAATCTCATCTCACAGCTTCCATAACAAAAAGGTTGAACTGCAGAGTGGTCAAAAGGCAAATGTGCTTTGACTGCTTTGACTAGTGAGTCAGCTCTTGTCTTGATATAGACTGTCACAGTGGAAAGAACAGGGATACTTGGCAACCACAGTCATTAGGCACAAACTTCAGAGTCACACATTAGTGCTGGCTGTCATTCCCTGAAGCCCACATATTACTGGGTTTAGAATGAAGAAATTTTAGATGACTGGTGATCTCATAAAATACCACTTTATTTTTGAGAGCTTCCACAATATATTATTCAAAGAAATGCATGGAACTTTCAATACTGGTTTAATGCAGCACCACAATTAGAAGCGCTGTTTTGTGACATGGTATTGATGTTTAGCTGACATCAAGTAACTCTATCCCTTGCCTGAAAGTGCATATTGATAAGGACAATAAACAGACATGAGACTAGGTGTCTTCCTCCAAGTAATGATTTATCAGTTACACAGTGTTTGAGACAACATCCTTTTACAAAACAGAAGGGGATGCAAAGGAGATCAGGTGATAGCACTTGAATCTGCCTGTTTGTCCGTCAGGATCAGATACAGTAACGTAATTACAGGTACATTATACATTTGGTAACCAGGCTGTGACTGTAATGCTGCTAATGAACAGCAAACTGAGGATCAAGTTGGAAATAATGCCAGGTTTAGGGGCAGAGCTGATGATACCACTGTATGCAAATTCATTTGGTTCATACCTTTAAGTACTTGCATGCAGGGTGCAGTTTTTCATTGAGGTGTGATGATGCTGTGTTGGAACCACAGCACAACTGGTGTTAGACTGTCATCCAAATCAGATTTGCAGTGTTTTGTGCAGCTGCCACAGTTGAGCTGGACTATACACCCCATGTGAATACCAATTGCTGCCTAAGATGAACACAGAAAATAAAGCAGATGCGTGAGGCTGAAGTTTTAAAATGGGTAGATGCACTTACAGTAATTTTCAAATTCACTGAATGTGCAGTAGTTAATGTCTCTTCACCTCTACACCTGAGAGGTAGAGGTTTTCTTGAACTCCCTTTACATAGCCTGCCTACTCCCTAGCATATAATCAGTATTCAGGGTGATTCTTGTTACTATGATTCAGTTCCCCTACTCTTGCCTTGATTTTATTCTTGTAGATAGTTAAAAAAATAAGTAATACCAACAAAGAAACAAACACACAAACCCCCAGACCTCTCCTCCAGAAGACCTTAAAAGCCTGCAGAGATTTAGGACCAGGATCAGATGCCCACACATGGGTGTGCATTTACATGAAATATCCCAGCATTTACCTGAGTACTTGGACTCAAGCAGCTGTGGCAGAAGGATATGAGTTTCCTATAGTTTCTGTGTAATTTCTGTCACCCTATGTCAATATTCAGCATGCCAAGGACACCTCAAAAGGGTGCCTGTGAGTGAGCAGCTAAGGAATGCCTTTGGTGTCCATAGGGTACAGTGTCTAGGCTGCCACTGACTCAAAGGCTTATGATGAGATTCATGCCTGAAAGTAGTTTTATGTTGTTGTAGCAGATACTGTGAGGTATTCAATCAAATTCTAGTTGCTGCCCTGGGAGGCTACAGGTCTCCCAAAAGTTGTGTGCCATATCTAGCAGCCCTGTGAGGATATCTCTTATCCATAAAAACCTCTGAAATGGCCACAAGTGCCTTTCTTTAGGAAACTGAATTTCACTTAACATGTCTATTTTAGAGCAAACCAAATGGCTCTTCAGTTTCCATAGGGTACATCTATACTGACTCTACAGAGAGCTTATCTCATGCCATTTAAGACATCCTTGGTATGAACATAGAGCTGGCAAATGTGACATGGGACCCAAGGGAGCCATGAGCACCTCTGGAAGAGCATCTGGATCTTCCAACACAGAGACAGTTCAAATGGTATTGAATATTGACATTTAGACTGAGCTGAATCAATCTCCTCACTTAGGAGGAGAATCTAAGCATAGACACTGGCATATGGAAGATCTGATTTCCGACTAAATCCTACTGTGCAAGCAAAAATTTAGCTGCTTGAGCAGGAGACTGCTGTCACATGAGGAAGCCTGGGTTTTCTGCTTAGTCTCCCACTGCAAAACCAGCTTGGGCTTTCCATAATTTTTTCTATCATACCTATCATGTCTGTAAGCTTTTTATGTGGCATTTCAAGGTTACTTTTGGTGCCTACCTTGAATGACTAAATGGTGTTGCACCCTTGATGTTAAATCTTTTTTCCTTTAGTCTATAAAAATCACCACCTTTTTCCTTAATCCTACTTCTGCCTTCTTTGACTCCCTGACCTTTGTTATATACCAGCAGCAAGCTGAAAAGAAATTCTACAGGTAAATTTTACAAATATTTTTGCCTTTTAGGCACCAGTCTTAGACATTTAAATCTGAACCCTTACAATGCATCTAGGAAGGAAAAAAGTACAAAATTAAACATCGCCCAGACCCTTTTACAGGATCAGAGAATCTTCACAGAAAAAAAAATATCTTTATTCCTCAAATTGCTAGCTCTCTCAGAAGAAAGAAGTGAAGAAATCTTTTCCTCCTGTGACTTTGACATGCAATCCTGATAAAGGAGATGGCTTTTAAGGAAATGAGCCAGGGTATCCTTTTCCTCTTTCCACTTAAGATTGCAGGCAAAATATTCTGCTTTTCTATGCAAAAACCTCTTCCATTCACTGAGACAAGGCATAAGCATTTATTCTTACCAGCTAGCTCCCTGCAAGAAACCAATCTGCAAAGACATTTGAAAAATATCCCTTAATTGATACCAAAAAAAAAGGGAGTAAATTGTAAAGATGGAGATATTTAAGATTGTGTATTAAGGACATGTCATCATTTTAGAGGTTCATAACTTAACCATAAAAATTTGCTCCAGGCTGAAACTTGGCATGGAAGGCTGCCATATTTGTAAGTAGGTTATTTCATTTCAGGCTACATTACTAATGCACTAATGCAACGTGAGCTGTTATATTTATTAACTTGCATTGATTTTTTTTTTAGAAAAGAACAAAAGTATTCCTTTTCTGAACAGGTGGAAAAGGGATATACCAAGCTAGAATTTGCCTTCCCATGTGCCAGTCTAAAGAAAAGAAAATATGAGTCAAAGATTTTTTTCTTTCTTACAGAAATATAGGAAAAGCCACCAGGCACTTGTTTTCCAGTCTGGTTATGGGATATGTAAATGCATAATAACCTTTTATTACTTTGTATTGTTGGTAAATTTAGAGCTCTGTAGACAGAACTATCTGCATAAAAAGCTCGTGAACTGATGGAAATCTTGTTTTCAAATGGATTTTGTCTCAAACATTGTTTTCAAATAGTATGAGATAACAGGATCTACTATTAGTTTCTGAAAGACTTTTTATATTTAGAAAAATAAAAAAATATTTTTGAGAAGGTGCCAAAACAAGTATGAGGAGGTGGGGGATTCTAATGATTTTAAAGTGGTCTTTAAATCCTTAAAAATCTCAGATTTGCATGACTTACTGGGCAATATTGAAATACAATATCTATGGCAGATTTCCAAGGAAGGAAAAGAGAATACAGAAACAGAGATCCTGGGACTTGTGTGTGGTTCTTTAAATACTCAATACCCTTCCAACATGCAGGCCAACTGCCTCTCCTAAAGATTTGTCTAGTGTGGAAACCTTGCCAGAGTGTAATTTTGGTGAAATTTCTGTCACTGCTCCCTGTCATGAATATTTATTTACTTCCCAATGGAAATCATTGCTCATATGAAAGGGAGTTAACGTTTCTTAATAGCCCTTTCTGATTTGATTGATGTTTTTGTCACTTCCTCCAGTAAATAGGTTTCTATTAGCATACCAAATATGCTATCTGTCCTCTCGCTTCTGCAGGCACTTACCTGACCACTTACTTAGGATTAAAATATCCCTCCTAGGAGTTTTCTTTCAGTTCAGGGGCTCTTTTTCTGCACAAGTGGGTGAAGGAGTTTTTGCATTGAGCTTGGGTACTTTACACAGCGACCACACCGGATCTGTTGACTGGATATTTGGAGGAGTTCAGTAGAAACAATAGAAATTTGTCCATACCTTATACTAAGGACTTGAAAGGGTAACACTAGTAAGAGAACAATGTACAGAGACATTTAATCATATATTTATATTTTGATTCTCTAATTTTATAATGAGACGATGTTTCAAGGTAGAACAGAGGCCGGAATAGTTTTTTTTCATGGAAATATACCCCGAAGTCATATATCATTTATGTACCATATGTTAACTTAGAAAAAGGAGTGTTCAGAGCTAGCAATGTAGTATTGCTGCTAAGGAATAAACTCTTTCCATTATTAACTACCTTTTTCAGGGCTGAAGGGTCCTAATTCCAAAACAAATGCCTCAGTGTTGCCCAAGTGTTCTTAATAGTGCAAATAATGTAAATTTTGTGTATCATGCATAATAGCTCTTGTGTTGGGTTACAGCCAACAGATGGCATAATGGAATGGACATTTTGGTCTTTTCCCTGTACAACACTCATTCATATGTATGGCCCAAACATGTGAATTGTTGCTTATGTGTTAAGCAGAGGGAATTTCTGGGTGCCCTGGGCAAACCAAAGTGAAAGTCTTGCCTTTTTTATTGATGTGAGTATTTTGAGGTGAAGACTTACATCAACAAGTGGTTTAAAGTGCAGTTGCCTACTAGTTCATATAAATATTACTATTGAGCTGTAAATCTGTATTCTTGTGAAGATAAAAGAACAGAGAAGAATAATTTATGGAAACATAAAATAGGATCTATGATTGTGAGAAGCACTAATTTCTAGATTGTCCTTATTGCTTAGTAATTTTCTGCCTCAGAAATTCATTTCTTGATTGCAAGCCATTGCCTGTTTTTTCCCTGTGAGGAACACACAGGGTGAGGTGCAAGATTAAAAAAAAATCTATTGCTTTTTGAAGGGCCTTGGTGGAAAGCAGATGTTTAAATCCTAGAGAAGGAGGCACATGGCCACTATCTGGTGCTTGAAAGTTTATGTGTACATGCTACTAAAGTTATCTAGGCTCCCTTGCTTTTGAGGGTCAAAGGTACCTCCTTGCCTGAACAGAGATCTTGGTTCACAACTCAGGGAGTCACAGTTAAAAAATTCAGGTTTCTCTTCACTAAATCACAATTTATAACACTTCTTTGTGTAAGATAGTCTTAATCTGAAGGAATAGCTAGGAAAATATAATGGAATAATTTATGAGAAATGGAAATCCAGATTCACTGCGGTACAACTGGTGTAAGGAGAAAAAACACTGTATGCAGTTCCATTTTTTCCTGGAAATGGCAAAAGTGTTTCTAATTTTTATCAGCGATTTTAAGCTGCTGTGATTTATTTAGTATTGCAGGAGATGCAAATGTGAATTTCATGTAAGAGAATAATAAATGAGCATCAGTCTTGAAAATTGTGTGGATGCTACTGTGGTTAACATACTGTTGTCCCCCCTCTAAATTAGACCACATCAACTACCTCTCTCTAAGATAATTTCTTGTGAAGGGGTGAACATTAAATGGTCTTTGAAACTTGGCCTTGAAGCAAAGTATTGGGTCCTGACCCAATATTATGCAGTGGGATGGATATCGTGGGATGGTCCTAAAGTGGCCCTCACTTTAGAACCAATATTTGGATTAAGCCCTTTTTGATTTACTGTTCTAGATTAGGGATGGGTTTACCGTGGCAAAAGAGGAGATGGAGTCAGCACTCCCTGATCTCATACATCTAGTTATGATTTTGAACAGCAATGCGCGCAATCCTCATCAGCTAAATAGGGAATTTTTTATAAAATAAACTCTCCTCAGACAGGCGAAGACTTCAACTTTGTATTTAAGAATTCTGTATTTTTTGAGACACATGAGGACATTAAATTTGCTATTAATAAAGTATTTATTCTGTTAGACTGGAGATAAACATGGTTACCAGATTTCCTGAGTTTACCTGGGCAACTGGGTACAGCCAGCAGCAGCTACTGGCCATTTTCATGGCTTCTTATAATCACATTGAACTGAAATGTTATGTTTACTATATCAAAAGCCTAAGGTGAGAATTTCAAACTTTTTGTTCAATTATGAAAATTTGAAAAACCCAAACATCCATCATACTCCTTTAGCAGAGGGAAAACCAATCTTTGGTAGTTCACTTCTATGCTAGATTTCTGTGCAGTAGGATTTTGTTGGGCTAATATAAAACCAGAAAACACCAAATAGTCCTTTACTGCACCAATGCTATAGCAGCAATTTTCTGCATTTTAGCTTTTTTTCCAGAGGAAAAGCTAGCAAACAGTGCTTAGGCTAAAATATAGTCCTATCATTTTTACATAAAATATTGATAAGGAATAAACACTTAGTATCCCTAGTGTGAATTCACTGGACTTCACGAAACCCTAATATATGGATTAAGAAATGTTAACATAATCCTTTTATGGGAACTAAAATCAATTACATGTCAGCTTTGTAGTATTATAAATGTATTTAGTCAGCATAGAATTTTTCCAGCAGCGCTCATTGCAGATTGAAATTGACTAACCAGATGTTAAATATTAAATAGAACTAATCAAAGTATGGTTCAAGAGATTTTAAAAACAATGATCAAAGAGAGCTATTTATTACCTGATTCATGTTTCTATTCAAACACTGCTGCTATGATGTTATATCTACCTGAATTTAGCTTGCTGCAAGCTCTTAATTTTTTTCGGTTAACATGAATGAGAAATATAATTCAATAAAGGTATGTTAATGCAGTACCATAGGCAGAAAGGCACAAAGCTCAGGGAATTGCAAGCAAAATTTGCTGGAACAAAGTGTATGTTAGAAACAAAATGAAAGTTAGGCCTGATCTGAAGATGGCCAAATTTAGAGATATTCTTTCCATCAATTATACACATTATGAGCCATTATGTAAAAAAATAAGTTTTATATTGCTTGCATGATGAATTTCATGCATAACTTAAGCAATATTTTGACAATAGCAATACTAGCTTCTGGCTGTGATGTGAAAACAGGAGGGGGCCAATCATTGCGAAAGAAAATCATGGGTTATTCTTAACTGCAGAATTGGTTTAACATATAATGTGTAAGTTTGGGCCCCTAAGTCCACAAGAAGTCACATAATTAGCCTTTTTGTTTTCAAGGGGACTGAGCACTTCTCAGTCTTACTGAAGCCAGGAGAAATTCAGGTGAGGGGCTGGCTGATCCTTTGACTTGCACTGCACAAGGACGAAGCAGCTCTCCATGCAGTTGAGTAAAATGGACCAAAGGAAATGTTCATTTATACAAGGCATAATCAATATGTTAAACACATACCTTAAGAATAGGCAGGAGCCAAGCACCTGGTATTTGTTGAAAGAATATAACTTAAAAGCATAGTTGTACAAAATGACTACGTGCTCCATTGAGTTTGAAAAAATAATTTTAAAGTGTCTGCCTCTACCCATTTTATAGTTTAAACACATACAAGTTGTCAGAGATGGTGGGAAAATGTCTTTTCCAGAGGAAATTTTGTTGCTTTCTTTTATTGAGTTTATGTCGTGATTTAACCAGTGGTAGATGTTATCAAAGGCAGATGACTCAAATGGATGGAATACTGCGCTCATTGTTTGTGGCTTCTCTTGCACTGTAGTGGTTTCCTCACATCATCACAAATACCACATCAGGAAAAAATCACAGCAAATACTAAACAATTGTCTGTGATTTTTTGTTCTTGGTGTCTCTCTCCCTCCTGAGACATATCTGTGAGAGATATGGATATGTGGGATATTTGTGTTGCTGAGCAGAGGAAAATGACTCACAGATCCCAAAAGTCTCTCTCTTCCTTCTTTTGTATTACGGAGAGCCAGCTGGGCACCTAAATTGAGAAATCTATAGCTGTGCCAGCAGCTGAGGGACAGATGCAGATCCCAGACCACAGCAAAATCTCCAGCCTTTGGATGTGAAGGTCAACAAGACCTGGATCAGATGGATCCTTGTGGTGAGGCCGCAGCATAGTAAGTGCACAAGGATGCACCTTTGGGCTTCTAGTCGGTAAAGCTTGGTTTAGTTAAAATAGATAATAACAGCTCCCCAATATAAATCTGTCCTTAGTTAGTTCAGTGGCACCATTTAAAGTAAAAGAAATTACTATCATGCTCCATGTTATGTCTTTCTGGGTTGAGTCTTAGTTTTCTCCATCACGGCTTTCCAGATTGGCAAGATTATTTTCCTCATAAAGATACACAGACTCCATGCCACCCCTCTGGCCATGAAAAATAACTTGCTTTCTGTCAGCCCTAAAGTTTGGATCTGGCTTCCCTCACCCTTCCCACTGCAACCAGCTCCTTTGCTCCTTAGCATTCCAGCCCACTCTGACTATATCCGTCTTCCCACCTTTAACTGCTTCCAAAACTTCCCTGGAAAGAAAACTCATTCTCAGGAAAGATGTAGCCCTCTCTTTTCAGAAGGTTCACCTCTGCCAGAGTGGAGATGACAGAAAAAAGTGAACAGGCAGCCTTTCTTTCTAATGCTTAGGGCACAAGTTTTGTAGCAGTACAAAAGAAAAAGAAGCACACACATACATCAATATTATTTGTATATATGTATTTGCCTATCATACACACATGCATATATATAGACACCCATAAATATATATGTTTAAGCAAACATAAAAATAAGAAGAGACAGAGCAAATAAAACATTGTATCCACCTTTTGTCACAAAGATACATTTTTCATCCAACACTTAGGAGTTATGATTGTTACTAAAACGCACAATTAATGTCCAATGGTCCTTAGACAAATGGGAAAATTTGTGGAAGCTGTATGAAGTCTAATACAGTTTCCATCAATACAAAATTTTCTCTTCTTATTCAGAAAAATTCCTAAATTCCCTTGCTGTATTTCTGCTTCTCTCTGACAAATATGCTATACCCAGGCAGAGGCGTAGAAAATGACAACTTCATAATTCAGCTTTTCTGAAGTTTAGAGCATCTGGAAACAATGTTGTATCTTTGGAAAGTGCTAAACATCCTTAATTCTAGGTGACAGTACTTTTGCCACCAGCGTAGTAATTAGTTGTCTAGCCTTGCACTGAAAAACATTTAGGACTTTCAGTCTTAATGATCAGCCAGAATATAACAGATCTTCTGCATAAAGGATCATTTTAGATCAAGTTTTATGTTTAAGCAGAACAAAAATTATTTTTCTGTGTGTTAGTCTCTCTTTTATGGTTTATAAATATCAAATAATTGATTTTTTTCCTCAAATTCTGTGGTAAACCTACTTAGTCAAACCTGGGTAGTCCTTGGGATGTAAAAAGCAAACTAACCACTAAATGTAAAAGCTACAAAATGGTTTACTTTTATTACTCTTGTACAAAAAGGCCCCAAAGCCTCAGAGCTATGATTCTTCAAATCACTGCTTTCTAAGCTTGACTGATTGATTTAAAAGCTTGCAAGAGATTTATAATGATTCACTGTGTAAGCCACTGATTTTATATTTAAGTCAGAAGACTGCTTTTAAATGACAGAAAACTTTAGACCTAACATTGGACTCAGCAGGTGATCCACTGTTTGCTCAGAAATAAAATGGCAGCATTTTGCTGGCACAAGTGTTTGAAGTGGGGTTTTGAAGCACAGGCAGAATGCAATTTATCTACGATTATTTCAGAGAGCATTGAAATCTATGCCAAAATTTTCAAAGCTCTCTCTCTCTGTGTTTAATGTGGTAGGTATGCAAATAGCTGGATGATCAGTATTTTTGCCACAGGTATTCTCAAAGATAATTTTAAGCACCTGTCTTTTGAGATTCTGTACAGATGGCCAGAATTTGAAACAAGATTAATTACTCTAGTAATTTTGTGTTGGTCTAGAAACAGAATTATTTTCACAGGCTGATTGATTGTGTGATAAAGAAAAAAAAGGAGACTCTGCTGCACAGTGGAAGTAAGAAATCATGTATACCCCAGTACTCATGAGGAGTGAAAACAGGAAAGGGAATAGAGGAGGAAGGAATGAGGAAAGAGAGGTTATTCCTTCTCTTCTAAGGCTTCTTCCAGGACACAGTGACTGACCTTGACTGTTCTGCAGCATGAGATTGGTTAGACAAGACAGCAGATTTAGTGAGGTCACTGCAGATTTTTGCCACAAGGAAAACTACCAGACTTGGTAGGGTTTCCCTGTCAAAAACACTTCTCCTGTGTGGTAGGGCTGTAAAGGACAAGGTAATGTGCTAGTTAGCCTGCATTTGGGGAGATTCAGGCTTGCATATCAAGTGTCCCCCATCTTTATCAGGATGACAAGAAAGTATTTGATGTCAGTACCTTGTTCAAACAGGATTTACCAGCAGCAACCTCTATTGACTATCCACCTGAAACTTCTATATTTGTGAAAGTGAACACTGGCATTGTTACCAGCCTGGCATGGAAAAACACTATGGACCACATCAATATACTAAATCTGGCACCAAACTCACAAAATTAGTTCAACACGATATCCTGCCTGTTCTTCCCCTTCACTCTTCAGGCAGTGAGTTTACCTCTGAGGACAAGAGCTTACCTCTGAGGTCCCATTGTCGGAAATTCTGGATCAAGTGAGTTGCTCTGAGAACCTCTCTGTTTGGGGACACTGTCACAGGCATTTTCTTGATATTTCTTTCTCCAAGATATATAAAAGTGAGGTAGGAATTGTCTTCCAGATTTAGGGCTGTAAAGTACAGGATGGAAAATTAAGCTATACAGTAGTTTCAAAAGAAGATTAAATTATTTTCAAGCAACTTTTTGCCAAAAGTAATGTGATTTATGACTAATTAGTGGATAAGAAATAAACTCTTTCCATTATTAACTACCTTTTTCCATTATTAACTACTTTCTTAGACAATAAAAGTCTAGAGATTAGAGCTTCTTGAGATGCACATCTATACATGGTGTCATACACATGACTGTCTCTGTATAGAAGAACATTTTAAAAGACTTTTCTAAGAGCAGTGAAATCTGAAATTCCTTGTTATATGGTTCCCAACTCAACAGATCACACAGGCTTGGGAATGATAATACAGTGGTACAGATGTCCAACCCATAAATATGTCCCTTGGTAAATGTGACAAATAGAAAAACACTATTTTATTGCTCTACATATCAAAGTGCTACTTACTTTCTATTTTCCTGGTACAAATATTGAGGATCAGGGTCTTTGTTTTGATTTATCACATAAACTTACCTCAAGGCAGTAAGTCAGGTCACTTCTCTGTAGTCTAAGAGGTGGAGACTGAAACACTACAAACAGATGTGGAAGAGAAGGGCCCAGTTGTGATTCCTTGTGCATCACTGAAAATGAGCCTTAAATCAAAATTTGTGAAAAAAGTGATAACACCAAGCCCCAGAGTTCTGGACCAAGCCATAGCTGTGAGGTTCTCAGCTGGATGACACCACAAGTAGGGAAAGCAGGACTTCTGTGCTCTCAGTTTCTTGTATTTAATTCCTCAGCAGATGCCAAAATCCTTCCTATAGCTACCTATTTATTCTTGATTAGTCTTTCTTTCTGGTTTAACATTTTATAGAATGTTTTTCCAACTGTTCATTTCTGCAAGCCAGCCCCTAAAACATCATGGAAATATTTTGTCTTATGGCTATTTTGTGACTTGGTGTCACTGGTATCTCATTCTAACCTGGTATTTTAAAGCTGGTACTTTCCAGCTTGTGAGCAAATGATATATGTTTAGTTCTTAGTTTGTCTTATTCTGAGGATCTGATGTAACTGCACACACTATTAATCTCTCTACAAATTGGCTGCAATATCTTTTTCTTTAGAAGTCAGATTTTAGTCACTTTATCTCTTTTTAACCCAGGGAGTAATATTTTATATTTGAAACTTTAAGGTGAAAAATGCAAGTCTAGATTAAATACTTTTGGAAAATCTGAAGAGAATTGAATTATTTTTTTTCCTAAATTTAAGAGCTTTTCATTTTCTGAAACGTTTATGAAATGTCTGCTGCCTGTGCTCTTGCACCCCAAAAGTGAGTAGATGCTAATACTTGCTAGTTTTATATTTTATATATTTATTTGGGAAAAAAACCAAACCACCAGGAAAATTATCTATATTAACTGTTTTATGTTGATGGTTTTCTCTTTTCTTTGTTTAATGTTGCATGTCTGATAGAAGAGATGTCTGAAACAACAATTCAGGAACTGTCATAGTTTCAATTCATTTGTTAATTTTTTTTTTTCTTTTGTAATAATTAGACATAGGAAGCCATATTATGTGTTTGTAATTCTTTTGCAGTCACATCCCAACCCTCAGTAGTTTATGAGCACTGTGGAAATACAAACAATACAAAGCATTTGTTTTTAACCCTCGGTAGTTTATGAGCACTGTGGAAATACAAACAATACAAAGCATTTGTTTTTAATTATAATTCAAGATTCAGGTTGCAAATGATTTGCATTATAGCTCTTAGCATAGGCTAGATTTACAGCAAACACATTAAAATAATTAACATTATTCTTAAATATGAGTCAGTAAAATTGAAAGTGACAGATACTAAGCTGATGAAGGTAATAAAAAACCCTTAATCTAGTTGAGGGTGGCTGAGCAATAAAAAATAAACCTTTGCAGAGAGCAAATGTTTCATGCCTGTAAGTCTTCAGAGAAACTGTCCTGGGTGTATCGGGGCAGACACTGCTACTCCTGCACCTGCCCAGGTTAAGTCCAGACTCAGTCTGAGCTGACCCAGCCTTTCTGTATTTTCAGATCCTCAGGAAAAATGATGGCACAGAGCTGCTCAAAAGGCTCTATCCTTGCAGCGCCTTGGATCAATACCTGTTTTCAGAGAGCTTTGAGGCACACGGTGAGCTACAGGACAGGAGAGGGAATAAAGCTGAATTGTCAGTTACTTGAGGATAGGGAGACCTGTGATAGATGGCACCTGGTTGATGTGTTTTCTGGCTAGTTTTTCATCAATGTATGTCATCTTCCTTTTAAAGAGGTAGCCAAGAAGGGCAGTGTAAAAGAAGGCATTTTTTTCCTTTATTTTGGTGGATGCTCAGGATTTGTGTGATACAGTTTAAAGAGCAAGGAGACCTGGGAGCAAGTTCTGGGACAATTTGCCCAGGTGCTGCTGTTAGCAGGGAGGGAGTGAGAGGCACCATGGGGATGGAACCTCTGGGGTGCTTGGGATGATGGCTGCTCATGGAAACCAAGAAGCTGACAAGCAGCCAGAGTACTGATGTGGGGAAACTCTCACAGCTTCTCCCAGGGACCTGGAAAGACACATGGAACTTGCTGCAAGAGAAAAGCTGTTGGCCAAAGTACAAGCCTGAAGAAAATGACATATCTTACACATGGGCAAGGAGGATAGTAGTTTATTAACTCTTTCATTTCTATTTTCTGTCATTTTCAGTGGTTTTATTTCAAAAAAACTCAGAGAGTTTGGGTTTGGAGGTTTTTTGTTTTGTTTTTTTTTTTTTTTTGTTTGTTTGTTTGTTTTTTTGTTGGTTTGGTTTGATTTGGTTTGGTTTAGTTTTTAGGTGAAAGTGAAGGGTTCATGAAGATTCAGCTGAAAGACTCTGGGTGAGTTGGGGTCCTGTATCAGGGCTATATTAGATAAGAGGGGCAGATGTCCATTGCAATGGACAATCCATGACAATGATATGTCAGCATTTTTCTTTTTTAATTGTAGACTTTTTTTTACGTGAATGTTTATGTGCAGTCTCGCTGCACAGAAGCTTCGCAAGGGCAGGACTTTGGGTCCATAAACAGCATTATGTGTAAAACTCTGTTGATGTCACTGTACAGAAGCTGCATTGTCCCATCCTCTTTTTTCATCTAGGCTGTCCTTTCTGGCTTAATGGGTCTCTTTCCTTACCTGCCATCTGGGGACATATAGCACAAACCAGGTTTTGAGCTGGTTCATCCCACATAAAGCAAGAGTAGGAGGGACAAGCGACAGCCACATCTTAATCAGCATGAAATAGAAAATTGAGGCAGAGTCTAGACACGCTTTTTGCCTGCTGGTTGTTTTGCTTTGACATGCATAACAACAAACATAAAGAGCGTGCCAGTGTTTTTGCTTTTGAGCTGGGCTGCATTGAGGATTGCCCTCTTTGTTCTTTCTACATTTCTGTGACTCAAAAAAATACCCAAATGCCTTGGTATCCGACTGGTGTAAATACACCATGATTGATGTAATTCAATCGAACAGCTCAAGATCCAAACGCCTGATAAAAAGGAGAATTGTTGTGTGAGTCTTTCATATCTGTGTAGATGCTAGAGGCTGATACCATGTGGCACAAGCCAGGAACCAGTGTAGCTGCAAGGAAACGGACCCACAGAGACTGAGCCAGCTTATCTCACCTGCGCAGAGGTATGAGCTCTTGGAGCAGATGAGTGTTGTGAGGTTTGAGAACAACTTACCCTGTATGATCAAACAGAACACAAATCACTCATACTTACAGTGTTTTACATGCACCTACAAAGTCTGGAAGGAATTCTGCTAAATGTTGCTAAGTTTCAGTGATAAGGAAGAGTAACTACAGTTCTGTGATCAACTAAAAATATGCATCAAAGAGTGTGTAAGCAACCAAATAATTGTATTTACCACAATAGATTATGGCTTCCTTTAACAGTTTGGAAACCCAGGGTGAAGGATATGACCAGTTAATGAAAACATACAAAGGAGCCAGAGGGGCTTTGAGATCCATTTCAATGTATAGAAAATAAAATTGGTGAAATTTGAAGGTGAAATTTAATCTTAAATTCAGTTTCTTATTTTTGTTGCATGATGTCACCATAACCCCTAGGTGGTATTCAAACTTTATAAATCAGATCTGTCTGTTATTTATTCTATTTGTCATGCATTTGATGTGTAGTGCAATTTTCAGAGATTAAAATGATATATCCCTAATTCTTGGATGCTCTTTGATCATGTTTATTCCTTTACTCCTTTAAACATTGCTGAATAATTGTATATGCATTCACGGGCTGACATTCCCTGTTTGATGGGCTAATTATGGAAGCACACTAGTGTCGTCGTAGTTAAGTTTGTAACCAGCTTTGAGCTGTAAGGCTAGTTTTGATCTCTCCTCTAACTATAGTGGAATAAATCCATGCAATAGAAACTTAAGTTACGTGATATGTTGGAAAAAAACTTGTAAAGTTTTTTGGCTATTGCAACATTTAGCATTTTAGTGTTAGAATTTTTTTTCCCCACCTAGCTGACCTTTCAGAAATGTTGCTTATCTGTGTGCTGGGAAGGTATGTCACATTTATGTTGTTGGATAGGTTTAGCCAGTTCTGAATGAGTTTTGGAGAGCCTATTAAATCTATCAGTCATGGGGAGGGGAATTTCAGCATTTCTCTAGCAATCTTCAGGGGATTTTGTACAAGTTTCTACAAGACTCCAAGAATAGCAAGCAACCAGACTCCAGAGAGTGGGTTATTCTCCTTCATGACCTACCTGTCTTTGCATAGAGCTATACTTCACAACTCTCTGGAACAGAAGTTCTAAATAAACCTCCCAGAAATGAGTTCAGAATAGCCATGTCACAGAAAAACCTTCAATAGCCCCTGAAATTCCAAAAGAAGTGTATTCTGAAGCGGTGTTTGTGTGAGCAGGGCCAGCCCCCAGCCTGCATGAGACTTTGGTAAGAGACTTTGCTCTTGGATGCTATAATGACGATGCTATAGCTGTATTTAACAGCTGTTAATCACCCGGGAGTAAAACCAGCTGATGTTGCTTGCAAAGCTGGATCTCACTTAGGAATAATATATTCTAATAATGTATCTAGTAACAGCCATACTTCTGATCCATCACCAGGGACTCTGCAGGGGCAGAAGACACAGGGAGACACGAACCAGCCAAGGTGCAGAAAGACATCCGTTGTCCTGATATATACATATATACATACACACACACACACACACACACACACATATTCACCTGCTGGTGTCTTACTGGGATGCAGAGCCCTTTGGACCCTCCCAGCCTCTTCACACAGCAGAGCTACCCCTACCCAAGGTTGCAGGAATGCTCATTTAAAAAAAATCAGACCACTAGAACATAAAAAAAACCCCCAAAATATACAGAGAAGTTTGTTGTATGGTACGGGTAAAATCCATCCCATCCCTCACACCTGGCAATCAGTCTTTCTATCTGCAACACAGAAAAGCTGGCAATTAGATGCAAGGAGAGGCTGAAGCAGGCAATTGTAAGCAGCAAACCTTCTGAGGATAGGGGCTTCTGTCAGGAAACTTACTGAAGGGGAACCAGTAACTGGCCCAATTAAAGGGAAAGATGTTTCTAGGAACTTCCCTCTCTGACTATCATTGTAATTCTGGTACAGTGTTAGGCTCTGCCGGCACTCAGGATCTGTCTTGTTCTGCTTCCTGGTGCAGGGGTAATCTGTATTTTGTATTAGTACACTTACACTGATGCAGTTTAGCTATGGATGCAGTTACATATCCACATAGAGTAAATGTGTGTGTTTACATCTATATGTGTACGGAATAGTTAGATGGACAGATACAGGTATAGAGATGAAAGTTCTCTGTACAAGACTAATCTCTTTCTGTAAGAGTGAAGCTCTGCTGGTATACACATACACATGAATATATATTCCAATTGTATTCACACCGGGGTAAGGGCTATACTGTCAGTTTTGGCTTGTATTTTCTGCTGTCCAGAATGGAATTTTACTTTCACAGTTATTTCGATTTTGACAGAAGGTGAAGAGTAGAACCCTGCATTCACTAATAGAGTTCCTATTTGAAGACCTGGCTTAGGATGTTTCAGCAAGTAAAGTACTCCTTTGTCAGGGTAAGCTTTATTTATACTGGAAAGGCTTTGTGGAATAAAACAGCAAACCATACATGACCTGGAAACCTCACCAGGGGTTGCACCACTTCTGCTAGTGCAGTTTTTCTGGGCAGAGAAAACCCCAGTTTGGGGTTCTCTCATGCCACTGGACAGGAAGGTTTCATGAAAAGGAGGCATCTATGGGTCTATTGGTTTGGCTCTGAATAAACACGTGCCTAATTATCCTTAATATAGTTTTCCCCTAATACTTTTAACTATTTTTATGTCAAAATATGTGGCTTATTCCACAGACACTCTAGATGACTTCTAAAAGCCTGTTTGCAAACCTTACTATTCTTTTTCTAGGAGATTAAATATGGAAAAAAAAAAATACTGAATTTCAGTCTTCCAAGTTGCAATGTCATTCTGACACACTGTTCATTAATACAGGGGGTAGTGGTGTGGTAAGAGCTATTAATTCAATTTCTTTCTCCTGGTCTTTTTTTTTGTTTCCCAAGGAAGCTCATTCTGTTTCATCTTTTGAAAGTCTAATAAGTATTTTGAACAGGTTAGAACTATAAATCTAGTATTGCTAAATCCTAGAGAAAAAAATTGCTTATGAAATATATTGATTACAGCCGATAATGATTTTTCCACCCTCTCTTCACTGGAGGCAAATAAATAACTATGGAAGTACAATGGCATTGTCATGGCTGGAGCTTTTGCTTTAGTACACTATAGAAGTCTGTGAATACCCTTAGCAATAAGTCTTATTTTTCAGTGTGATAATGTTCATTGTCTGTGCTTCTAAGTTCTGACTGATTTTGATAGTGAATGCTAGTGATTAACAATTACATGTCCTCAGAATTTCTGATTTGTTTCCTGTGTCAGGACTGTGAGTCTATTAAGAAGCGATTAGGGAGGATCTCCTTCAAGTCTCCTTCACATCAAGATTCTCCCTTTTTTTGGTTCAGTTAACTTGAGGTGGGAGTTGCCTGTGATATTTTCTACATTTCACCTTCCGAGGTTATGGGCACTATTCATATGCCAGATCTCCCTCTGAGATGAATAAGTACGACTTTTATGAATTTTTCTTCACTTGTAGAATTTAATTTACATGAATAATTAGAAAGAGATGAGTTAAAACTCCTATTTAAAGAGGTAGCATCCTTTTGTTAGCTTATTGTCTGGCTTTGGAACCCAGTTGTTTTAAAAAGGATCTGGGCTCTTCTCCATAGGGATTTTTCTCTTTGTAGTTTTGCCTTGATCTAAATCAGCCTGTTGTAAAGCAGATTTTGGGATGGAGTCTGACAAATACAAACTCTTATCTGGAGAATTAAAGGGACTTTCAATTTTCCCTCGGAAATGTTTGCTGGCTTCTTTTTCTGATGTGGCCAGGATTTGCTACAAGATTTATGACAATGTTGTTTAATTCATACATCAAAATAAATAAATTAAGTGCATAACTTCATTTAGTTCTTTGTGCCGTTTCCTGTGCTGTTAGGGCTTTAATGAGCCCAGCTGCTCTGTAGAGTTGCTGAGGGTGGAAGCTGGCCTGGGAGGGGAAGGAACAGCTTCTCTTTGAAGTGCTGTCATGGCAGGATCACTAAAGCAAAGCTTCGAAGGGGAAATTCCTGTTTCCCTTCCTATTCTACTTCAGTGGTCTTGATGGCAGCAGTTGAATAGGGAGCAGCACTAAAGTTTTCAGACTTGGCTGCTCAGCCATTTGATGCCAAACTTATGGTGAGTACTGGGGGGGAGAGAGAGAGAGAGAGAGAAAGAAAAGAAAGGGAGAGAGAGAGAGAAAGAAAAGAAAGGGAAAGAAAGGAAAATAAAAGGAAAAAAGAATAGGGGGAAGAGCAAGTTGTTTATGACTGCTCTGTACAGGCACCCATACCAGAAAAGCACTCACCATCACTCTGTTTCCCTTCCAACACTCACTACTGGAGCTGGAAATGCTAAAGTTACCTGTTTTTCCAGCAACTGGTCTTAGGCTATGGGAGGAGATGAAGCACAACTTTATCTGTGCGGGGTAGGGGAAGAAGAAGACGACACCTCATGGTAAATGGTGCCTCATTGATATTCAGAGGGCTGCTCAGTGTTTCATTGGTGTTCAAAAGTCAGGTGGTAAGCCCATTTAAATTCAGTTGCAGCAGTTCTCCTTACCTCCCACCAGTAATGTACTGCTGAACAATTATGGTCAAAGTCGTTTGCAGTCTTGTGTTTGATGAGTGCAATTAGCTACCCTGTGTTTGCATCTACATGTGTGTGTCTGCGTCTGAATAAAACAATATGACAGAGGGAGACACTGGATTGCTCCCTTTACCCACCACCCCTTCAAATTTGAAAATGCCCTGCAACACCCTGGCATCCATCACTAGTCAGCAGATGGCCAAAAATTTTGTCCTCCTAAAGATTGTTCTCAGAGAGTCTCCTTTTTTTACCTACCTTATGCATTTATTTTAGGGTAGCTTAGCTGATGAATGTGCTATTCTTCCTTATAGTTAATGACAAGGTTCTGGATAACCACCTCAGGAGAGAGATTTAATTTTTTAAACAGCTGAAGTTAGCTGAGATAAATCCTTTCAACAGTACCAAGCCTGAAGAGGCAAAACTGCAATGTCAAATCAGGTGTTCTCAGCAAAGTACTTTCAAAAGGTTCCTTTTTACATTTCAGGACAGAAAAACTGTCCTACTCTTGTAGAGGAAACAAAGGAAAGTAAAGACGAAACTGAGACAGTAATAACAGTGTAATGTGTCTGCTGAGAAACCTTAGCAGGATCTTTCCTCTTTCTCCTAAAGACAATCCTCTTTTTTCACAGCTGCAAAACAGGTGCTAAGCAATAATGGTATCTTACTACAGGAAGGATATTTTAAAATTTTTAACTTCAAAATCTTAATTTTTATGCAATCTAAAACTCTATCACAGATGTAGAGCAGAGTCTGCTTGTTATTATAAGGTGTTTAAAATATCTTCTCTTCTTGGACTCTGTGCATCTCTAAAATATTTAGGGCTAAATCTACTGTTGGATTTAAGAAAAACAATTGTTTTGGTTTTTTTCCTCCTAGGAACAACATTCCAGATAGAGATGGGTCATTTTGTACTTCTCTGCACAAGTTTTGCAGCCAAGTATCTTCGAGCATGTAGGCAGTTAAATTGGCCATGTCCCTGGTTTTTTGGAGAGGCACAGAACTCTGGGAAATCTCACCCCCTGTCTTGGACACATTATAAGCTATAATGGTTTGCATATTATAAGCTTTATTAGGTTGCATTTTAGTGTTAAAGCATACAACCTGGGGGAGAGAATTGCTGTGTGCCCCCTTGGGTGGGGGGTTTTGGAGTGGATGTTCAGCAGACCTCCCTGAACCCTGCTGCTCACAACTGTGGGCACCTGGGACTAGGACCTACCTGGTCCCTTCTAGTCCTGTGCCCCCAAAACCAGGTAGCTGCCTCAGCACTCCTGAGCTCATGCCTCTTTCCTGATACACATATTGGTTATGCTGGAACACAGACTAAGTGTGGATTGATTTGCAATCCTTGCATGACTCCTCCATATATTAAAGAGGAGTTTAGTTTAAATAGCAGAGATCAACAGTGTCATGAATATTTTTTGTTTGCTTGCATTCTGTAAAACTGTGGGGTAGCATTGGCAATTTTTCTGTTCTATTCCTACATCTATAATAGTCAGACAAGCCCTTGGAGTGCTTGGTTACATAGCCAAGATGGTTAGATAATGTAAGACAATTTGGATTATTTCAAATGAAACATACTTGTATGTCTGACTTTGCAAAGCTAAGAAATCTAATATGCATTTTTTGTCTTAAGCATTTCTGCTTTAAATTTGTTTGTTCATGAGTAAAGTTTGGGGTTTTTTTTTAAAGGCCAACTGTATTACAGATATCAAATTCCTCTCAATGGAATATTGTTTTCTGATCTTTTTAAGGGATTTCTGTCTTCTAATGGAAAGACCTAAAGGCATTCTGAAAGCTCAAAGGAGTGAATGGAAGCTCTTTTCCTTTGATTTTTACACATCTGTAATATAAAAAACTATTCAGCTCATTCTTTATTCATCTAAGTTTGCCCAAGAACCATAAAAGATACCTTAAATGTGTTTTTTGGCCTGAATTATGATACAGATAATACTCTGAAGCACAATATGCTTCCTCACACAGTAACCAGGTAGCATCAATTTACACGAGTGCTTTTGCTATACATAAGTGTGCAAGTCTCTGTCCTTTTTTTTTTCTCCCTCTATTTTTGATTTGCCCAGAAACAGAGAATCTGTTATTTTTGCATTGTCATGTGATTTTGAAAAATTATTTGAGAATTTCATTGTGTCTCTTTTTGCTTCTTGATATTTCTAATGAAAAAGGAAAAAATTAATACTTGTTTTCTCCCTCAGAACTTCAGACAACAGTGTAAAGAAGCTGGCAGTACCTTATAAATATTTTCATTATTTGGGAAGGGGATATGTATCAAAGCAATCAATTTTGTTAATCATAGGCTTGATATTTCCTCCTTGAACTTTTGGTGCCTCATCTATCTGTTTCTACAGTAGCCTACAAAAAAAAAAAGTAAAAAGAAAAAAGAAAAGGTGAATGGCAGGCTGTCCTTTCATCTTAGTTTTCCTCGTTTCCTTCTGGTGACTTTTCTTATCT
Source organism: Certhia americana (assembly GCA_018697195.1). Taxonomy (NCBI): domain Eukaryota; kingdom Metazoa; phylum Chordata; class Aves; order Passeriformes; family Certhiidae; genus Certhia; species Certhia americana. The sequence continues at coordinate 65,776,145 of CM031857.1, read as the reverse complement.
CTTCTCTGTCTTGCTTTATGATCTGTTCGAATTCCCAGTTTATAAGGTCTTTGGTCTTGGCCAAATCTTGACAACAGATTTGTCATCATCCATAGATTCTCAGCATCCTCTTGAAATCTCCATGTGGTTTCTACTATCCATTTGTATTATTTTCTAATCTCCTCATCCTAGGGAGAAGTAATATTTTCTGAAATCAAATACCTGTACACAACTCTCATCAAACATTTATCTCCCTTCTCCCATATAAACCCATGTGCTGAATGTCACATTCATGGTTGCTGTGACTCTTCATTCCTCTACTCATGCTATCTCTCATTCATGTCCAGTGACATTGTCTACACCTACAACAGTAACTTTTGTTCATCTCCACTTTTTTTGACATTCTCCATTGGTTTGGCTTCTAAGTTGGTTCTACACCCCTAGATGTCCTTGCTGCTTCAATCATTGTTAGACACATCCTCAATTACAACTTCAACTTTCTGGCCTTTCTTGACTCTTTTAACTGTTAGTTCATTACTTTTGCTGAGTCAAAACCTTGACTTTCATATCTAAAACATGTAAAATTCTAGAGCTCTTCTCTTTCCTCTTAAAAAAAAAAAAAAAGCAAAAGAAAAAAGCCAACCTACTTTTTTCCATCTGGAGATAAAATTCTTACTTTACAAGAGCTAATTCTCTTTGAATACATGTCATTAAAAACCACTAGCACAGAGTCCTATGCATGTGTTGGGTCTTCAGTTGCTGGTTTTATCTGCAACATTAATGTTCAAAAGTTCTAAAACCTTTATTTTCCTATTTTTTAATGCAATTGCTTTAAAACAAATTAAATTTTAATGTGGCTTTGTTTTGATGTGGCTTCTACACATCTGAGTTGCACAATTTAGTTGTGTATTGTGTAAAAGAACACTTCCTTTTATGTTTGTTTTTTGTCTTGTTGTCTAAAAAATAAAGTATGGCCCAACAGTTCAATAGTGATTAAGTCTAAAAGAAAAACCAACACTTGCTATGAAGTTATGAAGGAAATATTTGGTTAAAAGTTCAGTAAATATTTTGTGTTATTTTGCTTCTTAAAATTCTCTAACAGAATATTGTAAATAATAATTCTAGATAAAAATCAGATGAAGGTGATCATTTATGGTCAAGTTAAAAACTTCTAAAATTAGGCCTGACAGAACATTAATGCTTCAGGAAGTGATATTTTATACCAGTTAACCACTGATTATCTTCAGATGAAAAAGAAAGAGATTAATCAGCCATCACACAATGACAATTAGAGATAGTAAAAAGGCAAATTCTTTAGAAATCTCTATGGAGGTATGATAATGAGGGATAGAAACAGATTAATATTTTTAAAGGTTATTTATGAAAAATGTATTTAAAGAGGGAAAAAGAAGGACCACAAGTAAATGTATAAAGCAGGAAGACACTGGAAATAAAAAAACTTGTGTTTAAAAAAAAAAAATCTGCTTTTAGGCTTTGTTTGTGGTGCGGTTTTATTTTTAAACATATATATGTTCTAGCATCTTTGTACTTGAGCAGCAGAAGGGGATTCATTATGATCGTTAGCTTCCTGTGGCTGTGTTACATCAGGTACATTTTCATCAGTACTGCTGCTGGTACCACCAGCTAATGTGAGAATTTAGATAAGAAGAAAATTATTTCCTTGTATAGTCAATATGAGTCTTGATTTCAGTGAAAATAAAGAGTCAAATCCCAAGAGGGCCTAAACACCTGCACTTCCCATTGATTCATTTTTTTCAGACCCTCTCAGGGAATAGTAATAATGTCAGTACATTGGTCTGTAGACCTGAATGCAGTGTGCTCACAGTCTTTCTTCATCAACAAGGTATTTTGTTTGGTTTGTATTTCTTTCGTTCTTTCTTTCTAATTTAACATTTTTAGTCCTTCCATCTCATTACTCAGTCAGGAACATCATTGTCTACTGTATTTCCTCATTGTCTTCTGTGTCTTCCTCTTGCATTTAAAGAAATGGTTACTCTCTGTAATCACTGACATTTCCTCTGTTTCATTTGTTCCTGTACCACTAGCTGTATCCTCAATTTCATTATTATCAAATGGCTCTTCAGTGATACACTCCTCATCTTCATATTGATAATTTTGTTTTCACATGCATCATCCTGATTTTCAACATCTTCAGTGCAGTCCTCAGAAGATGAGTCATTTGCAGCAGACAGCTTTTCATCACTGGAGTCATCTTTAGAGTCAGGATATGTTGGTCTATTCTCAGGGATATTGTTTGCTCCTCTGTTCCTTTCATTATATCTTGGAAGAGATGTGCTTGATGTACTTGCTTGGTCATTATCCAGATAATTAAAATCAAATGTACTTATTTTGTAGATTAAACAAGAACATTTTTTATTATGATTGTTTGTGTTTGAAGCTTTAAAAACATCTTAGTATAAATGTTGAACTTAATTTTACTGGCTATTTAAACATTGAATGTAAGAAATATTTCCATTCAATAGATAAAACAATGTTAATTTTTAATAGGTTTGCTTCACTGAAATATATATGTTGACATAGCATAATTTTGTACAAAATGGAGCAAGACACATGAAAGTGGAGGTTCTGATAGCTTCTGTGTAAAGATTGCCATTTGCACGTGTTACAGCAGCTGCTGGTAGAGGCCAGAACTGGTAGAGGGTACGGAAGGTGTGTCTGCAAGCTGTGTGTAGGCAACTTTTCTAGCCAAAAGGCACAGAGGAAAGGGCATTTATGTTATAAAGTAGAGTTGGCAGAGTCTGAAACTGTCCCAGCTGACCTGCCCAGCCTAAGCAGGTCATGTTGACTCCCTCCACCGTCCTTGGAGAGAACTTCCTGGAGGAATGTCTGCCCATATGTTGTGGGTGTTGGAGCAGAAAATGCATTTTTCTCTGGAGCTTTTTCTCTCCATACACTGATGACTGGTTGTGACTACATGTCCAATTTCTGAAGCTAGGTGAGAAGTAACCTTCCCAAAAGACATGCTGGTGTAGATGTCTCATGCTGATGCAGAGATGATGATGCAGATGTCTCACTTGCTTTTGAGGGGTGTGTTCAGCTACCATTTCCTGGGAGGTCAGCTCTATCAACAGGTCACTGACAGTTATTTTTTTATATCTAAATCACACCAAGCTTCTTCAATTGGCACGAAGCACATAGTACTTTGACTTCCCTTGAAGTCAAGGTAAAATGTAAGTATTCCCTTGCTTTTTTTTTAGTAAATCCGCACTGTTGTTTTAATTGCCAATAATATGGAATTGTTTTTAATTCTCAAGTATTTGAAAATAATTTTAGTTAAAAGATCTGTTTCCTGCTTGATATGTTCTGTGATGTTCTTTGACTTCAAACACACTGAACTTCACTGTGTACTAAAATAAATGGCAAGCTCTTCAACTATGGCTTCTGGCAAATGGCAATATTTTTGTTAAATCCTATCTAATATTTTCTGGGGTCTTTAATTTTTTTTTAATCTAGTTGGAAAACACCAGACTGGGAGAAACCTCAAGGTTCATCTGGTCCAAACTTTCTTGGCAAAACCACAGAAGTGTTGACTCCACACCCCTTCCTGCTGACTTAAAAGTGTCCAATGTTGGAAAATCCACCACTCCCATGGAGAAATTATTCCAGTGGATTATTGTTCACATTGTGAAAAATTTTTCTCTTGTATCAAATCATAATTTCCCCAGAGTAACTTGTATCCATTAAGCCTCATTTTTTCCATGAGTCTCCTTGTAAATAGGGAGCCTTCATTGGGATTTTTTAGGGGTCAAGCTCCTGTGAACGTTCACAAATCAATTCTTCCTTCACTGATGGTGGATTTGTGATTGCATCAGCCTGAGTTTTCATTCTGAGCAGCAAGGGCCCAACAGTGCTGGTAAAGACAGAGGTGAAGAAAGAGGTTGAGAACCTCTGTCTTTTAAGCATTATTGGTCACTAATTCTCCTCTCCTGATTTCTTTTTTTTTTTGTGTGTGTGTGTTTTTTGTTTGGGTTTTGGTTTTTTTGTTTGGTTTTTTGCTTGTTTGTTTGGTTTTGGTTTTTTTTTTTTTTTGATGTTGTTTTCATTGTTGCTTTTGTAGCATTTCCAGATCTGGGGAAGTAGATTTGACCTATGGAATTTTATTATGCATATCTGTAACACTGTTATGAAATTTGGATCAATATGTTCTGTAGTACTTAATTCCCATCAATGTCAGCTTCCCTAAAATCACTGTGCTTGTATTTTCTTGTACACATTGTGTCCTCCTGACTTAATATTTCTAATACTGTTTGTACAAGATGTTCTGTAGATGCAGCCTTATGGTGCTAATCATGCTTGGCTCATTCCCTTGAACTGGATCCAGAATAACCTCATTTTGCATTATGGTTATCCTCTTTGAAGAGTCCTTATAGCCAATAGAGGGGTTTAAAGTCTCAAAGAGTGTGATCTAGTTAGGGTTATTGCTTCTTCATATTTTTACATAAAGTAGTGAAGGAACAAAAACACTGTAAAGATTCAGTTGAGACACAAATTGGTAGATGGTAAGAAGTTTTTGCCAGCATCGGCCTATTATTTTGCTTTTGGACATCCCAGTAGTTTTTATCTTGTTTATGTTCACAAAACTTTTTTTTGTACACTTTTTTGGGCTTTCATTTAAAAAAAAAAAAAAAAAAGCAGTTGCCAAAAATCAATCAATCAGCAAACAAACAAAAACCCAACAAAAAATCAGCAGCTTAAAATGTCTGAACTTTAAGTTAAAACAGGACAAAAGATCATCCTGTGCCCTTTAATGTACATTACCATCCTGGAAATATATTATGGATTGTGAAAGCAAATTCTTCTGCCTTGAGGTTCCAATATATATTTAAAAAAAGAATGGCGATTTCTATGTTCAGATACCAAGCTTTTTGTATGTTTCTGGGCCTCTTGAGTTTTTGCACACAGTCTCGCTCTTCTGAAACACAGATATTTATTTTTTCCTTCTCTATTTTGCTGTCTAAATAGTCTGTATTACCTGATTATTTGTGCATTGTATATAAGTATATAAATGTAAAGATGGTGTCACTGAGAGTAGCAATATAAAGAAATCATGCTCATGGCATTAACAGTGCCTGAAAATTACCAGCAAACCTTTTGTTTTTGCTGTATCACCTTTTGTAATACAGCACATGTCCTCTTCTGAAAACAATGTAGAATTCAGGAAAATAAAGGGACATTATCTTTGGAAATACGCAAATTTCAAACAGAATAATTTTGGAAAAGAATTAATTCTCTGAGAAAAGGCAGAAACTGTTTTCTAATTGGTGAATAAAACTGAAACAACCAAAAAAAAAAAAAAAACCAACTAAAAAGAAATGGCTATTTTTATTGTCTCCCATTTTTTTGCATCAAACCTCTAGGATAGGAATTGTTTCTATTAAAAAAAAAGTGGAAGAAGATTAATAAAAAAGAGAGTTATGAGGATAAAAAATTTGAGCTTGAATCTGTTGAGCCAAAATCATTTGCACAGCTTTAGTTACAAGTCAAAACAGTCCTATCTCATAGCAACTAGGAATTGTTTCCCATTGAAGTTGATCAAAGATATCTGAAGGTCACTTTTTCCCAATCTGGACAGTATATATGTCTCCAAAACACTCTGTTGGCATTGTCATGCCAATCTGGCCAACCAATCTGGTCAAGGACTAAGCAAATACAAAGGCTTAGCTTTTGGCTTGGCTTGAGAGGTTGTTCTAGAGCAAGCCAAGGACATTTTGGCAGGTTAGCATGACAAAGGCATGCAAGATTCAGCTCTTAATTCTGCCATTTACTGCTAGTAGTATTTCAAATGTTCCAAAAGGCTGAAGTAATTTGGAATATTCTTTCTTCTCTGCATCTAAGAAAGGGTGGCTGCAGCCAAAATAATACTGGAAATGCTTCCTTGTAAATGCTGTTCCTGTATCTTATCCTTGAGACCAATCCAGTCAGAGTCTGGAAGGAGCCAGAGTATACAGCAACAGACAATCTGAAAAATCATGGGAAAATTTTTGGGCTTTTGGGTTGACCCCATTTTATTCAGTAGCAGAATAAATCCCTTCTCTCTGGGTCAAAGCGGAATCCTGAAGGTGGACAGCATTGTTGTCTTCAGCTTTTTCACTGGTTGGACACACAAGAGAAATTTTGTAGGGCCCTTTTGTCAGGAAAGATTTTGGGCTCCAGTCAATGCTCACAGACCTGAGATATTTTTCTATGCTGTGGGAAAAAACAAAGCTTTATATTCTCATTTTCATTCATAGTATTTATTGATGTTTTGGGGACCAGAGACATAGTTCTATCTTCTAGGATTCTGTATATCTGGAGAGAGAAGGTGAAAAGCAGAAGGAATTTTGTTCCATATGGTGCTGCAAAACTTTTATCAGGTCGCTATTGACTATTTTGGTGCAAGACCCCACAGTTACCTGACCAAGAAGGAAATTCTGTATTCAGAAAATGACATTGGAGTGGGAATTGGGGGGAAGGGGTGGAGAGGGGGAGGTAAGGCATGAAAGGGGTTGCTCTTTTTAATGAATATTCCTTCCTTATTGTTCTGCTCCTGGTTTTGCTGAAGTAAAACATCTTTATGACTGGTAGAGCACTTGGGAGTCCTTGGATAAAGGCACAAGATATTCTGAGCATATGACTTTGAGCATCTCCTTCATAATTCTGTGAATCCTTACCTCACTTGGGAAGGGAGATGCTTTTTGTGTGATTGGTGAGATGATTGATTTTCATCTGTGTTTGAAAATTTCATATGTTTTTGGGAAGTGAAAAATAAAATACTTTCATGATAGTCTGCTGTAAAACATTGCAGCTATTTGCCATGATGTTGACTTTCAATAACTGAAAATTAAAGGTCTACTGAAATAATTTGGCTCCCCAGTGATTTAGAGAGACCCAGGCTCACCATAATTTAGAGTCAACTTTTCGTCCCCGCATAATTCAATGATTTGCAACCTGTTTCTGGCAGCCATCGTTGTCAAATCAATGATATTTCTTCTTCTTCTCCTAACTTTTTGGCCCTTTTCCCTCATAATTAACTTCTTCATCAGATTTACATTATTTAGGTCTACCTTTCTAAGGCATACAAACTCCTGAATGAAAACACTGTGCTATGAGCATGTTTTTTAACCCGTTTCCTTGCCTGATGTGATTGTATTTCTTACATACAAAACTCAAACAGAAAGGGCCTGTCCTCACAAATTTTCCATTTTATTTTATATTCTTATACGAAACATATGAAAAGTAAAGCTAAACCTTCATTTCCTCAAATTTCAGAGTAAATTGCATGTTAATAAGACTTAATAATGCAATTAACTATGTTAATGTACATGATAAAGTACCAAAATGCTCTAAGTTTTTTAGGAAAAAAGGAGGAAAACAATAAGTTAATGCTGCACCTTGGATCAAAGTGTTTGGGAAACAGCAGTTAACTTTAATCTTGTTGAATGTCTTTGTAACAAGGAAGGAGGCTGATGCACTCATTAGAAATAACTGGTATACTCTAGTTGAGGCTCTCTCTTCTGTCTCTCATGTAATACCTAAGGCTGCCCATCTCTTCATGAGATTTTGTGCTACCAAATGGCAAAAAGAAAGAAAAGGTCAAAACTTTAACTTTCATTTTGACCTGCAAATGCTCATATCCATTGAGAGAATGTGGTCTGATCCACTGTACAGTAAATCTGATTCCATTTTAGGTGTTTCTCTTGAAAAAAGCTTATCTCAGAGAAATCTTACTTCTTCAATGTGTGTTTTGCCACCAAACTGCTGCGCAACGATTTTTATCATAGACATAGTGCACAATGTTACTAAATAACTCCACAGAGACAGGAACCTTTGAGACCCCTCTCAGTGGCTGAAACACTTGTTAATCTCAATCAGCACCATTTGGTACTTTACAACTTTCAGAAACAGTCCTACAAATTTAACAGGTAGGATGGTTTACCAAGATACAAATCTGGATTGAGAGGGAGAAGCTTTAATCTTTTTTCCATGCCTGGAGATGTTAGAATGTGTGTTCTGTAACCTGAAAATAGGATGCTTATAATCTCATAGGCAATGTATGAAGTAGAACTTAAACTTGTTCTCAGTGATGTGAAAAATCTATGTTCTGTCCCAATCATTTGAATTGCTATAAACCACTGACGTGTACCATGTCCCAATTGTCCTAAGTGCTGGAAAAAAAATCAGAACAAGAAGTTGATGATGGATATATCAAGTTTTGAATTTCAAACTATAAAACCTCAGCAGATTGATATACACAGATGAGGGAGTAGCAGGAAACTGTAAGCCAGTGTGATGAGAAGTGGTGCCAGCACTACCAACCTATCTGCTGCCAGGCCTTTCAGAGGCCTTGCAGCAAATGGGTTTGAAGGTGGATGTTTATGGAGAGCTCCCAGGCATGAAGGGTAGCATGAACAAAAGTGTTGGAGGATGCAACAAATGAGTCATGGGCATGGGCATTGTTCACTGACTGGTGTTGGGAGTTGACAGTCTGAAATAGAGAGGGAAAAAGTACTGTGGGGGCTCAACCATGAAGGGCCTGGGTGGCAAATGATGTAGTTAGGGGAAAGATTTCTAAAAAAAGATTATATGTTCTAAACAACAGCCTAGGAAAATGGAAGGCTTGCCTTTTTCATGGAATGTTGCCATAATCAAGGGCCGAGAGGATGAAACACTTGGAAAAAATTGCTAATTATTTGAATATGTAAAAAAGGCTGTGTCCTTAAGAAGATACACATAGAAAATCTACAACATTTAATTATAAGTTCCACCAGAGTGATAAGCATGATATTTAGCATATATAGTAAAGTACTGTCCAGAGAAGCTGAAAAGGAATAGCAAAGAAAGAACAAGGATATTTTCACCCTGCTGCCTGGAACCTTAGAAAGTTGTGTTGAAGAGGAGAAAATCTGTTTTACTGGTCAGACTTACTTGTCACATGCAATGGCTAGGATTAAGTGCATAAGCATCATCACTGAATTTACATTTGTGTGTGTGAGATTTTCTTAAAGTTAGGGTAGCAGGGGCCCATATGCCTTCATAACTGTTCTCCACTCCCAAAGTTAGAGGCTGAATGAGAGACTCTAAAAAAAAAATTAAGAAACTCAAAAACCTAATAAATAACTTCCCACAACTCCCCCCAAACAAACAACAAAAATCAATCAACCAAACAAATAGGAAGACAAAGAAGTACTCTCACTCGCAACATTAGAGGCTAAATGAGAAACTCTAAAAAAAAAAAATTAAGAAACCCAAAAAAAAAAATAAGCAAAAACCCTCTCACCACTCCCCCCCCAACAAACATAACCCAACCAAAAAGATAAACAAAGAGAAAGACAACCAAATAAGTAAGAGGACTGGGACAGCAAACTGGATGATCAAGGGAAGACTTGATTTGAAGATGTTTGAGGAGTAAACAAAAATTGAATGTGAACTTTGCCAGTGAGAAAACTGAGGCAACAGGGAAAGGGGTTTCAGCAGGGGGCAATTTTAGAGATCTAACATGGATTTGAAAGAAAATTCTCAATACTGACTATAAACACACTGTTTGGTGAGGTTAGAGATGAAGGGGAAGAGTGATGCCAATCAGGGATGAGTGGGTGGTAGAGGGTGTGAGCAATTTCAGCAGTGGTGACTACACGTAGAGAACTTGAGTGGAAGTGTTAGATGTGGTCATGTTTGGGTAGCAACACACCCAGTAATTCTGGTCACATCAGGCTGCAACTGGCTTTGCTCTGTTCAGACCCTGATCTGACACAAACCCAAGCTAAATTCATTTGTCTGAGGTGTATATGATGGTAGGCAAAATGGGTTTCCTAAACCAAATACTGAAATACTGGAAAGTTCTCTTTATAGATTCACTATAATTTTTTTCAGAGCTTTATTGAGAAAATTAGGCTTAGTGGGATCATCAGTTCTAGTCTTATTTATATTTCACTGTAGATACACCCAAAATTTCTACTTCCCTTACAAAAACTTAAAAATAAAATCTGAAAACTGCTATAGAGTAAGAAGCATTTTTCTCTTGCATCAACTTTAAATAACCCCACTATATTGAAATTACACAATTAGCAGCTTTCACTTTGACATATTTCATACTTGGAGATGTTTCCTTGAATTATTTTTTTAACAAGACATTTTATATAACAAGTTAAAAATAAACCTTCATGGTACTTTAGTAGCATGAACTGAGATTAAAACTTCAAAGACAATTGCAAATGTGCTGCAGTTACTGAGCATGTGACTCTTCGAAAACATTGGTCTGTAATATCAGAGTTAAATGTCAGAGCTCTGTATTAACCCCTGAATGGTACAGCTGGGCCCTGTTCAATGACACTGAGGGAAGAATGCTTCATTGTATCATTTTAAATATATTTTCCTTGTAGTTTTTCCCCCTCTGTTAAAGAGATCTATTACACTGTGCTCAATGTGAGATGCACAACAAACTAAAACTCCCATCTTGCTGGGAACAAAATAATGAATAAGAAGTTGAGGCTATGTTCAAGATAAGGGATTGGCTTGATAAACTTTTACCAAATAAACACTGCCAAATAAAACCTAACAGTGCTAAATATAAATTAAAACAAAAGCTATATATATGTATTTTTCCAATGTGCTTTTGAATATTCAAGAATGGAATACATGAGCACATACTTTGTTATCTAAGTGTTTTTTTTTTCTTCTCCCCCCCTCCCCCCTTCCCCCCTCCCGTTTATTATGGTCCTGGATTGCTACTTTTTATCTGGGAACACTGAATGGAGTATCTACAGTGAACACAGATGAGAAATAGATGTGGAAATATTTTCTCAAAGTCAGCTCTTGGGAGATCAAATTAATGTAAATTATTGCTTGTCATGCTAAGCATTTCTGTCTCCTTTGTAACATCCAAGTTCGATGTGCACATCTTGGAAGTTGTAGGGTAAGGGTAAAAGCTGAGGAGCTTCTTTTCCTTCCTCCTTTTGAAAGAGTTCCATGATCTTCTCTTGGCACCCAAATACTGTTTATTTTCTTTCATTTGAAGTTCCACCCTATGAATTCCTTCACAGAGTTATGTTTTAGCAGAGGTGGTTTAAGATCTTGACATCTCTGCTGTATTCAGCCAAAGGAACACAACTGCAGATGTTCCCAGGTATGCCACTTCTCTGCTTTAAAATTGCCTCTCAACCTTCTGCAGTATGTCACCAGAAGGATCTGAACTCCAGGGCTAGGCAGAGCCACAGGCTGTGCAGCTTGATCAGTCCATTTAGCACAGGCCCTGCTCCAGGTGTTGGACAGTGGGCACAAGGTGATGGCCATGGTATCTGTACTCATGGCACGTGTATCCCATTTTCTCAGACCTCTCTCCTCAGTATACATGATACTTTTGAAAGCTCATTTTTTATTGAAACTTAGAACATAAGATCTTTTGTTTAAATATAATTCTGCTTTTTTAAGTCCCTTTAAATTTGACTCTACAGTGGTAAAAATAATGACAATGAGACATAAGACTTGCTGTTAAATGTCTAATTTCTACCCACTCCAACTGCATTTCACCTCCTTTCTCATTACTGACCTAAATACTTAAAGTACTAGCCAACACGAGAGGATGACATTTGTTCTTTGCCTTCCTGTGCAGCAAGGGTCAGGTGATCATCACTAATCTGTTCTCTTTTTTTACAACATATTATTATTTATACTATTTTCTACTTAAGCTGATGTTTGTGCACTGAGCATTAATGAGCTTGTTTGCTGGAGATACTTCTCCAGATGCTTCTGTATTATATTTGTAGTTTTTTCTCACAAGTGGAAGTTCTGGAACTATAATTCTCTTAAGAGCTAATAATTACATTGGCCACAGACAGTAAAGCTCTTTGAACTGCTGGTGCAGCCCATGTTTTTGGTCAGTGTCCGCTCCATTTCCCAAAACAATGACTAGGTTGCCCCAATGCCATCTCTGCACAGACTGACTTCTGATTAAGATTTCTGACCTCACATTTGACTGAAGAATGTGAAATTCTGTTCATTCTTCTTCCTGTGGATGCAGTTTTATGATTCTGGAACTGCCCAAAATCTTCTCAAAAAAAAGTTCTACTTATGTGTAAGAAAGTTTGGAAGTTCATTTGTGCCAAAGAAGAAAACTATCATCATCCTTTTGCTTTACTTGGTATTTTAGTGTACCTAAATCTGAACAATAAAGTAGGGAGCAGCAGAAAAATAAAGTGTGTTTGCTGTTATCTGTGTAATGTAAGTAATATGCGCAAATATCCTGTTGCTTTAAAGCAGTGGGATGGCAAAATGTGAGAAATGTGAATAATTGAGGCCAAGCTACAATTTTCTAGGATAAAATGGAGTCATTGAGCCAGCTGGAGAGGAAAGAAAGCATGTTCCATGAGCATTGCCAGATAGGCTCTAAGGAAACTCCTCAGGCTGCCCTAGGAGCCATCCATGTATTTGTTAGAATGTAAGATTTTTAGTGCCTTCCATCAACCCTTTTCAATAATCATCTACACTGCCAACCATAGGCATTTAAAAAATCATGAATCATACCCCAAAACAACTTGGAATGGACATAAAATTATAATACATGGTGGGGGATTGGGTGTGGGAAATGGAGTTTATGGATCTTACTGAGCTTCTAGCTCGTGTCATGATTCCCCCTCCATTAGCTTTTGTTGAGGGTGTTTAATTTCATCAAAAGAAAATGAAGAATTGGATTATTTTATGATAATATGCGTCTATGAGAAAACCCCAGAATTCTGGAGGCGTAGTGAAAAATGTGGGGTTCACTGGCAGTACAAAGGGGTTTGCATATGTCTGATTCCCCTGTGCTCAAATTAGCTAGTCCTTGAGTGGACATCCCAGAAAAGAGAAGGAACAAAATTGTGAAAATAACAGGTAGGGAATAGCTGCTCATCCGGAGGGCATAAAATTTTCTATCTTTCTTCATTCACAAATTTTATAACTAGGTGAACAAGGGTTGAAGAGCTGGATGATCATGCTACAGCATCCCCAATACATTCAGACTTCTGCTGCTTAGTTTGAAGCAATATAGCAGACAGTGAGTTATGTGAAAACTTATTGTCATGACAAAGACCATAAAAAATGGAAAATGAGACAATTAAAGAACCCGTGACAAATTTTATAACAAGTATAGAAAATAACACAAAGGTAATCCATTGTATTATCTTTTCAAGGTTCTTCTCACATGTTGTAAATAGGGTTTATAGTACTAGCTATTTTTTTGCTACTTTGCCATCAATCACCCTGAGGCATTACTAAACTATTACTTATCTGCTGACAGGTAAAACGAAACTTTAGTGCTGATATTACTGAAGTTTTATTAGTAAGCATCAAGAGCTCAATAGTAACCAAAAAACAAAAAAGTAAACTTTGTTAAAATATTATGCTGAAATTTTTAGGTTGCTCACTTGTCTTTTGCACTCATGGCAGTTTTTCTGCTTGAATCATTTGAGCTGACTGGAAAGGGTAGACAATGAACTCATGGCTGAAAATTTTTCTTTTGTTGAGGCTTAGTTTTTGAGTAAGAATTTTGTTGTACTGCTACCTGATATTAGACAAACTTCAGGTTTTGGACAACCACCCTTTTATAAGAGGTGTATGGTTTTTGTGCTTTTCTTTCAGCTTCTCCATATGTCCAAATTCTGGGGGAAGGAAAATGTTACAGTACTGAACAATTAATGAGCTGAAATTGAAGTATCTGTTTGTAATTCTTATTACTAAATCACCAGTTTTCTGCATGAATCCTCTTTCAGTTTTCAACTTTGAAAACAATTACAAAGAAGATAGCATTATCCCAAAGATGGGTATTGCAGAGAACATCAGCAGTTTAAATAGCACCACCAAGCCAAAAAAGAACTTTGAAACTGTGAATTTTACTAAGCACGTTGTACTAAATATTTGAAATGTCTAAATTAATAATTAGGTTATCTAATTATTATCTAAGTTATCTGTTGGTAAATGTCCTCTCAAAATGTATCTTGCCCAATCTTCTCATCTTGTTCAGCACAAAATGAAGCTGGATGAATTTTACCAGAGTCTGTCTCTGCAAGCATAAATTTTAAATATATTGAAGCTTTATTTTTGCTTCATATTTTTCTTTGGAAAGAGAAGACCAAAAATCAATCATATATCTGGGATTTAGCTGCTTCAAATAGAGGTCAACTGAAGAAAAGCTGGCTTGGTATTAAAGATAATCTACAATGTCAAGGTAAATGTTTAAAGCAAGCAGTTTTTAAAATACTGATTTTAATAAGATGCGTGACCCTGATGGCTGTTATTTAGTCTTGCACATCTTGCTAACATGAGCTTTTCTGGACTTGGCCTGCAGAGAAGCCACCGTCATTAGTTTCAGCAGCAGATGTACGTATTAAACTTCTTCATACAGCAATTTCTCAGCTTACCAAAATTCTGTTTGCCTGCTTGTTCCAGTGACAGGCTCAGCGTGCTATCACATCTAACTGAAAATTAAAATTATTTTATTGTGGACCAGAATGGACTTCATTCTAGAAGACTAGTTTTAAAAAGGTCTAGTTATTTCTTTGTAATTTACTACTGATATGATAGATTACAATATTATATTATTACAATAATGTCTTTTTTTTACCTATGACTTCTGGTGCTTCTAAAGACATGGAAACACATAGATTTCACAGATAATACTGAATTGAGATGGCATGTGAAAATCAGAATTATACAGATGATAAAGAATGTTATAGTGATTCAAGTATCAGCAGGAAATGAAATCAAATTAACCTTGAAAAAATATTTTGAAACATAAAAAATAGTCTAGAATGCATGGATAAGAAGATAGTTTGGATAAAATTCTAAGAATGATGAATTCTGTGGGAGATTTTCCATTTAATCAACTCAGCTGATACTTAGCCTTTGGCAAATAATATACAAGGAAATCAAGGGATGGTAGATGGCAATAAATTAAGTATGAAATTGTTTGAAAATTTTGCTTTTATAACACAAGTTTATATGTTGGATGTGTAAACAACCATGTTAAAGAATCCAATCTGAAAATTTATATTCTGGAGTTGGTATTTCATTGCTTTAGCTTCTGTTAAGTCATATCATTCATTTTGAACATGCACTTACTTCTGATTCACAGTCAAGGGTGACACTGGAGTTAGTTTGGACATGCTAAGCACAGCAGAGTGAGGAGGACTGCACACACTCTGTGATCAGTGCTTCCTATCAAACACAGGCAGTGCATTTTGGAGTTGATACCAGCCGGCAGTGTGGTTTGCCTTGTATGCTTTCCCTGATGGAGGACTGTGGTTTCTATCCACAGAAGATCAACATTCCCACCCAACCTGGTGTTGCCTGAGAGCTGACTGAAGGTGCACTCTATCCCCTCACCCAGATAGTGGATAAAATTATTAAACAGGACTGGCCCCAGCACTGAGCCTTGGGGAGCACCAGTAGCCATCTGGGTGTGACCACATTCACAGCACCCTGGGCCTGGCCATCTGGTTTCTACTATCCATAGTGCCATGAAAGAGTCACAGCATCAAAGTATACTTGTAGAATTCTCAAAGCAGAAACTGCATCCATAAATACAGAGGACTGAAAATTTTCCTAAATTTTTGTTTTTTCTTTTCCTAGAACTAGGAGAAATGAAGGCCTGGTATGATTGTAATACAGGAAATGTTTTTTCACCTTATTTTGTGGGGCAGAGGTAAAACAGAAAGATGAAATGGGGAGATCTAAACAGCCTTTATTTTCAACAATGTCTTAAATTATTTTGGTGTATTCTATTACAAATAACTAGACTATAAGCATAGAAACACAGTGAGATTTACAGTCATGTTGGAGAGAACACAGGCAAACCAGGGTTGCCTGTCATGACTAGAACATATATTAACAGGTTGCTTATATCCTCGAGCTGAGGAAGAATTGAGTAAACATTTTTTTTTTTTTTTTTTGCAATTGTTAAAAAAAAAAGGAAATAGTTGTTTGTAGCAAAACCATTGTAGTACCCATACCAAAAGTACTGAGGTGGTTTAGCAGCCTGCAGCAGATGCAGTCTAGAACAGTTGCATTGAGCTCAGCAAGCAGGAATAGATAGTAGTGATCACAAGTAGTGAAAATAACTATTTAAAATGGCATAGGTATTTAACAGAGTTACAGAACTCACTGAAATGCATTCTCTGACTGCTTGTTTTTGTAAAAGGGCTTGCTTGACCGTCATTTTTAAACAGTGTCCACTCTGACCCTGAAACTGAAATGGCAGAACTGACTGCAGAAAACTTTCGTGAAAGAGACTCTCAGCTAATGACAGTGAGCAGAATAGGTAGGATGTTCCTCTGTAAAAGAAGGTGACTGGGTTAAGGTGCAGAATAAAATTTCAGTTCCTTGAAAAATTACGTAGCCACAAAGCTATTAGCTTGTTTTCTGTGATTAGTAATTTTCTTTGAGTAAAAGGAGATTTCCCAAAATAGTGAGTATACTGAATTTTTAACAGCGAAAAAGGCCATTTTATATCTTCTTTTGCCTGAATAGACAAAAGATTTAGACCCTTTGATTTTTAAAAAAATAATGTTTGGGCAACTTTTATCATAAAGCGTTTGATTCAGTAGACTAACTGACAAGAAATGCCTTAGCACAGTAGTTCAAATAATCTACCTCATATTGAAGGTCTAAATAAGAAATATACATAGGAATTAAAGATCACAGTCTATAAAGAGAAATTAAGTTTTGAAAGTGAAAATTTAATGTGTTGCTTGGGACATAACATCCTGAAATAACTATTGGATTCACAAGCAGCTCAAACTTAATGTCTCATGCTAGGGCCATGAAGAGATTTAAGTGTATCTTGTGCATTTTTTTGACAAGTCAGAAGTATATCAAATGTGTGCCACAGCAGGACCATATTAGAGATACCAGGAGCCTAATGCATGAAATGATTTGAGGTCCCCACCTGTAGAAATGAAAATGCATAAATGTCATAACTCTTCCTGTGCTCGGCAGCAAAGGCAGCTCTACTCTGCCATTTGCTGTCTGATATATCTAATCTGCCTCCAACTGTCCAGTCTTTTGCTATGATTCATTTCCTCAATGTGTGTTTGTCCTCACAGACAATTTTGCTACTTTACATGTAGAAGCAGCTCTTTCCCCTACTGAGATACAAATATTGGAAAACATGAAGTGCAAAAGTTATATTCTGAAATACTGAAATTAATCAGTATATTCTGTACTTGTGAGAACAGTTAGGATTTTACACATTATAAATGCATAGAGGGCTTCTATTTATTTCATCCTGTTTGGATATTTATGATTTTAATTTTTCCTTCCTTTCTTATACCATGTCTCAACACTGGCTCCAGTCATGGATGGAGTTTTCTCTGGCTTCAGATTCTACTTGCATATGCTTGTTTTCCTTCTGTTTCCCTCATTATCTACTTTTGCTGTTCCAAATATAGTTTCGTTTCTAGGTCTGAAAAATGTTTATTTTTCTTTCTAGAACAACTTCTGTGGTAATCAAGTCTTTTTAACCATCAGGTTTCTATATTCAAGCTCTTATGAGCAAAACTACGTTTTCATTCCTGTTACTTAACAAGAAAAATGAAAAAAAGTAGAAGTCAGATTTCAGCACTTATGAATATGAATCAAAACTGAAATTTTCAACTTAAAGAAGGTATATTCCTGAAGTTTGTAAAGAGAGAGTTATATTTAGACTAAGGTGTCCTTGTTCCTGATCATCTAGAATGTAATTGTCTACGCAGACCAATTTGCAATGCCTTCCAACAAAGCTGCCTCGGACTTCTTCCAGCAGAAACCAAAGTCCATTGAAAACGAAAGGAGAAAAACATATACACTCACATCTTACCTTTATACAGGTTTGTAATATGGCTAGGAGAGCCATATATTCTCATTTATTTCTCAGATATTCCACTTTATTCTTAGCCAAATATGAACACCTATTCTCTCAAATAGAATTCTTCCTGTCATCCTCATGGCCATCATCACTGTGTAACCCATGCCCTCCAACCTTCCAACTACCCCCACACCTAGCACTTGTCCTGAACATCTTCATCCACATCTCCTGACATTGAAATCTCCTTTACTTCAAATGAGTTTAAAATTCAAATGGCTTCTTAATAGATGCCAGTGAAATGCAATATTGCCACCATTTGTCTTTGATAAAACACCATTTGTCATTATTGCTAAAGCCTCTGTTCCTCCTCCCAAAAGTCTGCTGACAGGAAGGAGGTGTTACTGCTGCCTTTGATTCTGTCACATGTGTTTTGCTCTGCCTTTCTTTTTTTTTTTTAGTTTTCCCATCTATAGGGCTTGCTTACATGATATTCCACTTCTTCTTCAAGAGTGGAAGTTCTGTGCTTCTACTTCATCCATCCCCAAAGGTACTGAGAGACAGAAAAGTAGAACCCATCCCTTCTCTGCTAATGCTTTGCCCTTCACAAAACACAGAGCAGGAGCAGCACAATGCATTTAATATTCTTCAGCATTTTAATGCTGCCCTCAGATGCGAGAAATTCAGTTCCTCTATTACTTTTCCTCCCAAGGACTGATCACTACAAAATTCATACACTGCAAGAAGAAAAGAGTTCATTGACTCTCTTTGTCTCTGCAGCTACCAGAGCTGTTTTTGTTTTTTGTTAGTCTACTTTTACAAAGGAAAGCATATGATCACTTACAAATAGTAACTTAGGCTAGACCCCCTAAACCTTAGGTCCCCACTAAATTCAAGAATCCTTCTTAATTTGGCATTAGCAAATGGGTTTTCTAAGGCAGTTGCTACTTCAATGCCTTTTCTTCTCCTCAAGGGAACTAGCCCATAGAACCATTTTGTGAATTTATCTTGAGATTCCTGGTAGAAGGAATTTTAGTAAAGATTTAGTGTTTTATAGACAAAGGTTTCAGAATGAAGTACTTTGAGTAGAAAAATGAAGCATTCCTGAAGAGGTATAAAGAAAACATAGGAGACTGGGAGTTTAAAAGAGCTATTTTTCAGTTTTCTCAGATACTGTTTTCAGCAGAAAACCACTTTTGAAAGATGAGAATCCAGGCAGTGTTTGGGAGAGCTCAGAAAATCCAGATCAGGACCTGCATATGTATTCTGTATTTACTATCAGCATATGTCTGAAGAGCTTGGAATTTGGTCCTTTATTCAAGTAGGTCTCTTACAGTGATCTGCCAACTGATGTTAAGAAAATACTCCCACCAGTTTCACTGAGTGATGGATTGAGCCCTGAGGTCTCTGTGTGGTTGTGCAGGCTGGTACTGACTAGTTATGTGTCTGTTAATTTTTTTTTTTTTTACCCATCCAATCTTGCCACACAAAGAGTGTTGGTAAGCCAAGTAATGGGAAGCACGTGAAACTAGTTTTTAGATAGAATATAGCCCTTGTGGGTAAATAATCATACTTTTCCTTCCTCAAGTACTGCATTAGAAACAATATTCAGTGTAAAGTGATTGTACAGATAGCCTGATTGTAAAGCAAGATTAATACGAAAGGTAAGAAGTCTGCAATAAAACCTCCTAACTTAAATCATCTGCATTTGTGTACAAGCATTCATATTTAGCAACAGTCCCAAGGCTGAGATTAAAGCTGTTTGGTAGGTTACTTCAAGGCCTTTTTATTGCTAAATCTTATTATGTCTCTAAAATGTAGAAATTAATCACCTGTCATCAAAGCTACAGTGGATTATTGACTTCTAAATGTCTCTACGAAGTGATTCATGACAGAATGAAACAGGAGACTGAACTAGCACTGAAATTCTTTTTGCATGTGATAAAAAGGGTCTATTAAAAGTGTTTGAACAAATGCTGGCTATTAGGTAATCATCACAAAGGATTTTGTTATCAAAATGTGGTGCTCCTTGAATAACCTTATTCAGTTACACAGATTTGCAATACCAATCCTCTAATGGGGAAGATATCTGGAGAATTTAGATTGTTCATCTGAGAAGCCTGACATTAGCTAAATTGCAGCAGGATATTCTGATCTACCTTCAAGACAATGATGGTGGAATATTGTTTGCATGTACTCCCAGGTATTTTAACCCAAAATCATGTGGGTATTCCAATTAAGAATCATTGGGTTGTGACAGGAAAATTTCCCATGATTTGGGTATTTTGCTGTATATTCAATGTCAATTTTTCTTTGAAACATGTCAAAAAATGCCATGAGGATGTACTGATGAGGGGAAGAGAAATCTGGCTTTTGATTAAGTCAAAGTGAGATTCTTAAGTATTTATAATGCCTCCCATTCAGTTATAGCTATCATACAGTTGGGAAGTGACTATGTGATGTGGTCGGGGGATGCAAGCTGCATTGGCCGGGACTTCTGGGAGAAGTCTGTATATTCCTGACTGCTTATGACAAGTCTGGTTTTGTCCTGCTAGGAGGTCCTGCTGAAAATGAGAAGGGATGTCCTGAATAAAGATGTGTTGCTATGCATTTCTTCTCCAAAAAGGGAAATGTTTAAATTATTTTCTCAGAAAATCAAGATGAAGAATATAGAGACTATGAAAAGGTACCCTACATGTTTTCCTTATGTTAGAAGGCCAGGTTTACAACAAACATCTTTGGAAAAGTAATTTCCTACTGTATTTTCATAGTTTCCATAAGTCACACTATGAGTCTGCAAAGAAGGCCTCAGTTTTCCTCTTTTAACAGGCAGGGGTACAGGCTGAAGGGTACTTCCTCCATGGAATTTCAGAGCATGTGCTCTCACAGCAGCTCGGCACACTAGCACCAAGTACACTCTGTTGCTTCCATACATTAGAATGACAGACACTCACTGAATTTTCAATTGGAGTTGTTTTTTCATCTAATACAAATTAAGGGAATATGAAGGAAAGAGGTCCAGAAGACTGACCGTTATGCTTTTAGGTATGAGACTGGGGGAAAGAGAGATTATAATTGCAAAAATAATGAAACACCAGTTTTCCTAATCCATATGCAAACCCAGAATTTCTCTCTAGCTGTTTAGTACCCCACATCAGAAGTTGCTGGACATGCCATAACTACTAAAGTCAACTGTCTTCAGTTACTACAATCATCCTGCCATGTGATGGCTTCCACTGGGCTCAGAAACTGCATCTTCCTCTATCCCTGCTTCTATTTTCCATATTGATTTTTGCAGAAAAATGGTGACACTGATTTGGATAAAAATGGAAATGCTTTTGATAGCACCATGTGGTGTCAGGCAATTTAAGCACTTAAAATGATTACTCTCATTCAATCTAACCTGCTCAGAAAGGAATTTGTGTGTGCATGTGTCTGTGTTTGCCTGCTTCCTATGCGTTATAAAAGGCTCTTTTCATAAGCTTTGCAATGTGTACAGGGTTTTCTGCATTTGCTCTTTGCCAGTTTGCTGCTTCTGTCCTCACTGTTGTAACTGGGAGGCTAATTTTGAACTCCTAAGGTTTTGTTGTGACTAAGAGTACTACATGAGACCTCAGATGCACATACATGCTGAGCGTGTGTACTGTGTGCTCGTGGTCCCTGCAGAGACTCCAGATTATTGATACAGAGGACAGAAACAACTTGCTCCACAAGTCATGTGGACAAGCCAGTGTGAGTGAAAGTTTTCTGTTCTTGTTCCTGCCCCCCTGAATTGTGACTGGCATTCCTCTGTTCATGGTTAAACAGTGCAGGGCACGCTGCTCCTCACACACCTTACTGGTGCCAAACCGCGCCGCTGCCTTGTGTTAGCAGTGTCTCCTGGAAACAAACTCAGCATTACACACCTGTGGAGCTGTCCAGAGGGCTGCTGCATCCCAGCACGCCCAAGCACACGGGGTTGCTCACCTGGATACACAACTTTGCCATGTCCTTTATGAGATTCAAGAGCTTTTTGTTGGTCTAGTCCTCAAATTTCTCAAAGTGCCTCTGGATCAGAGCGCAGACATTCATTTGTGTCAGCCACCCTCTTTAAAATCTGTGTTGTCTGCAGATTTGCTCAGAATGCAATCTGTGTCATCATCCATGTTGTTAATGAAGATGTTGAAAAATATGAGCCCCAGTACTGACCCCTGGGGTACTGTGCTTGTAACTGGATAGCAGCCAAATGTTGAATCATTGATCACTAGCCTTTAGGTATGGCAACACAGCTGATTTTCAACACACCTGACAGTCCAGTCCACTCAACATTGCTATTAACATAGAAAAAACTATCCTTTGGGGATGGGATTTTTTTTTTTCCATTTGAGAATAGGTAACAGTGGAGAAATATCAACCATTTAAAATGTGGTAGGTGTGGCCAATGATCAGAGTTCCTGTGGGCCTCATACTGTACTCAGTACATTTTGGGTTAATTTTTGAGCCAAGTAACACTGTCACATCAAAGTGACTATGAATTATCTCCTTTTAGTTTTAATATTTTTTTTAAATATATGTATTAGCTGTCAATATGGTACCCTTTCTTGTTTATATTTTTTTTTACTAGAACCTGTGGTCCAGTTAAGGTCAAAAGAAACTTGCCTGAACTCCTAGGGATATTCCTAGGTAGTCCTAACATTTTTATCATTGGTATTTGCAAACACCTTGTGGCAATGCTTTAGAAATGTAGGCAAAACCAAGAGTTAATAAGATTCAGATGTGACTGATGCAGACACCATAGTTATTATCCTACTAATATCTGTGGCAAATCTGAGAAATTGATTTTTATAGAAATACAGCCCTTTACCATTTGAAATAAAACACTACTGCAGTCTGAAAAGCCTCTCAGTGATGTTTCCAACTTCTTGTACACTTTTAGGCAGGAAAACAGAAGGATTCTTTTCTTATTTTGAATTGTATTCTATTCCTTCTCTTAGAGATATGTTACTGCTTATCTTATGAATTTTTATTTTCATTTGACCTTAACTTTTAATCAAAACATTGTTGACGAAACTTTTCAGCATTAAAGTGGAGGTGGGAATTCAATACTGGCCTATTACTGGAGAACACTGGCTTTGTCTCTCTGCCAGGTGCTGTCAAGAGAACTTGGCCACAGATGAGAATGTAGCTTAGAAAATTCAGAGATGCAGAGACATTATTATTATCTCCAGGTCTCTTAAGGCTTCTTAGCGTCTTCTGTAGGTTTTCCATTCTGATAGGCGCTAGCTTTCCTGGATTTTTATTCCTCTTTCCTCTAGATGCCAAAAAAATTGAAGGAAGAAATAGAAAATAAGGAAGTATGAACTCCTTGCTAGTGTTGTCTCAGCTTGTCTTCAATGGCACACCTACAAGACAGGGGAAAAAGCCCAGCTGTCAGAAGAAGGACTTAGAGAATAAGGATGAAAACAACAGAGTGTGTGACTCCTTGCTGATGTATTCGTCTTTGGGTGGGAGGTATGCATGTGTGTTTGTCTGTCAGGGAAATGAGACATGCTTCTTCCCTAAAACACTTGTATACCAGGAGTATGATTATACTTGCAACTGCCTGTGCTGAGAATAACAGGAAATGTCTTTTCAGTGTTTCATATGAAAATAAGGAGTGAAAGCTCTTTGTGCTCCACTCTTTAACACAAATATTATTGTTAATAAGTGTATGAAAAAAATGGGACAGGTAATGACATTTTTGAAATTATGTGTTTGGAACTAATTGGTTTTAAGAAAATTCTTGTAAAATACTTTCTTTGTGGAGTACTTTCAGTATTTTCAAATTCACAGATACACTGTGACTACCTGGGTTGGTCTTCAGAGCAAAATCAGTAGCAGAGCTCCACTAAATTACAAACCTCATTCAGAAACCAGATTCCTTATTATCACTGAAAGAAGGAAGGTGCTGAAGAGAGTCTTTCACTACTTTCCTTTGCCAAAGTAGCTACACTCCTGTGTAACATGAAAAAAATCCTCTTAAACCCTGTCTGTATGAAAAAACTATCATCTTTGTATCGTGGGGAGTATTGAAAACACACCTTTTCCCTCTAATCTTAAAATGGAACCAGGAAAACCAGTTTAGATGAAAGCCTCTAAATCACAGTGATCCCTCCTTAATTACAGTGTACCTCAGTCTGGTTACAGCACCTTTGAAAAAGGAATCTGCTGGTAAGTGCAGCACAAAGGTGCAGTTCATGAATGACTTTCCTGAATGGATCAAATGGTCTTAGGCTGGTGTAAAATATGTACAAGTGAGATCATAATTAGGTTATTAAATTAACTAATAGCTACCCTAACATCTCACAGTCTCATGGCATCTGGCACTTAGATACATGTTTTATTAGATAAGTCAAGAATGGGGATGTGTTTTTCTGTTTACTCACAGTTCAGTAGTTCAAAGAAGAATTTCTGGGAATGTTTTGTATATATTTGTGCCCTTTGAGACATGTTCTCTTTTGTTTCTCCTACAATGATCCATTGCAACATCTCTGATGTCAGATGACTTTCTTGTACAGCAGCATTCTCTGCTGAACACTGGATTTATGGAGAGCAAACTTTGGGGGCCTCATTCTCACATTTTCTTCTTTACTTGTTTTCAAGTGAACTTCTTGCTTCAGTTTTGATGGCACAGTTGGCGATCCCTGAATCCTTCTGCAGAGCTCCATTTTCTCTAGTAGCATATGGCTATCTAACAGGTGGAGCAGACACTGTACAAATGAGAATTTGCCTTTGGGTCTTTTCATACTTTAGCTTCTGTGAATCTGGCTGCTGCATTTTTTACTAATTTGCTATTTTAAAATTGGGTTTGATTTTTTTCAACTCTAATCCAGCACATTTCTGATGTGTCTGAACAAGTTTAAAAGATTTCTACAAACTGAACCCCCCTATGCACAACTTTATGACTCTTGCTCCTCTTCCTACTCCTCCCTCTCCACTTTCATGTTGTTTTGGTTCATGAAACCCTTTAGGTGTGGCAGTACCTTTTCCCTGTCTCCTGTGAAGCTTGTCTCCTGTCTAGGCTCCTTCCTTGATGCTTTTCATCACTGATTTGTGTAAGCTACCTGCCTCTCCTTAAGGTTTGATCACCATTTGGATGCCATGTACTTGTCCTGTCTCTGGTTTCTGTAGAGTGGGAAGGGTGGGCAAGACCCTGAGCATCTCACTGCTAGCTTAGAGGAGCCATTAACTTTGCTGGAAAGGATAAAGAGGGTGGGTTAAGCAGTGTTTTGCATCACTAGACTGATGCCAAGTAACCAGTGAATCTGACCCACACGCGGTCAGCATCAGGCACACTACTGAGAATTAACAGACAATAAAATAATGGATGCGTTAAAAATACGTATGACAAATTCAATACAAGAATTGAAATACAGGGTAAGGGGAAAGGTGAAGTGTTGGTGAAAGTCTTAAATCTCAAGCTGACCTTTTTTTTCACCCGTAGAACTTGCTGTTACAACTTCTGTGCTGTTCCGTGGTTGCTTTAATTTATATGACTAATGACATGAAAGATGTAAAACCTGTAAAAATACAGTGTTTGGCTGCTTAAATTAAGTTTATGAGTTTTTCTTAAGCCTGCCAAACAACTTAAATATTTCATGGCTTTCACAGGCTACAGTTCTAATATTTATAACTCTTGTGTGCAGATTTCAAAAATTATAATTACAACTCCCAGGATCCCAGATATAGCAGATGTTCAATATTTTGTACGATGTTGGCAGAAATGCTTTTCATGCTCTTTTTGATCTCAGTACCCCATGTATTGTATCTGCTACAACAAGCTGTTGATATGAGAGTTTATTGTTATTTCCCTGTAAAAGACTCTGTAGGGCAGATTCAGGATGGCATATTAAAGAGAATGAATGAGGATTCAGCCCTAATGAATAATGAGGAACCCTGTGCAGTGCATTCTTTTAAATGGCGCCCTAGTAAATGGCATATAAGATGTCTCTCATCTCATAGATCCATGTAGGACTTTTAGAGAGTTAGTGTGACCCTTTCATTTTAGACTACACATCCTTGCCCCATTCACTTGAATTGATGGATCATGTCATTTCTCATTCTCTCTTGTATATTCATCCCCATGGTGCCTGTGTTCCCTCTATGAGAGTGCAAGAATAGCCTTATTTGAGTTGGATGCCAAAGCCCATATATATGTTTTAATCAGAGAGTTGATGTGAGTGATAAAATTGTGGCACTGACTAGGATTTCTCTAACGATCTGCTTGCATGAGAAGAAAAGAAATTAGCTTTAAGCAGCTGGGTTTGACTCAGCTCTTACCATGGTTTAGTTATATTGCATGCCCTATTACTGTAATTGGTCTTTTATTTTTTTTTTTCACATTGATATTAGATCCTCAGTTAAATAGTTAAAACTTCACTGTCACTCAAATGGTTGTCCCAAATTTACAACACCATAACTGTAATCACACTCTACCCTTTAACAGACAGACTTTAATGCAGTCCACAAAGGTCAAAAAGAAAAAAAAAAAAAAGAAAAAAAAAGAATATCACATTATAGGTTAATACAATATCCGACAGTATTACTGTAAATGCTTAACAGTAGAAAATAGTAGAGGCCATTATATAAATCAAATTATGTAAATTTAATTATACAATTATTCATTTAAGTCACAATTAGAAATGTGCAGAAGACATTAAATTTCTCACCATTTTTAAAGAATTGCTTGTAAGAAATCCAAATTAGTACCTAGCATCTGATTTTCAGTGTTAAAAAAACCCCATACAAATATAAAAGTCAGATTGAAAACATAATAAATTCTGAAAAAAAAATATGTAATTTATGGATGTTCAGACCTCTTCTATTTTCCATGTCTATAGCACAACCATGAGAAAGCTAATATGAAATGTTTTCGGGAATTATTTGTGTTGAAGCTTGTTTGTTTGTTTGTTGTTTCTTCTAGTTGTGTGCACAAAGAAATACTCAAACAATGTGAAATGTTGCCAATTTCTATTTACAAACAAGGAATCCACCAAAATCAAAATATACAAAGCATCAGATATGGAAAGCCCATGAAGCTTGCTGAGATTGTCTGGAGAAGAAAATGGTGAAGTAAAATGATGCGTTTAAATCGGTGACTTCGGATCTGATACAACTACTCTGGGCAACAATCAAGTGTAGAAGATTGTTTGATAGTTTTAACACACAGATCATTCTGTGCATTTGAGCAGCACTAACCAGGTAGTGCTAATAGATTTAAAGTTGTATTATTTAGGGAATATTTTAGGGCAATATTTTATATACTAAATGTAGGCTGAGTTTAAAAGTGTGGTTCTGGATATCCGAGGAAGTTAACTCCCATATGTTTTACTTGTCTGTTTATGGGGAAATATAAAAATCCAACACCAAATTATGGAACTGGATGTCTGGAACCAAAGCAGCATGCTGGTCAAACACCCTTTCACTGGTTTTCCTTTCTCATAACCAACTCTTTAATCCTCTCGGAAGTTAAGTCCATTTGCCATCTTTCACATGTTTGAAACAGGTGCTCCTTTTGCATTTCGGAGGTACAAAGTGTCCTAAACGCAGATCTAAAAATCAGTGTTTGCTTTGACACAGTTTCAGTAATTTCTGTTCTGTGTTTTTTGTATCCAGTATTTGTAAACTGAAAAGGTAACTTGTCTTCTGAGCTGGGTTCTTCTGCGAACTCTAGGTTAAAAAAGCATTCTTGACTCTGTGTCTCTCCAGGAGATACATTACCAACCAGAACTGATGCAGAGGAGTTACTCAGAAGCCTGTAAAATTAACATAGCCATGGGCAGTGGACTGAAAATGCTAATTAATGTCTCATTGTGGACTGTGGGATGAGGCAAGATTCATTATGTCTTGGCTCTGCCACTTAGTTCAGTTCTGGAGATTTTGTATTTTAATATAACTGGACAGACATTTCCGACTGAATTTAGTTAAATAATCTGTTCAGAGAACATTTTCACATACTTCTGTGGAGATTAAATGCCTTGTAGAGGCATCTAATTTTCCCTGGACAAAGTTGTTATTTATAGAAATCATTTAACCCATGCTTCACTCTAACAAATCTAATTGTTTTTACTTTTCATCTTTGTCCAATTCTAAGTTACAATTTTCAGTTGATTATTATACCAGGCCTGAGTTTGCTGGGCTGCACTTTGCCCAGAAGTGAGTTTTTCTGGGATGCCAAACAGAAAAAGTTCAGATGTCTTAAAGAAAACAGATAATGGGGTGTGTGTGTGTGTTTATAATACTTTAACAATTCATCTAAGATAAAGTCTTACAGTATCTGTAGACAGATGATTATGTTACTAAGTCATTACGAGGAGCTGATATTTGGAAAGGAACAAGTCATGCTTTGTGGCTTTTTACTATCTTCAAAATATATTTCTGGTTTTTTACTACAAATGCTTTGTTACTAAACACATGCAATGTCTGGGGAAGTTTGAAAGTTCTGCTTCATCTTTGACTACTGAAAAATGTGCACACATGAAGAATGCAGCTGCAGCATTGTGAGGGAAGGCTCTTCCTTGCACTTGCACTTGAAAGGACTTTCTGAAATAAAGCAGACACTGTGTTTTGATGGCACAAACAACTGAAAATGCAGATTGCATTCCTGCATCCCAGAGTGTTGTAAACACACATGCATCTCTTAATGCTTGTGAGGTTTTCTGACACCTTTTAGATATGTCATAAAAACAAATTCTATCAAGGAAAAAAATACTTATTCTTAAAGTGGGCCTGGACATTGCTTGGTAAATGAGGTATAGGACTGTATACTGAAATATGATGCTAGCAGAAAACGCATTCACAGAACCTTGTCCATCTTGTAGACAAAATGTGGTGATTTTTCCTATGGAAATATATTGTGCAATTTTATAAAAAATGACAAATTAAAACAAGGATGCCAAAAGAAACAATGGCTTTTTTATTATTAATTCCTTGACTTTTGATGATTTCTCTTTATAACTCTGAAGTAAAATCTATGACAAGAAGAACATGCCTCTAAATATTTCCTCCAAAGTAGGTGAAGCTGGTATAACTGGTTAAGCTGGATTCTTGGAAAGGTATTCAGCCCTTTACAGAACATACTCAATTGTTGTGGGGATTTAACATTCATTTGTTCTAGATAGCAATTAATCATGATTCTTCAGCTCCTTTTTAATTATGTGATTGATGATTTCTGATACATCAAAAGAAAATGAAACAAATGGAAATCAATTGGGAAATGAGACTGGAAAAAAACCCCAAACAGCAAAACTAACACTGTGAGCACCCAGCATGCTGCATAGAAGGTATGGAGGAGGAGATATAATTTTATAACAGATACATAGAATCCTTCTATTATTATAAGGGCAATAGTTAAAAGTTAGAAGTGCAGCTAATTAAAGTCCTTGTCTTCTCATGACTGTAGTCCTAATATGTGTAGACGAGGTTGTTCCTCACACATATGATTGCAACACAATGAGTGACAAAGCATATGGCACAAGGAACTTGTCTGGAACATTTATATATTAATATCTGGAGTTTTTTAACATTTTTTCTCCACTCTCCTTTTCCAGCTCCACTGAGACCTTAATTAGACTGCCATCGAGTGTTAGTTGATTCTGCTCTTAACATATTTTCATTGTCAGTTTTAAAAGAAATGTTGAGAATATTTATCTATTGTACCCAGGAGAGGGAATACATTTTATGGTATTGGGTGAATTCTCTTACTCTGGGAAACAAGATTAATATCTCCCAGAGTGAGAATAGGAAGAGTTTTTTATGTGATGAACTCTGTAGAGCAAGGAATAGGAGTCTCATGAATGCAAGAAATTCAGATGGGTCTGTATCCCAGATACAGAGAGACCAACAGAGCCATTGTTGGCCTGACAATGTGATTCTTAAAGGTAGAGAAGCAGAAGTAGTGCAGGATGTCAGACACACATTGTGTTCTCTGTTTCTCATAACATCTTTGAGAAGGAGGTAAGGGAAAATAAAAAAAGAGTAGGGGTCACAAAGACCACTGCACACACCACAGCAAGAAGACAAGCAAAGGCAGAAGTGCAAAAGGCCATTGGCAGGGCGCATTTTTCTATTTCTAAATAGGAGGGTAGTAGAGATAGGCAGCAGGAGACTCATAGTTGTGAGGCAGTGATCAGCAGGAGGAAGGGAACCAGCTCTGGATGAAATGGGAATCGCCAGCTGGACCGTCAACTATTTCACAGTCTGCTGGGAGGTCTAGCCTTCTCTTTCATCTTGAGGACTTTGTAAGAATAGCTCTGAAAAACAAAAGACAACTGGACAAAGAATTCTTCCTAAGTTCTTCTGGGGCTTCTTTAGCTTGTGTTTTGGGGTGTTTGTTTTCTTGGTGGATTTTTATTGGTTGGCTTTTTTGTGTATATGTCTGGATATGGTGCTGGTGTTATTTTACCCTCCCCCTCCTCCAAGGTAACATGAAAACCTGATAGGAGGCTTGAATCATTCTTTGGAAAAAGACAGCTTTAATATGCCTAAATTTATCTTCATTTCTATAAGCCAGCATGCTCTGAAAGTTCCTGCTGACACACAAAACTTGCTTGGAAGAGATTTGATTCAAACCATTCACTTTACTATTGAGATGATATTATCAGTGATTTCATGAGAAAAATTTCTTTAAATGGCTGTATAAATCTCATAAATGGGAAAACAGTTGCTCTGATTTGTACTTGATGTAATAGTAGATATTCTGTGAATAAAGAGAAGGCTCTGCTATAGGATAGATATCGGATCATTGACATTTAACCCAGAGACTCTTGAGCCTAATAGGAGGTCATTGATGAAAACACATTTGGTGATTTCAGCTCATCTTCTTTCTGATGGAATCTTATATCATCCAAAACAATTACACATATACTGTGTGTATGTACATGCATAGCTGGCATAAAGTTACACATGAAGATGACTCTGAGAATAATCTACATTGGAAAAGTCTTCAATAGCAATATAAGTTTATCATTGCATGTTAATGTTGGACATTGAAGGACTGAGAAACTGAGGATCTGTAATAGACAGCAAAGTGTCTTATCCATAACTCATAGCTTCAATCAGCTCAGGTTAGCTGCGGCAAAAATCATCACTTGGCACAAGTCTGTGATAGCATACAATGAGTTGATGATGCTTTCTGGTCACACAAAATAACCTTATCACCAATGAGACCCTGCTGGTCTGACCCACTGAGAATGTGGATGATCTCATCAGAGTCAGAGGGACCACATAAATAAAGCAGCTGAAGTGTGGCATCCACAGCTGCAGTCAGGACAAACTCTGTGAAGCCAACCTTCTGCAAACCTATGGCTCCAGCCTAGATACTTTGGGATCCAGCAACTTTGGAGATGCTTTACTTGTGACTGGAGCCATCCTTGCAGGTGTCTCCAGTGCATGGCCTCTAATTTTTAATGGAGATAAATTCTCTTTCAGAAAATTATCTTGAATGCAGACACTAATGCTGATTCTTTACCACCTGAATGAAAGCTTGAGGATCTTACCAGATTATATTTGATTGAAATTTTCCGTGGCTTCAAACATCTAGGGGCCCAGGTAGTGAAGACTCATGTTGGTACACAGAATAAATAGACTGGCTTTTTGACACTGGAATAAAAACCACTCATTTTACAAAGCTGGATGTGTACTGGCAAAGCACTGTGGGAGAGAATGAATGTCTCTTGATTTTGTAAAGGCTTCCTGTGGTCTGTAAGTGTGGTTTTGCTGTCATTTAATTCAAGGGGAGATGTATGGGGTGAATTGATTACTCTCAGGGGGAAGTAATGGTAAGGTACAGTGGCTTCAACTAACTCATGTCATTTTGAACAGGAGTAAGAAAATTTACAACTCAAGCTGATAAATAGGTCTGCAAGTTGATGAGATAGCTCCTTTAAGCCCTCCAAAGAAGATTCTGGTACTGACACTCCAGATTTAATTTTGAGGAGATAAGGTAAACAGAGAAGGGAGTTGAGTGTATTGGGCTACCTGGTTTTGAGGGAATTGGGTTAATTTGACTCTTCACAGTGGCAGGTTTTCTGCTTTATTAAAATGAAGTAACCAGAGCTAAATACTATCTGCTGAGATTCTCTTGACTGGCTAACAATTGTGAAAGGCAAAAATATTTAATAGCTGGTTTGATGACAGAAGCCAGGGGTAGTACTGTAGCTAACAATGGTGAGAAACAACAAGATGGAACCAGCAGTAACTTGTAAGACCCTGAAGTGTAAAGTATAAAAATTGAGCTAGATGGCATTAGTATTATATAACTTGCTTACACCATGCTAACTTGATGTTTTGATTAGAGAAGATGCCACAGAAAGAGTTTAGAGGAAAGCTTTTGGAGAAATTTACCAGTTTAGAGTTGAGAAAGTGGGGTCAATTTCAGCTCACAACTTGATACCTACCTAAATGTAGTCAAACAGGAGCGAGGTGTTTAAGCTCCTATTACAGTAAGCCAAACTATCACTACAGTCAATGACCTCTACAGTGATATCTAATGCTTTTTGAGACACCTCAAGGCATTTCACCAAGCCTTGTCTGTCTCACCACAAGTGTATAAGTCTCCCATATCCTCCTATTCCATATCTGCCAATCCGAACAGTTGTCTTTTTGCATGGTGTCCTCAAAGACCTTTGTTGGAGGAAGTGTGTAAATCCTTGTCCTGCTGAAAATATTTTGAATTTTGACATC
Organism: Certhia americana; assembly: GCA_018697195.1. Classification (NCBI taxonomy): domain Eukaryota; kingdom Metazoa; phylum Chordata; class Aves; order Passeriformes; family Certhiidae; genus Certhia; species Certhia americana. Next base: position 65,743,633 of record CM031857.1, on the reverse strand, counting down.
TAGTTCACATGTAGATATCTAATTTAGGTGGCTACAGGTGGGACCTGATTTCCACCTCAGCTATCTCTTTATGGAAAACTGGTTTTCTTGGAGCTAGGAGCGGCGTTGCAAATTTCCCAGTTACAGAGTCCAAAGTAGAAAGTGAGTGTAGTGTGGTTGTCAAAGAAACATCACTCAATGATAGTTACATGGGCAAAATTTACAGTAAAACTGAGGATGTGATCTGCTGTGAGTAATGCAATGTCAAGCTGCCTCTGAAAGGGGCAGTCCCTGTTCTCTTGCCCTCATTGTGCCATGGACTTCTCCTTTTTCATTTCAGTGAATCAAATGTCTGTATCAGCAAGATGAATTAGTTCAGCAGGCTGAGAGGACAAAACTCTGCATTTAAAAAAAAAATTGTATGTTTTAGACTTAATTTTGCACTTGAACACCATGCAGTGAATCAACTCACCCTGCAGCCACTTGCTTATTCAGGTGAAAAAAAGAAGGAAAAGGAAACTGAAGAATTTCCTTCAGCTTTTTGGACTTGACATAATTGTAATGTTAGCAGGCATTGGAATAGAGGGAAAGCAACTTATAATACCTAGGTAAATCTGTTGCTTATATGTAGGTATGTTTTACCAGATTTATTCTTTCTTTTACACACTGTCATATACATCATGATGCAAGCACTGCCTCCTGGGGATGATAAGGAAGACATCTATTTTTCCACAGGTTGTAGAGTAAAATTGTGTGTGTGTGTGTGTGTGTGTGTGTGTGTGTGTGTGTGCGCACACTTCAGAATCAATATGGAAATGCTTAAACCCTTACTTTTGCCTGGTGATCATACCATCAGATATGTGTATTATGAAAAGAAATGCTTTAAAACAAATGCATTATTAAAAAAAAATAACCATTTTTAACTTCAGATAAATATTTAATACATTAGAAAATAATTTTTAGTAGTTTAAGGGTATTTTCAATCTGTTCTGTGAAGCTGTCTTTTCTGCATATGATCTCATTCTCATTTTGGCGAAGCATTTAAGAAAACAAACAACAAAACATTTTTTTTCTCCATCTTCCTTCCAGGTCTTGGGGTAAGTAGCTTAGTTAGGTTAAGATGCTTGTTTTGTCTTTTAAATATTTTGTGAATCTGTTTGAAGAAAATATCAAAGGAATCCTGAATAAATGAAAAGTGATTTGATGTAGCAAAAGGGATATAATCATTGGGATCTGTTTGTATATCCAACCAAAGAAAGTAAAGAAAGCCAAAGGAAATAAGATGAAGCCAATAGCTCTCTGCTAATGTCTTTGCTTATTTATCAATATCTTCTTTAATGAAAAATCAAAGCTGCTATTGCAGCTGTAGGTAATAGTGCTTTTGGGGGGACAAAAGGACAAAAAGAAACTACTATTTAATTTTGGAGATTTTAGGAGGAACAATCACAGATTTAAAATTTGATACTATTGGGGACTACTACTACTACTTGGGGACATAAAAATTCCCAGGGTAGTAAACATTTCCCCTGATTCAGATAATTTTATTATTTACATGTCAATCAAAACTTGGAACCACACTGCTCAGTAAAGGATGTTTGCAAGGATAAATAAAGGTACAGTGTTGATTTCATCACAGTCTGAAGTGCAAAACAAGCAATCCAAACTTGAATGTCTAATAAAAGACACCTTGAAATCTGTTGTAAAATAATTATTTTTACTGCAACTTATAACTTTCCTTTTTTTTTTATACAACTAGATAGCCTACAGCTTTTACAATATGTTGGTCCCTTCATGTGCTGGAACATAGCTGAAGAATAGAGTTATGCATATTTTCATCACAGTGCTCTGAAGAACTCTTTTAATCATATTTTGTTCACTGGCTGGGGGAAAATTTCCATAATCTTTGTTGTTAAATTGGTATTTGATAAATTGGTAATCACGGCTATCTTGATTAAAACATGATTAAAATACTCTTCAAAGCGGGGAAAAATATATATACTTTCATGGCTTATATTGCCTTTACATTTTAAGATCATTTAAAGGGAAATCAGTTTCACTTCCTGCAAAAATTCTCAGAAATGTTCTGCAAATTATTACACATCATTATGCTCAGCTGTGTTCCTTATAGACATGGGATTCCCAAGGACTTAAGATCCTCAACATGTTCAGGTGTGTATGAGTCTCTCCATTTGCAGAACTGAATAAGTCTGGACAGTAAGAAATTACATGAACTTGTGAAAAAAAAAACTAGATAGGTTTCATAGGAGTTTGAGAGATCCAAATTTTGGAGTAGCCAAAGAAATTGAGATGAGGAAATGGAAGACCTGTTTATGCATCAGTAGCTTTGTTGTTTACTTGTTTTTGGGAGAGTCCATTCATTGCACCGCCTGCAGCCACATCTAAATTAATGGATGAAACTGATGTTGCACCATGATTACAATCCACCTGGAAATACGTGTCTCCCACTTCCCCCCCACACCCAAAATCCCATGGTGACTATGTGTGTACTGAAGTCCATGGCTTCACAAAAGAGTCATGATCATTGCTTGGGAGAACTCTGCTTGGGATAGATCAAAGTTGTCATTTCCATGATTCCTTGTGGATAAGGCTGAGCCATGCACTCTGGCTCCATTCACTGTCATCCTTCTGACCACTGCTTTTTTGCTGGATCACCTGTGTTCATGGGTGTTTTGGCTGAGATAGCCACACAGTACTCTTTGGCTGGCAAAACAGGGGTGAGAAAAGGTTAGAATCCCTTAAACTGGGAAACTGAAGGAAGTCCCAGAAGGCAGCAGGGAAAATTTTCTATCAACTCAACTGAAAATGAGTTAGCAAACTAGACAACAAAGTTCCACTTGACCTAAACTTTCAACAACAATGAAAGCTGTGTACTCACATTATAGACTATGCCCTTATGCACAATATTCTGTATGGAAGATACTGTATCAGTCACATTGTAAAAGACCTAGATCAACTTAAAAAAATAAAACCCAATAGAATGATTACAGCCGCTGCATAGAATGACAAGTATTATCAACAAAAATTAATCAGGCGCATCTTTTAGTGAACTCAATTAATAATGTGCAACAACAGGGTCTCTTTTCTTAAGATGAAAATTAATTAGTGGAGGGAAGGTCACTTGGAGATGCTGACATCACTCATCAGAATGCTCTGGCAGCTCTAATTATTTGTCTTCCAGGCTTGGGTGATCAGAAATTATTGCAATACCTGAGCAACATTTTGAAAAAGCTTTGTGCATGGCTCTTTTAATTAGACCTGGTATTTGATTAATGCAGTGGAAGCATTTAGATCAGCCTCTTATCATTGAGTGACTTAGAAGTTTTAGGGTATTATAGTGTGCAAGACAGGGTCACTGCAGTAGATTTTTAATTCAGACTTTAAAAAAAAAATCAGCTTTAACAGTTTAAATGAACATACATATCCTTTCCCTTTTACTTTATCATTACCTTGAATGAAATTATATATTTTAAACATCAATTGAAGTAAACAGCATAGTGTGTGAAAATGTAATTTGTGTGTGCATAATAATACACAATTTACATTTATATATATAAATTTCAAAGCACCTGCTAAATTTGTGCAAACTGGATTTATATAAGATTATAGCAAAGCAGAACATTGAGCTGTAATCTATATTGCATTGACTTTTTATTTATTTTGTTTTTATTTATATGTAGAAACACACACATTTGTGTGTGCATAAATATATATGAATGATTTCTTGTTAGAACTGTGTGAATAATTTAGAGCAATTTTCAATGCCAGGCACTGGCTCTTGTTCTAATGAACCTACCTGGTGGTACAGGTTGTACTGGCAACTGAGTAGAAGGCAAACACAGAGAATATAAATATTATTAAATGAAATAAACACAATAGTGAATAAAAAATATACTATACATTCAGAAAAATGGAAACTTAGTAGAAAAAATATCCACCAAATATCTCAATCAAACAATAAAAAGCCACCATGGACACTTTGGGATGAAAAATTCTCTTAGTAGATGGCAGCTTTCCATTTCCTGTACCTCTGAAATCTTACTGGTTAGTCTGGAAACATAAATGGCTTTTTCTGTCCATGGCTTCTCTCCAGCCAAAATATTTCATTATTCTAAAGTCTTCCTAAAGCAAGTTTGAGCTTCTAATATAATGATTGCTACAAGTACTCAAAATGCTTGAAATATATTATTTCTTGTTATAACATGCTAATTTTATTAATCAATTTTGATTAGGAATGAAGTTTAAATTTAGAGCATATATAGAATACCATTGAAAATACAGAATACTCTTACATAGGCAAACAGGAAGGCAAACTAGGGATATATTTCCCCCATGTTTTTAAATCAAAATAAACCCTGAAATGTACACAATTCCATGGAAGTTAATGTAATTGTTCTGGCTGACCACTACATTTGGCCCATTATGTTGTATTCTCTCTCTGATTTCTTCCCAGCTTGGTTTTATTATGACACAGCTTTAAATCATAAACTTATTCAGTCTAAGAGACTATAAAACAGAGTAATCAATTTTTATTTTTGATGTATTTGGTTATTTACAGCTTCATTGTCCAACTAGGGAATATGCAGCACTGATATACCACCACTGACTTCAATAGAATTATACCCTTTTATACTGAGGCTGAATTTGGCAATAACTGCTAAAAATGAACGCATCTAGAAAATGTAATAAATTGCAATTTCTCATAAAACTCTGTGAAATAAATGGATTGGAATCTCCTATTACTTAAAGTTCTAAAAAATTATGTTTTATTGTATCAGGTAAAATTTGTTAGTATCACCCAAATGGTAAGGGGTTTAGAAATTACTTTCTGGGTGGAAGCGATCATATACTGAAACAAAAATACTCTTGCAGTATAACCCTAAGATCAGTCAAAGCCACAGAGGTTAGTTTTCCTCCAAGTTTATGTTATGGGTAAATTAGGTTTTGTTTCACTGGCCAGCTGAGCTGACTTGCATGAAGGAAGAGCTGAGCTTCTGTTGCCCAAACCTACAGAATTGTTCCAAACATTGATTTCTCATTGTCCACCAGATCTACTACCATGAAGCAAGTATAATACTTCTCTGCAGCAGTTTGCTCCTAAGGACTAGATTTCAGTGATCTGTTTTGGTTTTGTGGTCAAAATTTAGTATTGAAATAAACTTCATGATTCTAAATGAAAATATATGGAAAATATCAAGGTTTTCAGATACAGCTTTGAAATTTATTTTCTATGAGACAATAAGCTCCTCCTGGTAATTATATTTAGGCTTACACTGTACCCAAATTGGAAACAGCTGTTTGGCTTTTTAGACAATGCCCTGGAAATTTTCATAAACATTTGTGGAGGCAAATTCTGGAAGATGTCATATTAAATGAGGTGAAACATAAACATTTCGGTTTTTCACATCACATGGCCAGGTGCTTAAAAAGGTGTTACTATGTGTTGAAAGTTACATTTGAAAGAATAGAGCAAAGCAAATAATAAAGTGGTGAAATAATACAGGGTAATTGACCTTTACGTATAATTTTTGGGGAACTTAAGATTGATTTTTGACTAGTGAACAAGTACCTAGCTTACCCAAAATTCATTGCTTTGCTAGTCGAAAGAGTACCTTTTTCTCTCCTACCAATTTGAATTTAATGTAATTCTCCCAGTAGTATGCTGTCATACCTGTTTGCAGGAAACCCTTTTCAAACTTCTGTGTGAAATGCATTACACCAGAGCAGAGATATGATTAAGTTGCTTACTCAGAGGAGTCTAACATCATGTGAGATTCTGTGTGGTATGTCCTGCACCTCCAGGTGCCATTCCTAGAGCTCATCACATCAGTACCTCAACTCAGCCCAGGAAGATGCAGTCATTTGAGACATCCTCCCCTAACACATCTATCCATTGTTTTACTGTATCTGAGGTCTGAACTTGAAAAGAACAAAAATTTGTTCAAGCAAATGTTGGAAATACACCAAATTCCAGTATGATTTGACACCTAAGAATAAATCAGTTGTTGAAATCTCCTTGAGCTGTGCACAAAACAATGTCAAGTTCTTGCAACTCAGATTTTATGGTGGCTTTATTTAGCAGGTGTTTCCAGTCAATATGTTTAGAAATGCACTGTATGTTGTTGTTCATTTGTAGCTGTCATATTAACTCCCTTTTTTAACACTTATCACTAAAAAGACAAACTCCTAGAACTTTATGGTTGAATATTTTTGTCAGTTTACTTAGGGAATTTCTGGGATAGCATTAATCTAATTTACAACAGTAAACTGGAGAACAGAATTTAATCTCAGTAATGTGGATATCTTCATAGGCACATGACAGCAAAAAATAAATGCAAGGAAATGAATCGCAGTTAGTCAAACACTTGGGTTTCACATAGTTTCATAGTTTAATTCTATTATTAGACTAAAACTTTGTCCACTGTTTTCCATCGTTCATTAATAGACACCTTTTATAGAAAGGCACAATTGCTGATCCTGTATGAAAACTTTGTGTACAGAATACTCCTGCTTCCAGATTTCAGTATGTCATAACAGCATTTGGCACACTTTTATATAAATGTACATTTTCGATGCTTTCTTGAAACAGAAATCTATGAAGTTTTCTTAAGAACTGGCTTTGCTCATTGTTTAAAATTAGTTACTTTGTACCAGATGCCTGGTGTAATTTATGCTAATGTTAATTAACAATATTTGAGGCAAATAATGATAAATAGATGCCCCCCCAAACATTATGCATCTAGTTGTCTAGGTAATCAAATTAGCACAAGCTTTGCCAGTGTTTAGACATAGGTCTTTATTAGAAAAAGTATACATCATTCCAGCTGTTTTATTTCTTATGCTTATTATTTTGATCAAATGAATCACAAAATTACTCGAAAGAAATTTACTGCCTTTGGAAACTATTTATCTCTGATTCTGGAGGCTAAGCTTTATTTCTCCTTCCTGCAAACACAAGATTAAAAGAGCTCTACATTTAAAAAAATAATGCTAAGTACTTTGTTTTATAAAATCCTTTGTTAAAAGGTCCTCAGCTTTCATAATAACAGTAAAATCAGGTATTTCCATCTATTTATGAAATACGTAGAAGTCTATCCTTGAACTGCTTTAGTAACATAACCATATCATGAACATAAGATTTTATGTGCTTTTATTTTTAACTCCATACCAAATGCTAACTGATGGACAAAAGCAATGTACACACTTATAGAGACATTAAAGTTGTGTGTTACATTTTATATCAATTAAATAAATATTAGACAAACTCCTACTACTCTTTGTTTAACTGTGTGGGGCTCAGCTGTGTTGTTTCCAACCCCAACTACATCACTTCAAATTACCAGTAAATTAACAGAGTAACACTTTCAACCTCAGAGCAGATTTGATCCAAATAGTCTTTAAATGCCATTTCTGTTCCTATTAACCTAAAGATCGGCATAGCAGATATTTTCGTAAGGCTGCCCAGCAATACAGGGCATTAATGGCTAAGTTGTGACAGCACTTTTCATGATGATTTATGATTCAGTGTTTAACTTGATTACTCCACTGCTGACTCTGAATACTATTTCAATTAGTGCACAGAAGGTCACATCACAAATATTCCTCTATAATCTATTCCTATTAACACTAATACACAGAGTAACCAAATCTTTTCACCCTTGTTGATTCAAACCATCCATAGCACTAACTGCAGACTTGTTTACCAGTTTACTGCTCTGGACATATCTGAAACAGTAATTTTCAGTGCTTTGAGTATCATTAGTAGCTGTACCATGCCATCATGAATAAGCATCCATTTGCTCCTCTGTGTGCATTCATAATTATCAAAGGTTTAGGTATTTTAAATGGAGGGTACATTTTAAGAAAGAACTCACCTCTAAATTTTATTTCACAGCTAATCATGAAGGGGAAAATAATGAGAAGACATTTAAGAAGCATAATGGGAGAGGTGAGCAAAAGTTACTCCCAAAATAATATAAAAATCTAGGGGTAAGGGTCTTAGTAAATATGAAATCTGGGAGCTATGCTTTTCCTGATGGTTATCTATCATATTTCTGCCCACACCTCTAGTGCTATTGGCAGTAAACAAGGAGCAGTTGAAGTTTGGAAAGCTAAAAGAGAGAGCATGAGAAAGCTAGTCAGCTCAACCAGAAATCTTAATTCTCCTGGTTCTACTCACATCTGCCTTCTGCCATCTCTGAGTCTTGAAGAGGAACTTTTGTGCCTCAGACTTGAGTAGGAGAGACATGCTAATGCTTCCAACTCAGGTTCTGCCTGCCTTGCTTTTGTCAGGATGAGTTGTCTTTTATTTGTTTCATATTTAAGTTTTGTTTGGATCTACAAATGGAACCTCCCTCTCTCCATATTCTCCAGGGGGAGACATGTCAGTGGACATTTTTAACAGGTGAAGGTAAATCTCTACCAAAACTACAGTAACAGCTGCTGCCCCTATGCTACTCCTGCTAGTCCTGTATGCCTCTGAAAGCCTTCAAATGCTGAATCCCAATAAACACTCCTAGCTTTAAGTTGTTCATGATTGAATGAAATGATGAGCTTTATAGAGGTGACACCAGCTCTCCAAATGAAGTTCTGCATGAAATAAAGGATGACTTTTTCCCTGAGCAGAGAGGGAACAAAATTCCCTGATGTCATAGGCAGGGCTTTAATCACACAAAAGAGTGGGATTTCTTCCCAGCCTTTGCTCCACACACCATTTATACATTTAAGACAAACTGATTTCATGTTAATATCAAGTAGGATTCGACACCCTCATGGGAATAGCTTACATTTCTAGCCTTTCAGGACTCTTAAAAATTCAAATACAAATATTATCATTGTTTTTGGGAAGAATACATTCACAGTCCTATTTTTTTAAGAAACTTTTTCTGAGTCTGGAAATGGACTATGTTTTGAGTTGACTGACTTTCGTGGATGTGACTGCATTAATGTTTTAATTCAGATCAGGAATATGCTTTTAAGATCAGTAACCAAATTGTTCCCACTTTCCATGTTGTGGTTGGTATTGTGCAACAAATTTGAGATTACATGAACTGAATTCCCTTTGGGATGAAATTAGCACAAAAAATCATCTAGGAGCCACCAAAGGAGTTCCAGCTGCTAATTTATGTTCATATTGTGGACCAGATTAGAAGTTCACTGTAAATTTCCCCTAAACATTTCTGTGTATGTCAGACCCTTAGCAGCAGCCATTTAGATCCAAAGACATTGTGTGCAGGTCAAAGATAAGTTGTATATAGACAGTAAAAACCTTAGTATAAAACTTGAAGTTAGTAATTAACACTTTGATTTTTTAACAATGTACACACCTAGAAGGTAACAAGAGTGTTTTGAAATCAAATTAAATCACATTATTATTGCATTCATTATTTTATAGGTAAGTTACTTCCTTTTTTTCTTCCAAATACTGCATTCAGAGCTAGCTTACACAAATCTGTTGTTAATTTGCACACAGATGTCACTCTCTGCAGGACATAAAACTAAAGCAGAGATAGCCAACAGTATTATTTGTTGTGGCATCATATTTACAGAAGCAGCCTGGCTTTCATGGTTTGTTTTTTTTTTTTTTTCTTAAACAAAAGCAAGCTCTCCAGAGGGAAAATGGATGAAGCTGTAATTTGTTGTTCGTGAATATTTAGATACATACCTATTTATTTGCTTAATTGCTTGTATTCTTTTTGGGAAACACAAAATCGTGGAAAATTGAAGTGTTGGAACAATTTCTAGAACAATGTTACTGTTTCCCACCATGTTGCAAAATGTGTCTGACTGCAGTTTTGGACAATGCTTTTCAGGCAACAAAAATTGTGACTTTTTCTTTTCCAAGTTTTATCATGCTGAAACTTCCAGCAAATATTTAAAAATGAACCGTACTGATAACCTCTCTTCTTACATAGCTGGAAGGAACTGAATTGAGATCTAACACATATTGAACTGAATTGAACATCTAACATGGATATCTGCAAGTTGTTGGAGAAATACCTACTTTTAGGAATTACAGCTTGGAAATTGATGTGCAGTGGTAACTTGCAGGTGGAGGTTCATAACAGCCACCCACTGACTTACACCCCTGGCAAAATGCAAGAAAACTTAGACAAATTTATTTAAGCCCATAAATCTAAAGGTAATCTATACAAATAGTCTGAACTTGCAGCATTTAAGGATGAAGAAACACAGAATTGAATTGATTACTACATAGAATAACTTTCCTTTGTACTGTGAGAATTTTGTCTCCGGTGTAATCAGTGTGAAGAATTATATGACATATGGCATCATTTTCTTTTGGTATTTAATCTCTGATATTTGTGATTACAGCACAAATAGGAGCACTATTAAAGGAATAGTGTGCTTTAAGAACTGAAGAAACTCAGTATAAGTCTGTCCTTTCATAAGATATTTCCCCTAACACTGAATATAAGTACACAGAATTATGTGCAATGTTGTTACATGAATGACTCAATTATCACATTATTCCATTCATTATTCTATTTTAGTGTTAAAGTACAGTTCACTAGGCTTTTGGTAGAGAAGAGGACCTGGAATTGGAAAGCAGTCATTTGTAGGTACACCAGTATTCATGAACAGATATGCATATATTAAAGCATCTCTGATAATAATGTTGCTTAGGAAGTGTCACACAACATACTGTGTTGTAAGTTTAAATTGTATTTTGAGTTTCTGTCCAGATTGGTAAGCTATTAACTCAAGGGCAAGGGAATTTGATTTATTCTTCTATCTTAACCTTTCTTGCCTGCAATAAATATAAAGGGATGTATAGTAGCAGTAGCAAAATTCTTTAAAATTTTTGGTACCTTCGTTGAACTCCCTTATTGTTCAAATTTTTTTGTGCTGTATGAGATTTCCAAGTGATTTGAAGAAGAGTAAAACTCTACCAAAAAAATCATGCATGATAATTGCAGTAAAATGACAGAACTTAATTTCCTAAAATAATCACTCCAGTAGATGTCACATGACAATGGAAAACTAAATAAACCAATATTCCTCTATTTCTTGCTTGGTGTGAATTCTAAAAGATCTTCAGACAATTCAGTATTCCATGTGATGTGTATCCAAAAGCTGTACTTCTAAATACATCTATAGGAAAGAAACTGATTTTTCTTGGGTTAAAATAAACATCATTACTTCTCGTGCTTAAGTGACTGTGGGACCACTTCTGGTATGTGTAATAAAAAGTGCTGGTCTTTTAAACTTGTATTTATCATCCAAAGCTAACCTTCTGGAAGGGCACATCAGTTCTTAGGCAAAAGCTCCAACAGTTTCAAATTTTCAAATTTTGGAAGTGGTCTGAATCACTGCAGAAGAGAGGGAATGAGAACTACAGAGGAGCAGGCTAAACCTGTTCAGAGATGGACAAAGGAAGAAGAAATTAATAGTAGTGAAGAGAGAAAGGACTGGCAAAGCAGGACACAGGCTGTGCTTGGACATTACAGCGGATGGGGAAGGAAAGCTTGCAAGCACAAACAGCCACTTCTCTCCAGAGCCTTAAACAGAGTAGCTGAGTCGCAACACGCCTCGGTTGTATGGGACATGGCTGCACAACTGGAAAACAAGCATCTTACTCCCTCTGGAGTCTAGGTCACAAGGAAGTAGAATTTGTTTTCACTTTCACGGCTTTTATAGCGTGTTTTCTGACATGGCTCATTAGTTATTCCTTCTTCTTCTTCCTTTTTTTCTTGTTTCATTTTTTGTTTAATTGGGAAATTGCATACTTAGGCAACAAGTAATAAATTTCTGATAAATTTCTTCAGTGTACAGTCTATGCAGAAAGAAATGCATAATAGTTTTCTATATTTTCTATATATAATAGTCAGGCATAGTAATCTTCCAAAATTAACACTGTTAAGTTCCAGAGATTTTCATGTGACATCAACAGCTGCTTAGAAATTCGCTTTCCTCTATATTTGATGTTACAAAAGTCCATAGATTGGTGGGTAGCATCAGGAGGAGAACTTAGGGAATTGTTAATGTTCAAACTATTTTAATGGCCCTCACTAAGGTGCTGAATTAAGGTTATGCAGGTACTTTGCCATTCCTTAAATTTGACATGAGTCTTCAGAAATTAATTTTTTCTGTGACCCAATTTTTGCAGGTAATTATCCTTTCTGTTGTTTTCTCTAGTGCAGGGAATACCTCAGCTAAGATTTTCATCCTGAGATTTGGCATATCTCTTTCCAGCCATCACTACAAACAGGAAACAGTGGGAACCATGAAAATTGGTTTGTGAAATAGTTGACTTTCTAAAATATTTCATATTCACTGGATTTAACTTTTAAACAAAGACCCACAATATTTTTACTTATCTAGATTCTGCTGCTCATAACTAAAAATAAATAAATGCCTAAAGCAGCGAGCAGTGAAAAACTTCCTTCTGCATCAGGAAAATCACCTCTGCCAACAATTTGATTGCGTCCTAGGGACATGCAGAGAAGGAATTAAAAAGAAAGATCCTCTATCAGCTCCTTTTGTTTGTGTATTGTTTGTCACTGGATCCGTTTATTAGCCTGGAGATAATGTGACAGTTGACTCGAGCAGTAACACAGCACTCATTAGTAAGCTTGACAGGGAGGTGCCAGCAGCTACTTGAGATTGTATTTTATCAATCTTCATGGCTCATTTGGGAGGCTCACTACACTGTGATCTACTCCCAGTGCTCACCGGGACAGGGGCAAGCAACTGCGAGTGCTGCTAAGAAGGGGGACCTGCAGAAGTTCTCTGTGATGGGATAATCTCTTGGTGAAGAAATATAGTGCTGACCGAACAATTCTGCAATGTCTGCCTGACAAATTCAATATCAAATGTAGGACACTTGTACAGAGTTTCTAATGTAAATTTTCTAACACTTCTGTACCCCTTAGGATAGTTATTTGCAGAACTCTTTCTAAAAGGAAAATTGAAAAGATGGGTAAAAACATTAATGCCACTCCTGGAACTGCTGTCAGTCAAAAGAGGCAATGACAATACTTTACGTATTTCAGTGTTTGCTCTCTCTTCCTTGACTTTTCCCATGATATTTTTGGTAGATTATGGTAATTTGGAGGTAATTTAATGTTTTTTGTGGAATTTTAAGATCGTATTGATTTGCAGCACTGTGATTCATCACAATGATGCCAATCCCCATATGAAAAGGTTTTGTATCATTCCTTCCACAGATATTAAACTGCAGTAAATAACCCAAGATAATATAAAAATTTTTTAAAAGTGTTTCTCCATTCTTCTCTGCATGTTGAGCTCTTTAGAGGCATTAGGAACATGTTTTCAGGGCCTCTGGAAAAGATAGTGACATGTTCATAAAGTACGCCCAAGCTAAGATTTTAATTTATTTACACTGTTCAAGAATGAGTACTTTGGGTAAAAAATTAACTATTGCAAGTTTCATGATAAAAACATGACTCTTGGCAAAACTGGTGCCTGTTGTGTGTATTGCTGAAATATCATGTGCTGCTGATGGTTTCCTACTGCTGTGTGTTGGTAATGTCCCCCAGATTACCAGCTGAGGAAACAGAATGTCAGCTTTTGTCATGCAAGAAGAAATGTTTTTAATGTGTTTAGGAGGTTAGTGCAGTATGAATTACTGAGATACCATATGTCCTCTAAAACACATGGTAAATTTATCTTGCCAGAAGAACTGCAAGTAAGAAGCACTTGGTTGTGTGGTCTGATACCAGGCATATAAAAAAACCCCAAACAATCCCTCCACCATGCTTACATGCCATCTTTAGTAATAAATTTTATAGAATCAGTAAGATATACATTACAACAATAGAGTACAGAGCGTTTTTTAGAACTTGTACAGAACAGTCTGTTCTATTATTCTAATATTTTTTGTGTATTTATATAATGTTGAAATTCCTGTCTTCATATTCCTAGTACCTTATGCATATATAGTTTGCTTATATTTACAAAAATAATACTTTCTTTTAAAGGATTATATCATCCCTGTACAAGAAAATGGTTAACCACAAATTCTTGTAGTAAAAAATGAAAAATGCCTGTGCCCAGTCAGACTCACTGAATAAATACAAGAGTTACCAAAACTGGCAGAACTCAGGGACTTGAGTAAGAGAGGGAAAACTGAGGAAGAAAGATGTGAGGCTGGATGCATATTTGGGGAGTAGGTATATATGTGAAAGGAGAAGATACTGAAAGAGAAATAGAAGCCAATGAATGCTGAACTCTGACCATAATTTGAAGCACAAATACAGCAGTCACAATGGTGTCTAAAATGATACTGTTTGAGGTGATTATAGCCTTTTTTATTGATCATTCATTTGTTGATACTAGTCACGCATTTGGTTTTTGTATAATCTGGAAGGGATTTCAGTTTATAAACCTAGAAGTCAACATGTGAATTAATTTGTTCAACAATATCATCACTGAAGTAATGTTATGCCTGTAGCAGAACACAATCAAAACAAGAAAATTCACTGCTAAGTCTTCACCATGCCATATGTCCTCTAATATCTAATTACAACAGGGGCACAATAAGCAAGTCATTAAACTTGCACCCCATTGTGCATAGGTATTAGATGACATGTGGTGCATTTAAAATAAAAGAATGACATTCCACTCAATTCTTTTATTTGTGGCAACAGTTTCTAACATAGAAAACTTTGGTCTCTCTTTTGGTCTTCTGGGAAAATTGCCAAGATTATAGTTTTTGACAAAGAATATTTAAAAAACACCCTCAGACCTCTGGCATCTGGAACAGCTATTTATATTAAATATAGATCAGCTTTGTTACAGAGGTCTTGAAAGTTTTCTAGATTCAAACATTTCTGATGAGTCTTTTCACCATTTAAAGAAACTGAGTTGACACAGGATAAGACAAAAGGTTCCTTTATGAAAGCTGATTAAAGGAGATTAAACAAAGAACAGACCTTACTAGCCCCTTTTTGGAACAGAGACAAATCCATGCTGAAGTACCACACAGAGAGTTGGTTGGATCAGTCTTATTGAAATCTTCATTAACAATCCAGAGAAGAGACTAGACCAAGAAATCTCTTTGTTTGTAGAATCATTTCAGTAAAATGTTAGACTGATAACAAGGGACTCCAGAATTATCTTAAAAATCTGAGACAGAGGGCAAAACCATGGCAAATGAAGTTTAATGTGGGTAAGTTTAAAGCCTCTAAGAAAAAGTAAAGTTTGAACACAACTATGGAAAGGGTCAGTCCCTAAATCATCAGTTTGGTGGCTGGGGAGGTCCAAAGAAGTCTTCAAAATGCTGGTCATCTCCAAGAAGGGAAGGAAGAGAAAAACAGAAGCTCTCATTTTATTGCCATCTAAGACTTCATTAGCTCAGCATCTTGGGTATTGTGGGTAGTTTGGGCCTCTCTGTGGATGGACATAAAGAATTTTAGGAGTATAGGGAATTAGGAGGCAGAGTAGCAGATTTATGGGGAGACATTCAGTTCTTAGAGGAGAAAGTTAAAGGTGATACAGCTGAAATTCACAATATTATGAAGGTGGACAAAGTGCAAGTAGGTTAATTACGTTTATAAATAGTTGAACATTCCCCTTTCTGATACATAATTAGAATATATCAGAAGTCTTTTAAGATGACATTTCAAATTGTGATTTCAAGCTTTGCAGATCCCATGAAAGACAAAAGCAGCTTAGAGCCCAGGCTTGAGTTTGCCATTATTACAGTAGCTATTATAATTATTATTTTGCAGCATTTTTTCATATTTTTGAAATTTATTGCACAGTTTCAGAATTCTCACTTTATTTCCCCTAGATAGATTTTGGTTCATCATTTAGTTCTAACTGAGTAGGCAGTGTTAAACCATGGAAACCAATACAGTCCTTTATGGTGCAAAGTATGATAATGTGAACTAGCCTAGGTAACACTGTAGTTAACAGCGCACAAGATTCAACTGCAAGTCTCAAAAACATACTGAACTGTGTAGAAGTCAGAGTTCAACAGAAACTCCAGATACAGTCTGATATCATATAGATATAAACCATCTCACACATTAAGACCATCACTGTTTTCTATAATATTTCTACACTTGTTACTTTCACTTTTCTGTTTTATTAACAGTTTTTTAGGCATAAGTCCACTTATCTTCCTGTTATTTTAAAAATTCTTTGGACACATATCACAACAACTCTGCTGTTGCAGCTGTTCCTATAGTTTCTGCCCATAGTACAGCATGTTTACTTTCCGTGGCAGAATATCCTTAGCACAGTGTGCTGGTTTCAGCTGGGGTAGAGTTAATTTTCTTCAGTGTGGCTGGTATGAAGCTGTGTTTTACATTTGTGCTCAACACAGGGCTGATGATATAGAGATGTTTTTGTTATTGCTGAGCAGATCTTGCACAGAGCCAAGGCCTTTTCTGCTTTTCATACTGCCACACTGGTGAGGGAGTTGGGGGTGCATGGAGGTTGGGAGGAGACAGAGCCAGAACAGGGGACCCAAACTGGCCAGAGGGGTATTCCAGACCTTAGGGCATCCTGCTCAGTGTATAAAGGTGAGGGAAAGAGGGGGAGGGGTGGATGTTTGGAGTGTTGATGTTTGTCTTCACAAGTCGCCATTGGGTGTGATGGGACCCTGCTCTCCTGGAGATGGCTGAACCCCTGCCTGCCCATGGGAAGTGGTAAATTAATTCCTTTTTTTTGTTCTGCTTGTATGACTTTTGCTTTCCCGAATGAACTGCCTTTATCTCAATACCTGAGTTTTCTCACTTTTTTTCCCCTTCCAATCCTCTCCCTTATCCCACTGATGGGGGAGTGAATGGTTGTGTGGGGCTTGGTATCTGGTTGTGGTTACACTGTGATACAGTCTATTAGTGTAAAAGAGGAGGAAAATAAAAACAATTATGTTCAAAACACAATGCAATAAAGCAAAAAACGGTGATATTAAAATGGTCTCACTCCTGTATTACTTTAGGATCTCATTTCAGGCTGTGTTTTCAAAGTGTTTTCCTTCTCTGATAGTCAGTCTCAATAAAGACATTTGAGATGTATGGATCAGCTATATGATCAGACACTTTATGAAATGTCAGTAATTGCTGTGCGTGCACATAAAGTCGTTATTTTAAACAAAAAAGCCTACTTAGATTCCCCACTCCCCCTACCAAACAGGTGAAGAGATTAGCTCACATTAAGGTCCAGTGGCTTGCAAAATTAAAACTGTTGGAGCAGAAAAAAATCCCTGATCAGATATTTTAAAATCTGAATGATAAGATCAACAGTGGGCTACCAATAAATGTCAGGTTTTTAATAAATCATCTTGTATCTAAGGTTCCTTGATATTAAAAAGAATATTTTTGAACTCAGTATCAAAGCGAATAACTAGCAAAAATATAAAACCCAATTTATTTCACTATATTGTCTTGTCCATTAGGTTAAGGCTCCATGAGGTTTTCATAAAAACTGGACTATCTCCAAAAGTTTTTCACCATCACCATTTCAATATAATAGAGTAAATGCAAGCTCGTGTATGTGTGTGCCAAAACCACACAATATATGTCTATATAGCTACTTTTCATTAATATCATGGAGGGTTGCACAGAGGAAGAATAGAGCAGAAGTACCTGAACTAAAAGCATTGTAAAAACCAAATTTCTGTAAATGGAAAAATATGAGGCTTTTAAGTACAGGAACTTCATTTAGTGCTGAAGAATTAATAAGGTTAATACATCTTTTGCAGTCCACATGTTCTTACAAGATGTATGGAATAAGACCTTCAAATATCTTGTTTTAGCTAAACACCTCCATGGATTGTTAGGCTGATGGTGACATCCTTTAGCAGGATCCTGCTTTTCATTATCATTTTCATACCAGCTTTCTTGTGATATTAGTCATGCCATTGTCAAACAAATTTTTGCTTGTTATTTGTTTTTATATGATTAGTTGCTACCAAAACATAAAATTAAGATTGTGGGTAGCACTGTATGCAAGGGGGTTGGTGCTGTTACACATAGAAAAGAGAAGCATGCTGAAAAAATAAAAGTGACCAAAAAGATGGAAATTCTTCTCATGGGAAAGTTTGCTTTGGTTTTATGATACAGACTTTTTATTACTCTAGAATTAAATGCCCAATTAAAAATAAATAAATAAACCATATCTTGCCAAGCATATTATGATCTAGAATAAAATACTGATGTTGGCTGTCCTGATATACAGATAGTCCCAGATAACTATACTGCAAAACATTACACTGCTTTAAAAATGCAGCAGCATACAACTTTTTAGCAGAAGAATTACTTGTTATTACAACAAATGACTGAATAAAAGCTTAGACAAATACAGGTTTATCTATCTATTTTGGGTAAGATGCCAAAAACAAGTTAGATGTACATGTTTGTTTTTTTCTGAATTCTTGAAAATGCAGTCACCAAAACTATGCTATCTGAAAGAATACACAGATTTTCAAGTATTCAAATGCATTCTTTCCTCAGCTCATCTGCAACAAACCTTGGATATATGTGTGTGTGTGTGTGTGTGTGTGTGTGTGTGTGTGTGTGTGTGTGT
>CM031857.1:65696606-65725110 GCA_018697195.1 Certhia americana | reverse complement strand
TGTGTGTGTGTGTGTGTGTGTGTGTGTGTGTGTGTGTGTGTGTGTGTCTGTGGGTGTGTAAGGAAGAGTGTCTTGTCTTTTTTTCTTTTTCAGGGTTAGCTTGGGTGGTTTTTTTGAAAATAACAGCCACAAAAATTATATTTTCACACTCAGAAACGGCATTTTGGAAACTTTTTAATGTTTATTTTACTCTTAAAATAAAGACTGTACATGACTGATTTATACTTCATATGAGAAATTATTCAAACTTGAGGAAGATTCCAGCCAACATTTTTTTTAAAAAAGTGATTTATGAGATAGATAATTCAAATTGTCTGTAAAATTTCTGTTTTATATGCAATATTTTGAAATATGCATTAACCTTTGAGATGTTTTGGGCTGTTGGCCAGAACCACAAGTCTCCTTTGACAATAGTAGCAAGGGTTTTTTCCTAAACACTGTTACCTTGTCGTAGACCAATGCTACAAAAATAATTTATCATTTTTCTCAATAGTGTCATCTGCCTTGAAGTTTTATTTGGTATATGTTTAGATGTCTAATCTCTGTGTTGGATGAACTGTGTGCTCCATGTGAGTGGGAACAAAGCTGCTTCAGGAAACCAGCATAAAGCTGTTGTGCTAATTTGGCATTTAGTTAACCTTTGCTGAGGAATGGTTCAAGGTGTTTTTGGTCAAGAATACTGCTTGCTTTGGTCACACTGTTTGTGTGGTCCAGATGCCTTGGGTAATCTGAATCACCTGAGAAATCGAAATGAAATAACTGGTGATGTTGCTATCATGGGAAAGCTCCTCTTTTCCAAAGTGTACACTGTAACTTGTTTTCTAGGAGAAACTACATCTAGCTATGTAAATTTAATTTAATAAGACATCATAAAAAGAGAAAAATAAGTTTTCATTGAGTTGTGGAGATTTTTTTTGTCGCCCATGGGTGCAAATCTTCCATCTTCTAAATTAATAAAATAATTTATTTGCTACTGCACCACCTTCAATTCTCTTTCACGCCTCCTATAAGTTCCTTTTCTCTTCCTGTAGTGCCCACAGTCATGTCCCATACACTGGAACTCCTGGTTGGGCAAGTGGCCATGGAGGGCCTGATTCCAGCCTGCACAGGTGCAAGCAGGCCATCAGCACAAGCAAGATAGGGTGGCAGGGTCAGCTATTCTCAAAATACCTGCTAATTCTCAAAAGACTTGCTCCAATTAAATATTTTTGGCTCTCCTACTACGTTATCAAGCTTGGCTAAAACTGATCAGGGTTTTATCAATGGCTAGGAGCTGATCAGGTCTGATGGATGAGTAGTCCTTTATTCATTCACAGACCTCTTTTTTTCATTAGGAAACCAGCACAAGCAGCTTGTACGTGCAGAGTGTGTTAGGCAGAGGTGAATGTTGGGGTGCTTTTGTCAACCCTTATAATTTTCTCTGTCTCATTTGGTAAATTATATTTTTTTTCTCTTTGAAAAGTTTTTTATTCTGGCTCATAATATAGCGAAAGCACCCCTTTGAGATTCCAAAGGCTTTCTGTGGTTTTGCTGCATGCACTTTATAGAAAAATTGTAGGTCAATTCATCTGAATGCTCTGACTATGCGGAGTTCATACATCATGATAAAAATCTTATGGAGTTTTGAGATCATGTCAAGAGTAAATTAAAATATTCCATCTAATTTCAGCAAAAGGCAGCCTTTGTGAAACCTCTAACCTAACTTTCTGGGTTTTTTGCTTTTTTTAAATTTTGAATAAAAAAGAAAAAGATCTGCACTTGTACTTTCTTGGCCTAGGTATGTTCAGTTATTTGCCTCAACCCTTCCTCTCAATACCCTTTAGATAGTTTTGACCAAATTTCACAGTAGACTATAGGTTTCATGGATCACAGATCAGAGAAAATGTGTGATATAGATTGCAAAATTGGAGAGAGGGACCCCATTAGTGACCCACCTGAAGAAAATATTGTCACCACTGTTCAACCATTGTTAGACATCAGAGAATCCACACAAGGTAGATGAGCTTTCTCTGAGCAGGAAATGTAGCATCTGTAGGGGGAGAGACTATCAGCTGTGCCATAAAAATCCATAGGAAACTCAGCTTGTTTAGTTCTAGTACTCACTAACCTGTGAATGAGGATGCTTTTAAATCTGTCATATGTGAGAGAGTGCACATGCATATTCCTTCAGCTAGATGAAAGCAAGTCTTGTTATTTCCTAAACACTGCTACAAATATGGATTCAATCGTAAAGTTTTTAAAATGTGCATTTCATTTGCTAGAGATCCTATGTTACATTTCATCTGCTATTCTTCCTAACTCCCCCACAGCAACACAACTCAATACAGCAAGACCTACTGTCGCTCGTTAGATTACTGAATGTTCCTGGTTTCATAAAATATTACACCTACAACTGCACCATGGATAAGAAAGGTAAAAGTTTGAGAGGAACTTCTCTCTCTGGGATATTACTCTCCTTTTAAAAAATGTACAGGTAAATAGAATCATGTACTTCTTAGCTTCTGATGTTATTTAACAGAAAGTTTCTATGTTTTATATCTAGCACTGGGCATCTGAGTTGGATAGGCATGAAGAAAAGTGGCTGCATCATTTTAGGATGTTTTGTAGCACAAGCTTTTCTAACAATTTGTTAGAAACACTGTGCTACTTTTCTGATTTGAATCTTAAATGCATTTGATTTGCTGCATTTCTTAATTTTCCTCTGGAGACAAAATCTCCAGTCTCATCCTACTCATGTCCCTTGGCATCTCAAAAATACTTCAAGTCTGACCTGTCATGTGCTATTGAACTAGAAAATCAATTAATGTAAAGGTTTTAGTATATCCCCATTGTTTTACACCACCTCAAAAATATTGCAGATCTTCAATGACTTAATTAATTAAAATATGAGCTCCATAAATGCATATAAGCTGGACTGGAAAAACTGAAAAACCATCATTCTTTTCAAGAACTCTGCTTCTTTCCCATTAAAGTTCTGGTTTAGGACCCTGAACAAACCAGATAAGTTAATATCACCAAGAGAGTAGGTGAAATGGACTAACACACTATGACCCAGTTATTATCTGTTAATGTTTTTTATTGCTTTTTGATGAAAACTGACTTGAGAAGAAAACTTTACTGAAAACAATGTCTAAAATTACTAGTTTGCAAATGGAGAACTCTCTATTAGCAGCTGCTAGCTTTTCCATCAGTACATTGTACCCTGCACAGTTTCTACAGTGCAAAACTCCTCAAAATGAAGAATCTGTATTTGGGTTGGTTACATATAGCTAGTTAGCCCTTCAGTGGATTTTAGACAAAAAATTCAGCATCAAAACTCTTTGATTTGAGAAACAGGGTTTATAATTAAAAAGGTAGTGGGATGGATGACCCAATGTTGTTGAGCTAGTCAGTAGGGAATGTTCCCCTCTGTGCTGGTGGATCCTCTTGGGCAGCACAGAAGGGTTTGGGAGCCCTTTGAAAAACCATTTCTCCAAGTGCTCAACCACATCTGTAATACCACAGTCTAATTCAGCATATTCTAATAACCACATCTGAGCCCTCTAGAGGCTTTTGTTTTAGAATAGATTTCGACAAAAATACCAGTCTGAAAGTATATATTTTTCAGTGGTGCGAGGACTGTAAAAAATTATTTCCGTAATGAGGTAGCATTTTCTTTCCCCATGTGAAACACTGATGGAAATCACAATAAATAAATGCAATGTCAGGTTAAAAAAAATGTTGTAGTTTCATGTTGTTGGCTTGCAAATTGAATTTTTACATAAAATTTACACTAAATGGAACCTCATTATACAGTGATGAGGTCCAGTATGATCCAAATCGTTAAAATCACTGTACTGCTTAATGATTCACTAAGTGGTACTGCAGTGCCATAAATTTAGTACTAGTTTCATGATTCAAAACACCAGACTGAGACACCAGCAAATCGTATGTGGATCATTAAATTTACAATGAATGTCAGAGATGAAATAAGGGGGAAAAAACACTTTGAGAGATAGGGATAATATGTGCTCTAAGGTGACATCCATCAAGATAAATGATCTTATACTACTTCTGCTTGGATAATAATGGGGGGTTGTTTTTTTGTTATTCTTTATTTCATAATTTCTAAAGGAGTTGAAAGTCTAAGCCTTTTAAGAATTAGAGTATCTGTCATTTTCTGAGTACCTTTTGATCTATTTTATTTGTATTTATACAATATACATATGCTGCTACATTCTCCTCTGACCCCATTGGGCCAGATTCTCCCCTTGGTATGATCAAAATAGTTTGGCTTTGTATATTCTACAATAGGGGATTAAAATACTGTAGCTACTACACTAAAAGTGCTATCAGAATCCTTGAAAATAATGTTCTGAAGTTTTGTGTTCATATAATGGGCAATCAAATAAAGAAGTTCCTTTCTGATAACAACAACAACAACAACAACAACAACAACAACAACAACAACAACAACAATAATAATAATAATAATAATAATTTATATTCCATTAGTATGCACATTCTAACTTACCTATGTAAATATGAAAAATGCTAGCCAAAGAAGCAATTTAGTCATATTCAAGGTACAAGCATGGGATACTTAATTTTATCAATTTTAGAAGAATGAATATTTGCTTTTCCTTTGATTGACTATTTAATTGTTTTAATTTTCCACAAATGGTTGTTCCCCATCATGAACGAGGCATTGTCAAAACAGTAGACAACATGTGGGCTGCATTTTTTAGAACCAATATATCCTAAGTGAGGATAGATGCATAGATCTGAAAATTAAAAATATTCATGGAATTCAAATAAATAAACAAATAAAAGTGTGACTTTTAGTCAACCATAAAAACTGTGACTGGATGGGAGAATTTAATTTTTTATCCAGAAATATATAAATTGAATAGAATGATATATTGTTTGAGGTATTTTACTGTCTCTGACATCTAATGACACTATATGGAATAGTAAGAATTCTGAAATTGTGTATCAAAGCAGGAGGCAGGTTTTCCAAATTTTTGCCCTACTGTCTTATTTAAAATTTCTTTTTATTTCAATGCACTGAGATGCCAAATGCAGCAAAAGTTAGGACATAAGTGCTGTGAAATATAACACTTCACAAAAAAAAAAAAAGGTAAAAATTACAAAATATGAAAACATGAACCTTTACTGTCATTTCAGAAACTTTATATACTGGTTTCTTTTTAATGTTGACTTAGCTAGCATAAAGCATGTGAAAAAAATATGAGACTTCTTTCTGCATTTTATTTCTTTCTGAAGTGACATAAAATTAAGGTATTTGCCATGCAGACAGAAGTGCAAAATATAAATATTCTGCTACAAAAATTTTACTATGCAGCGTGTGTGACCTTGAACCCACCTACATTTTGAATTGTTATTATGTTCAATTATTAGTAAGAACAGTTTATGAAAATATAGGAAACATCTGCAGTATCAGTCTCTGACTCTTTTTCTGTCCCTCAGTAATGTTCTGGTCAGTGCTTCTGTCCACCATTTTTAATATTCTGGCTTCATGAGCACAGAGTTCCTCTGTTGCCTGCTCTCACCATCTCTTTTTTCATTGAAAAATGTAAGATTTTTTGCTATTCTTGCTGTCTTCTCAGTTCCTTATTCAATCCCACTCTGTGGAATTTTCATTAATCCACAGGGCTGATACCAAGCACGGTCTACACTTTGCATGATGGAAACGATGATTCATGTTATTACAATAATGCAAGTTTGGGCTGTTTGTATTAATTTCTTTTGGATCAAGTGTCAAAGTGGGGAAGAACCAAATGCGTTTTTTGCACATCCAAGAGCTTAAGCCATAGAAAAGTCTTCAAGGTCTATATGGCTCTTGAATCAGTTTGAAATTATATTTTACACACTCATTTTAAATCATTGCCAGCCATAGGATTTTTTTCTAAAAAGATTGTTTAAAAATATAGTGTCTGTTGTAAGGAGGTTGCAGGCTGTTTGCACTGTGAAATTGTACTTTAAAACAATTTATGCCAGCCAACCTGGATTTATTTTTTTTTCTTCACACTAGTCTTGTAAAAGTGTAAAGTGAGATGAAAGGAAAATGAATTCATTTACTTGCAGACACAGGAAATGCTACTAAATTTGGATACGTGAAAATCTTGAACTTTCACTGGGGAAAAAAATAAATGATTTGAGGCCCTGGTGATCACACAGAGGATCCAGACAATTTGACAGGTATGAATTTATCTCACTTGTGAATGAATAACCTTTGGTAACTCACTTGAGACTTAAATATTCTGAACACATTTTCTCTAGAACACTTCAAAAGACACAGTTCATTTCTGTCTCTACCAAACAGCCCCTTTTGGTTACCTTCAGTTTACTGAGTTTTTTGCTTTGCAAGTTTGGGAAATTAACATAATAAAAGCCTACCAGTGAGTTTTGCTCATGAAGGAATGCAACTAGGTTAACTCTTTGATTATTTTAAAGTGTAAAAAAAATCTGTTTTTGTATCAGCTGGGGGAGGCTTCATTGATCTCCTCTAAATCTTGCTTCAGCTGTAAATTAAAATTCATCTCACTTTAAAGGACAGGCGTACATTTTCAAAGCAATGTTTGAATATATTCAGCAAGTGACTTCGGTGTAAGCTGTTTTGTGCCAGGTGGACCAAAGTGCACCTCCAAGAAATGCTGCATATCCTCAAAGGAAGCAGAGAGTTGAAGACATAAATGAAAGTAGAGAAGGATAGCACCCCAGCAGAGAGTGGTGTATCATGGGTTAGAAGTGATCTCAGTTTTCTAAATGTGCTTCTTGGATGGGTGAAGCACACTAAACTAGCAGTTTAAGGTTACTTAAACTTAATGGCTAAGTCCCTTCACAAGTCACTAACTATGAACTGGCAACTATGATATATACAAGAGGATCCACTTACTCATTTTGAATATGCTTTTTGAGTTTATTGATTAAATAAATATAAAAGAACTTGGAAATAAAAGCTTAAAGAGAGAAACAAAAAAGGGAAATGAATATATGAAAGTCACTGGTGCTTTAAACTTTTATTTATGTTTGTCAAGGTTAAATGTTTCTGTACCTATGCTGAACCTCTGTTGTAATGCAAATTTCTAAATAGTCTTGTGTAATAAGTAGGAATTATTATGGTTTCAAAGTTTTCAGAAGGTGGAGGTATTCAAAATCTTATATTGTTTCATAATATTCTGCTGAGTATGCATGTGAAACTGAGAAACCATGAGATTACAGAATGGCCAAGGTTGGAAGGTACCTGTAGAGATCATCAATTTTGGATTCTAAAATCTAAATTTAGATTTCTAAATGCAAGCATTTAGAAAATGGCAACATTTGCCAACATGTGAGTTAGGTACCTTATGTTTCATCTAGTCAGTAAAATTAATAGAAGATAAGAGTTCTTAAAATCACCCCAGAGTAGCTAATGATGTTTAGTCGGATGCAAAGACTTGCTTGTTTTGACTAACATTCAGCTGACCATAGTGGGAACTGTGTTGGGACTGGCTGGGATGGAGCTCATTTCCCCAGAGCAGCCCTCCCAGTGCTGAGTTTTGCACTGATAGCTGGAAAGGTGCTGATAACACCCCAGTGCTTTGGTCACTGCTGAGCAGTGCTGGCACTGCACCAGGGCCCTCTCTCCAGTGTTTCACCCTCACCAGCAGGATGAGGTGGGCAAAATCCTGTGAGGGGACACAGCCAGGACAAGTGACCCAAACTGACCAAAGGGGTATTCCATGTCACATGATGTCAGCTGAGATATAAAAGCTAAGAAAAGGAGCAGGAAGGGGAGGGGGGGAAATTGGTTATTTACAATATTTGCCTTCCAGAGCAGCCCTTACATGTGCTGAAGCCTTGAGCCCCAGGAAGTGGCCAGGTATCTACTTGGTGATGGAAAGGAGAGAATAATACATTTGGCTTTTTTTCCTTTTCTTATGCATGTGAAGCCTTTCATTTTTGCTTCAATAAACTGCCTCATCTCAAACTACAAGATTTTTTCCATCTTATTTTTTTCGCTCCATCTGACAAGGGCAATGATAGAGCAGCTTGGTGGGCACCTCCTGTCCAGCCAAAGTCAGCTTTGGGCTTAGACTCTCAATTTACTTATGGGTACTCACATTTTGACAGTTAAATTGGGGTTTGCACCCTGCACTGAACAGTCTTGGGAAGACTTATCCACTATATTCATTGTCCTCACATTCATGTTTTGGAAATTCACCAGCCTTGTAGGCTCCTTCTCATATGGTATCACTAACCTGGAGAATATATACATGATTTTCTCCCCTCTCTCTCCAAAAGTCCTCTTTTGTCTGCATCTGAGGAGATCTGTTCTGCAGGTCTGAAGGAAGCACACTGATGGCAGATCTTTTTATATGCATTTATGAGACTCAGTGTAGCAATCTGTTCATTGCAATGGAGTCCTGATAGGGCAGCAATGGCCCAAGCAGAGAGGTTTTACTTCTGTGAGTGATATGCATCAGTGCTGATGTTCCTGTTGGCACCTGAGTAATACATCTGCTACAGGTCTGACCTTCTGAAACCACATTAAGGAGACAAGTATGAGTTAGGTGACTGATAATAGCTGATGCACGTGCTTCCTAGATCTGATGCTCTCTCTGCTTCGTCTTTTCTTCGGTAAAGCACTAAAGCTAAAAAGAAAACATGTCACTCATCTAAAAAGGATTATAAGCTTTTCTTGAAAACAATAGTGTAATTTAAACAGGCTAGATCAATAATAGAAATATATATATGTCTTCAAGCAGCATAGTGACACTTTTTTGAATCTAGAGTGCATTGTAAAGTAGTCAGCATACAATATCTTAACTAATACAAAAAATGACATATCAATCACTTTTATTGTGCTCCATCTTCATATGACATTTCAGCTCTTTGTTTAGGTAAGAATAATTGTACACAACTCTGTAGAGCTTTGTTTCTTTAGTCTACCCATGTATAAAGCATTGTTATGCTTAATAAGAGGATTTCTACTTACAATATAATTACATTGTTTGTATAATTACATTTTATGTATTTAATTAGTCTAACATTGTATTAGGTATTGATTGACAAGATGGGATGAAACATAGCATGAAGAGACTTCGAGGTAAATATCAATGTTTGTTTTACAGAGATTTTAAAACCCACCTTGGTTAAAAATGGTAGCTGTAAAGTATGGCAGTTATAGTTTCACACTATAACTGATTTACCAGCTGGACTGCATCCACAGTGTGAAACTACTGTATCAAGAGATGGAATTACATAGCTTTCACAGGATAATCTATTCCTTTATATATTAAAGGGTTTTCCATATAAGCACTCATGGTCTAAATGCAAAACACAATTTTAAAACTATATCTCACAGAAATATGCATAAAAGGATTGAAAAGAGGAATTCTTCCGAATCCTTCTAATGTCAAAGGAATGTCTATTACTCTCTGTAAAACCCTCACAGCTCCATGAGCAATCTGTTTTAAAAAGCCTGAAAGAATAGATGGTTGAAGATAACATGATCCTGTCTAAACAAGAGAGAAAGGAACTCTCAGAGCAAAGTAGATCTCAATGTACATCTACATTTGTACTTTTAACTGAAGCAATTACAAACTCTGCCTAAAAGAGAAGTTTGTTTCTGATGATGCTAAAGTCTGGTTTGTGGCCTAGTGTTGAATAGGCTGAGGAATTGAAGTCTGTGTTACTAATATTCTATTAATTAGAATTAGTAGCTGATAATAAAGTTACAGTTTTGAAAAATCAAATATATATGAACTCTTGTGGGAAAATGTTGCCGTTGTAATGGCACAGCAGTTAAGTGCAAACACTTGTGATTAGATTTGCTACAGTGATATCAAAGAGTGAGAGACAAGGTATCTCTCAGAAATATGTCTGTTTGGAATTTTATGCTTCCAAGTGACTGCGGCAAAAATTTGCTCTGGTCATTTTACAGCAAGTGCGACCAAGTGTCACATATTCTTTCAGGTAGGTTACTTAATATGGAGGTACACCAAATTCTGCTTGTTTGGGTAGTTCTGAGCAGTACCATACACAGAGATGAAACCTGGAAGTGATAAAGCCCTGGGTTCCTACAGGAAGGTTTTAATTCTAAAGAACAAAGATGTGAATATGGTGAGTAAGAAAAGATCTCTTTTGGCTGAAAGTGATGTGAAAGTGATGCTGAATAATCCTTGAAGTAACCAAGAATCTAACTGGAAACTAACCAAGAATCTTGTGCTGGAAACTTTAGTCTCTATAAGCAGTGGTGATAGGTGACTAATTCTTCATACTTTTGCTTTTTATTTTTTTTTAAGTAATTTAAAATTATTGATCTAAATTTTCTGTTACCTGTATTCCATGAGGCTGTCAATGCACACATTGCTCTGCTTCTTGCTAAACTGAACTTGAAATAAAAAAAAATAAAAAAAAAAGACAAGAAAAAGAAAGGGAAAAAAATGGGAAAAAAATGAAAAAAAGGAAAATTAGGGAGTTACACATCGTCAATATCTCATATATTCATTGCCACTAGTTTTCCTGGAGTTTTCCTATGTTGCCACTAGACAAAGGAAACTGGTGACAGTTTGTTTAAGAATAAACAAATACATAAACTCTTGTTGACCTTGTCTTTTAAGGTTAAGGTGTGCCTCATAGGATACTTTCACTCATGAAAGGATATGCTTGCAGATGACCTTGTTAAATGTTTATGCATTTCCCTCCATTTTTTCATTTTAGAGTTGTCCTGATTAAGTGCACTAGAGTCACTATATATTAATGTGACAGCTCAAATTACGGGTAGCTTGTAGAATAAAAAAGTAGGTAAATTGGATAAATGGGGTTATACTGGGAGAGCTAAATTAATTAATTTTCTAGGAAAAAACAGAGTATCTCTAATACTTAAGTATCTAGAAGGTGATTATTTGTAAATAAATAATGCATACAGAATACTTTTAATAAATGTAGTTGGTCAGATTTATTATTCTCTGCCAGCAAGTATTTTGCAATAATTTCAGCAGAACATTCTAATCTGACATCTAACCTAAATCTTCACCACTTTGCTCATCCTATTCCTCCATTTTCTGAATTCCCATATTTCTGAGTTGGCACCTAATAGCAATGACTGCTATAGAAACTTCTGCATTCGCAGAATCATTAAATATGGAAATAGGACCTTACTGACAATAGTGCCAGAATGCCTCAGTCTTGTTTTTTAGGCATGTCTGCCTTGAAGGTGAAAGAGAAGGTTAATTTTATCAGTTACTCAGTACTTCTCACTTTAGTCTTTAAAGGCTACAGGATTAGACTACTGGTATTTATGATTTTGTGATGTGGACTTCTGTCCCCCATGACTGAAACTCCTGCAGTAGCCTCTGCCCTCTCCTGAAACTCCTGCAGCAGTCTCTGCCATCAGTGCATAATGATTTTCATTGATAACAGATATAGATGGATTTTTTTTAACCTTCTAGCTTACTTGACCAATTTCAGTTGAAGATTTCATATTGTCAGATTTGTTTATAGTGTCGGACAGTCCAAACAAAAATCTGAATTTACAGCTAGTCCTGCAAAATACCATCTAATTACAATGACGTCTGATGTAGAAAGAATGTCAAAGTGTCATTTGAGGAAGTTTCAACCCTTAAAATGGTACGTACCTAAATAAATGATGTTTCTCTTACCACAGTTGTATCTGCTTAATGATATATCTTTACTATGAATGGTGAAATTAATGTCAATAAAGATGGCTCTGTTTGCTAAACAAGCATATAATTCTCACAAAGATTTAGTCATTTCTACACTTGGAATATTCTGAAACAAAGACCATGTTTCTGTCATGGCAAATTAGGTCAATATAGAGAAACATGGAGTCATGGGATGATGAAACTTTAAAGAATATGTTATGAACTGATGTCTTTTTAATTTAATTTTTCTTCTGTGACATTTAACAAATTGAATGTTAAATGTTGAGAGACACAAAAGTTCTTTGTTTGATTACTAACAAAGAGGGAAAAAGAGTTCCCTCAGCTGGTTGTAACATAGTGATATAAAGCAAAGCTTAATGATAGATTTTGGAGATGCTGTTTGAAGTCCCTCATCCCCCAGGTATGTTAGAGATTGGTGTGCCACAATACAGTCCACATTATTTAATAAGCTTTCTGTGTACTTTTATGGAGCTACATCAGGAACCTTCAATTTTGCCTTTGCCATATCCCATGAGGAATTTTTAGAATCTCAAGACTTTGAAAAAACAAATGCAGCAATTCTGCAATCCACGTACCTGAGAAGGTATATTTGTCATCAGCACATATCAATGTCTTGAGTGAACAACTATTTTTCATGTTAAAAAAGGTAAGAGATTTGGTAAAGTTATGCAGAGTTGAACACTGGATGAATCCCCTTCCCTGCTTGCAAGGGTGGAAGTCACACTCCAGATACAAGGAGACCAAGAAAAGTTAACCTTTCATATCTTATTTTTTTTTCCTTTTTTTTTTCCCTTTCTGTGCAAAACAGAAAGGGCAACATAAGTTTCTGTATCCAATAGCAAAGGTCTATAGGATGACAGTGATTTTTGTGTAAAAACTTCTAGGTCTCCAACCAGGGGACTAACAGAGCAGCTTGCAAACTCATGATTCAAGAGCACGTGTATTTTATTTTAGACCAGCATTATATAAGATACGTATTATTCAGTTCATGTCAGCAGGTCCTAAACTGCAACCATGAACATTGTAGTGCACTCTGAATGCTTCTTTGTTAAGCACTGAATCCAATGAAGTCATTGAAAGGATTATCACAAAATGTAAATCATGAAGACAGGCTAAGTCTTGGTTTCCTGCTAATACAAATAATATTTATAATTAGTAAATTATTGACCATGTAACATCTCATTTATTAATAAATAAAAATAGATATACATAATTCTATTCCTGAGACAAACATGTTTTGGGATTTGCTCACTTGGAAAGAAATTATGGAATGTAAAATAGCAAATAGGTCTCCTAACTTCTGCCCTGGCTGCTCCTAACTAGATCACACTTTTGAATTATAATTTAACTGTATGACTAATATTATATATGCAATAATAAATGAGACACTTGGGGCATGGGACAAGGAACTTAAAACTCTGTCTCTGTCTCAGCACTGTAATTGTTTATTTACCTCTGTGTGATTCAAACTTGAAAGTATCCTCTTATGCCCCAGTGTTTATATTATAAACTTGGGTATGATCACTCTTTTTTCTTGCTCTTTTTAAAGTGACAATTGTGGTGAAAGAAGTGAACATAATTTTGATTCCAGTGGTGATCATTGCTTCAGGAATATTTGATTTTTTTAAGACAAAAAGTATTTTACTGTGTAATATGTAAATAAATCAACATATATTTTCAAAATTCTTTTCTATAGAATAATCTAGCATTACATTTGACAGTAAATGGAGGAGATAGAATAGAACTGTGGCACTTACTGGTGAGGTCTTTTACATATCAGCATGAAAAGGATGTGTTGTGGTACTGCTTCTGCTTCCTGTAACACATACAGTTCAAAATTCAGGCCTCAGGCATTGAAGATCAAAACCATCTTACTTGTATATGATGCAGGAGTTTGAGAAATGGGAAGCATGGAAACAGTAGAATTGCAATGCACTGATACACACTGGGGACTGCCCACATAGAAAGCTGCTTTGCTTTGGAAGGTGATCCTTTCCCTCTGCTCAGCACTAGTGAGGTCATTCCTGAAGTCTCATATTCTGAAATTCTCTGTCCTGGAGAGTACTGGACAGGTCTCCAGGTACACTGGAGAGAGTCCAGCCAAGGGCCATGAAGATGATGAAGGGGTTGAAGTATCTCTCCTCTGAGGAAAGGCTGAGAGAGCTGGGACTATTTGACTTGGAGAAGAGAAGGCTCAGGGGGAAAGTTGTCAATATATAAATATCTTCAGGGTATGTGAAAAAAACATAGAGCCAGGCTCTTTTTCAGTGGTACCCAGTGACAAGACCAGCGACAATAGGCTCAAGCTGAAATACAGGATGTTCCCTCTGAACATCTGGAAACACTTTCACTGTGAGGGTAACTGACCACTGGCACAGGTTGCCCAGAGAGGCTATGGAATCTCCCTCCTCAAACGCTATTTGAACATGGTCCTGGGAAACCAGTCTTAGGTGACCCTGTTTATACAATGGAAGTTAAACAAGGAAAGTCCCTACCAACCTCAATCATTTAGTGATCCTGTGAAAGGCTGAGAGGCAGGTGGAATACAGTATTTAAATCTTTATTTGGGAATGCCAGGTTAGAGAATGGTGATTCCAGGAACAACATGCTGGTGATCTGGCTTAGGAAATTAATTTGAAGGTTGATTGCTACACGCAACTTTGTAGTGCGGTTCAGAAAGGAGATTGATGATGTCTGCTGTACTTAGATTCAGGTGATGGGGGTATAATTATTTCGGGGATGGGAAGCAGGTGATTTCTAATTTCACACATGCTGCAAAGGAAACCTTACTTAGGTCCCCCTGTGTAATCACCCTTAATGCATTCTCTTGAATTGTTTCTTCTGCCTCATCCCCTCACACAGAAGAAAATAAGAATATTTACTGCTTGGGCATACGATCTGGAAGAGCAGAAGGTATCTTCGATGCCTTTTATTTGCAGAGTAACCTGCTAGACCATGGTCAGAAATGTTATTTAATATATATTTCCTCCTTAGCAATAGCTGAAGTTTTTTCATGGATGCAATTAAGAGGCTTCCTGCAGAACTTGCTGGCTGCTGAGAGGCAGCTATGTGTTCCCACTGATTTATGCTGTTATTCCCACCGAGTTCTGGCCATCTAATCTGGGACCTTGATAGCAGAACGGAAGTCAAGCTGCTTAAAAGTTTAGGCATTACAAATCCCAGCACAGTAGCACCTGACTCATTTCATATATCTTGCCCTCAGTGTCTAACACATACATTTTATCAGTAGCTTGTAGGGCATGCAGTCAGACAATTTCCATTATGGTCAGTGAAATAGCATGGTTAAAATCCTGTGCAATGCTTTATAAATTTAAATTTAAGCATAAATGTTCTGTAACAAGATTATTGTATCTGATCTGATGGTTGGAGAAAGCTCACTCATTTTGTATTGTCAGCACTTGGATCAGTCATTGATGTATTAAGCTCTTACACAAGTCATGGCATCTTACTTGAACCAACGTGCAGCCGCAAGGGATTTCAGTTGAAAGACTAGATGCAAGATACACATTTATAACAGTGAGGGCAATCAGCTTTGCAATGGATTACTGAAGAATACGGTAAATTCCTCATCACTTGGAGTCCTTTTATCAATGTCAGGTGTCTTTCTAAAAGAAACAATCTATTTCAATAACATTTTATTAGATTATATGCACAAATAAGGAGAAGAAATCTACAGTTTTTCATGCAGAAAATTGGTTTAGATTAGCACAGTTTCCACTTCTGTTCTTAGCAATTTATGGTAAGTAAGGTTATGAGAAAAAAAAAATAATTGAGACAAACTATCAGATTGTTTCCCTCAAAACCACTAAAACAGGAAGTGAGCTGTGACAGTATTGTCCTGAAATCACTGCCTTAACAATCAAAGAATCATAAAATTTTTTAGATCAGATAAGACCTCTAAGATTGTTGAGACCAACTGTTAACCCACTAGTACCAAGTACACCACTAAACCATGTCCCCAAACATCACATCTGCACATTTTTAAAGTATCTCCAGGGATGGGGAATCCACCACTCTCCTGGGGGACCTGTTTTGATGTTGAGAAAATCTTATAATTTAGAAATTTTCCCTAATATCTGATCTAAACCTTCTCTGGGACAAGTTGAGGACACTTGGTCTTATTCTGTCACTTGCTACTTGGGAAAAGAGACCAACCTGCACCTGGCTAGAGCATCCTTTCAAGTAGTCGGAGAGAACAGATTCCTCCAGCTTCTTTTCCTTCAGGCTAAACAACACAGCTCCCTCAATTGCTCTTCACAGGACTTGTGCTCCAAACCCTTCCTCAGCTCTGTTGCCCTTTGGACACACTCCAGCACCTCTCTCGGGTTTCTGTGTGGTTTTGTTCTCCCGAGAATGCAAAAGACTTTTTGTCCAGTACCAAGATCAAAGGAAAGACCGCAAGCTGTCTCCTCTGCTTTTTCAAGGTTGTTTATTTACTCTTATCTATACAATTTCTTCTCTGACCCACAGAGATCTGTTCAGCAGGTCAGCTCACGGGGAATAACCCCTCCTCGAAGGTTACAAGAATCTTTATACTAAAAATTAAGTATATCATGTTTACAAAAGATTCCCAGTACCTATCTCTTATGTTAGAAGGTCAGGCTCTACTCTGAGCCAACCAAAGATGCCCATGCCACAGCAGAAAATGGAGAAGGTGAAGAAGGAATAAGAAGCCACAAAGCCACGTGGAGACTCCATTTTGTGGTTTTCTGCTTATCAGCCTAGGAACTATATAAATCTATTTTTCACCCCGTGCCTAACTATCCCTCTACTTAAACTCTTGTGGTCTGTAAATCCTCACACAGCGATGGTAATTTCTCCCAGGGGCTAACATCAAAGGTACAGGAGTTTTTGAATCCTCGGCAAGGTTTCCCAGCCCCCTGTCCAGGTCTGGAATCTCCCAGGACAGTCAGAAGAGTGTTCTGGACTCCGACACACCTCAACAGTTTTCTTGTAGTGAGGGTACAAAAACAGAACACATGATTTGAGGTGTGGCCTCACCAGTGCTGAGTACAGGGAAAAAATCTGATCAGCGTCCCCCGATCCTATTCCACCGGACAGCTTTCCAGCCACTCTGCCCCTTACCTATAATGCGGTCTGGGGTTTTTGTGACCCAGGTGCAGGACTCAGCACTTTGCCTTGTTGAATCTTATACTTGTGTCTGGCTGCCAGCTGGATTTAGTTCCATTCACTACCACTTTGGGTTCAACCATCCAGATATTTCTTTACCCAGTGAATGCTACATCCATCCAAGCCATGGGAAGTCAATTTCTCCAGAAGAGTGTGTTTGTTCCAGAGCAAATCCACTCTAAATTTAACCCAAATTCTGAAACTCCTGACTCCATGGGTATACAAAAACTTTTTTCTGTTTGTTTATATATTTAAAAACATAGACATTTCTGCCTGCTTATGATGGATCTAGCACTTACCTACACACGGGATAGAATTTTCTGAAACCAATCCCTTTTGTCAAAATGAGTTTTGCAAGTATAAACTCCATTACTTACATGTGTGAATGCTTATGGTTACATATTTGAAAGCCTCTTTCAAAATTTATTCTGTTAAATAAACACGCAAATTAGCAGGACTAGTATGGTTCTTCAGATGAAATCTTTCCTTTAAAATAAATGTGATATTTCACCAGAAGTAAATGGAACCACTTATAAAACTGGGCTGATAAACAATATTGAGTTTGTGGAGATTTGTAGCAATGGATGTTTTAACAAAATTGGAGATGCATTTTAACAGGCATTTAAGCTTGACTTGTCTAAAATAATAAATTTCAGTAGCCCGACCTAGACATGACAAAGGTATGAATCAACTTTTCCACCTTCTTCAAGCAGAGATCTCAGGCATGCATTGTACCTGTGATGGTGAAAAGGGGTTTGTATATTACACAAAGATGGGTGTCAAAAGGTAGCTCTTAATTCAATATCATATCAAGGATTCTCATGCTGAAAGAGAATATGAGACTGTTGGTCTCAGAAAAATATCATAGAGAAATAACTCTGCTATTTGCGTTCTTTGCAACAATTAACAAAATGCTGACTTCATTTTATACTGCGGTTTGTTAAAAAAAAATCTCTGGAAATACCCAAGTCTTTTCTTAAGCAAACTATTCTGATGTATACTAATTCAGATGTAGAACATATACCTACATCCTACTTTTTAAATGGAAATTTTCCGTTCACGAAAGATTGAATAATCTGCCTGTTAAGAACTTTACTGCAAAATTCAGGTTTCAAATATTGGAGTGCAGTGCCTCTAATTCTGTACTATGTTCCACAAAAATACACAACTTTCTTTTTGTTGTTTGTTTTGCTTATTTTAGATGGGATTCATAACTTCTGTTAAATGAACTGAAAATTAATAGACATAGCAAGCCTGGCTACATTAGCTACTGCTAGTTTTTACAACCCGGCTTTTTATTTTGGCAAGCATAAATCTTGGATGACCTTTAGCTATTAGAAATGGTATAGTAAATATCTTAATGCACCAGAGCTGCAAAAGGTTGAGAAACTACTGTGCCAGTTTTTAGATCTGGCATTTGCTGTTATCAAGACAAGATGCACATTAAAAGCTACCTGCAAGTTGCAGCTGCTTTCTGTAAGATTTGTTCTTCCCCCATCCTTAATTGTGCTGATTCTCTAGATTGCAGCCTAAGCCTCTACATCCCTTTCTGTGGCTTAGCAGTCATTTCTCTATTGTCCTTTCATTGCAATATATATGTTATATATGCATGATGTTTGGCATGTTGTAGACCTCTAGAAGATTACCTGAAGACAGCTCTGCTGAAAAGCATCTCATTAGGGAAAATCGTTGCGTGTTTGGGATGTTTGTTTCTTTAAGTCAGAGACTAATGAGTGGCTGTATCTATCGTTGTTTACCAATATATAAGAATACTGAAAAGTGTTCTTGAGGTGAACCTTGGTATTTTGGTATTCTTGAGGAAAAATTTTCTGACTCCTGAAGCAAGTGAAGCTTTTTGAAACAAATTTGATATGGGTGTTCTAGAATCCATTTATCTGAATATTTTAAAGAATAATTTAAATAGACTTCTGGCAAGTATGGTCTTGATGAAGTCTCAGAGGAAAAAAAAGGTCTAGATGAAGTCCTAACTCGTTCCTATTCTGTATTTATATATACACTTTCCAGTCAGAATAAGTTTATTTTGTCAGCATGATTTGGTTAGAAAGCATATGCTTTATGACTTTTTGGTAATTATTAATAACTTTGCTTAGTGAATTGTTGCCAAAAACCATGCTGAAGAGGTTTATCTAATGGATGCCTTTACTGTTTGGGACACAGGAGCTTTGACAATAATGGCTAAGATACATGCCTAAGATAACTGTGTATTTTCACCTGGGTTATTATATAAAAGATCAGGCCACTCAGTGAGACACACTGCTCCTTTCTGATTTTTTTATATGATTTTCTTCTTATTTAAATCTTTGGGGGTCAGGGAAAATCATGAATGAGTACACTCAGGTTTTATAACACATAATCAAAGAATGGGTGGGGTTGGAAGACAGTGCCATACATCATCTAGTCGAGCCTACCCAGGAAGGGTAGCCTAGAGCAGATGTCCAGGATTGTGTATGGTCAGGCTTTTATTTTTTCCAAGGATGGAGATTCCATGGCCTCTTTGTACAACTTCTTACAGTGTTTGACCACCACTTCAGAAAAAGAAATTTTTTTCTTGTTCCCATAACTTTCTGCGCTTCAGTAAGTTCATGCTCCTTATGAGAGTCCAGTACCAGTTTCATCACTCCAGATGTTCCTCAGTATAAGACTTTGAATTTCCTTTTGTTAAATTTTCTGAGATTCCTTTTAGAAAAGTTTATTATAGTTTTTTAATGATTAAGCTTAGGCACCTAATCCAGCTGTTGATAAATCACATTTTACTTGTATACTGCTGAGTGTTGTATCAGTCAGTATATAGTAAATATAACTTCATGTGTTTTCTCTACATATTTATGTAATTAGAAATGAATCAGTTAAAGCTGGGTTATTTCCCTCTGAAATTAATTGATTCATTTTTTCTATGCAGTCCGCTTTTCAAGTTTAAGTATAAATTTTGGTAAGTCTACCTGAGGAAGGATTAGAGAAAAGAAGCTCTCTGAAGCAGGTTTCATTCCATCTATAGAAATACATCTAAAACACCTATGTTGACTCACTAACTGGTAATCCTATTGTTCTCAACTGACTACAGATGGAATTTGCATGAGCAGTATTTGTTGACTGCAGAGAAACGAGAAGTGGTCACTCTAAATGAGGGGATCTGGGGCTGTTGTCATTCCTACCTAACATGGATGAAATACACATGGATTTACCCATTACATAACAGTCCTATATATAAATTTAAATACAGTTAGATACAGTTTAAATAAGTTAAATACATGTTTAAATTCCCAGATCTCGCACCACAAAGTGATTTAAAAGTAATAATGAAATTAAAAGGTTGTTAAAATTTATTTTGCAAGTATTCACAAAATTTCCCTATATTTTAAGTGCAGCAGTTCTTTTCAATAAGTTTTAAATGTTCTAAAGCAAAATTTCCTGATTTTGTCTGGCCTTAAACACTAAAATATGCTTTCTTCAAGTTATCATCTAAATTATTGTCCATACTAATTTCCAAAGATTGATCCATTTCTGCCCTACAAGAAGGTAATAAAGAATCAAGTTACATCTGGTTTGATTTCCCTGTAATGAAACAGCCAATTGCCCCATGTCAGAAAAGATCTACTGTGGGTATTCTTCTGGGATTTACCTGGCTTTTGCCAGTCAATAAAGAAATAAGATCTAACATTTCATTTATAAAACATGAATTCCTCTGGGTTAGAAGCATCAAGAATGATAATACGTTTTTACTCTTACATACAGAATATTTTAGCAAGATTTTTTTTGTACCTACCATTAGGAAGACAAAAATTACCATTCTTTGTGCTTTTAGGACTGGTATACTTATTTTTCTATGCAAGAAGGAAGTTTTCCACAGTGCTTACAAATGTTGAACTGAATTAATGAGGAAAAAGTTAAATAAAATTACTGTAACAAGCCTCACAAGTGAGATGAAGGATGTTCCAGTTTGCAGTAGAGGGGTTTTCAATGTACAAATTACCATATTGTAGCAAATTCCTCAAGGTACAATTTTTATTCTTCATTTATTTATCTTCCATGAATACTTCAACATTTGATTCAGCTTTTACCTTGTCTTTGTTTTTTGCCTCAATTGTATCAGTTCTTTTAAATCTGACTGCACCATTCCTCATCTGGATGATGCTTCTGACCAGAGGTAGTTCCATTCAGGATTTGGATGTACAAAATAGGAAGAAATTAATTCCTCAGCTTGGAAGGTATTACAATCACTTTCCCAGAAATAATAATTTTGTCTGCAGACAAGATTTTTTAATCCAAACCTCATAGCAGAGATGTTAAAATTGTATTAGTCGTAGAAGCAGCGTATGCGTTAAACTGAGCTTTTAAAGGGTTCAGTTTGTCCACTCTCTCTACACCAGCTGCTCAACCTAGTGTTTTGCTGGGCCCTTTTATTCCCTGATTGCCTCCAGACTCTTAAGTCTCTCTTATCTTAGCACCCCGACTCAACCCATGCCAACAAAATATCTCCCAGGTATCCCTGTCTTCTTCCACTTCAATGCTTGTTACCTTCGTTGCTCTTGCAGTACTCCAGAGGCACTATTCCACTCTTTTTTCCAGTTTTGTCTCCAATCTGCAAACTGGAAGGAGCATGGGCTCTTCTGCCAGATGAGCTGAGTTATGTAAATGCTGATTTACTGGGAGACCCAACTATCCTGCTCTCCTGTCTCTCTCTTGGCCCCCAATGGCCAAGGGGACCAAAAAACTGTTCTGCCCCTTAACAGGCCAGAAGAAAAAAGGTTATGCTGTGAGGCAGTCAGAGTCCATTTGCAGAAGTGTGTTGCTGTGCATGCCAAAGCCCTGATCCTCCCCACTCATCTTGGTGTATTTTCCTTTGAGAGCAATGAATCCCCTTTCTGTGTTCATGGGGTCCAAGAAGTAGGAAGGTGCTGGCATGTCTTGGTCAGAAGCCTGGGGTACTTGTTTCTGAATTTCCTTGGTTAAATATAGTCTGTGTCACTCACTGGCTGTATATTAAAGCCTTGGCTATAGCTGAGAGGAATTCAGGTAGGTTAATTAATTAAACATTTTCATACTGGGGGTTACAAGACCTTTCAGATCCACAGGGAACATACAAATGATGCCATCCTCTGGGCTAATATATCATGCTTCTCTGCCTTTGTGACTGCTTTTATACATAGCCCCAGAGTGAATTTTTAATATTTCTGAAACTTGTTGCTGATCAAACAATATTCATGAAGTACTTTAACAATTTTTGTCTTAGTCTTTGAAAAAAAGCTTGTAGTTTTTACGTAGCTTCATCTCTGACCTACCTTTCATATCTTTACCCACAGCATGAAAAGCCATCACCGTCCAAGTAACGTCAGGTGAGAATAAATCCCCTAGCAGTTAGGAAGAAAATCCGTTCATAGTGCTCTTCTGTATGCAATATTCTTTCTTTGACACCTTTTTTTATTTTACTTTTAATAAAAACAGATGATGTCTAAATAGGAAAAGCAAATATATCTACATTTAAATGATATTCAAGATTGCAGCACCCGTATTAGCTGTTTTCAAGAAATTTTGAAGTGTCAAGTTTTAAAAATTACCAAGAAAAATGCTCCAGAAATTCATGTCAGTGACGAGCTCTGAACTAGTACACTGGCATTGCAAATCTCCTCACTTCATGAGTTTCTTCTTGCTCAGTGTGACATCACACTCTCTTCTTCTTTTTTCAAATTCTGACACAATCACAGTGCTGGGGTTGGAAGGTGAAGCTTTTGAGGAGTGCCATAATTTACCATTGTGCCACTTCTGCGCTCTAAATTAAGGGCTGCAGTGACAGTAACTATTGAGAAAATTAGGATGATAGCATGGCAAGTCTTTTTTCTACTCTGGCAGAGTATTAAAATTTCTCACTATGAGTATTCAGCATTAACAGATAAGTTCCTAGCATCAAAGTGGAGACAGAATATGAAGGAGCTTGTTAGAACATGAAATAATCTTCATACAGAAATGAACAGAGGTAGTGTTACATTATGAGTTTGGGTGGAAATTCTCAAGTCTCCTTTCTTTCAGGCTCATAGTTATATACTACGGATTCACCAATGATGTGTGTTACAGTTTTCTTGAGTGACATATTATCAGACTAATATGATTTTAGTGGGGATTTTGCTTTTATTTTGGCCAAATTCAGCTTTTCTCCTGAAGGAACGTTTTTCTTTATGTAACATACGAAGGAAAAAATTCTGTGAAGCACGGAGGTGTTGTAGTTGCATCTGTATGTCTGTCATATATGTCCGTCAGCTGGTCATTTTTGTAATGCTGCTTTGAGTGGGGTGCCTTCTCTGAAGGGGAAGAACATCTCCCTGAGCAGGCCCAAGTGTTGATTTTGCCAGTAAACCAAAATGAGGCAATGTAATACAGATATTTGGTAAGCGTAAAGGAAAATTCAATTTCAGCCATTTTTCCTTTGAGGAATCATTATAGTTCTGTTACTGAAATATATTACATTAGCATAAAAGTCCACTTTTAAATGAAACAATCAGTATTAGCAATCATATCTATTCTCCATAATAGTTTATTTACAGGGTGCAGTCAACTCAGACAAAACCAGTTGTGAATAAATATTTTGTTACATTGCTAAATGTATCTTTTGTATTTCCAAATCATTTAGGCTGTCTTTGAGCTTAGCATTCTTGAATGAAAGCAGCCAAGTTGTTTCCTTGTTTTTGAATTACTGAACTGCAACAGAATTTCTGGGCTGGCTGAATATTTTTGTATATCAAATCTAGGGCTCCAAACTAGATGTAGAAACCCTGTAGAAAAATATGTGAAAATTTTATGTGTGTTCATACATTTTCTGCTTTTAAAAAGATGGACATTATTCTTAGCACCACCAGGAGCGGAAGTCATAAGTAGATGTTTTCAAACATATATTGAACTCATGAAATCCACAGCCATGGTACCAATATTTTTTAAATCTTTCATTTCTGACCTTCTGTAGCTTTGAAGTAGATTGTGAACTTACATAGATAGTCAAACACATAAAATCTAGCCTTTGAAGTCTGAGCAGCTATCTCTTGGCTTCTTTTTTCACTCATTAAGATGAACACCTGCTTCCAGAGAAGCCAGTTTTAGCTGTAGGAAAGGAAGGATGGAAACCACTCCAGTAAGAAACTGAAGTGAGATCCTACAGTGACTAGCTGTGATGGTTTCAACAATAGCTCTCATAGGAATAGGGCAAACGGAGTTTTTCAATTCCACATCCTTTCCTGTGGTTCACAACTATGAATAGCATCTTAGTTTTGAGGATTTAATGAAAAATCAAACAGGATTTCCTTTTACTGCAA
This sequence comes from Certhia americana, assembly GCA_018697195.1. Lineage (NCBI taxonomy): Eukaryota > Metazoa > Chordata > Aves > Passeriformes > Certhiidae > Certhia > Certhia americana. The sequence continues at coordinate 65,700,968 of CM031857.1, read as the reverse complement.
GTAAAAGCTGCATTTTATTCACCATGTCCCATTTTTGGGCACTTTCTTTTCCAAAAGATCAATCGCAATATGTGGCCTCTCCTCATTGTTGTTAACACACTGGTTTGACTTGTTTTTTCATTACTAGAATCACTGCTAATGTGATTTCACTAGTTTCAGAAATGTTGTCATATTCCCAAAGCTATCAATAACAAGAGGAATATAAACTCTGCAACCGGAATTTAGTTTAGTTGTACCTTTTCCTTCTGGTCCTTGTTTTGCATCCTTATTAAAGTTGAACATGTCACATTACTTAACCATACACAAAACACTTATCAGAACAGTAAAGTGTTCTACAGACACCATAGTTTGTACTGCAGCCTCAGTTTGCACTTGTGCTGTAACAATTACTTATTTTATGTTTGGCCATAACAGTGTTATACAGCTCCTGTACACACAATAATTGTAAAACATACTGTGCTTCTGCATTCATTTAAAGAGTGACTACTTGATAAGTACAAAGTAATTAAGCAATAAGACATGACAGGCATTGCATTTATGGGGAATTATTGCACTTCTCAGATGTCTTGAAAGATATGAGGCTAAAGGTTGAGTGACTTCAGCCACCTGAGAAGTGGAATAATCCCCCAGAAATGCATTGCTTACCACAGTTTATTGCTATTATGAAATGGAAATTATGAAACCAAAATAGGATGAAAAGATTAGATCTGTGCATTTATGGAGGATTACTTATACAGGTATGACATCATTGTCAGCTCTATATGTGTCCTGAGAGTTCTTAAAGACACTTTAGAATCAGCACGTGAGAAACACAACTCATCCAAAACTGCCGCTTCAGCACTCCTCATTACCAACTTTACTTAGACCAGCCCCCCAACATTTTCCTACAAAATCATATTTGTATTCTCAGTGCAGACTTTGTCTCTGATACTAATCACACAACCTCAGGGGGTGTGGTTATTCTGAAATAATCATACCCCCTGGAGGATTAGAGGCATTTGGTTGCTTCCTTGCCTTGTAACACCCCAAGGTCATTATCTCATGATAATCACATCTCCTGGAGTTGCCTTATTGCTTAAGTGTAATACTAAATTTTAATTACAATGAAATAGAGCTCTTCTGGTAGTTTATACAATATCCTGTGTGCTCAAAGCCAGATGGAAATAATGCCTAGCTTTTATTGTAATAGCATGTGGTGGGCTTGTGCTCCAGCACAATAAATGGTTATGTTTTTGTTGTTTTTTTGATGAGAAAATAATTTTGAACTAAATTTTCAATGCACCTCCATCAAATTGAGTTTGGAATCTTTTTGTTCTGATTTATTGTAAATAAGTTTTAAACTAAAAAAGAAATAGCGTGAATACTTACACTGATAACATTCCAAATTAACACTAAGGCTGATTACTGAGTTTTACAAAAGGTGTCTGAAGGTAGAGAGAATAGAATTTAGTTCTTTAGACATTTCAATCAGTCTTCAATAAAATATTACTTTTGCATTTAAATTTGACATACTAAATTTCAAATGTGATTTAAAATTTCAGATTTTTTCAAAGGACTCAAACCCAAAAAATTTCATACAGCATTCAGATAAGGAATACATTTCTCATGTCTTAAGTGTTCAATTCTGAACTTGGAAATGGCATACATTATTAGAGATTTTCTGAGAAAGGTGAAGCAATTTAGATTTTCAAGTCCATGAGGTTCTTCTTTTGTTAGTCAGAGTTAACTATTATATTTGATGGTTTTGCTTAAGAACTTATATGTGTGCAAACTTTTTATGCATTTTCAATTATTTTCATATAAATAGCTTTAACCACTCTCTGTTTTAAATAGAGAAGTTATAGTATTTCTTACCAGTTTCCTGCTAAGTATACTTGAGGGTATAGAAAATTCAATTTTTCAAGTCAAATAGATGAAACCATAAAAGATATATTAAGTCAAATAATTTAAACAACAGAACAGGAAAACAGACAAAGTAAAAATGTAAGATCTCTCAGGCTACATGGTACTATCTGAATGCATTATGTTTACATTTGGTTCTACACCATTTTGATCCCACTTAGAACTGCCCTTCTATCTTGAGGCATTTAGAGACAGGTGTTTGCTCTTCATTCTTAGAAACTCTTTTGATATAATACAGCATTTTTTAGAACACTTTAAAAAAGTTTTCATTCTCTTACTCTTTTTCAGATACCTACGACAAAGAAAATAATATGAAATTCCTTGTGAAAATGATCAAAATTTATGTTCCTAGTTTTGTCAGATTTTATTTTGTTGTGTTTTGCCTTTCTGCTCAACAGTTTGTCAATTAAATATTAATATTGAATTTACATCTTCAAGGGGCATGTCCTGATATTTGTATTGTTATTAGCATAAATTATGTTTCCTTATTAACTCAACATGAAAATAAAAATATTCTGCTCTAGTGTGATCACAGATTAGGTGCACTATTATGTGTTTGTAGGATGGAGAGTTTTGGATAAATCACTCTGCCTCAACAAATCTCCCTATTACCAATGCCTTTTCTCCCACCCACTGATGCCTTCTTGGAAAGAAGTGACCATTTTCCAGCTGACTTATTAGGAATGGATGTCATGAAGATATTAAGCTTCTACATGCTGCATGAGTGTGCCTCAAACAAGGGAGTTCTTAGTGTTCCCATCAGTATATGAGGAAAACTTTCCTAATGAGGAAAAACAATGTATCAAAACATCCTTTAGTACACCTCATAGGACTGGTATGTGACAGATGTTAGAAATTAAATTTTATTAGGTCTAATTCTAGTTTGTCTATTTTTTTAGAGGTTTTTTTTTTTTTATGTTTTCTTTGAAGAGAGACAAATTCTTTCCTTATATGCCCTTTGAAATCAGTAAATCACTTCAGGAAGAATTAGTTCTAACCTGCAATGTCAGAGATCTGTTGGCTTCACTGGGATTATGGTGTGTGGCAAATAGTAAAATTTAACCAATTCTTCTGATACAAAACTAATTTGATTCTGTAGTATGGGACAACAAAATATAATCAGGTTTCTGCTGTGCTGAAGTTTGCTGTCACTGACAAGCATTCATTATTTTTTAGCAGTATTGATGCTGAACTGCCTAACAGAGAAAGAAATGTCTTATTTTTGTCACTTAGTTGAGGAATAATAATAATAATAGTAATAACAACAACAACAAAAACAATAATAATATAGTGTTAGGAAATCAAATTATTAACTGTTGCTCAAAGTAACCATATTGTGAATATTTCACCCTTACCAAAGCCTCTTATCTTGTTCTGCTTTTACACATAGGTCATATTATGCACTGCTTTGTGCTAGTTTGACAAGAACTAATGTGGATACTTAAATATTTTAAAGGCTGCACATTTCAGAATGATAAAATACTCAACTGATCTTCCTTTCCTGTTGAATTTGTGGCTAATGATAAAATAATTCAATATTTTTTTTTTAATCTATAAGAGATTTTTAACAACAAACACTAAAAGTTCTTTTGAGGAAAAATCTTCATACAGGGTTGTGCAATGACACTTTTTAACTACAGTTGTTTTTTATTCAGCCATGAAATCTATCTTTCATATAGAAACCCACTTACATGTCTTACTTCAGTGAAGGTTATTTGTAGACTGAAGGTCTTTTCTTGTCAAGATATGATGAATACCATGTGTGAAGACAGAAGAGCATCAGGACCTGTATTAGCCGGAAAACCCACTGATCTGTGAATAACCTAAAAAAGAAAACCTGAAGATTAGCAACGTCGCTTTTAAGAATGATCCATCAAATTCAACAAGCAGATTCACAGAGATGAATCATCTAGTTCCTTTTATTTCAACAATACAGTAAAGGTTATTTCCCTTCCTTACAAATAGAAGTTCTGAAATACAAGAAATAGAGACTTGTGAGTCCTTTTTCAGTCATAAGGCAATGAATCCATATTTTTTCATTCAGTGTGGTTTTTAAACTTTTTTTATTATTTGTCAATTGAAGTAGGTGTGGCTTAGCCTATCTAGTACACAGCTAAATTTTGTGATTATGGGCCATTTTTAAATGAGGTTGTATTTTCTGCAAAGATTAGGTCCACTATCAAAACCATTTTAAAAAGCACAAAATAGATTCAAAGCAATTTTCAGCAGTTTTTATTGCTTTATCACAGCATATTGAACTATTGCTTCCTTCTAGTTTGAAACTCCAGTGGGAGCACTATAATAACCTTCTGTGATGTCTGATAAAAAATTGGGAACTCTCTCCTCTCCTGTCCTCTCCTGTCCTGTCCTGTCCTGTCCTGTCCTGTCCTGTCCTGTCCTGTCCTGTCCTGTCCTGTCCTGTCCTGTCCTGTCCTGTCCTGTCCTGTCCTGTCCTGTCCT
>CM031857.1:65581189-65692635 GCA_018697195.1 Certhia americana | reverse complement strand
CGCCTCGCCGCTACGCCTCCCCGTCCTCTCCCTTCCTCTCTCCTCTCCTCCTCCGCTCCTCATTCCTCTTCCTCTCGCTTCCTGTTCTCTTCCCGAACGCCTCCTCTCCTCGAACTCTCCGCTCCTCTCCTACCTTCCCTTACTCCTCCTCTAAACGTGCCTCCTCTTTCTCTCCCTCTCCTTCGAACTCTCCGCGCCTCCGTCCTCCCTCCTCTTGTCTCTTGCTGTTTCCCCTCTCCGCTCCTAGCTCAACTTCTACTCGATACTCAACTTCTCCGTCTCCTCTCGTCATCCCCTGAACATCTTCCTCTCCCCCCTCGCCTCTCCGTCTCCAGCTCCTCTCACCTCTCCTCTCCGACTCCGCCTCGCTCTCATCCCTCTCCGTTCGCTCTTTCTCTACCTGTGGTTACAGTTGCAAAGTGGGAGGTGTGGCAAATCCACTCCTCTTCCTCTCCTCGCCCGTCCCTCCTCGCCTCTCCTCTCCTCTCCGCTCTCCCTCGGTCCGCTCCTCTCCTCTCCTCTCCTCTCCTCATCGCTCTCCTCCTTCCTCACTCTCTCCTCGAACGCCTTCCTCTCAACCTCTCTCCTCGAACCCCTCCGTCCCCTTCGCCCTCTCCTCTCCGCCTCCTCTCGCCCCTCTGCCTCTCCTCTCCCTCCTCCCTCTTCCTCTCCTCTCCTCGTCCTCTCCTCCTTCCTCTCCTCTCCTCTCCCGCACTCTCCTCGCCCTCTCCTCTCCTCTCCCCTCCCCTCCCTCCCCTTTCTCCTTCCCCTCCCCCTCCCCTCCCCTCCCCTCCCCTCCCCCCCTCGCCCTCCGCCTCCCCTCCCCGCCCCTCGCCCTCCCCTCCCCTCCCCTCCCCTCCCCTCCCCTCCCCTCCCCTCCACCTCCCCTCCCCTCCCTCCCCTCCCCGCCCCTCCGCTACCCCTCCCCTTCCCTCCCCCCTCTCCCCTCCCCTCCCCATCTCTTCCCCCCCTCCCCGCCCCTCCCTCCCGTCCCCCTCCCCTCCCCTCCCCTCCCTCCCCTCCCCTCCCCTCCCTCCCCTTCCCTCTTTGGCCCAAGAACCAATAATGTGCATTAAAGGAGAATCCATCCAAACCATTGGTGGATTATTAACTGCCCTTATCATGGAAATTTACTCAGAAATTCTTACTTGTAGCTAGAACTTTCATGACAAGATTTCTGATTTCTAGCTGTTCATTGTTTGAATACCAGACTGAAAAGTTAGTGATTAATAACCCTTTCTTTACAAATACTTTTTTTTTCTGTTGTGATTCTCAGTAAGCATAATCACTGTTTGGCATAAGAAATGGTTAAAAAAAAAGAAACAATGTTACATGTGATTCAAACAGCTTTCTTTTCTGTTGACTTTGCATTCCCTTTTTAACATTTGCTTAACATTTGTAAAGAAGGTTACTTTCCAGCACCTAAACAATTCAGAAACAGCTGGGATTCTCATAAGAATTTTGCATTTTGCTCCTATTTCTGTGAGGTTGGGGCCAAGAACTACCTTTAATACTCCAATATTTTAAAAAGAGAATTAAGATGTGAGACTATTTTCATAATTTTGTTCATAATAGTGCATTTAGAAACTGACTGGACCATCTCCAAGCCACAGTTCTTACATTCTAGAAAATAGGATAGTTGGTTTATCATTATGGACAAATGGAGAACAAATTAAATAGAGTCTTTGAAAGAAATTGCAATAAAGCAAAATTTTTATTTCTTTAATGCGGGAGAAGGGAACACTCAGTGAAAAGGTCATGGGAAGCAGTTACTTTTTATAAGGGTTATGAGCAGAAAGCAAAATTTTATCAGTTAACTCTCATCAGCTAATATGAGGATGTGATAAGTAAATTTAAATATGGATATATTGCGGATTTCTGTACACCCACAAGATTCTGTACACCCACAAGGGTCGTCTGCTTGTGCTTGCTGAAGATGCCCTCCACTATGCAAGAGAATTTTGTCCCTGTTAGTGCTAAAGCATCATTGCCATAGGTGTCTGTGTAGCACTAAAGGGGGGACCAGCGTGGCACATGGCTCCTCTACAACCTGAAGGATGCTAAGCTCAGGGATAGTCCTCTGCATTTCTGACAGGAATCCTGAATTCCTGTTTCTGGGTTTGCTGGCAGAAGTGAAAGAGGTTGTTTTATTCTGTTAATACCCCATACTTCATTTCACAGACAGAGTTTGACCAGTCATGCATTAGCATGCATTTTCTCCCTTAAATCATCTTCCTAATAAAATCCTGTGACAAACAACTTTTATGTACTTCCTCCTTTCCTTTCATCTATGCAACTCTAAATTTTACTGGACACAATAAACTTTTCAACTATGAACAAGGGAATTGCAACATTTTTTTTAGGAGCCATCAGGTGACAAAATTCCATTTCTCTTCCCTTTAAATAGGTAGTAATTATTTATATTGTGATATAAAGCCTTTTTTGCAATGTTATTTATATAGTAATTTTCATTATGCAAATGAAATAATAAAATAACATCAATGTAACATAGCTAATGATTTATAGTTACAGGAATGAGAACCTTATGGCTTGAACCATCTCAGAATATCTGGAATAACCTTGAGGGCATTTGAACACTTAAGTATCATCCATTTAGAGCTCTTAAAACTAATAAAGGATAAACACAGAGTGAATCTAGGCTATTTATAATAAATTCACTATTTAGAGGGCCTCCAGGATGTGTATTTAGGGTTTCAGGTTTTGTGTGGGCCAGGCATATCTAAATATTTGCCTTTTTGACACCTGAAATTAATAATGAAGCTCCACATGGCAGTATATCCAAAAGAACTGCAGAAGAGAGAAATTCCATTGATTACAGAAAGCTTAAACAGTGAAAAGGCCTTGAAACTATGTCCCTCCAAAAGGAATAGCCATAAATCATATGCAAACACAGGACTGCAGCAATGTGAAAGGCCCTGAGTTAGACTTTGGCAGCAAAAGTCTACCTGTATTATTGATTTGAACTTGGATTTAAACAGCCACCCCTTCAATTTAATATCCCATTCTGAGGACATTAAAGCAATCTCACTGCTAAATAAAACAGAGAGTTAAAGAGACGTGTTGCTAGATATAGCAAAACAATGAAACAATTTAATTAGGCGATAATGTTTCTGGCACTGGAGTATACACAGCAATAAACTTTTTGTGGTTGATTAAATGCTGAAGCGAAGCAGAGCATGAAATCTTCTCAGAGTAAGGAGCTGCTTCTGGCTCTTGCCATTACCCGTGTATCTGCACACTTCAGTAAGGCAGCAGGTCTCACTCGCAGTTCTCCTGTGACAGCTGCGGCTGTTGGGAGTGCAGACCTTAGAGCACCCAGCACTAGCTTTGCTTCCATTCAATTTCTCCATCAATGTATACTCCTGTGGGCTGTAAATTGGCTTCCTTCACTTTCACAATTAGGATACAAATGCAGAGTACCTCCCCATTGCTCTCAAAAGAAGAAAAGCAGTTGAATATTTTTAGGAGCCAAAAGCACATGCTGCTCCAGTTCCTTGTTCATGCTGCCTCTGAGGCAGTAAAATATATCTTGCTGAAAATTTTCTACATTATTGTCAGGTCTACAGGTGCTTGTCAAGGATTTTGATGGTCACTGTTCTTAATGACTATATAAGGCTATGTTGGATAATCTTGTATTTCTTCTGTGAAAATCCCAAGTTATTACCATAAAGTAAGTTATAACAGACAATGCCATTGCCTCAATCTATTTTGGTAAAGGAAGATTTGGAATAATATTTTTATTGGACAGCACTCTATTTCTTTACCCAACTGGTCTGTCTTTTTCCAGATGCATTTTGCTGTTTGTGGGTACACTACAATTGAGTAGAAGCATTTTCTTTGGAAACATGGTGGAAGACATCGCCTCAATTAATTTAAGAAAAATAATTTTATAACACTGTCTGTTTTAATTTATAAATGTAATAAAGCTTCCATTTGAACTTCTGAAGATCATTTCAGAATTGTGACACTTTCCGCTACAGTACTTTGCAGATAACCTAACTTTCAAGGAATGTCCTTGGTTTGGCCATTACATAATTCAGTACTTTGAAATACTTCTGGGATGCTCTGAAGTTATATTTTTATATTTAAAAGTCTAATTGCTATGTTCCTAGGTGAGCTTTTTAAATGCAAATTTTGCACATCTACCACCTCCATTCCTCTTCTGCTCCCATGATCATCAAATCAAGCACCCCTCTGTCAGTCTAGGCTTCCTTCAGATTTGTAACCTGAACTGAAATCTTAATGGGTCTTCCCACAATTAAATCTTTGACAAAAGCTGGTATTTCTTCACCACAGAATGGTGTGTTCAACAAAATGGCTTCCCTGGGGCCCAATCTCCATCTTTAAACAAAAACAGTTCTGGTTCTCTGGAGACATTATATTTATTGAATGTAAACGTCATAATAGCTTGACAGGTGTTGAGCCTAGTCTGAATTTTGTGATCTGAAGCTGTAGTATCCTACTGCCTGCCCCACAATTATTCTTATTGTCTTTGTAGGGTCCCAGGGTCTATCTGCCCAGATAACAAGGGGCAAAGTGACCTGTCAGTTAAGCTTAGAAAAGTGCTAAATCCTGAAAGGGCACTTAAATCCAGCACTTAAAAGGACCTCCTGTACAGAATTGCCTTTCCTACCTTTCAACACTCTCCCTAGATAAGATGATGGAGGAAGGGCAAAAGAAAATCAAAAAACAAACTTAATAACACCTTCCCTTCCAAAGACCATGATTTATAACAAGATTGTGAGAACATTCTGAAGCTATTTCATGTTGAATTACAGTATACCTTTACAAGTGGCTGCTAAACTAGGAGTTCATGACAGGAGTACTTGTGTTACTCTCATACTGTTCCTTGTGCTGCCACTAAAATTTAAAATGTGGTACATACAAAATAGATCTATAAATTTATGTAGTAACTATCCCAACAAATGCAAACTCATTCTTAGTAACCATAAAATTACCTTCTGTTATCTATCACCCAGAGAATTATAGTTTCATCACTTAGAACAGCCAGGCAAAACTGAATAACACTGCCTGTTTACCCACTATTTCACTGTTATATTCTGTGCAAGTACTGCAGCTTGCAGAGAAAAAGGATAAACAACAAAAAAATTAAAGCTGAATATATGGTGTGGTAAATAAGGGTTGTGTTATCAGCTCTGCACTGAATATGATTTTTTTTTTAAGTCAGCATCTACCTCTTTAGCTTTTAGTTTGAGCCACAAATAAATCAATATAATTTTGGTCCCTAGATATGCCAGCCAGGTTACATTTATGGAACGTTCCACTGTCAAATTACTTTCATTAAACATGGCAATGGAATAACATACACAAACTGCATAGGTTTTAATAGCATACAAATTGATATAACTGTCTCTTTGACAGAGTGCTGGGAACAGTAAACTCCAGATTGTTAATAAAACTTTTCCTTAGTTCCTCCTGCCTGTTCTGAGTTGAAGGTGGCTCCTCTGACGCTGTCACCAGAAGTGGTGGTTGGGTGCTGGCATAAGGGCATAGCTCCTTGCCATTGCAGGTGAATGCCAAACTCACACATGCAGAGGAGCCACGGAAAGCACATTTCCCAACCCAGAATAGTATTTTTGGCCATGAAGTATCTGAAGAAGTGATCAGTGTAGAGACAAACACTGATGCTTTTTTTGTTTCACCCCTCACAGCTACAGAGATATAAGCACTGAAAATTCAGAGGAAGATGTGACTAAAAGTTACACATGAAAGCTATTTGGGAATTTGGAGTATGTTTCAAATAATTTTTGCCTGATCACATATATTATAGCATATTCAGCATAAAAGGCTGAATTCATCAGTCGAGTTGTTTTTCACTAATTATTCGCTCAATCTGGTTAGCACCACTAATGCTGTATGTGAAGCTAGGATCTGAATCCACACAAAGAGGCACTGCTTTTGAGGAGCTCTTCAATGGAACTTTTAAAATCCTGCTTTCAAATAGTTTTGCATTAAGAAAAAAATAAAATGTATTGTCATTTGGCTCTCACAGTATGGATTCCCAACATACATATTACCTAGATTCTATTCCCCAGTATAAAATATGGATAGCATCTGTTGTGATCATGTTCATCTCAAAAATGTGAAACAGAAACATTTCAAGTTGTATTTCACTATTTATCTAGAGCTTATTCATTCAAAGTGTGATAAGAAACTTCTTTTTTTTTTTCTTTTCAAAATGTGTAAATAAAGCTTGACATCAGTCAGAAATCTAGGTCTTTTAACATTAACATTTGAAAATTGTGAATTGTCTGCCACAGAACTTTGATGATAATGGTCTTATAAAGGAATAAACAGGAAGGTCAAGCTGCCAGTGCCTCGTATACAAAGAAGAACTAGAACATGCTGTCTGAATAAAGCTAAAAGTAATGTTAACTGATCTGCTACAAAGCACCAGGAATAATTTAGCATTTTAACCAAGCAATTGAAAGAGCAGATGAATACTTCTGCTTCACAATAGAGGGCTTAGACATTTGGGCAGTGAACTTCCATAAACCATACTTCTTTTTGTTTTAATATTCATGTTTATTATCCAAATAGCCTTTTTTTTTTTTTGATAAATTAGAAAAGCTCATTAAAAAAAGCTTGAGTAAAGCTCAAAGGAAGGAAAAAATTATCTCTGACATTAAGATAAAATGCACATTACCAACCCTAGTATGATTGTTTGCTCTAATATAGAAGCCTCAGATTTGCTGTATAGCATCTGATTTGTCCTTTCAAAACTCTGCATATCTCTGCCTTATTATGGTCACTTCCTCTTCATTTCAGCTGACTTAGTTAACCCAAGTCTCCCTGCCCATTTTCTTTTTTTATCTTTCCATTATCCTTGCCTTAGTGCCCTTCCTCATACATCGTGTTGGAGAGATGACAACCTTTCTTCCTTAATTTTCAGTCATTCAAATGTCTTTAGTTTTTTAGAAGTACTTTAATTAATTTTTTAAAAAGTTCAAAATGAAAGGGAGAAAAACAATTGAAAAGCAACCTGGTTATTTCTCTGGGTTCTTGTCAGCTGACACACCTCTGCATCCCTTTGGTTTACATGAGGCTTTTGTCTCTTTACCCAATCACATTGCAAATGAGTGACTCCATGGTGGTCAGTTCAGCATGAAAGTTGTGTGGGACAAGGACTGAACTTTTGTACAAATGGTGTGTGCAACGCCTCCAACAGAAATGGATCACTAGCATATAATTGTTCTAAACTTTAATTGATATAGTGCCAGTGCAGCATTTTATACAGTCTTTTATTAAAAATGACATCCTGAGACACCTTCAGTATTAAATACAGATGCAAAATTAAATAGATTATAAAAACTATAAAGCAAATTAGAACTAAGATCAGGAACATTTTGTTTTCTATGTCAATTCCAGTAGAGCCTGATTACTCAGAAGTAGATTGAGAGCTCCCCTGAATACAAAGACTGCACTTGGGAACAGAGAAAAGGCCACTTTAGGTAGTAACTATGGTTTCTGCTCTTAAGATTAGTTTGCTTTCTTTTTATTTTTTTTTTTTTTTTAATCAAACCAGCATGACTGTGTGCCACTTCCTGTTCTGTTTCTTCCTAATAAGCCCTGGGGTTTATCTTACAAGATGAAAAGAACATCAGATTTTCTCTCCTTTTCTGCCAGTATGCTGACACTACTCTGTATCAGTGCTAGCAGCCAACATGCTTCCTCAGGTGGAGGTGAATTGTCCTTTTCTGAAGGGGCATTCAGCAGCCAGCAAGAGTGAAATATTCTTTCCAACAGACCTCTCTGCAGTTTTATTTACAGATTATTCTCACTCTGCAGATGGATGGCAGCTTTTCAGAGCTAATCAATTTGCCGAGAGTCTTTAGCAAGGTCAGAGTTGTAATAATAGCACAACTGAAACAGTTTAAATCCTTTTTCTGCCCCCAAAATGTTGATGTCTATGGGAAGACAAGCAAAGAAAGCATTATTGATGTCTAATATATATCAGATTCATACCATAGTTAACTGATTCCACTGGGATGACAGCATTGAAAGAATTTCAGTGACAACAAAACAGATAATTAGATGACCCTTTTTAATGATAACCTGTATCCCAGAAATGTATCAAAACCCCGTAATTTATTGTACCTCTAGTTATCTAGAGTTGTTGAAAATTTCAAAAGGTAGCAAGGTACTTAAGAAAATGAAATACTGATTCACATGGTCCAGAGACTGTCATCATAATTTTAAGAATCCAGACTGAAAGGTCAAGGTCTCTTCCAATATTTTTCTCAAAAGTTGTTTTTCCATAGCTAAAACTGTAACTTTTGGGGATTTTTTATTGTTTATATTTTCTCCCCTCTCTAAGTGTGACTGAAATTAATAACAGTAACTGAACACTGGAGAGAATTAACATTTTAAATAGCAGCTATGGAAATGTTTGTTGGTGTTGAGTTTAGGTGGGGTTGTTTGCTCTCCCTTGTTATGAGTCCGCACACTTCATTTTATGATGAAATCTTTCAAACTAAGGCTAAATTTATTCAAAGAGAGTACTCAGATTTCAACAGGAAATTTAAGAACTAAAACCTGCTGCATTATCTTTCAACTACTTAAATTTAAACAAGGGGTAATTACTCACTTTAAAGAAGAGTAAATGACGATCTCAAGACATTCACTACATATAAGAAAGCAGAAGAGCTTTCTAGATGTCTTAGTGTCTGCATATTTAGGTGTATTTTCATGTCAATATTTAGCAGTTCATTTGAACAATGAGTTGGACTTCCATTTTAAGCTAATCCATATAATTATTTTTAGTATTTTTGAGATATTATCCAATTTTTTTATCATTGTTTTCTGAAATGTCTTTTACAAAACTCTGTTACAGATAGGATGAACATTACTACCCAGCATTACAGCTATATCTGTATTAGTAAAAACCTTTGCATGGCACAACCCATGTGTATACAGCCAAACTTTTTTCACCTTTCAGAACAGAGCAGTCATCTCTAAAGAATGTGCTGAAATACTCATTTGTCCACAATAATCACAAAACCATGCACAAGGACACTATGAAACAACACAGTTTTCCCCATTCTGAAGATGTGACATGCACTTCCCCTACAAGCAGATGAAATATATCATCTTGGGTCTGTGCTCAGGCTGCACCCTGGCTTTTTTCAGTTTGCTGCTGCACACATCAAAAAGATTCAAACATGAAAATTACTCTGTGCTTTCTTTATGGATTGCAGCACATGAGATGTCATAAGAACTGTTTTGTGCAGAATAGGACAGAGTTCATTTGTATTACGCTGCATTCAAAATTAGTGTAGATGTTTGCCTCATCAAGTACTCTGAGACCACACAGAGTCCTGGAATACATCCAAAGTTTAGAACGCAGAAACTTTAGCTTAGACTGTTATCAGGATGGAGCTAAAATGTAAATTTTATAAAGATTAAGGCATGTGAAAAGGACATAGGATACACAGATGAACATTCTGTTCTGTCTCCTGACTCATCTTTCTCAATCTACCTTAATCTGCTCTTCTGTCGCATCCACCAGTTACATTTTGACTCCTTGGAGCTTTTTGAGGGAATGACTGATATTTTACTTTCTTCTGGACTGTAGCTCTACCAGTTGGGTCCATCTTGGCTTTGGCCTTTATAAACTAAAATAATATTTAAACCAACATGAACATTCAGATGAATGAATAACACTTAACAGTGCCATTGAATATGGACAGCAAAAATCAGCACCTTTTTCCCACTTCCTTTGTTTCCCAGTTGAGAAGAAAAACTAAATTAAAGCTCTGCTTTATGGTGCATGAAAATCTCTGGATAAATACAGACTGCTGAATTGGATGTCATGTGTGTGTCAATAGTGCAACATATCACAAATGCAGATAATCTCCTTCAGGAGAAGACATGGTATTTAATGTGTCTGATGGATGTCCTTTTATACTACAATAGTATTGAGGACTCCGTGACAAACAGGACTCCATGACAAACATTTGACAGCATAAACAAATTTCAGGCATGCATGATAATGATGAAAAATCTTAAAGCATTCATACAATTTACAGTGGAGTGTCAAAGGTCTTTTGTAAGTCAGTGTATCTCAGTAAAGCAGGAAATTTTTCACCAGGAACTGCATCAAATAATCTGTCAATTACATTATTTGATTTCTGTGGTTCAGCTTGTCCTTAAGGTTGTTTTTCTAGAACTATGTCAATACTCTTAGAGTTCCTACAATACAACATGCTGGTAGCTGCTGTTTTGGCACAATTTCTGATACATTGATGCTTATCAATCTAATCATGTAAGGCTCATCTTCCAAAGGGAAACAACTGAAAGATCATAGCATCATATTTCACAGTGGAGTGGCTGTCATCACAATATATCATGCATGTATGCAAAGGTCATACTGTAAATCTGTTTCATTAGGACCAAACATGGAAGAAGGAGAAAGGAGCACATGAGGGAATTGCTGATGTTACAGAGATGATAAAGTCACTGCCAACATGTAACACCCATAGACATTGCTGCCTTTTGCTATGTATTTGTACTGTGAAAAAGAATTTTCTTATGCACTTTTTCATGTTCACAGAAGATTTTCTTCTGTGAGATAGAAATTCTACACTTTAATATTTGTTACCAAAAACAAAAATTTCCTAAAATACAGAAGTAGTACAATAATAGCAGTTTGGGGGTTTAATGCAGATCTATTTTAGTAGTGTGTTTTATTTTCACTAGAGCTTACGTCTTCTTCTTAAATCTATATTAGCTTTGGCCTGTAGCATGCAAATGGTAGTAGGTATGCCTTTCTCTTTAAAGGAAGCTGCTCAAAATGAAAAAAAATTATTTAAGCATTAATTTTTCTGACTTTCCCCTTCTATGGATGAATGTATAACTGCAAGGCATATTTCCATATTTCCTTTTCCTCTCTTTTGCAGGGCATATATCCACTAGCCCTGCCAAAAAGCATCTTAATAAGTGATCTTAATATTCTTCATACTTCTGATTCCGTCTGCTTGCTTGAGTCAAATATACAATTTCCAAAAGTATTTACAAACACGTGAAGACTGACCACTTTGTGCATTGAAGTGAATTGCAAAACCCTGGATTGAAGTGAGCTATGTGAGCTCTGCATTACTGGAAGTTTAAGAGGCAATTTCACAGAGTCCAGACCAGACATTATCAGAGATCACCATCTTGCTATTTCTCCCATTGTGTTCTCCCCAGCCCATGTGACCACCAGGACACGGGCAGACTGTGATTCACACGGTGTTTTTTAGTAAGGCATTTGAATCATAGCCACTGATTTATTCGCATATCCATAATCTTTTATTCCCATTGGTCAAACTTAAAAAAGGTTGAGAGACCTTTGACTTACGTATTTCGGTAATGGCTGTTAAAATCAATTCTAGCATTAAAGTCTCTAAGAATGAACAATGCATTGAGTGGAAAATTGATTAAATGGTCAAAGAAGAGTCCTTTGTGGCCTCGTTTGCTTTTTCAATTAGTACAGATGTCACAGCTGGTCTGGGTGGCTCTCAAACTTTCACAAAAAATGTCCTTGAAGCTTTGTCTTTCTGTGAATCTTTTTCTTCTTAGAAAGATGATTTTGCATTGAAGCTAGCATTTTTATAATTTTTTTGTACTCCATTTCCACAAGAAACCAAACAGTCATGAAAATGAATTGTGTATTTGACTGATAAGACAGTAAAAGGAAAAAAAAATCCTTCTAGGTGAACTAGGTCTTATAAGGAATTTGATTTCTATGTTCTGGTGGATTCCACTCGAATTTGTTTTCCTCCTTTAGGAACTATGGGGGTCAGTTCACGCACATGTTTGGCAGATGAGAGTTGACAGGCAGATGACTCATAACTGCAGCTACCTCAGATTGCTTTTGACCAGAATTCCTGGGTCTACAGGTGAAAAACTGATGGGAACTTGTCTGAATTAATTTAGGGGAGCTCCAGTAAGTCATGTGATGAAGGCACTTAACTGGGATTTAGATGATCTGAGCGCAAGTCCAATCCCAGTTCTGCTACAGACTTACTATTTGATGTTGAGAAAATCATCCTGGGAATGATTTCTCATGAGCTTTTAGCATTGGTCTAATTTTGCTGTCATTGACTTCTACATAAAAATAGTTTCCAGCATGTGCCATGACATGGAATATCATGTCTGTATTTGTAACCTATTGGTGTGTTGTCTCTTAGAAACTGTAAGTAGGTAATAAATCCCTATTTTAATTGCTTTAAAAAAAATGTTAGGAATTAAATTATTTTCGGTGTTCAGTTATATAGGAGAAATGGATAGGAGATGAAAATCTTAAGAACACTGTTTCTCTCTTTTACCTGCTGACTGCCATGTAACATTCATAAATGCAAACACTGGGATTGTTTCTTTATTTTAGCTATGCAAACAATTTAGTTATAACAGGCAATAGATTTTGGTTTAGTGCCGTAATGTTTTATTAATTTAATTTTCTGCAGTCAAATTCTTTTTTCATTTTGCCTTATGGCTTAAATTTCCCTTGATATTTGTAATTATATTTGTTTGTGATTATGCTGCAACATACTGTAATTCTCGACCAGCTGACAATGAACAAGAATTTTTATCTAATGTCTTATTAAAAATAAAAATAGAGACTGACATGGAGATCCCTTAATTTATTTTTTGCAAATTCAGAAATCAATTGCCTGATTAAACTTAATGCATTTAAAACTATACATTTCATCAGACATGTAAAACACATGTGCCAAAGGCAGGTCCCTTGTTGAGTGGCTTTGGCTACCACCTAAGTTACTGCAAGTTGTTTCAACCTGTGCATAGACTGAATTTCTCCCATGATACTTGGAATAATGGACAACCATATAATGGATTAAATGGCTGGCCTTTCAAAGTTAGTGATCTGCTTACAAATGAAGCCACTGTCGAATACTTCAGGTTATCTCCCAAAATAATCAGATCAATTTCCAATTTAGACATAATGAAACAACTACTTTGCAATTTGGGTAGCCATGATTTAGTGTACTAAATGATAAAGCTTATTCGTCATTATTTTGCATTGTGTATTACAAAAATTGTTTTCAACCAAATGCTTTCACTGGCCTCTAAAAAAGCGTGTACTAGCACTGCACTTCAATAATAGCAGTTTTTTGTTCTGCCTGCATTATCTCCTCTTGTTCCTTCAGTCACCTAATATCAGGATAAAATACTTTTTTTCTGCCAAGGTAGCAGCAAGGTAGCAACAAGTGGCAAAGCTGTGGACAAATCTATATATCTGTGCCTGTGAGCAAAACATACTGTTTTTAAAACACAATATTAAAAAATAATATAATTTGTATGAAGGGCTGGGACTGGTTTTGACCAGAGCTTTTTGTCTGGGTGATTTTTTGTTGATTCTTCACATTTTAGGAAGACTCTGTAGAATATAACTCATCCTTTTCTCTCACAAACATTTAATTCCACTTTGGATAAATATATCCAGAATTTCACATTTACTTGCGATGAAGCCTGACCTGTCTTTTTTAAAATATGGTGTCATCTATGAGACAATTCCATAACCATTCAAAATTATCCATAATTGAGAAAGGAATAATACAAAGTTTCTATTGGAAGGATTTACAGAATGTGGTTATTGCATGGTCTAGATATCATTTCAATTTTCCTCAATTATGCAGAAATATATTGATTTTACTGAAGGTGATGCCTTACTGAAGGCATGTCTTACAAATATTTTTCTACACACTCCTTGGTCTCAGTTCCTACCTTAGATTTTCTAGAACGTAAGCGTTCACTGTGCGCATCTTGAGATAGAGCTGAACAGGTGACATAAAGAAAAAATTTTCCTTACTGGTATTCACAGGGATTTGTGTTGTCAGAGATTTTCAGAGCATTTCATGTAGATTTTTCAACTACTACAATGAGTAGGAGGTTATGCGAATGGCTACTTGTTCAACATACAGAGTCATCAGCAAACTCTGCCACCTTGCAATCCTCTTACTTCAAATTATTAAAAAAATATATTAAACAACTTGATTGTAGTACTGACCCCTGAGACACTCAATTATTAATATATCTCTTCTTTGAGGTTATAACTATTTATTTCCTATCATTTAATCACTTTTTAATCCATGACAAGCTTTTGCCCCTTACTTCATTGTTATTTATTATCTTTAATATTCTTTTATGAGGGACCTTTTCTAAAGCTTTTTGAAATCCAAGTAAATTATGTCCATTGGGTCATGTTCATCTACTGCCTTATTAATATTTTCAGAACCTTCTAACACATTAGAGAGGCACAATTCTCAGTTACAGAAAGGTTGTTGGTTTTTCCCTTGCCATATATATTATAATTCCCTAAATGTTGAACTGCTATTTAATTTTCAGTCATTGTAACAAACTGTAACTCTCAAGACATCCCCTAAATCCTTAAAAAAAAACTTGTGCTAATGACTTTGCAGTTCTCAGAAGCATGGTGATTGGTAAGAATACAGTGTAATTTGTTATTATACTTAATAAACTCAGTCAGTCAGTCAAATAATTTGAAGGATAGCTCCAAAACATTCGGTGAAGAAGATTCAGTTCCAAAGCAACCAGTTTATTTATTTTAAAAAATAACTTCTGAAAGAGGAGCTTTATCATCTCATTAGTTGTGCTGAAATACATGCCTACATTCTTAGACAGACAATTCTCGCACTCATATCCCCCCTTCTTTAGTAATACACACCAAGGTACCAATGGAAAGAACTATTCTGAAAATATTCCTTTTTTAAAATTACACCAGAGGACTTCTCACCCATCACTGTTTTAGTGCTTTGTCCCTTCCATAGTTGCCATTGTATGCTGAGGGTCTTTTTCCTATGTGAGAGCTAAATGTCAGTCATCTTAGCCTTTCCCATGGTGGGCCCTTGGTCAGGAAAACACTGATGAAAGGGAGAAAGAAACAGGAGAGCTTATGATGGCTTGTTCACCTCAAGGAGAGTTATTTGACTCTACATCTAGGGCAGCCACCAGGACCGAGCAGCAATACCCAAACAGTGTATCTGCAGGTAGGTCAAATGGGAAGTTCATAGGTAGTGTAATGATTTCAAAAAGATGTTCTGTCAAAGAGGGAGCATGGAAAATGCAGAGATCTTCCACTCTTCTTGTGCCTGAATGTAGAGATCAGGGAGTGAATTTGGGACAGAATTGCACAGAAATAAGAAATGTGCATAACCAGCAGAAAAAATTGTCCTTTCCTTGAAAGATGAGAAGATCTTAGAGCTGCATGTGTTCTCAGTCTGTCACAGAAACATGGACATGTAGACAAGCCATTGCAAACAAGTGGTATCTGGTGAAAAGCTTGAGGAGAGCTAGATCTCAAATCACACCCACAGTGTGTAGCAGGATGCTTTGCTCTGGATCCTGTGCCCTGGAATGTGGTCAAGAAACTCAGTGTCCTATTTGCAAATCTGTTAGTGGTGGACTAAGAGGAGACCCATATGTTGGTTTTAGTGTTGAATTATATTAAAACCAGTCTGACAACTAATCCCAAATCAATGTCCAGATAGTGAGGAAAAGAATTGGCAGCTAAGCTGCTAAGCTGACCTGGAGACATATGACTGTCATTCTATCACTATACACTGCAAAATCATACAGTTGGGTTCCTCTAGCATATTCCTTCTTGGAGTGTGCTTATGAAGTTTTCTCACTTGGGTAAGAGGAAGCCCATCATAGATACTCCTCGAGGTTGAGTAAAAGAGATATGCCTGTGAGCATTGGTGTGGTGAGTTACATCAATCTCTTCTTCATAATGGTTTATTTTTGATAGCTTTATTATAACTGCTTTTAATATAACTGTTCTGATATGCTGCAGTATCATATCCTATACTATACACTTACTAGTAGTTTTAGCGTTTATACTGTGTAATAAATAATTCTGATTTAGACCATTTGCCATAAAAATAATTCATTTAATGTAAATATATATGATTTTCCAGATTATTAAATCCTGTGGGACAAAATTGCTTAATTTTTTGACAAATTCTGGAGCTAAGATTGGACCCAATCACACCTAGACTCCTCTCTGGGAAGGAGTTTGGGATGAAAAAATGTCCTCATGGCTCAGTGGTAGGGCTCCTCTAGTAAACTTTGTCTGAAGCTCCCACTCCATCCACAACAATGTGTGACCAGAGCAAGACACAGGAGCTACTGGGACAAGACAAAGTTCATCCAGCAATTGTTACGACTCCCCTAGACACTATTGTACTGGAATTGAGTGTTACAGATGCCAGTAAGAATATACAGATTTCTTTATACAGAATATATTGCTCATATTTGAGATTTGAGACTTCTTTGCATTACTCAATTGACAGCATTACTGCAGCAGACTACGGGACTGAAGTTCTGACTGAGCTGTCAGGATTTGAAAATGATGGCATTTTTTGGTCAAGCTGGAGTTTCTGTTCCTGGAATTACATTTGCCAGGGTCAAATTTGTCTCCCAGTGGACTTACACTGTGCCCATCACAGCCAACAAGTCAGGAGCTAAGGAACAATTGTGGGTTTGCAAAAGCAAAAGTTGTTGTACCCAGGGAATCCTGGAGTACTGCTCTTGTAATTATGATCTAGATACTCCGATAGTGCTAAAGGTCAATATAAATATATGGTCAATATAAATAATAAATTTAAACACAGACAAATATTTTTCCCCAAAGTATTAGAGAAGAGGCAGCACCATAAAATAGTCCATTTGTCAGGTAGGAGTCTAGGAATCTCCTTTGGATTTTTCCAAAGAAGAATAATGGCACTTCATCATTGTTGTTATTTCTTGGAAATGATAGAGTTTCATACACTATTGAGATCATATTCTCTATTTAATTTATCACTGGACTTAATATAGTCTCCCTCCAGAGCTTGTATGCTTTGTCTAAACAATATGGATGGAATTCTTCATAACTTGCCTGGAATTTGAACAAGCATTCACAAATCCACCCCCTTGATGGGATGGACTGTGCTGCAGGAAAGCAGAGTTGGTTCATATGGCCCAATATTTCAGTTCTTGTCTTTTACCAGAGAGCATTTGAGATCATGGTAAATTATTGGCTTTTGTCTATTAGCTGAGTATGATTCCTAAATTGCACACTTTTCCTAAAAACCATGTAACTAACAGAGGAGAAAAAAAATAGAGCTGTCTACTCAAGTCATCTTGCTACCAGTATGATCATATGTCACCTAAACAATATCAAATTACTGGAGTCTGAGAAGATTAAAATAGTGCTGAACAGGAATTCAGCAATATTTACAGATACCTAAGATGGGAAAATTATGATAGTAGATTGGGTTTGTTGCCAGTGGAACAAGTCAGGTTCTGAAAACTAGGTTTCAAAATTAGTTAGATTTTTTTTTCTAATTAAAAACTATGCAGAATTGTTTGTTGGAAGCAATTAAAAAGTAGAAGTTTACACCTCAAATTGAAATATTTTTTAATTTCACCTTCTTTTGGCTCATTTCCAGCGTGTTCTGCTTTTTCATTGCAGAAGCTTCTTATCAGCTTTTCCATTTTAAATACCTAATAAATCTCTAACTTAATTATAGTTAATATAGTGTTGTCAAATACTGAGAAATCATGAGTAAGGCTTCCAGAATTTATAGGTTTGGGTTGGTTTGTGGGCTTTTTTACTGCCTGTTTGGGGTTCTCCTTGTTTGACTTCTATCTTTCACAGTTTTAGGAAATGGTTTGGGGTTTTTTTCTGCCTAGATATCAGCACTGGAAACATGATTTTTTAATGGAAGTTAATGGCCTCCTAATTAGTATAAATCTAGGAGCTAGGTCTTTAGAAGAAGCATCAAATATCATGAGGCTAATAATAAAATTGCAAGAGCTGGCAATATTGTTATCCAAAAATGAGTTAAGATTCCTTATTTTGCCAGAACAATAGTCATTTGTCTCAAATTTATCAGTAGCCTTTTAACTTTTACAGTTATGTCAGAGGTGTGGAAACATTTATTTTTATTTCTTACCTACAATTTACTTGTCTCTCTCTTAACGATGTTGTCTGGGTCTTCAGGCAAAATATTACACATCAACTTGTCATTAAGTCACAGTTTTGAAATAGAGCTTTTTACTCCATCCTGTGTATCCACTGATAATTAAATAAGAATGTCAAAGTACTTCCTTTGCAAATAAGATTTTTCCTTTTTTTTTTTTTTTTTTTCTTCTTCTTTTGCACTTCTTTGGGTTTAATTTTTTTCTTTCATTTTCTTTTTCTGTTACTATTTTTTTCTGTTAGTCTTTCACTTTTCACAGTCATTAATTGCTCCTTCCTGAGAATAGAAAGAAAAAGTACAGTAAAAAATGATTAAATATTAGCTGAACTGCTAACAAATTTGTTGGCCACAGGACAAACAGGTACTCTGCTATGTTGGCTCATACAGGATATGTGAAAATGTCTCAAAAAAACCTCCTGGCACAGGTTGGTCAGATAAGCTGTGGATGTATCAACCTTGAAAGTATTCAAGATCACATGGATGGGGCCCTGAAAACCTGGTCTAATGAAAGGTGTCCTTGCTCATGGAAGAAGTATTAGAACAAGATGATCTCTAGAGTCCTTTCCAACCCAAACCATTCTGTGATTCTTTGATGAACAAGGAATGTGCTTTTTCTCCCACAGCAGTACTTGCAAAAATATAAGGAGAACTTTACGCACAGGGTTTCAGAAGTACCCCTTGGTAATTTGTTATGCATACTGCTGCTGTGTACCTCAGCTAAACACTAATGTTATTAGGTAAGCATTTGGGTGTACTTGAAAAGATTAGACATTATCAGTTTTGTAAGAGATTAAATACATCCTGTCTATGCAGAGCTGACAAGATTTGTCATAGGCAGACAAAATGGAATCTGGCTGTGTCAGAAATGAGCAGCTGAACCTGTTCTGGTCTTGCACAGAGAAATGAAGGGGTGGAGGACAATTAAGAAAGGACAGCAATAGGGTGGAAATCTACAAAGAAAAGGAAAAAAAAACCCCATTACCCTCAAAGTAAAACTGCTGTCACTGGGAGGGTGGCAAAAATGGAAGGCTGAGGTGGCACCTGTGGAAGGGCCCAGTACAACCAGCCCAGAAGCTGCTAGTGACCATCCTCATGGGCCCCTGACCCTGTATCCACACTGGCTTTAAAATTTAAAATTATGTGCTATGCCATGTTAAATGTCCCATCATTTAAAAATGTGCTTTTTTTAAACTGTTATTACCATACTTTTCCCATTAGACTTCCTCTCTGCATCTTGGCAGCTCACTAGAACACTGGGAAGTAGCAAACATTCTTGATCAGAAGACTTAGACCTGTAGATATCCTTAGAACATGTAATATTTTTCAGTCTCTGAAAGAACACAGCTTATTTTATACTTCACTGTTAGTCTTGCTCCCAGAAGTAATATTATCAGAAGATGATATGGAGGTCATGAGTAGCACTGAAATTAGAGTTGCATGTAGTTTGGAACTCATTTCCTATTGACATGGCTCTGAACACAGCCCTCAGAAGCAGTGTCAAAATTCAGGAGACCACTGAATTTCATAAGAAGCAGTTGCTATCCATTTAAAAAGGTAAAACTGCTTAGGTGCTAGATATTAGAAGCCTAAATTATTACTGCTTGGTTTTAATTCTGTACATTTTTGTAACACATCAGTTCAATCACGTTCTCAGTTTTATTGCACAGTAAAAGGCCATCGATTGTTATGACCACCAAATCTTAGTTCAAACACAGGAGTGGCAATCTGCTTTGGATTTTATCTATCATCTCTGGGAAAACTTGGGAGGACTTTGCTATATATTTTTAGCTCATATTTAAAAGCACATTAAAAATGGTTTCATTACAGGGTAATATGAAAAAAAAAAGAAAAAACCCAATCATTCCCCCTTATTTTCTGTAGGGAAATATCACCTCAGAAATTTTAAAATATTTTAAAATAAAATAGCTATACACTTCAGTGTTTTTATATCTCACCTGCACTCCTGTGGTGGGTCAAGCACATGTCAGATCATGCAGTATGTTCTGGGACTCATCTGTTTTAGAAGACTACGCTTTCAGTTTTCATATTTAGCTAAAGTAGCAAGTTATGTATCCAAAAAGCAAGAGTAGAGATCAGAAAAAAGCTCAGAGGATTTTCTCACACCTTCCCAGTTATGGGTTTATTACTTCTTCCTCTATACTGCTAGGTTCCACTTGTTCAGATTGAAATTAGTAAAGGCAGGTAAATATAAACATTTATATTTATATTTATATTTAATTATATTTATAAAGATATATATAATTATATCATTTATAGTCTATATTTAATTATATATAATTTATATTTAATTTATATTTAATTATATATATTTATATATAATCTATAATTATATATAATTTATAATTTATATTTAATTTATTTTTTACCTTATCTAATATTGTACATAAGAAACATTGCATATTATCATTTTTGTACTTTTATAAATTTATTATATATGTTAGATATCTGAGAAGTGTCTTAGTACCCTAGAAAAATAGCAGCCTTTCTCCACAACTTGCATGTTGCCATTTATGTTCCTTCAAATTTTTTGCATCTAATTTCATGGGATCATATTATGCTTTTCCAGCCAAAGCATTGTGCAAGTGTGTGCAGGATCATAATAATAAATGCTTCTCAACACCAATTAAGAAAACAAGACAAGTAAATCCAGTAAAAACGAGAGAGTTTTCAGTAAAAATGAAAAAAACCGAAATAGCACAGGAAATATTCAAATGAACAAAGTGGAGCTTCTGAGATGAGAGATAGAGTGTAAACACTTGATCCTTTATTGTTTTAGCAGACTATTTACTAGTTACTAGTTGTAACTCCTTTAAGCATCACCTTCCTTCACAGGTTTTGGGAGTCAGTCACTCAGATGGATAAAGATCTGTGGATAGCTTGGCAGGTCAGTGAAGCTCAGGTCAACTAACTGACCTTGTTAATCTGTGAAGGGGATATAACTCAGACTGTCTAGCCCAGTGCTCCTGCCATCTGCCTCTCCAAGTAAAATCCATCTGAGATACTCACAGAGGATCTGCTTCCTCAGAAAACCTGCATTAAAAAAGGGCAGAATCCCAAAGCCTCCTCAAAAGGAGGTGGGTATGGTAGCAAGACTCTCAAAGTCTTGTGTGACAAGATGAGAAGCCATCCTTCTTATCCATCATTTAACAATGGTGGTAGATCACACACAGAGGGCCAAGGACCTGCTATCAGAGGGAATGAAAGCTAATGGCAGCCCTCCTACAAGTGAAAATAATTAATGAAAAATTTATTACCTGTATTATAGAAATTGCTGCTGGATAGTCCCCAGATAAATTAAATTAATAAAGTTGCAGAGTAATTAAGCCATATCTTTCTGTTTTCTTGCATGGCTGGGGCTGATGCAAGTTCAGCAGAACAGAGAAGGGGAGGATATAGTTTTGAAGGGCTGAAGTTTGAAAAGCAGAAAACAGAATATATTAAAAAAGAAGCACAAAGTAAAGGGCCCATAGACAATGTGAGTATAGGCTTTTGAATAGTTATTATGCTTCACTTCAGGAATATTACGGTTTATGCAAGTTTCTGATGTGTGCAGAGAAAAACCTCAGTGTTTTTGCAAAGGAAAAAAATTGGTCCTCCGAGATGAACAATAGAATAGAGTTACAACAATTTTTTTCAGTGCAGTGACATATTATCTGTTATAAATAAAACTACATATTATGTGTACATTCTATGTAATTACTCCTTGAAGTGAAAAATTTGCAGATTGAACTTTCTCAAACTTTCTGACACAAATTGCTTTACTACATATTGATTTAAAATTAGAAGCAAAACTTCTGAGAAAAATGAACATTTGTTGCTTGTCTTGACAATCTATGAACAAATTCCTTACTTTTTTGAACTTCAGTTTTATTAAGTAACTTTCTATAAGACAAGTTTCAGCAGATCAGCACAAAATTTTCTTAATTTCATTACAGGCTGTAAATTAAAATTAATGAGGCTGACACCCACAATTAACAATGAAAAATGCAGATTGTTATAATTACTTAAGCAATAACATTGCTTTACATAGAAGACTTAAGGTGCTCCACAAATTATTTACAAGTGTTACATAAAACACAAAAAATGACAATTTCAATTTATTTTGTCAGTATAAAAAACAAAAATCCTTACTAAAACCTTTCTCAATTGGGAATCTCTCGCCATGCATAATTAAGCAAATTTGATTGCAATTAAGCCTGGCTTCTACAGTGGAGTTTTAATTAATGCAAATCTGGCATCTACATCTATAAGATTAATTTTTGTGAATTAAAAGAAAACAACAAAGCATATTTGAAAGTGCAGTTGTATTGTTGAAAGGATGGAATGCAAAATCTGATTATTTTTCAGTCTTCCATGTGGATAGCCTTTGACTTACACTTTAAGGAGGGATATTTTATTTGGATCTGTTATTTTGTTTCTCAAAGCATACATTATTAAGCAGGATCATAGCAATTACACGAGGCTTCATCTAAGGAACATCTTTAAATGTAATTATATACATTTAGAAGTAGAAATTAATTATAATATAGGCTAAGGAGTGAGGGCACCATAACACTACACAATGCTTTTTCTAAAGTCACTACATTTCTCTTGCACTTGGGGCATAGAATATCCTGTGGTAATTGTAGGAGTACTGGAGAGGTTTTCAGATATATTTTAATAAGATCTTCCCTTAAAATCCCCAAAATTGGAATACTTCTATAAGACAGGAGAAAAGAAAAAAATCTATTTATTTAGCAATGTATTTGAACTGATTTTTAAGTGTTTTTTCTGTCTTAAATTTGTTTGTACTTAGCATCTTTAAACGAAAAATTCTTTATTTGGAATTCTGTTCTTTTGAAAGTGTCCTATAAGAGTCTCCTATTCTGATAATCTTTCTATACAAAATATTCAGCTTTATAACCCACATGGCTTGTCTTTCTCTTAAGTACAGTACTATGTAATTTTATCATTTGTGCGATAAAATGGTCAAATGGAAACGGCTCATTAGCAGGACAATGAGATGGTGCATTAAAAACTATTCTCACTGGCAAGGCAGAAGGTAAATTTCACCCAGTCATATGGATGTCAGTCAGTAATTCCAAGGAAACATTTGTGTGGTTGGCGGAAATGTTCTGACTGATGTGTAATTTTCTATTACTCTATTTTTCTCTTGGTCTTGTTTTTGAAAAAATATGGACTGGGTATGCAGAGAAGGTATCAATTCTTTTTTAGTCAGGGATGAAAAGGCTGAGTCAAGCCAGTGTTGGAGAAAAGGTCAGTGCCAAGATCTAAGTGCCTCTGGGAGAAAATGAACCCCAAAACTTCCATCCAGATTATTGTATGTCTCTGATGCTGGTTAAAGAAGTAAAGCAGTAAAGAAGCTGCATAGTTTTTCTTCCTATCTAATACAGCTTCTTTGTAATTTCTTTCTTTGTCTTTGTAAAACCCAAAAAATCTCCATTTTGTTATAGGAAACACCATCTGAACTGAAAATTTCCCAAAGATTTGTCAGAGGAACTGTTCTTTTATGGCTTTGTCAGGGAGAGTTAAAAATCAAGTCCTTAAGGGGCTGTAAATTCTTCCACACTTGGTTTCCCCAGTACAATCATTATTACAGCTCCCAAAGGCAGCCTCCAAAGCACCACACTCAGGGTGCTCACTGGGCACTGAAAACAGCAGGTGAGGAGGTGAGCCTAGCCTTGCAATCACATGCACCAATTTTGCAGCATTGGATTTAAAATCTTCAACAGTCTTTTTGTTCTGCTATGTTTTAAAACACAGGTCTATTTATAGATTTTCTTAATTGTGTTTAATTTCAGAATATTAAGTCTTGTATTTATTTTGGTTGAAGTCAAAGAGTAGTACTGTGAAACACTAATAGCAGATTTAGACAGAAGATTTCTTACGCGATTTTCAAAATTATCAGCTTAAAAAGGAAGGTAAAAAACAGAAGATGTTCTTCAAATCTCTGGTTATGGATCAACGACTGCCTTTGTAGATCTGGAAGAGCAGCAGTATAAGTGCTTTGTGACTTACATGATCTTTTTCCTGGAATAGCAACGTGTCCATCACT
The DNA here is from genome assembly GCA_018697195.1 of Certhia americana. Classification (NCBI taxonomy): domain Eukaryota; kingdom Metazoa; phylum Chordata; class Aves; order Passeriformes; family Certhiidae; genus Certhia; species Certhia americana. The sequence continues at coordinate 65,668,530 of CM031857.1, read as the reverse complement.
CTCTCCCATCTCCAGTCCAAACACAGTTGGCACTAGAACCCTGACCTGTATGTTCCACTAATGTTTGTGTTTGCATGATTATGTTTGCATGCTTGCTTCTTTTAAATTGTTTATCCTCAATGTGTGCAAAAGGAAGATATTTGTAATTATATTGTCTGTCTTTATCCACTGTTTTATAATTTGGACAATGATTAAAAATGGGCACTGGTTTATCTAAAGGTTACCCCTGCCCCTTTGTTAAAAGGACTGAGGAAGGATCAAAGGAGAGATATCAAAGGGCAAGTTTGTTTCTAGAGCACAATGCTCAAAACAGTCTTCTCCTTTTGCAAACCAGTGAAGTTTGAGGGGGTTTTTTGTTTGCTTTCCACATTATTTTCCCCCAATCTTTTTCAGCAACCTCAGCCATGTCATTTTTCAATCTCAGTTGGGTAGACATTCTCACAACAAATTTAACATGCAAGCCCACACACATCCTCTTAAAACAGAGAAAGAAAGCAGCAACCACTTTGGTTAAAATTGGGGTCAGAGAAAGCGATTGTGGCTCCCATTTCTCTCATACAATTAGATAATCAAGCTTTGCTTGAAGGTTTAATAGCATTGTGGGTAAAGAATGAATCAAGACATAAAAACTTCTGAGATCAGAGAGAGATCATCAACCTTAATGAGAATAAGGAAAATTAAGAGAACATTAATAGTAATGATACCAGAATGAGAACTAGAAAACCAGTCCAGGAAATCTACACACTCTTGTGCCAGTCATTATTCTGAAGATTATGATTAAAACACAAGAAGTTATTCCACCAGATTGTTGTGCAAACATGCTGAGAACATCTCTCTCCTGGCTTCTGTTTTTTGAAAAAAGCCTAGGGTCATTAGGCACCCAAATCCATTAATAAATCCTTGTCTTGGTCTACACCTTTTCAACATCTAAAAAATAATAAAGGTACATTGTGCTGGTATTTCCTGTTTAATGTTCATTATGCACTGAAGAGGAATTGAGAAATAGTTTTTCTCCTGCAGTTACGAAAGAATTATACTCTTTTCTGAGTGAATGAAATAAGAGCAGATTTCGTGAGTCTCTGCCAAAATCTATTTAATTAGGTCATCATTCTTAGGAAAATAATGCACCAGCAGCCTCAGAGAAAGTGCAAGGCATGACATATTTGAATTAACTCTATTTAATTAAAGGAACACCTTCTGAGGGTCTCAGATTTCATGGTACAATCCAGTTGTCGCTGTGACTCCTATCTTATGCATACTGGAGCTCAAGTTTTGTTCTGCATTTGTAGGTCCTGTTTTGTTCTAGAAGTACCTTGTTTTATATGAGCACTGATCACAGCAAGAGGAAGAGAACAACTACCAGAGACCAAACTGGAGGAATTGCCCTCCAGTAATGAATGCAGTGGAGGTGAAATGGAAAAGGAGCAAAGAGGATGGAGGAGAGTTTTGAGCCATTCATGGAAGGAAAAAAATATGAAAGAAAGAGAAAAAGGGTTTCAGTGATGTGTAACACCCAAAAAATCAGGACTTTCAAATCGAAAGTAGTCACTACTGCTGCTGTGTTTGACAACTTTCCCACTTAGTTTGGAAGTGAAATATTTTATGTGTTAAGAAGGTCTCAACCAAGGTGGTGTCCACAAAGAATAGAACTGCAGCTGTTTTCATTTGTGTAGATAAAGTCAAAATGATTTTGTTAAAATCATAGAAGTTCAATTAAAAACCCTGTTTTCCAATTTTTTTTTTTTTTTAATGTATACCTTGATTGATGAAAAGAATATTTTTGGCCATGTTTCTTGATAGAATTGTATACTTCTCATTCTTTTGGCTGTGAAGGAAGATGACTTCTTCCTAAGCTAGTTGGAAAAAAAATGTTGGAGGATATTCCTAATAATTTTGATCTGATGTCATAGCACTGGAAGCAATTAGAGATTTTTAAGAGAGATGCCCTCTTTTGAGGGTTATTATTTGAGTTTTTATGACATGCTTGTCTGCTTTTTTGGTTGATTATTTGGTTTGTTTCTGCTAATGTAGAAGATGAACTGTTCTCAGTAGTGAGGATATAAAAGAGGAATTTTGGAAGGTATTTTAAGTGTGAGGAAGGGAGAAAAACATGAAAAGGTAGGGAGAAGAAGTTAAGAGAAACTGCTGTGTAGAGTATGGGGACAAGGATCTTCAAGGGATAGAAGAAAGAGATTACTGAATATATGCACAGAATTAAGGGTTCTGTGGAATGAAGACAAAAAGTAAAAATTCACTGTATGCATAATCTATTTTCTTTTATGTCCAAGAAAAAAACAGCTGGACTCAGCTTACCTGGCCAGTATACCAAATTCTACACTTCTCTAGAAGAGTATAGCAAGGAGAGGTTACTGAAGACTTTGATACTCTATACAATCAACTAATTTTAAAATCTAGGGTATCTCTAGTGAATGGCTGTTACACCATAAATGCAATATACTTATAAGATAATTTTCCCTGGTTCCTTATCTAGAAAGAAGATGGCCCCAGAGACAAACGTAGACTTATTTTGTCCAAACATTTTAAATGTTCTTTTTTTCTCTCTCCCATTAATTGATTTGTTGATTTAAAGTTACTGACATGGAAGCTTAATCAGTCTAATATGTATCTTTTCTCTCGCCTCCTCTCTGTGCTGCAATGATTTTAGTGAAAACATGAAAATGACAAACATTTCTTATACACTGAAGTTGAAAAATGAACAAAGATATGATTTAAAGGAGCAAATTTGATTAAAGTAACTTCAACATTAATCCATTACAACCCACAAAATTATTTTAGTCCCAGGGAGGGATTTCTTCACTTTCTTATTTACAGAGGCGTAGTATCATTAACATAATTTGCAAGTGGCTTTTCCAAGGTATTTCTGTATTATTTAAGAGAAGTACCTGGAGAATTCTATATGATTCCTTGCAGAATTTCATTATTCCATGATCTTTGCAGATCATCTCATTCTTTTAATAACATGAATTTGTCTTGCCTTTTCATGCCATAGAAATTAAGGGTATTATCATCTGAGTCAGTATTTGATGGACACTGAGTTGAGAACAGGGTATTCTGGATTTCAACTTTTTAATAGCAATCTCCTTCCTTACAACAATTTCAGTGACCAGAATTCTGCAGTTAATACCATGGTAAAGTTTAAAACAGAAGGTCAAACACAATTTGCTCATGTAGAAAGCAATCTGCCATCTTGAACCATCATGGTTCAGATTAATTTGCTTATGATTTTGCTCATGGCTGAAGAGCAGAAGAGCTTAAGGTCTTGCAGATGAGTTAATTAAGTTATTAATAATGTGAATCCATAATGACAAAATAGTTATAGCATCAGTATTAATAAACTTTTTTAATGTTTATGTAGAAAATTTGCTTCAACATTAATTGCTGCTCACAACAGACAAAAGCAAACATTTCAGTAATTTGAATTGTGAATGGTCTCATATGCTTATGAAATGCATTTTTAAAAAGCTTCTGTAACTTTTTTTAAGGAGTTTCTCTGGAAAGCTGTAATTAATATGACTAGTAAAATCAGTATATTTCAGTAATTAAATGTTCATGCTTCTTATACAGCATGTCACTAGATGTCACTCTGGATTCCATTATTTGGTATTCTGGTGATTTCTAAATTTTTCTGTCTTTCTGTATCTACTTTCCCCAGAACAAACCTGAAAAGACAATGTAAAATGTGCATGAATAACACAGAATTGCTGACTGAATGTCAATTTTCTAGTGTGTGACTTCTATTGATCATTCATTATTGACATGAAGGTCTCTAGTGTCTTTCCTTTCCTCTTTAAACTCTTTCTCAGCTTAAATTTCCAAACAACAGAACCAGAAGGCCTTGAAGAATAGGATGATTCAGGTCTCTTAGGATGTTTTACAGAGTACTTTGACCTCAGGAAGGCATCAGAGGTACCTTTTTATAAAGACTCAACAACTCTTTGGAATAAAAATTTAAACACTGGGAAAAAAAGAACCTTCTACTTAAATTGAACCACTTTCATTGACACTTTTTTGGTGTAAATATAACTGGCTGCTTTTGGCTAACATAAGGACTTTTTGAAACAGTTTCCTAAATGCATGCATTTCCCTTCCTTGTAGCAAATAAAATATAAATAGCATTTTCAGTGACGAATGACATGTAGTACAGTATTCTATGATCATGGTTCCAGGATTTTATTTCTTTTAGCTTTGTATACATTAATTAAGTATACACAATCAGGGTTGAGTGCAGAGACAGCTAAATAAACAAATGACACTGTAGAAAGGTCTTTCTGCATACTAATCATATCCTACATCTGCAAGCAAAAGCTCTATAAATCGATTTGCTCTTTCACATCAAAAGACAAACAGTGAGGCAAGTCAGCAGTTCCTTTGTCAAAGTCACAGAGATTGCTGTTCTTCACAAATGCATTTCTACAGAGCTGTATTCAACCATTTGATGATTAGCATTATTGGCAACTCTTCAAAGAAGATTCATCAAGTAATTTGCAATTGGATTGGTTGCCATTTTTGTGATTCTACCCCATGAAATTGAACAAAAAATGATTGACATTTGAATTCTTACTTGGAGGACAAAGTGAACTAGCATAAGAAAAAGCAGCAAGCCGATTCCCAAGAGGTTGAGAAGCTGCTGTGATATCTCTGGTGATTCCCACATGGACCAGATCAGATAGGTCTGAAATTTAAATGAGTAGGTAGGGAAGAGGCAAGCAGGAAGATGTAAATCCTTTTGAGTATAAGAAAAAATAAAAGTGTTAATGTTTTAAGATGTCAGTGTATATATCTGTACTTAGGCAACACTTCTTAACACTAAAACCATTCATGTGAGAAAAAGCTCATTGAGAAGGAGGGAAAAAATCAGCCTATCACTTCACATCCTTTATGTGCAAGAATTGAGTTCTCTGCTATCAATTCACATTAGCTATGTATAACAAAAATTAAAGACTAACACACCATATTTGTGTGTGCATGTAAATAAAATGCAGCTGTGTGAGAAGGTGCAAGTGATGTGGCTGAGTACAGGAATTATTCAAACCTTGATAATGTTACTTGCTCACGGGTTTCTGTTTTTCAAAACAAACCCACAAAACAAACAAAAAAATACTTGCTGGAATTCTTAGATATTTCATCTCCTGCTGTCTCTGTTTCAGAAATTATGAATCAGAACCCTTTCTTTGACAAAATTATAAAGATGTTTGGATTCCTCCTTGAGTATGGTGTTTCCCAAAATAGAAGAAGGGTGTAACTTAATACAGAAATGTATAGATAGAAAATTAAGTGTATATGAGTTCATTTGCTGACAGTTCCATAGTATTTTTTATCTGCAGGATATTTATTGTATGGGGCTTTTGGGTTTTTTTTTTTGTTATGATGAAGCTTTTACCTCCATAGTCTCTTTTTTGAAATAGATTTTCTCTGCTATGTTTTCACCTCTAATAACCACAGATATTTTTGGACATGGACATGGACAGATGGAATGATTCATCTGTTACCTACCTACACTATATAAGCTCAGCTAAATCTTTAGTTAAATCTTTACAAACCAAACCAGGCCCTTAATCCTGCATTTTAACTTCAGCAGACTTCCATAACCTAAAATTAGGATGCACGGATAGCTAAAGGCTGAACCTAAAACCATATTTTTGTGGCCAGTATTTCCAAGCTGCCTTCTCAAATATACTTTTTGAATAATAGTAAGGAAGAAATTGCTTCTCTAGTCAAGACATAGATGAGTAAACTGCTTTACAGAGCATAAATCACATAGAAACTGAATTTTAGAAGGCTTTGGGTTACATTGTCCAGGATTAATTTATCTAAAAATTGTCAATAACTAAAGGATGGATTTTGAAGATAGCTGGATCCCCACATGTAGGATCTGGTCTGGTCTGATCCTGAGTCTGGTGGAAGCAATCATTAAAATATGTTTCTTTTACAATCCCAGTGGCTGACCTTAAGACCAAGGGTGAAATACCTCTCTGGAGTGCAGTGGCTACCTATCTGTCCTGCAATACCTCTCAGACTACATATCTTACTCCATGGTTGGATTAATGCAGCTGTCTGGTATTGTATGAAATCATATAAACAACTAAAGGTGTTAGCCACCTCCCCAAGCTTCATGGGTCTGAGGTACTGAAGCTAGGTATCTGCCTGTCATCTCCATTAAAGAATGACAGGGGATAATCAGTGTTAGAAGTCCATTAAAGCTGATAGGGTAAAGACACTCCAAATTATGTCTAGGCGTATATGTCACTGCTTTTAGTGAAACCAGCATACATAAAAATATAAATACATCTGTACACCTATATGTGACGAGTTCAAAATAATCAGGTGGAGAAAAATATCTGATATTTTCATGGGTTTTTTTGTTAAAATGACCATCCATGGCATAATGGCACACATATATTTTAAAGAAGCAGATGCTTATTTTGTCTTCATCATATTTATTTCTATCTTGCAAGTTAAGTTCTAATGTCCATGTTGGTATTATTTCCCAAATCAAAATAACAAAGCTCTCATCTCAAAGAAGTACAATGACTTTTAATCAAATGGAATTAAAAAAACCAAAAAAACCCCAAACCCAAAATCAAACCAAACAAAAAAAAACCCAACCAAGAAAAAAAACACAAAATTAAAAAAAAATCAGTTCAGGCTATGATCGTCCTTACTTTTAAGTTACATCAAATAGTTTGAGGAAATTCAACAAAACTAAAACCACTGAATCTGCCTAGTGATATAAGAATTTCTACTTTTTCCAAGGAAATCTTCCTTACTAAAAAGGTCATGCAAACAGAAAGAATCCGCAATGCTTATTGGTATTGATATTCAAATAGCTTTGATCTCTGCCCCACCATGAGATCCCTCACAATATAATTGGAAACTATGTAAAACAATGACAATATAATTAACATTTATTCTAAAAGATCTGTGACTCTCATATCTAAGGTTTCAATTGAAATAACTATAATTTTATACCTTTGTTGATTAGATTAATTTAATATCATATTCACTTATGGAATAAATAGTGTGACTCTCACTGAAGTGAATGTATCTGCCTTTGGAACAAATATGGTCCTCTATAACAGACCATGCATAACACATGATGACAACATCTAGATAAACGGAAGATCACTGTTATTACTTTCTTCTCGAGTCTGAAGAAAAGAATTCATCTGATATTTTACCAGATGCTGATTTTTGTACGTACTTTAAGTGTTTGTTAGATAATTTGGGGGTGTGCCTTCAAAAAGAGCATTCATTGCCCTGGTGATCCAGGTTTTGCAAAACTATATATGATCTCTTATAGAGTACCATCCTCACTCTTCTGAAAGTTACTTTTTTGAGTATCTCCAAATTATACTAGCATTAGAGAGAGATTGTTTTTATGAGCGGAAGTCAGGATATCACTCATATTAATTGTCTAGCTCATAAAGCCATGAACTGATGAAACTAACCACAGTTCCAAGGGAATTCTATGATAATGGATTTTAAGAAGACATCTGATTCTGGGGTATATATTAGCCAGACTGACTATTCACTCAGTAGCTGCTCAGAGATTACTGCAGGGCTCTGTATTTTCCTAATTACAGCAGTATTAGCCACTTTCAATGCAGTCTTTGTAGTCTACAAACTCTGGTCAATTGTTGCCAATCAGATGTAAAGCAACAGGCCACATGAATTACAAATGCCAAACAATCAGCCCTGCCTTTGCTCTGGTGGCAGTACACATCTGAAAACCTGTCCATTTTACTTGGTGCTCAGTGCACTAGGTATGGAAATAGCTCCTTCCAGATCCCCTAGACAAGGCATTCAGGTTTACCTTTCCCACATAGTGCAGGTAAAATACAAGTCACCTTAAAAATACACTCACAAGGGGAGTAAAGCCAAGCTCCTAAGAAAATATTGTTGGATTAGAACAGAAACTCAAAACTAATAATTAAAGTTCTATAGATTATTTCTGTGTGAAATTGTTATGAAATAAAATATTTAAATATTCTAACAAGTGATTCAGTGCCTAATTATTAGATTAGACTGATGTTATTTCTTTCAGACAACTTAAACACATATTTGTGATGGCAACCTAGTTTTTACTTTAAAAACATTATGTTTCCTTTTGCACATATATATTCAGTAGGTAGGGAACTTCCTGACCAGATGAAACATATCAGCCTTGTCTGCCTTGTGCCATAGCAAAAGTCTCTATTCCTTGGAGTAATTGTCTCTTTCAACAGTGGCATGCAGAGAAAACTGAACTTTGAAATGAACTGAACCAAACTTGCAGAAGAGCTTCTGCAAGAGGAAAAAGAGTATCATCAGGATACTGCATAGACTAGTAAATAAAGCATACTCTGAGCTCGAGGTTGGACTGTGTTCTAGTTCTCAGTTAGCTAGTCCATGGCAGGATGTTTTGCACTGGAACTGGAAACTAAAGTTCCATGGATCACCTGTTGACCACCCATGGCACACCACAGTGTCCTGGTCTCCTACTCCTGACGGTAGTATGCTACATTTCTTATCTTGCGGTGGACACTTGGGAAGGGGAATAATTCTTTACTTTCCCCTTAGATAATTCTGAGCACTTGATGATACAAACATGAATGCAAGAGTTTGGAAGCAATTCATAGCCCTTTTATTAAAAAATAACATTTGCTGAACAAGATTATATATCCTGAGGAAAATTTAAAAGGAACAGATGGAAAAGTTCTTTCCTTTTCTCTCCCTCTCCCTTTCTCCCTCTTTTCTTCAATCTCCTCCCCTTTTTCCCTACTCTCTTTCTGTCTTCCTAGAACTCTCCATTGTTCAGTTTTTCCTTCAGATAGCCTTACACCCCTAAGGCACCAGTAAATTTCAACATAGGAATCTACAATAATTTATTTCTGTTTGCTGTCTCCTGAATATTGCACTGATTCCTAATCAGGTGCAGTGTTAATCCATTTTCTAAAGAATAGGTGTCTTCCTTCATAAGGAGCCATTCATAATTGACACTGTTGACTATAATAAAGATAAAATTATTCTGAGTACTAGAATTACTTTTCTCAGCTGTGGCTTGAACTACATCAGAAGTAGAAGCTATATTCTTGATTAGGATAAGAAACCATGCATCTACTAAAATAAGCAAAAGGACTTATTAAATTAGTCTCAAATTTGATATCTGTGTGCTAAGTTTACTCCACTGCAGAGAGACCTGTATATTCTTATAGCTGAGCATGTACGAAGGATGACTGTAAATCATCAAATGTTGAAAGTTGGGGCATACCCTTGATTAATGAAGTGGATGGCATAATGCCTCTGGAGCTGTGGAACAGAGTGCCATAATTTGTGTGCTTATACATTTTTACGTACTGGAGTTGACTCTGACTCTAACTTTTAACATGTCAATTAAGCATATGGTTTAAACTTCTTAAATAGCTGCCTTCAGCTTTAACACATTAATTTATCTTCTACTGATGAATGGAACAATTTAGCAAAAATGCAGGAAAAATAAAAGTTTGAAAAATAACAAAATTAACTTTTATTTGCTTATAGAGCTACCATAATAGGTAAAAGCAGTCTTTCCACCCAGCTACAATAAAATATGTTGGACCTTCACAAAATTCTATTCTTTTGTATTATGATGTAGCAAAGAAAAAAAAAACAACAACAACAACAAAAAAAAAACCCACAAAAAACCCCCCAAAACCAAAACCAAACCAAAAGCAACAAAAATACTTAGCAGAAAATCTGTAAAGTCTCCAATCCTTATTGTTCAGTTACCATAAGCTGACCACAACCTCTTACTGCCACAAAAATACTTAGAACTTATGTTTTTAAGGAGGGTAGAAATCTCATTAAGAGGTTCCTGTAAAGATGTCCTTTTCTCTCTCCACCCTTCTCCCACAATTTTTCACCTCAAATGTTTGTGAAATTTACTTGTTTTGATAAAATAAGCATTGACAAATCCCTTATAAACTATAAAATTACACTGGACTAGATCTATATCAATATCTAGGACCTGCAGCTTGCAAAAACTGCAAGTAAATTTCTATATCAATTCAAAATAGCATACTAGTTCATGGGTCACAGATGTATCCAATGTGTTTGGGCTATCTAATCTTGATATTTTAATTTTTTGTAGTTCCAAACATTTTCTTATTTGCAATATTATGTATTATTTGCTATTTAAATTCTGTTTGCATCTAATTTCTTAAAGAATCTCAGGATAGATCAGTATGGGAAATTTGAACTGGTAATCATAAGGTCATAGAATATTTTGGATTGGAGATGGCCTTTAAATGTTACCTAGTACAACCTTCCTGCAATGAACAGGGACATCTTCAATTTCATCAGGTTTCTCAGTGCTTTGTCCAACCCGACCTCGAATATTTCCAGGGATGGTACATCTACTACCTCTCTGCTCAGCCTGTTTCAGTGTTTCACCACCTTCATCATAAAAAAAATGTTCTTCATTAGTCTAAATCTACCCTCTTTTAGTTTAAAAGCAATGCCATTTGTCCTCTTGCAAAAGGACCTGCTAAAATATTTGTCCTCATCTTTCCTACATGTCTCCTCTAAATATTGAAAGTGTGCAATAAGGCTGCTCTGGAGCTTTCTCTTCTCCAGACTGAACAACCCCAAATCTCTCAGTCTGGCTTCATAGAAGCTCCATTCCCCTGATCTTTTTTTTTTTTTTGGCTCTTCTCTGGATCCAGTTCTACAGGTCCATATGCTCCTTATGTTGAGGACCCCAGGATGTAGTACTGCAGGTGAGGTCTCACAAGTCTGGGGCAGGAGGGTAGGATCACCTCCCTTGACCTGCCAGACATGCTTCTCTTGATGCAGCTCAGGATATGATTTGCTTTCTGGATTCATATCCAGCTTTGCATCCACCAGTACCCCCAAGCCCTTCTCCCTTTATCTCCCATCCTGTATTGGCACTGAGAGTTGTACCTATCAGAATCTTGCACTTGGCCTAATTGAACCTCATAAAGTTCACGCAGATCAAACTGAAAGTCCTCAAGCTCAAATACAACATGATATTCATGCATTCTTTGTAAATGTAATTTTTATTTCACTATAACATTAATGATGTTTTATGCTATGTTTTCTATAAATCTCTTTTACAAACTTTATTTAGTTTACAGAGTACCATTTGATAACCGTTTGAATTCTTCATTTCATTGAAAGGATATATGAGTTCTGAGATGTTTTTGAATTGATAGCAAATATGCTTTTATCTCCTGATTAGTAGCAATAACTTCTTCGCTAACTTTTGTGGTATATGCTATATTCCATAAAGAATTTCCATTTCTTCTACTCTTCATGTAAATGAAAACAGCTTTGAAATATTACAGTTGGAAAAAGATATTGCCAGATTTATATTTTTGTTCTAAGTGTTTCCCCAATTCCTATCTTCATTGTTTTGTGTTTTGAGATTTTTCTTAATTTGTATATAGTAATTGAAATACCAGGAAAGACAATGAGTTCACATGGTATAATAGCCTGTGTTTAAGAGGGTTCATTTTGAATACAAGATGTCTTCAAAAAAACTTCAAAATCATATCAGAGGCAATAGTAGAATTACATATATTTGAATGGTGAAGCCTCTGTTTGGCTTATACTCTGACACATACCTTTTTATTTGTTTCTTTCTGTAGATGGTCTTCTGATGCTCAGAGTCAAAATTAAACTGCAAATATATAATCCTTTGTCCTCCAAGAGTATCTAGGAATTTTCTATGAAGATAGTTTTTGAAATCCCCTGTATAACACAGACTAAGAAATACCTGCTGTGTAATGGAAGGCAGTAGAAGGCTCATTTATCTCTTCATAGAAAATTCAATGGTCAGGAAATGACATTACAGTACAACACAGTGAGTTGTTTCTTCAAACAGTTAGTTGTATAAGATTGTCTGTCTCTTTAGCCATTTTATCTTTTCTGTCTTTTTACCCTTGTGTTGTTGTCTTCATTTATCATCACTTTCTTCATTCCCTGAGACTTCAGGATTTTTCTTTTCACTCACGAAATGTCTTCATCATTCCTGTGTTAGTCTTTAACATCTAGCAATTGTTTTCTTACCCTCTTTCAGTCATTGTAATGAACAGAAACATGCTTTAGCCGCACATAGATCAAATCTATTGGAGGTTTGTTTTGAAAGTATTTTGAAAACCACTGTAGAAATGATACTAAGTGTAGAGAATAGAAAGTCCTTAACCTTCACAGAGCCTACCAGGTGCACAACTTTTACACCCAGCTCATTTCACTCACTAACGAAATAGTACCCTTGTTGCATGTTTCCTTTTATTGTCTTTAAGGGAATCGAATCTATCACCATAAATCTTAACCATCTCCAAAACTACAAGTAAAAATACATAAATATATGTAACAGATGCAGAATTGCCTCCTGGGATGTATGTATTATGCATACAGAACTGTCATAACATCCCTCATACAATCACATTTTTTCCTCTGCTCTTGGTCTTTACACCTACCTCACTTTGACATGTGCCTGGAAGTAATGTGGATACTAAAATGTAACTAACACCATAAAAACACATTTGCCACTTTTTGGAATTTACTTATTTATACAAATACAGAATCAAAGGAATCCATCTAGACTAGAAAAAGCAGTAACCACATAAGAACGTTTCCTTTTTTTTAACCAAATTACTGAAAACAGAACCATGATTTTCAAGAAGAAATTGTCTTTTGAACAAATTAATAGACTAAGTTTAATCAATATAGTACAATTTTACATTTTTTAAAATATTTTGCCTCTTACTTAAGAAAAGAGAAAAAGAACATAGGATTTATTAATATTGCAATATATCTCTCTAAATTTGTCAATAATACTGTAAGTGGTCCATATTGATCCCTGATCTAGCTGATCCAGTTCAAAACCTTTTTAGCTGAAAAGTGGTAGATCTAATTCAAGAGTAAAATATTTTGATGACTTTTTTTCTTTTTTTTCCTTTTTTTTTTTTTTTTTTAAATTTTTTGATGACTTTTTTTTTTTTTTTTCCTTTTTTTTTTTTTTTTCCTAATTCAAGAGCAAATTCTTTTTTATGTTGCCTCTATTTAGTACTGGTAAACTCTACTCAACACTGGCGAGGTCACTCCTGGGGTCCTGTGTTTGGAGATACAGAGGCACTGGAGAGAGTCCAGTGAAGGGCCATGAAGATGATGACTGACTGGAGCATCTCTCCCATGCGGAAGGGCCAAGACAGCTGGGCCTGTTTGGCCTGAAGAAACTGGGAAGGGAAACTTATCAATGTACCTAAATACCTGAGTGAAGCATGCAAGAAGGACAGAGCCAGGCTTGTTTCATTGGTGCCCAGTCATAGGACAAGAGGTGACAGGCACACACTGAACCACTGGCTCTAGGTCATCATGCTCGAGCTGGGGAGTTGGACAAGATGATCCCCAGAGCAACAGTCCCTGAAGTTTCAATGTCTTTGTGGTGTCTTTGAGAATATTTCCCCTCTTTCTGTTTAGCAGAAATAACCACAAAGTTAATGTTTTACTTTTAAAAGCAAAATATAATGAATTGATTAGGTGATCTTGCATAGAGCTTAATGAATGACACAAGTTGCTTTGGGCTTTGCCAAACTCTCAGATGGATAAGAGATTTTTTTAATCTCTTATCAGTTACATGTTTCAATAAAGTCTACTGCATTAGATAGGATATTACACATGAATGAGTGGTAGATCAGCAATAACAAAAATTATTCAATAATTTCAGGAGGTAAATGCATTACTTGTTTTATGGCTTTATTTCTTTCCATTATATCAGACAAAGTGCCTGAACATGACTGCCTGTGTCTTCACAGATTCATAATGTGTGTCACAAGAGACACAGATACTGTCCTCAATATTTTTATTTTTAATTCTAATTGATTTCCAAAGACATACAAGAGTAAAAAGATTTTAAGGACAGCTCTGTTAATAAACGCACACACACACTGCGGCCCTTCATACCAACAGTATTAATAAATTGCTAACAAAAGTGTACAAAGAAATTATAACACTTTAAGCAAACCATTCCTAAGTAATGTTTCAAATGTTTTTATTGTACTGTATTTATAGTAATGTGTACTGAATTCAGATCAGCTATGTTTAATATTGCAACTCTTCTTCTACCGTACCTTTCTTCCTAAGTATGTGATATGAACCATGACATTACAATCTTAAAGCTGTAACAAGAATGAGTTATGTTTGTACTATTTCCCATTCTCATTATATTCTTTGTCACACAATGAATTAATGTTGTGCCATTCTCTGCTCTCATTACAGTCTTTTCCTTATGAATGGGGCATCAGAATTTTAATGTCTTTTGTAATCTCTGAGTTATAGGAGTGTGTTACACTACTATGACCTTGCTAATATTTTGCATGGTCATTGGCTGGCTGCATGCTGTTGGGTAGGTGAGGTTACACCAAGCAGCTGATCCAGGGGCTTTGACAGCAGCTGCTTCAGAGTGTTCCACTAACCTGACACAAAGCCCAGGCACCCAAGTGGGTTAATTCCACTCCTAAGACTGCTGAACACAAGGAAGTGATCGTTCTCTTCCCAGGTATGAAAATGGTATCAGGACTTCCTTTTCCACAAATTATGAAGCACTTATGACAATATACAAGTTTTTGCAAGTGATTTCATTCTTCCTTTGCTTTTATATTTTTCACAGGTTTAAAAACTGGTGTGCATTACTTCCATATTAAAAAAGAAATCAAACTGAAGCTTCTAAATTTCTGTTGTTCTTAAATTGAAAGCAGTTGGAAGCTAGGAGTTTAGCAACTTGCTGATGCACTGAATGTGTGGTTGATTGGAAAATTATTGGAAATTTCATTTATTAAGTCCCTCTTTTCCAATTTTGAAACCCATAAATAGGGTATATCCACTTTCCACTACCTGTACTTTTAGCTAAAATTCTGAACATTTCCAGTTATGTATTTAAATGACTTCTTGTCTTTTTAGACTCACTTGATAGAGTTTTGTACTATTAGTTCAAAAAAAATCTTTATATTTAAATCATAAGAAAGTCTGATATAAGTCAGAACATATTGCAGAAACATGGAAAAACAGAATATAAATTATAAAAAGGATTCATGTTTATCAAATATGCTTTTCATGTTAGTTGATTCTTGAAAGCATTTTCCAGTTTACCCAACATAAATTATATATATGATAATGAATAAATATGGATTTCCTTTTATTTTTTTTATCCTATCATGCAATAAAAACATGTTCTTAGCCCTAAGGAGCTGCTATGAAAAGTTGTTTTGTGATAAGAAATCTGAATCAGTTAGGAAAATGTTAATACTGGCATGTTGAATATGATGACAAGTAAATTGGCATATGTCAGTCAGTACCATGTTGAAATAAAGCCAGTAACTTTAGTCTTTTGGGGAGAGTATAATTTTCCATTTAACAGAAAAGCAACTGTAAGCAATAAACAGTGTTTGACTTAGGTGCTGCTGAAACCCATAACTACTAAATCACAACCCACCCATCAGTCTGAGATACTGAGGAGGTTGTTTTAGTTAGGAAACTGTCATTAAGAATTGTGTAAAACCACTGTGACCTTACAGAGACTGTGGGAATGTGAACACTCACAGGAGCTTAAGAGTTTTGCTGAATAGCAAAGGGTGTCTTGCACACAGAATTCCTTACCTGTAGTCCAGTTCTATTTTCTGTCCTGGGGTGGTATTTGAGTGCTATAAAAAACACTGATCAGCAGTGGTTCACACACACAGCTTCTTTATTTAATTGTTTTTTCTTTGTTTCTTTGACACTAATCAATGTGCATTCTCAGCATCTCACAAATTTTAATATAATTAATCTTTGTAATATTTCCAACGAAGTAAAGAAATATGTTACAGCTTGCAAACTGAATTTAGATAAAATTACTTGTCTGGTTTGGCCTAGCAGTAACATCACTAACTTTGTCTCTTTTACACACGGTAAGGAGTGAAGGAAAAGCCAGGATCTGGAACCTAACCAATGGCCATTTAGGAGCATGAGCTCTAGTGGGCAGTGTTCCTTTTGTTATAGATTGTTTGATATTGTTATGAGGATTTTTAGAGTGTGGGGCAGAGAATGCACTGAAGAGCTTCTCTACTGCTCTTGCAGCCCAGAAGCCAAACGTGGGCTGCATCCAGAGCAGTGTGGGCAGCAGGGGAAGGAGGGGATTCTGCCCCTCTGCTCTGTTCTATCCCCACCTGCAGGGCTGCATCCAGCTCTGGGGCCCCAGCACAGGAAGGACAGGGACCTGTTGGAACAAATCCAGAAGAGTGCCACCAAGATATTTAGAGGGATGGAGGCACTCTGCTATGAGGAAAGGCTGAGAGAATTTGGGGTGTTCAAATGGAGAATAGAAGGCTCCAGAGACATCTAATTGAGAACTTTCAGTACTAAAGGAGGCCTACAAGAGCTGGAAAGGGACTGTTGGCAGGGGTATGTAGTGACATGACAAGCGGCGATGGCTTTAAACTCAGAGTAGGTTTATAATGGATACTATGAAGAAATTCTTTGCCGTATCAGAGGTTAGGCACTGGTTGCCTAGAGAAATTGTGGATGCCCCATCCCTGGGGAAATGTTCAAGGCCAGGTTGGATGAACCAATGAGCATCCTGCTCTAGTGGAAGGTTCCTTGCTCATGGCAGGAGAATTGGAACTAGATGATATTTAAGGTCACTTCCAACTCAAACTGTTCTATGATTCTATGATACTGGAAGAATCTGAGAAGGTCCATTTTGAGCCATCTCAACAGGCGTATATTTTGGAAAGTCACTGGCTTTATCTCTGCTGTATAATCCGTTAAGAATAAACTACAAATTAATAAGAATTCCCACTCTATGGCTGCATTATTATGGTGTCTTAGCCAAAACCAAACCTACCACTTGAAATTGCCTTTTCTGGGAAGGAACAGGAGGGATTGTGATTGACACAAGATCAAAAACAATATTGCAGATTTATTAGTTTCTGTAAGAGTTATAGGGCAATGGCCTTCATATTGTGGCTCATACAATGGCTCATTTGTTTCTAAATTAATATCTTTTTATGTACCTAAATATTTTTCTTTCTCTGCATTTTCTCATATTTTGTCCTGTTGCGTTTTTGGTGTCTACTTACACTCTTGTCCTTTGCATTTAAATTGGATGGTCCTGTCAGCATTTAATTACTAACAAATGCAACTGTGTAACAAAGCCAAGTGAGGAATATGTGTCAAGTTTTAAATTTCTCTTTAGAGACTTGACTTAATTTGATGTGGGTAATGTAGTTAGGCAAAATGAAGTTTACATAACATTAATTCTGTCCCAGAACAGTGGTGTCCACAACTTGTGTGAGGAGGGAAGTTCATGTGTTTTGAACTTTAAAGCAATCCCTTTACATGTTAAACCTCAAATTCTGAGGTTTTCTCCCATTGTGTTAAATGCATTAAGGTAGATGTTAGATAATCACTTCAGTTTCCAAAAATTTGAGTGGCTACTTTCCTACAAGGAAAATACAGGTTGGTTTTATGCATTAAAAAGAGTTGATTCCATGCAACATGGGCAGTAGTTCAACAATGTGTGAAAGCAATGACTAAAACTGAAGTCAAGCTCTGAAATGACAAAACAAAGGCTAATTTTTGCATTCTAAAGTCTGTTTTTCCATAAGGATTTTTACTTCCATGATTGATGACCTTTTTTCTCCTACATCTTTTTCATCTGATAGCCTCTGGCCTTTCTGAACTTGAACAGAAAAATGAACTGATTTTGAAAGAAAACAGGAAGTACAAAAGTATGTATAAATGGGAATGTGTTGCCAGATGTCAAAAGACTGGACTGACTGGAGAAAAAAACCTGACCCAGGGTACATGACATGACTACAAAACCAAGTTCATTTGTTTGTTGTTTTCTGCCAGACTCCATTTAACACTCCCCTTTTTCTTTTTTAATAGCGTTAAGAAATCAAATTTCTTATTTTTCTGAAGGATTTGTATTTATGTATGCTTACTTCAAATCAATACCACAAATTAATGTATCTTCTCAGAAAAAAAAAATAGTGAAGGGCTAAAGCTATAAGTAACCTTGGCATTCTTGCTGATAAAAATAAATGCCTGTTTAGTTTAGAAAGTTCTATATTAAGCCCAGCAGTATATAAAAAATTAATTGACATGACTGCTGGTGAAGCACAGATCTTACCAGTTTCATCTGTTCCTTTCTGACTTAGACAACTGTATAGCAGCAGAGGATTGTGAAAGGCTTTGCAAATTTTGCAAATAGGAGCTGTAAATTTTGATAGAGTGATAAAACATAGAAGTTTCCTTATTACTTTTGTCTGCTTCAAGCAAAAGATTTTACAAAAGAACAGGTTTGATTCTGCTCGAATTCATATAGAATATATGATGTATAGGCTATGTCATATATTAGATAAATTATTAATTTATGTGTGGGTATATGTATGTAACTCTTGTATCCTAGAGAGACATCAACTGTTTTAGGCTCTCTACCTCATAGTGACTTCCTTGAGCTACGAGTTCTCACACTTTCAGTGTTAGAAAAAAATCTACATTAAGCTTCTATACAGCGATAAATTGTCCAGTATTCTCTGAAAGTGAAAATTCTCACAAAAACAAAGACCAAGATGCAGCCACCTCTGGTTAGAAGTACACTAACACTGCACTTCTCAATGTTTTAGGGTGTGAAGTGAAACAATAGCTCTTATTCAGCTGAAATTGTGAGGGGAATTTAGATAAGCAGAAGGTAATTACACAGGTAAGAACTTGGCCGTAACACAGGAGCTGACACCTCCTATCAAGAGGTATGTAATCACATTGCATGATTTTCTCAAGAAACACTATACAGAACAGTGCTAATTTTCAATGCTCTTGTGAACAGCGTTTCGCAATATGTATTATTTTTGAGACTCCATGAAAATTCTCCGTATCTGCTTTTAAGACATTTCCCCTGGTGCAGAGATTTTTTTTTTAAGAATGTGTTCTGAAAAGCACTGACAGCCTCTTCAGCAGAAGAGCCAGGATTGTCAGCCATTGATGCAAAAACCTGAATCTGCTTTGACACCCCAGAATAAGCTTCTGGCAATGTTATGTCTTTCTTTTAGATGTTTGGATAAATCACACAGCTCAGAAGCTGCATCATACGTTATGCCTAAGTTATAAACAAATGTTGCTGAGGTAAGGATATTTCTCAGTCCTATGTACTGAATCTCTAGACGTCTCTCAGCTGCCTCAGGGAAATGTTTGCTCAAGGCTTGGCTGTGTGTTCCAAGTGGTTAATATGGATCTTCCAGGAGACCCAACCAAACAGATGTCTGTATTGACGCTCACTCCTTTCTTAAACACCTGCATTTTTCCACCAGCAGCACAGTGTTTGGAGTAGTTGTGATCCAGAGGAGTTGCACTAGAAAAGAGAGAGAATTTTGGCCGATCAGCGGTGTTGCTCTTTCTACCTCTAACCTCAATAAGGCTTGAGATCATGGCAAGTGAACTTCCCAGTGGTTGTTCTTATGTGATTCCTGATTGCTGCAGGTTCCTCCCTTCATGTGGTTTGTGGTTGCTGGCAGCTGACCTGGACTGAACAGAGGATCCTCTTGGATAGAGTGGTATTGTTGAAATATTCACAAGCTTTATAACAGGTTTGCTTCATTATCTAATGACTGTTTAACCTTTCCATTTGCTCATGTGGAGCTCCACCTGCTTTCTGCATCTTTCCTGCTGGGTTCTGTAAGGCCCAAAGCCTCAGGGTCTGCTCCTAGACAGAATCAGAGACTTAGTGGAGATTGTGCTGGAAGGGTCCTGTGATAAAACCCCTGTGAAGCAGGGTTGCAGGGTTGGCAGCACAGGAAAGATAGGTGAAATCCTAACTTCTAGTTTAAGGGACCTTTTCACAGTCCTGAAAAGCATGTATACATGAAATACACAATAAGCTGCTCTGTTTGGACATCTATGTTCGTCTTTGTTTGTTTGTTGGGTTAGGTTTCTTTGTACCATGGAATTTATTCCTTCTAACTCTGCCTATTTAAAAGTTGGATTTTTCCATGTTTGGTAGACAAAGACTCCCTGGAAGATGATTCATCTCACTTTGCATGTGCTGCATCTGCAGAGAACTGTGTTTTGGATGTTATATTCCATTCACTGTAAAAGGACATACGCTAGGAGAAGCACTTACAGACAATTGAATCATTATTATAGGGGTTTTTTTAAAGTGTTATAGTGCTACCCGTGTATATATGATAATCAGATTGTTAAAATAGTCATCTAGGATACAGAAGATTTATGCTTTAAGATCTCTCTATTCCAAAATACTGTAACTTAAGTCTCCCAGCCAGGTAAATTCCACCACTGGTGCCCGTGTCAAATTCATCACAGCTAACAGTTATCAAAACCAAACTTCTCAGGAGCTGTGGGTTCACATGCACCAAATCTAGGTCCTACCATAACCACAAATGACATAAAATGCACTGAGATTTATTTAAAAAAAAAAAAAAAAAAAAACAGAAAGCAAAATTTTAATTACCCCCATTCCTATACTAGTTTGGTTCACCCAATGTGTTATTCTGGATTTAACATTCCCACTTTGTTTCCAGATGTCCTACTTCCCAGAGACAGGCAGTGGGTGTTAGAAGTGAGGAAAAATAATGAGAACTCCAAAGGTGAATTAATGAGTGCTGATGTTCATCTGGCAGATAGCACCTCTAGTGTGTACCTTTTTTTAAAACCTTTATCAAATGACAGTTGATTTCAAAGGCACAAGAGAACATGTATATATCTTGATACAGCAGGCATGGCTGATTTCAGTCATGAAATTTTTAGGGAACATGGGAAGTATAAAAATTTCTCTTCTAAATTCAGCTGTCTGTATGGGAAGCAAGTAGATAGTCAGTATCTGTTCTTTTCCAAAAGTACTGGAAAGAACTGGACACATCCACAACAAATCTCCTCAGAAGGTGATTTATTCCACCTTGTTTAATAACTTGTATGGATTATATCACAGGCTGGAAGCACCATTCTCTCTGGGGTGGCAACGTTAAGACAGTTCACCTAGGCTAAACATACAACTTTTTGATGAGTTAAATGACATGAATATCAACCTCACTTGTTAAGTTTCCTTTGAGACAATGATTTAGAGACTTACAAGACTGCTGAAGAATGAAGGCAGGCAAACCAGGCAAATGGCGTGATGAAGACCAAAACACATTAAGACAGGTAGTGAGTCAGGAAATAAGAAATGGGACATCTAGAAAAGGGAAATTAAGAGGTCACATAAAGAATGTTTTAAAATAATTTACTTCAGTAGATATTTTGCCATTGAAAAGGTAATGGCATTGAGACAACCTTGTTAGACAATAGAATCCCCAAAATAAATTAAAGAGAAACACTAAAAGAGAAAATAGATATTCAATCCTTTTGCTGGCACATCAGAATATAAAAAAAACCCAGTTGGGCTTCAGGCAGGGAAGGTTAGCGTCATCCACCTCCAGATACCCATGTAACAATGTTAGAATAAAAATGAGAGGGTTCCTGAATAATGCTTGGGAATTTCTAGAACGACTCAGACACACTTGACCTTATTTTCTGGAATATACTGAGAACAAGTTCAGGAATTCTAAAATAGATCTGAAAACAGACAAAGCCAAATGATAGCATGATTTCCTTTCCATATTAGGAGTGGGTAAGAAGATAGATCAGTGCTAAAGACTATAAAAGGCCAGCAAATTATTTATTTGTGGAGGAGTAAGAAACTTGCTTGCTTTATTTAGGCTTTAATTTAAGCAAATAAGTAAAAAATAATGTCATTCAAATCTAAGGTTTCTGAGAATGCTCTTCCCTTTGGTTTGCTTTGCTTTTCTTGTTTGATTATAGGAAGAAATGGCATGGTACTTTTAAAATCAGATCTGAATTTTACAAGGAATCATAGTGCATCCACTCACACAGTGAAGTAGGATGGAAACACATGGAAACTTGTATTTTCATAAATATACAAATAATATATGTAAAGTAGCAATAAACTGTATGAGTGCTTAGAGATATTTGGAAAAAACAGACAAAAATTGCAATGCATTTATTCACTCGGAGATGCTGGGCACCACTGAAATTTACTTGAGAGATTGTTGTAAGTGATATAAAATCTCAGATGTTCCCTCAAGTCGAGACATGAAAAAAGAAAATGTTGGAGAGTAGCATTATGTGTCAAAGTACAGTGTCAATGCTACAGTTTCAGGTTGGAAGACTGCTGTGATAGCAAGTTTTTGTGCATAAAGTTATTAGCAATTAATAAATAAATAAAAAGAAATAATTAGAATTAACTCCTGCTGCAGATCACCACACAAAAGGAGACAAAGAACTTAAAACTCCAAGCTTAGCTCTTGAGAGACTGTCCAAGACATTTATAAGAACATAAAAAGGAGAAGTGAAAACAATATGTTTATATGAGTCAGGGAATCTAAAAAACAATGCAAAGTGTTTGCAAAGGTTATTATGATGAGAAATGCTAATAACTTCATGGAGAAAGCAGAGGATGCTTGAAGGAAGGATACATCCTACCAGCCTCGTTACCTATCCATAAGCATGCAGTACTGTAATCAGAAGGGATTAAATATATTTACAGGCAGATATTTCCCAGCTCTGCCACTGGGAGTGAAGGCAGGTCACTGAATTTTGTAAATTCCAAATATTATTAGGGTGCAGGCATTGCATGAGTCTATGTTAGTGTACATAAACCTCAAGTGTAGCCATAAGTCCTGAGCACATTGTACCTCTCCAAGAATCCTGTGGGCTTTTAGACCCTTACTTTCAAAAGAACTTTATTTTGTGAAAACTAGCTGAATTGTGTCTCAATATTTATCCAATGTGACCTAGGATATAAAACATGCAACTTGTATTTTCAGTTTCTCCAGATGAAATCACAGTTGGCTGTTGGAGCATCTTCCCTACTCCAGCCTGAAATCAATCAGGTGAGCTTAAAATCTGAAGCAGACATGGAGATGCCCTCACACAACCTCACAGCAGGTGGCCCAGGATGTGGCCACCAGATGCACAGTGGTGTAGCTGAGACTCTGCCTCCCTGCACAAAAAAACCTTCTCTGAAACAAAACAAAAACCTCTTGGTTGGCACCATCTCGCTTGGGAGGAGGCAGATACCTGCTGAGAGGCAAATACAGAGCCTGCTCCCCTCCTCCAGGGCATGAGCCTGCCTGTTTCCTAATTTGGAAACAACAATGGTAGGTTGCTTGAGGTCACACATGCAGAGAAAACACAGGGAAATATTGTGGTGCTGTGGAAATAGTCCAAATGGGAAAAAAGCTAACAGTAGATGAAATGCATGCAAATTTTGGTTTCATATAAAAAAAAACAAACCAAAAAACTGTATGAAAATATTTTCAGCCAGGGCCTTTATCATGTGAATGAGTGACATAAAAATTGTGTATGTGACAACTAATTGATGTCATTTTTTTCTCATATGGGGAAGCATCTTAAAGAATAACAATGGGGTTTAGATTCAGTCTTCTATCTTTAATAATTTGGAAGATAGTAAATTCAATGGGAGGATTCATTACAAAGATAGAAGAGTAATAAAAGGAATCCCAGGGAAATTAGTATAAAACCCAGCAAAGTCAGTTACATGCTGGGTTGGTATGCCTTAACAAACAAAATAATCTGAAATATCAGTACCACACAGAAACTGAAAGGATTTATGTGAGGTAAAGAAAACATTATTAAATGGGAAATTGACCTGTGAAGTGAAGTAATAGCAAAAAAAATGCCATCCATTTTGGAATGAAGCACCTCACCAGAGTATGAAGAGAGTAGTCCTTTTCACTAGGACACTGTGTGATCCCATCTATGGTCCTGCATTCCTTCCTGGATATCTCATTATCAGGATTGCAGTTTGGAAATTGCCAGAGTAATTAGGAAACAAGGAATTGTTGACATTGGGTGGAGGGGGTGGGAATTAGTAAGCTAAATGTGAAAATTTACATAGCAATGTTTAAAGGAAGAGCATAACACATTGAAAATGCCCTGGAACTGTCAGGGCCAGAAAAGAATTGTCTGATACAAGTCCTGGCCCAACTGAGCTAAGGCTGAAAAGAAAAACAGTAGATAAATGCAGGCAAAATAAGCAGGTATATTTCTTGCCAATTGTCACTATTAGGCTATCTTCCAAGGGAAGCTTTTTCAGGTGGGACATTAAAAAGTGGATTGGACAGAATTCTGTGAGATGTATTGTTTTAAATGGCTTAATATGTGGTTTCTGTCACTAGTATGGGCCAAATGCATCAAGACTGCATACCATTCCTGCTGCTATTAGGAGCAGGTATTCAAGCACAGAATGTGTCTCTGTGATTCTTCTATGGTGTTCTTCAGCGGATGTCCTTGCACTTGCCATTTTCTAGAGGTCTTTGGTCTTTTCAATGGCACATAACTGGCTGTAGGAAGCATTTTCTAACTGATTTGTATTTAATATGAGATTTCTACTTGAGAAAGTGGGACCGTGTTTGAGTATGTGCTGTTTCCAATTCACTGGACTTATTAGCAGTTTATACCCCATGTTTGGTTAAGAATGTTCTCAGACACTATTCCAAGATGTTATTAATCCTTTCCATTATTGTTTTTAATCATTGTGGGTACACACCATGTGCCAAGAGTAGGCTGCAAGGTTTAGTTTCCTTGCCTGATAGTTTAATAATTCTCTCTTGAATAGGAGAACTTGCCTTCAGAAAGATTTATCAGGTTAAAAAAAGGTTTTGATTTAATATTTGAAGATGGAGTTAGCCTCCCGCTGTGCTTTAAGCATTTGAAAATCTGCTGCAAAGTGGCATTTCAAAGACAGCTTAATATTAAATTCAGTTTGCAATATTCATATCTAATTGTTGTAAGACCTGTTGTTCTGTTAATAAGTGGCAGAATAACAGTGTTATTATGTTTGGTTTTCACATGCATTTTTAGACCTTTGTTAAAGGACATTGTTCTTGCAAAGGCTTTCCTCAAAGAAAAGAAAAACATTTACATATACAGTAGATAAACTCCTGCAGCTTCAGAGCAGTCTGGGTGTTTATCATCTTGTGCAGAACTGATTTGAGTGTTATTCTTCTCAGCTATTCTCAGAGTACACATTTTATTCTCATTTAAGCATTGGCTAGTTGTGTTATCCAAATCACTGCATTATGAAAATAAAATATACAAGAATATGAAATTATATGAATAGGAAAATATGCTATTTTTTATGAACCACATGCAATCTTGTCCTCTGTGTTTTCTTCTGCAGCAGAGGTAATGTAATAAAGAATTTTATATGACTTCAGCACTGATGTTATTGGGTGATTTAAAGCCATTTTCCCACTGTAACTCAGCTGTTCTGCATTTTTAGAGATTGTTTTTACCAATATTACTGAAAATATCAAGAGAGTAGCTGCAGAAGTGATGCTGGCTACTTGCTTCTGTTGGACGGCTTTTATCTGGCATAAAACTATTAAACATACAGTCATTATGAATCATTAATAGCCTGACAGCAAAGTTGACTGCAGTGGGAAAATCAAGTCAGTTTTATTATTCATTAAGACATTCCTGAAGGAGCTAACTTTTCACAGAAAGAATAGACAATAGAATTATAATATTTCATACTTATGAATGTGGTCATGTGTTAAACTACTTTGCCTTCTTATAATCAGATTTTTCAGTTACTTATGCTAATCATTTTGGTTGCATTTTTATTGCTTGCATTCTGCTTAATTCAAAAACCTGTCTTACAGGATACCAAAGTAATGTCTGAATTTCTTTATAATAGTTACATTATACACACCTTCTCATATTAAATTTTAGCTTCTCAAAGGAATTTTATAAATTAAAATTAGGCTAATCATGAATTTAAACCAAGTCTGAAGACTGTACCTCACATCCCTCTTACACAGGTCTTGCTCTTTCCCAAACAGAAAAAAATCACAGGTTCTGTAGAGAAATACATATGATGATCACATTCCAGCAAAGACAAGAGCACTGAGACAGTTGATTTCCTTGTTCTCTTTTTTTTTTCTCTTTCATTTTGGCCTCCTTTGATACAGGATAGTATCAGTAGCTCTCAAGTTAGTGGCAAAGAAGTAATGTTGGGGGAAGGTACTGTAAGAGAGATAAATGATTCTAGCTATTCTTAAGGTAAAATTTGCAAATTTACATCAGATTTGTGATACCAGCCTAACTTTTAGAGGTACTTTGAGTACAAGTCCATGAACAGTGTTGGTGGAGTTGGCTAAGACTTAACTTGCTTACATGAGTGAAACCTCAACTTCTTCCCTCCCCTCAACTTCTATGTATTTAAGCCATGCACTCATTCAGCATTCCCATCTCTTCATTTTGTTGTATTCATAAATGGAATTCCAATGCCACATAAGAAAAACTTAAAGTCTAATGTATGAAGGTAAACTTCCACATTTTTGGTCACAAATATGGCAGTGGATTTTCCATACTCTCAGAGAGAACACATTGACCTCCATAGATGAGATTCTGCCATATGCATGCACACGAACAATGTTTTCCTCACAGCTTTTTGTTTGGTCCAGTTGCTGAACTTTGTTTGGAAGATAAGCTTAGATGACTGCGCAGAAAAAATAGCTTTAAAGGAGTAACTAAAATCAAGGCTCTGTCTCACATACTTATGTCATAACTTTGGAAACACACGATGTTATCCCCAAAGATCTGAGATTATTCAAGACTGGCATTTGAATATGAAATGTGTACGAAAACACATGATTCAAAATATCATGTGGCAAAAGGGTGCATTCAGAGCAATCACAACTAACCTACCTAGAGTTGTAAGTGCTGACTGTTTGCAAACTTTAGTTCAATCAAACTGTTGTAAAATAACGTTTTAATATTCATGAATCTAGGTAAACTTCCAGTCCACATCACTCTTTTTTTCATGGGCATTGAGACAGTGCTATTCTTAAGACAAAAAAGACAGCACCAAAATTAGAGAAGTGGTACTAAAAGAGCACTACAGAAAAGTTAACACATCCTGAGAACAATCTGTCTTCTGGTAGGTTCCCAAAGTAGGTTCCGGTGTAGGATCACAGAATTTTTAGGTTAGACAAGGCCTTTAAGATCATTGTGTCCAACAGATCACTGTGTCCAGCTATTAATCCAGCACTGCCAAGACAACACTAATTCATATTTAATGATAAATCTACATCTTTTAAACACCTCCAAGTAATGGGGACTCTGCCACTTCCCTAGATATTCTGTTCCAATGCTTGCCCACTGTTTCAGTGAAGGAATTTTTTTTCCTAATACAAAGTTCCCCTGGCACAACTTGAGGCCCTTTTCTCTTGACCTGTAATTTGTTACCTGAGAGAAGAGACTGACCTATGCGTCACTACAGCCTCCTTTCAGGTAACTGTAGAGAGTGATAAGGTCTTCCATGAGAGTCCTTTTCTCCAGATTAGACAGCACCAGAGTCCCTCAGCCACTCCTCAGGAGTGTGTACCTGGCTACACAAGGGAGTGGAAGATTTGCATGCTGAGATGCAGCAAAGACACAACAAGGAACTGCTAGACTTGTGGAAGGTTTTGCTGGAAGGTTAATGATACCTTAGCCATCAGTGACATTGGGATTATGGGCCTGACTGAGAGAGAGGATGCCAGTATTCTTCACAGTGATTAGAAAGCGCATTAAAGGGAGCAATGGTGAGGGAAGGATATCAATGTTATTTCAGCCCTAGTCTGTCATTGTTACCTATGTTTAGGTGAAGAAGTCTTACTGTCTCTTATTATTTCAGTGGATCACAGTTTATCCAGGTCCTTGCACTTAATCATCAGCTTTATTCCTTTCATATGCAGTTTTAAACAGTAGTCCATCCTTCTCACTCCTTTTCCACATCTTCCTCAGAAAGCTGTTTGGGTTCCTGACCTTTCTGCCTCTCTCTCTCCAATGGCTCTTCAAGCCTACATTTTCTCTCATTATCTCTTCTTGAAGTTTACAAAAAAATCATTTTTTCAGTTAATTATTCCAGCATTCCTGACAACCCATTCTTAACAAAGTTCCCTCATACCTTAACTTGAAAGTACTTCAAGAACTAGAATGTTTAAAACACAAATGTAGGCATATGATATATACTAATCTGTGGAGCAGAATGTAAAATCCCAGAACAAAATCACCACTTTATTGCTGGTGTCATCTAAAGAGTCTATAAATCTGAATTTTATATCTACAACACATGAGCGAAACCTGGCCTGTATTTCTTTTTAACATATCTTCATTCTAATCATTCCTAACACTAACTGCAAGTGTCTCAAACTTGACAGCTAGTTTAGCATTAGACAACAATAGAATATTTCATTTCTGTAAGTTTAGTTATCTTGTTAAAATTCATATTTGCTTGTAAAATACTGAGAAAGGCTTTTAATCATTTGCTGTCAAAATGCCAGGTGGGTTTTTTACATCAAGAATTGGTAAAATCAAAAGATTCTTTTTAACTATTTATTTTAAAATGTAAGATATGTTTTTATACTTCCTGAAAAAACAATAAAATATATAGCTGAAAAAAGAGAGGGAAGCATGAAAAAAAAAAAGATGGAGCTTGCAGAGCTATGGGTTTTTGCTCTACACAGCATTTGTGGGTGTGGTGGAGCTGAGGTTAAACAAAGTTGACAAGGAGGGTTTCAGGCCTAAGAGAAGAAACTAAAAGGAGCAGCTACCTGAGATCAGCTCCTGCAGAAATCACATCACAGAGAATGTAAGCAGGATGGAAATGGGAGCTACGTTATGCTGCCAACCATGAACAAAGATGAAAAGTCAGTGAAGGACTGGGGAGGAGGCTGCAGGAGGAGGAGGAGGAGGTGGGAAAGAACAATGAGTTGAAACATAGTCATCTCTGTTGGCAAAACAATCTTCTCCATAGCATCTTCTCACAGCCCCAGCTGTTTCTTCACTACCACTCCACTGTTACTGCTCTCAGACCTGTATGGAGAAAACAAGAAACTATTTTGTGGTAGCTTTACTCTTAATGATCTGTTATCCATTTGTATTTATAGGCCATCCATGCCCAGGAGCCTTTGGGCACATAACAAAATATAACTAAAACACAGCTTAGTTTTAAAAAAGGCAACATGGCCCAATTAATTCCCCAATTAATTAATTTATTCTACATTGCTTTGAATTTTGGTCTAAGAATTTTATGTAGGACATTTAAAAAAAAAAGAAAAAAAAAAAAAAAAAGAACAGTTCCACTGACAAGACAGGTAATTATTTTATTCAATGATTTTTCTCAATGCAAATCTATTAATAGCTGGATCACTAGCGGGGGGCCAAATCCTGCCCTGAGGTAAATCCAGCACCATTTCACCAACTTCAAGGGAATTACTGTTTTACTCGGATCAGAACTGGGCTGTTAAATTATAAGTGCCCAGTTATTCATAGAACTGAACTAAATTATTTTTCTTTTCTTTTTTTTTTTCTGTCTTGTTCTTCAAATATAGAAGTTAGCTCTAAATAACTAAACCAAACCTGAAGTAAATGGGTGTAGTTTCTCCTCTAAGGAAAAGAGGAGAAACAGTCTCCCTTCCAATCCCTTGAGGAGCATCCACAGACCCCATTTGTGTCCACATGGTTCTCTCTCTGTAAAACACAAGCAGGGCTTGACAAGACTTCAAATAAAGTTCACATTGTCAGAGAACAAATGACATATGTAAGGTAAGAGGACAAAGGAAAGGCAAACATATCCAAATATTTAATGTACAAGGCTGTACATCTTTTCTCCTTCTCCCAAATCCAGATCTTCCCAGATAGTTGTTGCAAATACATCACTAAGTACCACAAGGAAAGTTTGTGTGTGCTTCGATTAAGATTTGGACTCTCTGAAGAATAAAGGGGGTTAGGTTTTGGGACCACTGTGCCCACTGTGTCAGCCTGGTGGTGGCTTCTCATTCCTGTGAAGGGAGGGAACAGGTACAGAATGAACACAGGTCTGCCCCCTCTTCTCAGTGAATTTACACCCACATGTTTTCAAGTGCCCTGTTGTGTTTAAATCTCATTAATCAATCATGTTATCTTTTTGCCATAACATGGATCACTGATATACTCAGACTGACACCGATAACTAAATGCCAGGCTGAAAGGAAATTTGCCTCATGCAAGGTAGTAAGCTGATATATGTTGGCAGCATCCTTGAGAGAATGGGCATTAATATTTTTCTGTTGCATACAGAAACTTCGTGCCATGAGATAGCTCTGCCTTCTCTGTATTATGAAATGAAACTTGTTTATAGCATGTTTTTTTTCATTCTAGCAGTAAGAGAAGACCTTTCTTTCATTGTTAACATCTTCCTTCCATTCCTTTCCATCTTTCTGCATGCCTTCAGCTACAAACAGCAAAAGTAGTCTATACCCCCCCCCTCCAAATTCAAATTGGAGTATAATACCACACTGAGAGGAAATGTGATTTAATAACTTGTTAGCTTGGGAGTAGAAAAATTCATTTTCCAGCATTATTTTAGAGTGCTCGAGTGACCTTGAGCAAATCCCTCTATCCCTCTCTTCGCCTAAATTCCCCATTTATATAACAGAAGCAATGATTTGTCTTTACTTGTCACTATAAGGATAAGTACAAAAACATTATAAAGCTCCAACTGAAACAAAAGACAGTATCTGAGTAGCAGATATTACAAAAGAGCAACTTAAATTTCAGATAGACTCCTTGCTCCCCACTTCTCATCTCCAGAGTTTTAGAAACAGGAGTTACTAAACACATCAGTTTCTCTCTCTTGTAGAACTGGATGTTACTAGTAGTGTTATTAAAAATGGACATATGTGATGCAAGTTAAAATCAATCCAAAATTACTTATGATATTTTCTTCCTTGTCTGTTTAAAACCCACTGCAGACATTTATCAAAACTGAACTGCAGAATTTACTACCACTGATAAATTTACATAAAGAAAAAAAAAAAATCCCTTAACTGTGAAAATATATTTTTCAATACAAAAAACCTATACTAATCATCAAAACTACAAATTTGTAGAATGCAAACTATTTTGAAAACAAAACAAAGAGTTCCAAAACCTCATTGGCAGAGAGTCCAATCATTGCTTAACTGTAAAATGGGACAGGAGTATCCATGTTCGGCCCACTGGGGCTAAATACAGTCTGTAACTCTATTTCATTATAGTTTGTAACTGCATCCCTTTGGAGGAGATTGTATATTTCAGAACATTATTAATATGTAGTCCACCCAAAACTGTTTGAAAGCTTAGGAAAAGCCACCTTTGAAGTAAATAATACTGAATAATTATGCAGAAAAAAATCTATTGTGTGAGTAAGTGTAGAATTCTCAGATAAATACCCAGGGTGTGCCCCAGTTACTACAATTCTTCCAATCCAAATTGTGCCTTGTGTTGTGTGGGGATTGTGAGACTTCCTAGGATGTGTTTGTTGGCAATTATTTTTATGGGAAAAATCGCTCTGCTATTGGAGCATTCACAAAATTTGTGCTGAGTTCACTCTGGAACCTGTGTAGCCACATTCTAAAACTTATTTTACACTTGTGGTATGGAATTTGATGTCCTTGAGCTTTTTAACTTATTTTTTCAAATATCCATGTTGCGAAACATTTTCTGTACACCCAGTCAAACCAGTTCCTTAATCATAGGGGAGTTAATACTGCGTGTTTTCAAGAAGGAATCCTATGCCTTGCAAATTATTATTGTGTCTGTACTACACAATTGTTTTGTAAATGATACTGTACACACTGAAATTGAAGATAATAATATTTTACTACCCCAGAGACTAATGAATATGGTATTCTTGTGGCTGTTGTACTGTTTACTGAAACACAGGTAAATGCCCTGACTTGTTACTACAATGTCTGTAAGCAATTAGTTGGGAACTCAAATAAAAAGCTTTAGTATCACAATCCGGGGTTTTAATTTCCTTTAACATTCCCTTCAGTTGTACATTGTGAAGAATTTTATCTAAGAAAAGATATGGGTCTGGGCTGCCTGCCAAGAGTTTTGGGTTCTTAACAGATTGTTTTTCCCTGTGGGGTCAACTCACTTTCTGCTTGAGACGTCCACTTCTGTCTGTATTTCCTGAAACAAGTTGCTTACATGCCTAACTCCTATACATCTTGAGTGCTTAAAGAAAAGAGGCATGTTGGTAATGTTATCACCAATTGTTATCACCAGTTATCAACCATACTTAAATATAATGTCAAACACTTCTAAATCATTCTCTCAATGCTATGCTCAAAATATCTTTTGTTGCTCCAAATGCTTGTCAATAATTGCCCAGTCTCACACCTCATCAATGAAAAAAGTGATTTGAGACATCAGGGAGCCATATAAGCACATGGGTTGATTTCTTATTACATGGTATCTTCCAATAATTTTCATACTGAAATTCAGACATGGATCCACTCAGGCTCTCCTGTCTGAGCATTCCCCTACTACACTACAGTTATCAGACAGCTGGGCTTGTAGCAAGCATGGTCATGGTGGACATGGCTGACTTTACCCTTGGGCTTCAGTGATCATAGTTTCTACACATAATACAAACATGATGCAATTTAGAACTTGCATGCATTTAAAGCAGGTAACTGGAAGACAAATTCACAGCGGATCTTGGCATCTTTGTTCTTCACTGAAGTCAGGCTTGTGTGAGGTTTTTTAAACACCTGAAAATTTTGCATATCTTCCCAAATCAGTTTTTCAGTACGGCTTCAAGAAGTTGACGTGCAGTTTGCAGACAAAGTACTCTATATGATCTTCTTTGAATATAAGTGGGAAGATTTTATTCCCTAATGACAGCTGCAGATGGAGCCTTTTTAGTTCCTTGGGGTAACCCTTCCTTTGGCTACTGGTCAGAAAGAATGTGGTCTTCTGCACTTCCTGCATCATGTCAGCCAACTTTGTGTGGGCAATCTATAATTCAAGACACTGAAGATTTCCCTGGTTGTGTATGCTTATGCCCCTGAATAGGCTCTGCAATGTCATCCATAGGAGAGACTGCTCAACCTAGAACTTCCTATACATAAAATACTGTAGCTGGAGAGTGTCTAAACATATGGACATGAACTTGTGGTAAGAATATTCATCAGCTTTTTCTGTACACGCTGCAAAATTTATCTATGTTTACGAATTTGAACACCTGGTGGATTTTTTTTTTAACAACTAACTGTTGTAAGGACAAGACTCAAAAGTCAAAAGGAGTAGCAATTAAAAAGAAACTGAGTTGTGAATAAATGTATCTGTCTATAAGTCTTTACTTCTATTTTGGAGAAGTTCTGATGAAAATATTTGAAGACTGTTAAATATGCAACATTATTGAAAATATATTAATGACATAATGCAAATTTTCAGTTATGTAGTGTTCCCCTAAATATACTATTTAATATATTAAGCAGTAAACCAGGAACTGGGGAAAGTTCATAATGAAGGTGACTTCTTTTGAGAGAAATATATTGTGAGTGCAAACATATAGATTTAGAACCTGAGGAACAAGTTTTCATTTCTTTCATTTGTGGATAACAACAAAAGAAGTAGTTCATCTTTAATTTTTGAAAGATGAAAAACAAACTATGACAACTACTCACAGTACATAAATAGAACATCAATGATAAATTATAAAACAGATAATTTTCCTTAGTGAATAATGAACAACAAATACTGAAAAATTAACTATTTCATTTATGTTGAAAGAAAACTTAAGAGCATACCAAACTAAGTTTCCTTGTTTGATTGGCAGAAAATGAATGACAGTTTCAACCCCCAAACTGATAATGAGTTCTGGGCCAATTTGCAGTGTACTTTGCCAGTGAAATTCAAGAAATATGCAACATATTGGATTCAATAGTGATCTTTTTGAACTTCTAATTATACTGAGAGTTCATCTGCTTCTGGAAATATTAACTGAGTTTTTTTTAAAGTGTAAGTTCATCAAGATATTCAAATGCATTGCATCATTAAGTTTGAATCTTGCACAATATTTTCATACGGAGAAAGAGCATGTGCATCACTGCGCCATAAGGTACATACATACCACTGCGCATATGTATACTTCAGGTGTGCATACCTCAGATATTTTTATGTTTGGGTCATGTGTGCCAACTATGTTTAAGGAATTTACACCTCAAAAATTTTCTTCTTTGCAGGCCTTCAGGTGATGTTTCACTTAAGCAGCATTTAGCACACCACTTTTCAGCAGTAGGATTTGAGTCTGTGACATTTTGCCTTGTTTTTTTCTCTTTGCACAGTGAGATGGTGCTGTAAGCAGTATAACCTGACGCTGTGTGGCCTACATTCAGAGGGTGTATATCCATATCAATTCCAAGACAAAGCTTTGCTCAATGAAGGAGACAATTTCCGTAATGCATACATACATATACATGAATAATGTATTTCTGCACTTAATTTGCTACTTCTGCATATTCCTGTTTAGGCATGTTTGAAGAAACAGGACCCAAAAAGCCCTTCATCTTTCACTGAGGACAGTTGTTTCAGAAGAGGCAGGAGAGGAGACATATTTTCCTATCACCCAGTGAATGGTCCCACAGTGCTGTGCTATTTTTTGTAAAAAGCTCCTTGCACATTTCCTACAGAGGCTTCTGACTTCCACTGCAATGCCCCACTATTTAAGTGTGTTTGGAAGCTGTGGGAGCTTGATGTTTTATAAAACTTTCACGTTTCATAATGCCTTACAGACATTGCAAAGCTTTTTGAGCCAATATTGGGGGATCGTAAAATTTTATTGATCACTGACAAAATGCCCAATAATCTGCAGAAGGATTGAAACAATATTTTAAAATTCTTTATTTTTACCTCCTTCCTCTTCACTTCCTTTTTGTCAACAGTGGCATTTATTTTTCTTTATTTTTATCAGATGCCAGCTGAAAAAATGAACAAAAGATAAACATATTTCTTTATTCTTTTTAGACCTGCCACTTCATTAGGAGGTTCCTGAAGTGTGTGGAAGATAACTTCCTGACACAGCTGGTGACTAAGCCAACTAGGGAGGGCACCTGACTGGATCTGGTGTTTGCAAACAGAGAAGGACTGGTGGGTGGTGTGAGAAGGGGGGTCAGTAGAACTCCCACTTACAGAGAGTAGGCTTTGGCTGGGTAGGAGTCTGGTTGATAGAGTCCCTTGGGAGGCAGTCCGGAAGAACAAAGCAGTCCAGGAAAGCTGGACATTCTTCAAAAAGCAAATCTTAAAAGTGCAAGAGCAGGCCATACCCATGTGCTGAAAGATCAGCCAGCAAGGAAGAACATGACCTGGCTGAACAGAGAGCTTTGTCTGGAACACAGGAAAAAAAAGGAGAGTTTATGAACTTTGGAAGAAAGGGCAAGTCACTCAGGAGGACTATAAGGATGTTGTGAAATTATGCAGACAGAAAATTAGAAGATCCAAAGCTCAGCTAGACCTTTATCTGATTACTGACATAAGGAACATTTTAAAAATATTTCTATAAAGAAGTGAGCAACAAAAGGAGGGCTGAAGAGACTCTCCCTTCTTTAGTGGATGCAGGAGGAGTAACAAAGGGTGACGAAATGCCTGAGGTATTTAACGCCTCCTTTGCCTCCGTATTTACTATTAGTCAGACCAGTTGTTCTTGGGGTTCCCAGCCCACTGAGATGGAAGACAGGGATGGGGAGCAGAATTAAGTTCATAGAATCCAAGGGAAAATGGTCAGCAACCTGCTACAACACACAGACACACACAAGTCTAGGAGGCCAGAGGAGATCCATCCAAGGCTAATAAGGGAGCTGGCATAAGTGCTTACCAAGTCACTTTCAATCATTTACCAGAAATTCTGCCAAACTGTGGAGGTCCCAGTTTACTCTAAGTTAGCAAATGTAACTCCAAGAGGAGTCTGAAGGGATGCAGGGAATGACAGACCGGTTCAACCCTAGTGAGGCAAAAGGTCACAGAGCAGCTTGTCTCGCATGTCATCACACGGTATGTACAGGAGAACCAGGAGACTGGATCCAGCTAGCATGTGTTCATGAAAGGCAGATCCTGTTTGAGTGACCTGCTCTCCTTCTATGGCACTTTGAACTGCGTAGTGGGTGAAGGAAAAGCTGTAGGGTGCTGTCTACCCAGACTTTACTAAGGACTTTTATACCCTTTCCCAGAGCATTCTCCTGGAGAACCTGGGCATTCATGGCTTGGGCAGGAGTACACTTTTCTGTGCAAAAAACTGGCTGGATGGCCAGGGCCAGGGAGTGGTGAATAGAAGTAAATCCAGACTGTGGCTGGTCATAAGAGGGGTTTGCCAGGACTCAGTATTGGGGTGAATATTTTTATCAATGATCTGGAAAAGGGGATGGAGTACATATTCAGTTTGCAGACAGCACCAACTGGAAGTGCTGACCTGTGGAGGGTAGGAAGGCTCTGCAGAGGGATCTGGACAGGCTAGATTGGCCAAGGCCAATTGCATGAGTCGCAACAAGGCCATATGTCAGGTCCTGCCCTTGAGTCGCAACAACCCCACACAGTATTACTGGCTGGGGGGTGAATGGTTGGGCAGTTGCCTGGTGGAAAAGCCAGCAAGTGCTGGTTGATGGCTGTTTGAACATGAGCCATGGGAACTTGAGATCTTACCACTCTCTGCAACCACTGGAAGTTGCAGCAAGTTGGGGGTTAGTCTCTTCTCCCAAGTAACAAGTGATAGGAAAAGAGGAAATTGCTTCAAGGTGCCAGAAGAGGTTTAGATTAGGTATTAGGAAAAAATTCTTCACGGAAAGTACAGTAAAGCATTGGTAAAGGCTTCTCAGAGAAGTGGTGAAGTCATATCCCTGGAGGCATTTAAAAAACGTGTGGATGTGGCACTTATAAACATGGCTGAGTGGCAGACTTGTTACAGACGTTTAGATATGGACTTGGTGGACCAGTAGCACTTGGTCTGTGCTACTGTTGGATTTTATGATCTTATAGGTGTTTTTCAATCTAAATGATTCTGTGACTATTTGTAAACTTGATCTGTGAATAAACCCCTAAGTGTTACCTGGCACTATGTAGCCTCCATCCTTGCAGTTCTATCCTAAATAAAGAAGACCTCAAAAACACGTGGGCATTTATGCACCAATACTTTGAGCACAGGCTGAACTGAAATGCAGCTTTTAAGTCCACACTGTTTTTCAGCTCTTTTTTTCCTGAAAAGAATGCTGCTGCCTGGTAGATAGCCTACCACTATCAGTTTGGATCATTTCTGCCTCTCCAGCCCAGATCTACTTTTCTTTCCTTCAAAAATATGACATGAACAGAGAAACTCGCTAATATTCACAAGGTTCAAGGCAACAAGTATTTTACAATCATCTAAATTAATCAACTTAAGTTTTGCCTGCAATGAGAATGCACCCAAATGTAGTCCCTACTGAAGTCAAGTGTCTTGGTTACATAGCACTGTCCTCATGCTGCAGTTTGGAGGTGGATCCCTCAATTTCCCCACTTACTGTGCATGGATCCATTTACACCATGGAGGGATTTGAAACAAATTTCTTTTTAGATTAAGTTCAGAGCAAAGGACAATATCCTAAATGTCAAACAGTGGAGATGCGAAGTTCCCAGCTAAACTAGCTGTGATCTATATACACACTCCCACAGTGCAAACCCCTGGCTAAAGGGAGTTGTGATGTGCTCCATCTGGCAAGAGTCTTATATCTGTGAAGCCAAACAAATGGTTGTTTTACAAAATTAGAATGGATTTTGAATTTAAACTTTTAGTTAAATGAAATAAATTTGTCCTGGAACTCTTAAACAAGATTGAACTTCTTGAAAACGCAGATGCTTCTTTAAGAAGGCCACTAATTTCTATACTATGTAAAGTGGAAATCCCCTCACTTATTCACCTTCTCCAGGAATTGCACAAGTTCATGTTATGAATATATGTGTTCTTCAAAATATTGGGCGAAAACTATCACTGGTTTCAATTTTTATTATTTTCCTGTTTATGTCTATTAATTCCTTTCCTTCAGCAGATTGTCTTTGGCTTATTGTCATGCAGAGTCATCAACAGATGCCTCTGTAGATTATGTCTGTTGCTTTTTTTCATGCCCACTTGTAACATGCATCCACTCAGAGCTGACAAAATGCAGTGCTTTAAAGATCCTCAGAGTGGAGCTCAACCACAGTCTACCAGAAACATAGGATCAGGCACTAACACCTTGGTGCAAGGTCACTCCAATTCCTTCCCTCTGTTTTTCTCTCTCTGTTTTATCCCAATGGGAATTCAACAATACAATCTTGAGTGGAGTCTTCAGACTATACCATTAGCTTATTGAGTAACTGCACCTGCTTTTAAATTTTAATGATGCATTTTTAATGTGATAAATGTATTATACTTCAATGGTTTTATATGCAGGTCGAATAAACTATGAGTTTTGTTACTCTTCAAATATTACTTTCCTAAGAACATCTTTATAATTGTATAGCTTATGTAGTTGCACATGTTCCTGGGAGTCTGAAAATGGCTCTGGTTCTGTACCAGTGAACAAAAGTTGCTTTTGAGTGCATATGCTAGTTAATTTTTTTTTGTTTGCTTGACAGTCATATCACCTAGAATCAGGCTGACAAGGCATTTAATTTAGATGATTTCTGGGGAAGGAAGAGGAGGTTTTGTTCTGTTTGTTCATTACAGCAGAAGTCAGTAAAAAAAAGTTTCCTATATTTTGTTTTAACTGAGTTGCTGGAATGTGTTTGTGATATAAATATGGTAATACTAGCTAAATACTGAAGGCAGAGTTTGAAAACTATCATAAATAATAGTTATTGATTTTATATTGAGAAGAAGGTGGCTACAGGGAAAATTAAGAATTTTACTTTTCAATGTAACTACCAGATGTAGTTGACCTCAAAAAGACTGAGGTGAAAGATGCTAATATAGGAGTTTGCTCAGAAAATTGGTATGCATAAATAAAAACATTTGTATGTTATTAGTTTTATTTTGCTATTGCAAGGAAAGTATATTTGACTTAAGAAATATTCCCAAATATTTGTTACTGAGTGGACTGTTTGTTTAATATACTACGAATACACTTATCACAATTTTCTACACCCTACCATGTCAGATTCATTAGTTGTGACCTAAAATACTTCTGCATGGTTCAAATTAGTGATTTGGACTTTTTGCTGATTCTCAATTGTTGATTCTCTTTTAAGAGCTTTAATAAATGTTCCACAGGGATAAAAGTGCTTACTTCTGGGCATTTATCTTCAAGGAATTAAACTGAGACCAGAAGCTCAATCTTGTTTTAGTGTAATGAGTTCCAGTTGTTGTGTTTTGGTATGTTTTAATAAGATTAATTACCTTTTGCCTGGGCTGATTCTTTTCTTTCATTTCTAACAAAGAATGGACAGTCACTGAATTACCTGAGCAAGAAATAATATCTAGGGTAGGAATATTATCCAGCTGGCAAAGAACTAATGTTACTGGTTTACACCAGCCTCCAGGCAGAAATGGAGTCAAACATCTGTCACATTGCAGCAATTTTCATCTGGCTAATGGGCTGTTGGCTCTATATGCCAGCTAGTGTAACCACAACTTACTTTAAGGTATTTCAGACTACTGCAAGATGGTTTTCAGAAAAGAAAAGGGTCTTAACCAGGTATTAGTTGTTGTCCTTCCACTATTTTCTATCAGTCATGGGTGCAATGAAAAAAAATCTGACCTAGGTACGATTTACTTCACTGTCTTCCCTTAGAATAGATATAAGTTCCCTGCCAGAAAACATCTGAATCCGTGAATGTCTTCAGTGGTTGAACATTTGGCAGTAGTTGCATTTAACTTCTCTTTAAAATCTGCAAGATTAATCATCTTCTAAGTCAAAGCATAAAAGTGATCCAAAATGCAACCCATTTGGTTACCATCATGGTCTTCTTAAGAATACAGTCAGA
The DNA here is from genome assembly GCA_018697195.1 of Certhia americana. Lineage (NCBI taxonomy): Eukaryota > Metazoa > Chordata > Aves > Passeriformes > Certhiidae > Certhia > Certhia americana. The sequence goes on along the minus strand of CM031857.1, from coordinate 65,628,666 downwards.
CGCTCTATTGAACGATGGCTGACAGCAAAATTGCTCTTGGTGACACTGATTCACTCCAGCACCTTGGTTATACCTCATCCCTCAGTCTTCTGTAAATGATTTTTTCCTACAAAGGCTTAGAGGGTTAACCTTAGAGCTGTACAAGCAAGCACCACCAAAAAATCGCAAATTTCTCAAAGTTTTAGCTTAATTCTGAATCACAGCATGAACAATTTTTTTTGCAGCAGCAGCTGGTCCAGTGTGCCTATGGTATTGGATTAATTCCCATTACAAAATGCTCATGGAAATTATGAAGAAGACTGTGTATAGATCAGAAGTGTGGGCCTTGTTTACTCCTGAGGACTACTTGGTGAAATTTTTCATTAGGAAGAAAGAAATTTCACAAACCACTGTTTGCAGTTCAAGCCAGCTTCTTGCAAGGTTGAAATAAATTGATTTGGGGCAATGGAATATGTGAAATTAACACAAATACCCTTCCTTCAAAAGTTTGGATGTTATATATGTCTGTTTTCCTCCAGCAGCCTTTATATTTTCACACTACTAATGAATGAGTGCTTAATTGCCACAGTGAAGCTGTCTGGGGTTACTTCCCAGCAGAGACTCTTGCCAAGGCCAGCTGGAATTCTGTTTGCATTCTGCAGCTGATTAGTGGAAACTGCTAGTGCTAAACATAAATAAATAAGAGCCACACACACCAAAACTGTGTGGAGTTCAAGAAGTTTGTAGTGCTCCCATAAAGTCAAATAATTTTCTTCAAATTTTAAAAATTGACAGTGGATCAATAAAATAACTGCTGATATATCCATAAGAAATAATTAGCTGTGATCAACGTAACTGGTCATTGTGTGCCACCCTTTTCTATTAGGGAATCAGACTGAAGGGTTTTTTCCATCAAACTTTAAGTGACACTTTGGAGTCATATGGATACATATGGATACCTGCGTTCTTTCCTGTCTCACAGAAACAAAAACTATTCAAACCGATTTCTCCTTACAGGGTTGGTTTTGGGGTATTGTTTTTTTTCCTTAAATATTTAAAGCTTGAATATTCATTTTGATGAGGCTGCAAGATAGATAAAATCTAGCATTGCATACCTCAGTTCTCCATTATATTCAGCTCTATTATTTCTCTTGCATTATATAAGCCCTGGATATCCTTGGGCTTTGTGTAGTAGGAATCATCTGCTTACTAAGACACTCTGTTAGAAGTTCAGCAAAAAATGTAGGCGAAAATGAAGGGAACAGCTTTGATTTCAAAGAAATAAGTTGCTTTAGTGAATGTGGCCATTCTGGAGCTATTCAACAAGCCCCTTTTCTGGCAAGAATTGTCCTATATATAACTGTAAATGTCCCTTTTACAATCAGAATGTCTTTCTCATTTTTCCAGAAATGCAAAATGGTGGTTCATCTCACAAGCTGTTACTTCCTCTGCAGAAATCTAACTAGTGGGATTTCAGAAATAATCCTAAAACTGCAGTCCCTCATTTGCTGGTTTCTCAGTTTGTTAATCTATTTCTAAATTTTACTTGAAAAAAAATTCTGGATAGTTTGACAGCCTTCCCAGAGGGATAGGAATCCTCAAAACTCCTGACCTTTCTCCACCTCAGAACATTCAAAACTTGGGATGGACAGTGGGAGATGCATCTGTGTTTCTGAAGAAGAGAGGCCAGGAGGGATTCTCTGATAAGTATTGCAGATTGCCTGACATCCCCACTGCTGGTTCTTCTCTAACAGACTGGTGTGCCTGTACTACATAGCACTGATATATGGGTGTGTCTCAGTTTAAAGTACTCAAAATAATGTTAAATCTTTGTTGTGGTTCTCTACAACAGTATTCTGATTTGTTTATTTGTTTTTTTTAAAGTGATTGAAATGAGATCATATATCATTTTCTAGGGGTAAGGTCTGTTTGCATGGTGCTATTGTCTGAGTCTCTTAATATAACTGTTCTTATGGATATCATCACATTCTACTCTAATGTAAACCAGAATAAACAATGAATAATGTCAGATAAGAGTAATGAGTAAATTTAGCAACTTAAAACACTGGGTACTTAAAAACATCGTCTGGCTTTTTCATATGGTTTTGATGCTCCTGGTGGGATTTTTCTCCACATACATTTATTAGTAAACTCATCTACAGTTACAGTGAAAATTATAAGTGTCTTTAGAGAGTGATTCATCTCAGCCTACTATGGATGTCTAAAAGAGGTTGGATGAATTATCTCTACTAGTGTGTAGAAGTAACTGTTCATAGACTAATGAAGAGAGGTGGCTCTCAACTTTTGATCTGAGAAAGGCAAATAAAAACCCCAAGACTATTGCCAGCAGAAATACTGACAGGAGGATTCATACTGCTTTTTGGAAAATCTGTGAGATCCACAAGCTGAAAGAAGTTTAAAATTGTAAATGGTGTCTGGATGACACACTTAAGACTGAGCGCCTGCATTTGAAATTGGGAATATAGTGGGAAATACTGATTTATATCCAATTGCTGTACGTTGTTGCTTCTCTGTGAAAAATTAAGGATGGACTTTTGGGAAAAGTAAAATATTGAGAACCCATTGTAAGCTTTTTGCTGAAAATAAATGGGATATTGGGGAGATCTTCACTTGTTATACTAGTAAATGGTCTATAAGTCACTTAGGTCTTACTGGGACTTATGCCAATATAATACATCATTCTTTTTAATTAAAATACTAGTTCTACCCAAAAGCACTAAAACCCATCAAAAATTTAAAAAAAATCTTCTCCCTGTTAATGTGAAATGTTACTTTGTCTGAGTCAGGGACATGATTTTGTCCATGGTATAGTCTCCACAAGAAAAACCAATGTTGCATAAGGCATTATTGTATACATGTGTGTTAGATGAATATATGATTTTTCAAGATGTATTTAGGAGAAGTATGCAGTTATATTTAAACACAGATTCTTCCATTTTTATGACTGAGTTATGCAATGCATCTTTGCATAAGATCACTTTTAAACAAATAATTTATAAAGCACTGTGTCTTGGGAACTGTGTTCTGATTAGTTTGTTTAGACACAACAGTTTTCATAACTGTCACTGCACATTGAGTTTCTTGTATTTGCTTTGAACAGCAAACTGCCAACTACCTGCAAACGCTAGCAACTTCATACAATTTGTTTTGGCAAAAGGTCACCATGCAGAAAATTTTCTGTAAGATGTGGCAAGTCAGATTTCATACACACAATCCTCACAGGAACTAAGGCTTGAGATTGTTTTTTCTATAATACTCATCAAAGCCAGAGCAGCACAGAGAGAAATGCTAGTCAGGTTGCTCTACTCTTTCACTACTAAAGTTTACTGCACTGTGTAATTTTTGATCATGTTAAAGTCTTGGATAGTTCCTACAGTTAAATTAGGTCTGATCATAGGAAGAAACCATTAATTTATATTTTAATCTGTTTCATTCAGAAAAATTCCACCAGCTAAAGTCAATTTATTTACTTTTATGCAAACAAGTTCAGATTTTTACCATTTGCTTTTATTTTTGGAACGAAAATTTAGCAGTTCACACTGACACCCTTCTTTTATCTGTACATCACTGCAGAAGTGTTGTTTTCTCTTCTTCTTTGTTGTTATGGCAGCATGCTTTTTAAGATATCATTTTAATCTGTCTCCTACGCACTCTACTGGTTTTCCCTAAAAAAAGCCTTATTGATAGATATATGTTCCGTTTGAGGTGTATCACACTAAATAGAAAAAGGCCTTGAACTGCATGTGAGAGCATCCAGATGCTGATACTGACACTTTCTAATTTTTTTATTCCCCAATACCTTTACCAGTAATTTTTGAGTCAGAGTTCTGGATGGGTCAAAGTGCTCCATCCACACAAAACCAAAAAATATGTTTGGCAGTCTTACCCCTAATATAGCACTCTTACCTAATGATATAAATGTGGATCTAACGTAGATTTCATATTTTCAGTGAATGCTTTTCTGTGCACAGAGTCAGGAAAAGGTACCAGGAACCATTTGTGAGTCCAAAATACAGTGTAATACATGGAACAGGATTTCCTTGGCAATATGTAAAATGATAGCTCAGAAGAAAATTATGAACAACTTAAACCCAAGAGTAGCAAGGCCCTGAGGCTGGTTGGTTTGCAAGAAATCAAAGAATCCTCCATATGCACATATTTTCAGGAACTGCATTGATTAGATCATTACTCTGACACTGATATTCAGCATTCATAATCATGAGTTACTTAGTGTATTAATGGCACGCTGCCATTAATGACAACATTCACAAACATGTTTTGTTTGTGGGTTTTTATGTACGTCTCTCTATTTCAGTTACTGAATGATTTGCAACACCAAAGAAAAGCAGAGAACTGGAAGGCAGAGAACATTCCCACCCACAGCAGTCTCAGACCTCCTGGTTAGGGCTTTTTCTGGGAAAAGTGGGTGATGCATCTTTGAACTGAGCTTGTTAAATGTTAATCAAGTTACGCTTTTGTTTTTGTGTAACAGGCTCATACTCCTACACCCATTCACAAATGCCTGTTCCCAGTCCCCATCAGAATTTCTTTTCCCTCAAACAAAGCCAGCAGACTCAGCATTTCATTCAACTGTGGAAGCAAAAAAAAACTCTTTAAGGAGTCACGGGACAGGGAAAAGAATTAGGTGGAGAGGAAGGAGGAGGACTCCTGAGGTGTTTTGGCTGAAGATAAAATAAATGCTTCTGTAAGTAGCAGATCCACCTCAGGACATTTTGTCACTTTTCCAGCTTCCTATTCTTTTCCTTGTCCAGTCAGGCTTCAATCTACTACTTCGGCCAACAGGTGAATTATTTGTGTGACAGTTCCCTCACTAAGAAAGAAATCCTTTCTGGAGAAGGTGAGAAGAATGTATTTTTCTTGATTTCTTTGAGACTGATTGCCAGTTGTGCTTACAAGGCAAAATAACAATCCTGGTATCATTATTCTGAACCTCCTCAAACTGAAGCAGTGAGTGATTTAAGACTATTGCCTCCCTGGTGAATCCTGTAGCCACTCGACTGTAAGGTGAAGTCATATCTGCTACCAGTTGTATCCAGAAAGAAAAGTGTGTTGCCCTTAAGTCCATGAAAGAAAAGACAGTGACACTGCTTTTCTGAAGTAAGTTCTGTCTCTGGATTTCCAGTGAACACAAATGAGATTCCTGATGAACATAAATACTTTTCTGGAGGTCTGTATGATGCACATATTCTGCTGTAGTCATGTTGATAACCATGATTTTGAGCTGAAATTCAAGGACCTGACCATTAACATTAAATTACTTTCTCATGGATAGTCACTGTACTAGAAAAGCAAGAATGCAAGTTAGAATTGCCTTCCTTGTCTGTTGCTTTAGTCACTCTATTCCAGAGTGAAGTATCAAAGGAAACCATAGAAGTCAAATCCCAGTAGTGCTGGGAGTTATGGCTGCACTGCCAGAGCAACAGAGAAAGAACAAACACAAGCTTTCATGAAAGTTGAGGGCGAAGGCTGTATTCCAGACTCACTGCATCATTTTTTTTCTTCCATTTTTTATTACTTTATGTTTCCATGTCCTTCAGAGGAGTATGTTTTATTGGCTAAGTCAGAAGGAGTCAGAACAGGGCATTCAACTTTCTGGTGGACTTGTTCTTTAGGGAAGCCACTTACTGTTTTCCACATGCCGCTCATAGGATGGGTTACTAGTACTTATTTATAGCAACAGACAGAATTATGCTAAGCTGCCAAGTATGTTGATATTCTTGACTAAAAGGGGCTGCACAAAATACAAATTATTTTTGTTTCTCTACACTTCATCATAACACCTTTTTCACCCAATTTTACCCCAGTATGCTCTTCTGTCTCTCTTTACAATTGTCTTATATTGTTCTCCTTGTTACCTCAAATCACTTCATCTTTCCTTCTACATCAAGAAATCTTTCTCAGTAACAGTTCAGGCATTTGGGCATAGGGAGCATGCCCCACTCAGAAATACAATATTATTTCACTATGAATTGTGGTTGTCTTCAGTTCAGCTCTGGATGTCATTTGCAGCAGTTCAATAGAATATTCAGCAGAATAGCTGATGATGGGTCCGATTCCTTTCACATTTCAGACTTACTCCCATGTAACACCATTGCCTCCAACAAAATTCAGCTGGTTCTGAGTAGCAACAGAGTAAATATAGCTGAGATGCTTTACACATCCATAGCAGATCAAACATGAGCCACATCAGTGGACTGCACATGGTTGATATTACCAGCCAAAAAAGCCTAGATAAAGCACATAAGCAGTCAAGATACAGTGAAGGTATTAATTTATCAAAATTGGACAGAGAATTTCAGGGTATACTGTCAGACCCTACCTATGGGCAAAGCATTTCCATTTTTACAAATATAGATGCTGCTAATACTATGTATTTCCTGCAACTTCTTTTCATGGGAAGTAGCTTAAAAGCACAGAGAGCAAGAAAAATCCTGGTGTTACTTCATACTTTTCCTGATATAAAGGCATTAACTCAAGCAAGAATAGTGAGCCAGATAAGAGGATTCTTGCTAGGTTTGCATCAAATTATTTCCAACAGCATTTGCTATTTACATAACACAAGTGAAATATTTTTAGAGGCTCTGTCCAACTAAATTTTTCACAGTTATTGCAGTAAAATCACTTTTTCTTTTTTTACAAAGAAATTTCCTAAAATTTCCTAAAAAAGTTTTCCAATTCTTAGAGATAGAAATAAAGAGTTCTGAAAGTATTAATTATTAAAAAGGCAAGAGAGGCAACCTAAGAAATTAGAATTTAACTAATTTCTTTAATTAAAATATTCAAAGCCACCTTCTGGGTTTTTTTTTTTTTTTTTTAATGAAAGACTTCTTGAAACAGTGATAATCAATGTGAACTTGGGCTAGCGAGGCCACGCATATATTGTATGGAATTTTTTCAAGACATTACTGCCATGACAGATAAGAGAACTTCAATGCATGTACTATACTTAGAATTTTAAAAAACAACAACTGACAAGTCTCTATACCAGAGATAAATTACTTTGGTACCATCGTGAAATGAAAAGAATTATGCAGTAATGGACAAAACACTGGTATAATAGCAGAACACAAAAAGATATCTGAACAGGGATGTTTTGTCCTATTAAAGAAGAAAAAAGTGGATTAAATATACAAATTAGGAACAAATTTGAAGACTACTCCTCTCTATCTCCTAGACTGGATGGTGTGTGCGACTACAAGAGGGAAACCAAAACTGAATTAATCCTTTTTTGTGCTTACTCCACTCTGCATAGGGCAGGAAGTGTATAGACCTGTCAAGGATGGTCACACGGATGGAATTTAGAGCTGTTGTGCCTGCACTATTGGACCAAGGTAGCACTTATGATTAGAGATAAACAGTTATTTTAACAAAGACAAACAAGTCTTCTAAGCTGTCACTGATTTTAATGTCAGACAAACAGTGACTAACAGAGGGTGCTTCCCCCAGCTTCCCTTGTGTATGACAGGAACACAATGATAGCAACACATTCCCTTGAGCAATGATAGGCACCAATGATAGGCACCAATACTCACAGAAGTATGGAATTAGGAAGAAAAGGTGGGTTTGAGTCAAAGGAAATCTTGCTGCCATGAGGCAAGCAATGTGTCTATAGACAAATAGAAATGCAAAACCTGCATGGTTTTTAGTGCACGGAACAGGGGGAGACAGTGACCGGAGCATGGCTGAAAGATTGTCTGACTCCCTTCCTCCAAATGGGGCTCTGCAAAGCTCTTCCACTTTGTTTTGTGCAGGGTTCACTTCTGTACTATGCATGGCAAGTATTTTCCTGTAGGACATAAGAAAACTCTCGAAGCCAAGCATAAATACAAACAAATAATGTGTATTAGGAGTAAATGTGAACCAGGATGGTCTTTCACCAGTGCTCCACCAATAATAAAAATTGCACAAATCTGGCAGCACAGAGTAGCTGAGTGGCTGTATAGGGCCAGTGATGGGGAAGAGCAAGGAGCATCTATGAGTTCAAGAAATAGAAAGAAGAAATGTCTGTTTGTGGAGGAAAAAATACTAAGGGGAAAGGAGCACAAGGCAGATGTGTTAGTCTGAATAAGGCTGCATGATCTTATGTCTTTATTAGTTAGCCCTAGGAGGATGAGGTTCTGAAAGTATATAAATAAAAGCATTGTTAAAGTACTGTGAACAAATAAGCAGGATAATTATTATAAAAAATGGTACTCTCGAAGCTTACTCCATTTTTTACTAAATAAAAGGTTATACTGATGAAACATTAAGAATGAAATTTTAACTGAAATATTTAAACCAAAGGTTTCTTCAGAAACCCTCAAACTATCCTCTTGAGCATATGCATAACAATAAGCTCTTTCATTATGTACAGAACTTTTGCATTAGTCACTGAATAATAATTATTTTCTACTGTAGCTTCACCCCAGCCTACCTGGATTTTCACAACATTGCAGCAGAATAGGCAGCTCCTCAAACAGGCAGCGATCTACCAGATGCTAAGAGGATACACAGAAACATGAGGGAGGGCTTAAGCCAGTATATAGGAGAGAAACCAGATGTGTGAGAAACATTATACAGGCATTGTCAAAAACAAGGAAAGAAATAGCCTGAAGAAGCAGATGGGTGGATATAGCGACGATATTATCAAACAAAAAAATAGAAAAAAAAATGCCAGGTGGGAGGGAGAAGGAAGGAAAAAATTTCCTATATTTGGAGAGAAAAACAGGTAAATATGAAAATTTTTGAAAATAAAATAAGCATTCATGTGTTTTTCTAAGGTGTGTGTATGCAAAGATATATAGCAAAGATTGCATCGGTTGTCGTAATTGCTAGAGCTCTGAATTTATCAGGGTCTCAAACAGGTTAATGACTGTGGTGTACAACTGCAATTAGCATTATAGATGGCCTAAAAATGAAAGGTACAAGTACCCAGATCTTTTTAGGTGTTCCTTGGGCATTTTTAAAAGAGTTATATGAATATATTGGTACAATCTTAATTGATCTACAGCAGTTTTAAACAGGCATAAAAGCATCCATGCACAAAGCTGTACTGTTTTGATTGATATTATACAAACATTAATGGTATCTTTAACATTTAGTTCACATTATGCAAAACTCTTGTATAGATAACCATAGTTAAGTTGATTTGCAGCTGTTACTATTTGGAAATATCTGCATTCAATTTTCAGTGGACTCTAAGTTTCCACTTCAAACAACAAACTTTTGAGTATGATGTAGTTTTTTTTTCCCTCAGAATCTCAACAAACACTGAGAGGAAGAAAATGGACACCAGCCTAGAACAGCTTCATTGATACAATGGATTTGATCTCTGTCTGATAAATGTTGATAGTCAGGCAATGCGAGTGCTTCAATAGCTTTTTCTATGGTTCTTTGTATGTCATTTACATTAATTAAAATAATTGACTAAGTGCAAAGTATATTAGAATCCAATCTACTATATCTTTGGAAGGCATAGCGTCTTTGGGTAGTATTAAAGAAGGGATCTGCCTAAAGGCAATTCACTTGTTTACAGCAGGTTGGGAGACATGGGAAATGTCACAATGAACACAAAATAGGCAACAATATGGAGGAAAAAGGAGTAAGACTGAAAAAATGTTAAAAGGTTCCTATAATAATTTTCAATACAGTTACTTCCAAGTCACATTGCTGTAAGAGAAAGAAGAAATCAGAAAAAAGTTAGGATAAATTGACAAACAAGAGCAAGACATCACTGAAAGACACAATCAGGCCTCAAAAAGACAGTGAAAGTAATTTATTGACGGCCAAGGTAAGCATTGCTAAAATTTTTAATGAATTCTGAGCCTCAGTGTTCACAAAGGAGGATTGGGAACAGATGCCAGAAACAGACATAAATTTAACAGCAGAGGTGGAAAGCATACTGAAGAAACTCAAGATCGTGCCAGAAGAGGTGACCTAGAAATTAGAACATTTAAAGACTGACAAAACTAAAGGGCCAGAAGGTGCACATTTGATGAAGCGTCCCAAAAGAGATAGGCAAACCTTTAGCAAGTTTATTTATAATCCCTTTGGAATTGAAAAGGGCAAAGTAGCACATATTTAAGAAGTGATCTAGCCAAAATCTAGAAAGCTTGACTTCTAAGATAAAAGGTGAACCAAATACTTTGAAAGGTAAAGACATCAATTAATTACATGGATATTCAAAAGCTGCACATGGCCTGGTGTGTGAATTTCAGAACTACTCAGAAGTGCATTTCTATCTTAAAACCACATGAATTGATGTTTATCTACTAATATTTTTAAGTCCTCTGTTTCTTTTTGGTATTCTTTCTGAGGTCTACAAAATGACCAGTGATACTAGCAATGTGTGCAAATACTGGAAACTTTGCCATACAATTCTAGCAATAACAATACATTTAATGCATTGGATCACGTACTCTGAGAGAAAAAGGAAAAACAAAAAAAGGAACAAGACTAAATTTTAAGACTTACATTTTCCATTCTGAAGAAGTACTACCATTTGCTTGTTTTATGGCTCTGGCAGGACTGGGTCCCCACAATTCCAGAAAGAAGTTGACTCAAAGAAAGGCCACAAAGATGACCAAAAGGCTGGAAAACCTGTCCTATGAGGAAAGACTGAAAGTGTTCAGTCTTTTCTCCTTGGTGAAGAGAAGACTCAGGGTGATCTTTTCACAGTATCCTAACACTTAAAGGGCAGGTGCAAAGAAGGTGAAGACTCTCCCTTCACAAGGAACCACATGGAGAAAATGGAAAGCAACAGGTTCCTGTTTTATTAGAAGAGATTTGATCTTGATACAAGAAAGAAATCTTTCTGATTTCCAGAATCAGCCACTGGAAATGAAGTCCTCAATCCTAGAAGTGCAATTAGGCAGAATGCAAAGTAATCAATCTAGGGTCACTTTCCCTTATTTTGAACCAGATGATGTTTCAAGGTTATTTCAAAACCTGGTCTGTTCTATAATTCCATTCTATCATGAATTGGTTCATTTGCAAGACTGGTAGGAGCTTTTGGCACCCTTGAAGACAGGGAGACCCTGCAGAGAGACCTTGACAAATCAAGGATTGAGCAATCTCCAACTACATCAAGTTCAAAAAGAGCAAGTGCTCGATCCTGCACCTGGGATGGTGCAGCCCTGGATGTACAGATAGACTTAAGAATGAGACATTGGAGAGAAGTGCTGCAGAAAGAGACCTGGGAGTCCTGGTCACTGGAAAGTTGAACCTGTGTGCCAGAAGTACCCTGGCAGCCAGGAGGGCCAACCCTGTCCTGGGGTACATCAGCATGGCATCACCAGCTGGGCAAGGGAGGGGATTGTCCTGCTCTGCTCTGAGCTGGGGCAGCCTCACCAAGAGTGTTGGGGGCTGGTTTGGGTACCACAACATAAGAAAGATATTAGGTTGTTAGAGTGGTCAAAGGAGGGTCACAAGAATGGTGAAGGGCCTTGAGGGGAGGCTGTATGAGGAGCAGCTGAGGTCACTTGGTCTGTTCAGCCTGGAGGAGATTGAGGGGGGACCTCACTGCAATCTACAACTTCCTCATGAGGGGAAGAGGTGGGGCAGGCACTGATCTCTGCTCTCTGAAAACCAGTGACAGGGCCTGAGGGAAAGGCCTGATGTTGTGTCAGGGGAGGTTTCAGTTGGATATAAGGAAAAAAATTCTTCATCCAGAAGGTGGTTGGACACTGGAAGAGGCTCCGCAGAGAAGTGGTCACAGCACCAAGCCTGACAGCTTTCAAGAAGTCTTTGGAGAATGCTCTCAGGCACATGGTGTGACTCTTGAGTGTGGTCCTGTGTAGGGCCAGGATTTGGACTCAATGATCCTTGTGGACACCCTCCAACTCAGACTATTCTATGACTCTGTGATTTTGTGATTTGCCATGTCCTTCAGTGAGTTATGGAAGTGTATACTCATTTGGAGATACTGAGAAAATGCTCACACAGCCATATATTTTCTGTTCTATATGCTGGAGATGATTTTGATATTCCAGGGCCTTGTCTGTGTCTCTGCTTCTGACCATGTGCTTTTTTAAGGCTGAATCTGACACTGCCAGGCATTTTCTCTGCAGTCCAGAATATCTTAGCCCTGCATTGCACACCTACAGGATTCTTGAAATGGCTGCAATTTTCAGCTCACAACTTCTGTTGCTTGACAGCTTTTTTAAAAAAACATAAATCTGGCCCTGCATATGATTTTTAACCCTCTGAAAATACCAGCTCATTGAAGTTTCCACTCATTCCTGATTTTATCAAAGGATTTTCCTGTGATATAATCCTCTAATCCAGAAGTTTTATGAACTTAATTAAATTCAACAAAAAGAAACTATGACAACTACAGAACTGAGATACTTTGCTTAGTTTGCAAAAAATGTTTTAAAGAAATTCAAATGGATTAAGACTGACAAAGGCTATGGAAAATTGTCTCTAGAGTTCACTGCAAAGTTTTTCAGGGAACTCAAGAGAAGTTTGCTGCAGGCATGGTGATCTATAGTTCTGGCAGTATGTTACATTAATGTCCTAAGGATTGACATATATGTTATAAAGGGTAGTTATAAGTTCTAACTGTTGTGAATGAGGAAAGTATCGGACAAGTATAAGGCCAAAGTATCACTATTAAGACAGATTTTATTCACTTTATATAAAAGTAACCTGGAACACAGAATGTGCAGTAACAGGCTGAAATTTGATGACTGCACAAAACTGGAAAATAAGTCAAAATGAATGAGGTGGACACTAAAATAAAGAGCAGTTGGAAAGGCTAAGACCAAGGACAGATATATGGTTATGACATAATTCAGAAAAATATAAGAGAGAGACACTGAAGATAAAAGGAAAGATTTTCAATTTTCAAACAGCAATACAGAAAATCTAGGTATAGTGGAATATATCACGTAAACCTTTGACCTATTGCTTATAAGCAGTAAATTGTAAGAAACTGAAACTAGGGCCACATAAGAGGACTTTGGAAATGTAATCGAGTGGGAATTATTTGACTGGTGTAGAAATGGGATCAGGAAAATAGTGTTTTATTGGGCATAACACCCACAAGTAAAGGGTTACAAATACTGAATAAGAAAATTTTGATAAGGATTAGATTCCAGGCAGAGATTTCATTAAAATTAATAGTCTTCTGAATATACATACAAAAAAAAAAAAAAAATCTGACATAATTTCACTTGGTTTTACTTAATGTTCCGATTACTTTAACAAATACCTCACATATTTGTTTGTCATAGTTTGTCATATAGTTTATCATACTATACTCTTCAAATCTGTGAATATAAGTTCACTGAAGTTCACCTTCCAGGAAAAAAGATGCTTGCCCCAATGCCCAGAAGAAATGGATAGCCTTTTGATAAATGGCTGCATTTTACCCCATGTCTAATCTTCCCGAAATATTATCATTGTATTTTGGTGTAGGTTTCCCATCAAGAAAAAGTTGTTCTTCCTCCAGAGATATGTTCAGTTTTGAGACTGCTGAACCCAGGACTAGGTTATCCTAGATCTGAACACTCTACCTTCAGTCTGAGCAGCAGAGCTGAGATGTCTCAACAGCAGGCAGGAAATGTGTCTCCCTGAAGGTAGGGAAAGATTTGTTTCTCTGAGACTGTTTTTATCTCTCAAAATTTCTCTCCTGTAAGGGTCCTGGGATCACAGAGCCTCAGAATGGTTTCTCTTCCAGTTCACTGGTAAGCTGTGCAGCTTCTTCTGAAATCCTTTTCTATGAACTATGTTTACGCCAACAGTGAATGCAAGGTTTACACTTCTATTTGATTTCACTGAGATTTTGAACTTGTGGACTGGGGCGAGTATCTGATGCCAGTTTTACTGGGATGATGTCTATCCCAGTATATACCTAGTGATAACAGATATGGAGTAAACTTGCAAGGTACTCTGCAAGTTATTCATCTCAGCCTTCAAAGGCAGTCAGGCTTCCCATGTATCAAGTGCCTGATCCTCCAGGATGGGAGTTGGGGAGCCAAGTCCCTCCCACTGTAAAAAAAAAGCAGTTTTGAGTCTACCAGGTGAAACTCAATAGGCACAAGGCTCTGACCCCTGATGTTCCTGAGGGAACTACTCATATGGTTGAAAGTCACTCTCCATCCTATTTGAAAAATCATGGTGGTCAGGTGAAAATCTCATTGACTTGAAAAAGGGAAATTTCACACCTATTTTAAAAAAGAGGAGAAAGTAAAACCAGGGAGCTACAGACCAATGCACTTTACCTCTCTTCCTGGGAAGACCACTATCCTAATGGAAGGTGTGTTAGGGCACATCAAGAAAAGGACAACAAGACAACCAACATGGCTTCTCAAAGGGCAGATTGTGCCTGGTAGCCCTCTATGACAGAGTGACAATGGTCAACAAAGGAAGACTGACTGTTGTCATCTACTTAGGTTTGTGTAAGAGCTTTTTTACACTCCCACACAATCCTTAGCTCTGGATTGGAGAGACATGGGTTTGAAGGGTGGACTGTTTGGTGGTAAGAAAATGGCTAGATGGACATACCTGGTGAGATCTAGTCAAAGGCTCTATGTCTAGGAGGAGGCCCTTGACAAATGCTGTACCTCAGGCCTGTGTCTTGGGATTGTTGCTGTTTTTAATTTTTTTCAATGACTGACACAAGAAGATCAAGTGCACCTTCAGCATGTAAATAAATTGTAAATAGCATGAAGCTGAGTGGTGCAGTTGACACAATAGAAGGATGGGATACCATCCAAAGGGACCCAGGCAAACTTGAAAAGGTCCGAAAGAACCTAACAAGGTTCAAAAAGTCCAGGTGCAAGGTGCTGCACCAGGTCTGGGTTGGGGCAAACCCAGATTTGAGTATGTTGATAGCAGCCCTGCGGAGATGTTGGATGAAAAGATGGCAATGTGTGCTTGCAACCTTCAGCAGTGATTCTCCCCCTCTACTCTGCCTTCTTGAGTACTGCTTCCAGCTCTGAGGTCCTCAGCATAAGAAAGACATGGATCTGCTCATGTGGGTACAGAGGATGGTCACAAAGACTATTAGGCCATCTCTTCCCCAAAGACAGGCTCAGAGAACTCTGGTTGTTCAGCATGGAGAAGAGAAGATTCTGGGAAGATCTCATTGTGGTTTTCCAGTACTTAAAGGGGGCTTATAAAAAGGAGGTTGGACTTTTACATGGGCAGATAGTGATCAGACAGGGTGAATTAATTTTCAGCTAGAAGAGAAATTTCGTTTAGATGTTAGGAGAAAATTCAGGTAAGGGTGATGAGGCACAGGAACAGGTTGACCAGGGAATTTGTGGATGCCTTATCCCTGGAAGTGTTCAAGGCCTGATTGAATGGGGCCCAGAGCAATGTGGTCTAGTGGCTGGCAGGGAGACTGGAAGAAGATGAACTTTAAGAATTCTTCTAACCCAAGGTATTCTATGTTTCCATGGTCCCCAGTTGAAACTCTATGCACAATACACTGAAAACCTTGATGTAGAGAATGTAACTAGTTGTTCCTGGTTCTTGTGCCCATCCTCAGATATCTCATGCATCTTGTACACATGAAAGAAATGCAGAATATAAACAAAGATGAAAATCCTGGGTTGACTCCAAACCATCATCACTTATCTGCATGTTTCTCATATTGAGCATATGATTTACTAGCAAGTGCTACAGTATATTTCAATTTAACCTAAAGACAATGCAAAGTCATTAGAAACACTGAAGGTTTGGCAGTTTTTTTAGTGTTCAACTATAATTAATAAGTGTGGTAAGAGGTTTTTGTGAAATGGTACAGCAGACAGCATAGAGAAAAGACTGGATTTTTTTTCTGAGAGATCTGCTTTTTATAGTAATTGGGATATAAACACCTAAAATCAGGATTTTATACTGAAAGGGCAAGCTAACCTTACTAATGGTGATTACTCACTGTATAATAGAAAAGGAAATAAAAGCTTTTTTATAAAACGTATCAAATCCTAAGAGTGCTGTTAAACTCATTAAAGAAAAAATGAAGTTAGAGAAACTGGTCTTATTTTTTTTCACTCCCAGTAGAGTTCATTTCTACTTCAACAACTAAGCCAAGGTCACATTTAACTCACTTCAATTTCACCCAGTGCACAAGCTAATGTCAATAGTACAGCTGCCATGCAGAGCTAAAGACTGATGGTTAGACAAAGCCATTTACACAAGGCTGGGTCTTTCATCTTCTCTCAGCTAGTGACATAAGAAAGCACTGAGGTTATTCTCAACTAGAGACTAAAACTGGCATATTAGAAAAAATGTTATTCTCCTTAGCTGTCACACAAAGGATCTGAAGAAATGTAGAAATGTTTTTTTCCTTGGTCATCTAGGGAGATCACAAAGTGACTCTAATAGCCTTCACTCTGAAATTTTCACATGGTTTAAGTGATTGCCAAGTCTGATATTTTCCATTTACACTTCATTGCCATCAGAAAAAGAAAAAAATCAATATACCTACCTACTCAAGTGTGTCACAGGATGAGCTTATAAAAGAAGACATCAGTCTTTTTAGGGCATGAAAAATATACTTATTCAAATATATCTTATTTTAAATGACATAAATTGCAGTGGTTAGTCAAGATTCGATTTCCTCTAAAATATAAGGCTTAAAATATTCCCTGACTTGCCAAGGAATAAGAATCCTTCAAACTGTTGATATGTACAAATGTACTCGTTTTCTCTTGTAAGTTATACCTGCCACAGTGTACCGATATTAGTGACTACCTTTAGGAATTTTAATGGAAAGGTGAGATCTAACATATTATCATATTTCTCTGAGATGGTACAAATAACTGGAACTTTGCCAAAACATGGAGCAGTAGCTTTTATTATTATTATTTCAGTTACACTATGTGTGTGAATTTGAGTTGCCTTAGCTTGTTGGCCTTAATATGATTCCACGTGATGTCATGCAACTCTAACAAGCTCAAACACCCTAAGCAGAGCTATCTTCCCCTTGCATGCTATAGCTCTTACATATTTTATCTGCCTTGTTAAAGATTTCTAGCAATTTCACCGCAACAGTATGCAATGTCTTTGTTTTAGATTAATAAAATATCATAGATAAAATGGAATTGTCTTGTCAAAGATTTGACTGCTTGGACACTGTCAAGAACATTTGACAAGTGAGAGCCAAATTTGTCCCTGACTGTTCTGCTCTCAATGGAAGCTGACAGGTCATCATTCACCTTATGATGTCGTTTCAACCCCATTATCTTTTCTGCCTTGTTTTAGCACCTCTCTCTGGCAAATGCAGTGAGTAAGATGTTGAAGAACTGAGGTGGTATTTCAGGCTATCTGCCAGCAAGTGCTGAATAATAATGGAATTTGTTTGCTTACAAATTGAGCAATTGAATTTAGACATTGAGGGGGTCACCTCTCTGATTTGTCCCATCCCCAGATGGTCAATCATCTAAACAGGCAGAATTACAGGGTCAGTCGCAGAACCCTTTCCCCCATGTGGTAGCACAACATACCAACCATACAACTACTAGGCCATCCCCCACAGTTACAAGTATTTCAAGGTCAATTTATCAATTTAACAGCTTCATCTTCTTAATCACTAAACTTCTGTCTCTTTGAGCTTGTGCTGAAAGACTGTGTCTGCTAATTAAAATGGAGCTTTACTAGCAAGTACACAAATTAGATCCTGTCAGTAAGTTTATTCTAACTATTGGTCATTTCTAAATGCCTTTTTAATCCCCTAATTTTTACATTAAAATTCAAAAGCCTAACAATCTTAATCACCCCTACATCAAATTCATCATTAAGAACAGGAAGCCAGATGGTATAATTTTGATTTACCGGACTTCAGCGTGAATTAATGTACTGAGTGCCGATAATGAATACATCAAACCTGATATTGCAGAAACCTATGAATCTGGCATGTTAAATTAATAACACACTTTGCACAATGAAAGCATGTAAGCTCATATAAAACTGAGGAGTAATGGTCCCTTTTATTTTAAATGGTCTTTATTAGCCTGCAGTTTTGACTCTTAAAAAAAAAAAAAGAGATGAACACTGTGGTTAAGAAAGTTCTATCTGTTCATTTCACTTCATACCTACATAAACGAAAAAAACAATCTAAGTATCCACCTTATTGCAAACTTTATTGTTGTGAAGAAAGAGCCCCAGTGAGTTGTCCTCAATTTGTTTTGAAATTATGGTTAAAAGTTTCACTGGCATGCGGAAATACACTTATTCCAAAAAGTTGCAGTACAATGCTGATCGTTACATGGGATAGTTATTCATTGCATGGAGTATGTATTAATTATGCAGATTATGGCACACCTTAAAAATATTTTTCTTATATTCTTTTATTTCTAATGTGTACTGCTTCTGCTTCCAAAATACCTATGGTGACTATGAAGCTGAATACCATTTTATTAGTAAACAGGGACAGAAATTAGCTTTACTGAAGAACAGAGGAATCATGTGTTTTGAAATAGTTGCTATAAAAAAAAAATACTAGGTAGGAAAGGTCCATGTCTGCCACATTTCCTGATTATCTAGCTATTACATGGCATGGAGATGGCATAGAGTTTAGCTTTCTTGAAAGAATATTGATGGATATCAAATTTGAACTATTGAGTAGCTTGTGTGGTAGGAGAGAAACACAGATCTGAAATTAATCAAATATATCCCTTCTGAATACATAATTTCATCTCTATTTAGTGTAAATTAAAAATATTCCAGTACTTATGTATTCTTGTGGACCTACAAATAAAAGGAATTCCACCTAATTCCTATTCACACCAAACACAAAATTGTTGTCTACTTAAGTGGAAACAGGATTTGGCTCAAATACCTGACTATAGGGTCTGAAGCTTCCTTTTCAGATATATAGCAGCAGCACAAATAAAAGCATATTCTGCAGTATGAATTCTAGTCCTGAAGTACATCTGAGTTATATAACTTCTAACTGAAATATAGTTTGGAATGTTTTTACGATGAACAACCTGAAATGCACAAATACAAGCCTATAGACCATAAGCCAGAAAGGCAGGATGAGACTGGTCTCTGTTTTGGAAACCACAAACTGTTCACTGTAAAAGCATTTAAAGAGTTAGAAGATGCCTAGTCCAGGCCTGAGCAGGATAAAGCTGACTGAATAGGTTAACACCAGCATAAACATTTCCCCGGGTTTATTCCGTCTCTCAATTTTCACACAGTAAGTGAGCATTTCAGCAGTCTCTGTGTAGCTGTAGGAAATATATTCAATATAGCAAGGGTAGGATAATACCAGGGAAAACACTGCAAACCTGAATAAGGTGCTACTTTGCAGCTAGTTTTCCTTATTGCATGAGTGTGTTCTTGCACTTACCACTATGGCATACAATTTGTACTGCTTAGAGATAAACTGCTGAGATTGATTCCTAAACAAAACAAGAGATGCATTTGTCTAGGGAGGATATAAAAAACCTCTTACGTGTCTCCTTTATATATTTAGTGTTTTTACCCTTAGAAGAAGTAGTACTTTACTAATATTTGAGGAGGGAAGAGAAAGATAGCTGTTCCCAAAAAAAGAAATTTATGCCGAAAACTGTTCTAGAAACTTGGATAGGAAAAGTCAGTTGTTCCTGGATGGAAATGTTTCTCACTCTTAAATCTCTAGTTGAAGTTCATTTGACAAACCTATTATAAAATGAATAAATGTAGCTCTGTGTGATTTGTCCATTGTCAACATGTTAACACAATTTATTTGAAGATAGATTGATGAAGGATGGCTGAAGGAGTTTACCCTCCTGAGTTAAAGAATAGAAAATTCTTTTTCCTTAGCATTTCTCTTTTTTTCTTAGAAGTTCACAAGAGTAGATATACAATTATCCTCGACTTGCTGATGCAAAGGAACAGAGCATTTAGTTTCTTGTCACTGTCTCTGAAATTCCTAAAGGTACAATTAGCATTTCATTTGACATAATGTTGAAAGGTTCATAGATTGATCTTCCCTAAAATGCAGCAAGAATTTTTTGAAATGCAAATTTTGACATTTATTAACTTTTATTCCAGATCTGTTTATAGACTGTAAAACTGTGCATACATTTAACTCAAAGAAGCTAAAAGGACAATGTTTAGGTGGATACTCTGTGTTATAATAAAAGTCTATTTTATTGTTTCAACAATGAAATTTTTATTATCAGAGATTTATGATATCAGCGCAGCAGTTTTTACTGCATGATTCACAGTGTTTTTATAGATGTATATTCAACAAAACAAGGAGAGAAATTGTACTGCAGTGCTCTCTCTCAGGAGTGCATTTCCCCATTGAAATAATGTCAGCAGTTTTCCACCTTCAAAGCCCTATGTTTTCAAATCAATTAACAATTCTAATTGTGCTGGAACAGTTGTTCACTTAGCTTGGCAAATGGGACAGGAAACATTATTTCCTTTCTTTGCCTTAAATGAAGACTTTAATCTTCTGAACCATATTTAACATATAAAAAACACACATCTGAAAAGTTAGGCAGTTTGGAAACTCACTCGATTGTAAATATTGTTTTTCTCAGTGTTCAGGCCATGGCAGAAGAAAGGAGCAAGAGCACTACAGTTTCCCCTCTGGCTGCCAGCAAACCATCTTAGGATTCATTCTGAATGTTTCAGGTGAGATTTGTATCTATCTGGACAGCTGTAAGAGTTATTGCTTTTGTAAGATGGTAAAACAAACACTGGTTCTGACCAAACTAGTGATACCAGAATGTAGATCTGTATCATATTACACAGGACTGACATAAAGTAAGTAATACAACATGCCAGAGCCAAGACTTAAAGGCCAAATTTACATTCCATTTTATTTATATACATATATATTGTGTGCTTAAATAGAGGCATAGTAAAAGATATAATTACTATGACTTCATGCAGAGACTAACATCCAACAGTTAAAATAAATGTGCCTGTTTCTTCTACAAACCCAAAGCCATTTACCAGAAGGGCAAAATAAAATTATCCCATTTTATAAGTGGGACAATTCTGTGGTACAATGTAGAATCATGTAAAAAGCCCTTTTCAGGACTAAAGAGAGTTTTATGCTGAGCAAAATAAAAAATCCTCTAGCAAAAAAAAAAAAAAAAAAAAAAAAAAAAGTACAAATATGCTTTTAAGATTGTACTATACCTTTGCATAACACAACAGCACACTTGCATTGCTCAGAAGCTCACAAGGTCAGTAATAAGGTCATATTAAGGGAAGTACCACTACAGATTACCTGTATAAAGGATCTGGTGAGCATTAACATACATACTCACCTCAGTCCTATGGTAACGCTCTGTACATTAAATTCAGGGATGGTTAGAGCACCATTTCTACCACAACTGGTAGAATACCACAACTGGGGTCACGTCTTATAGCAATATAAGCAGTCTTCACATGCATAGCATTGTTGGAGATACTGTTTTTAACCTTGTACTTTTTCAGATCCATTCCAAGAAAGAGATAAAGATTTGACTTCCATGGTTGTTGTTGTTGTGGGTTTTTTTCCTTTTACTGTTTTGTAGTCACTTAAACATCTTCACTATTTATTTCTTTGCTTCTGTGATGGTGCATTTAGGCAGGACATCAAAGTAAAAATGGTAACAAACATTTAGGAGTTAATTGGAAATTCAGGGTCTAAAGTTCAGCTTACTTGAGTACACAAAGATGACACACTTTTTCCCACCTCTTTGTCTGTTTAGCCTGGCACCCTCATGACTAAACTCAATATCTCACTGCTAAGATGGACAACACTTTCTTATTGCATAAATTTAATTTTTCACTGATGAGGAAAATGTCTCATCTGCCAGAGGAATGGCAGATTATAGAAAGATATTTGTCCTGGTATAGTTTTTAGTTTTCTGGCTCATAACCTGAAACTTGACTCGAAACAGGACCAAAGGTAGATGAAATTCATCAGAAACTATGGTCCTCTGGACTGGTGAAGAAAAGGTTACAAGAAGCAGGTGAGTAATGGTCAGTACCTAGCTGCCATTCATGAAATTGTAATAGCATTTAACACGAATTTAGTTTTTTTTATCTGCTTCATCATCATACATCTCTGCCCCTCATTGCAGAGCTTGGTATCAATTCCCTACTTTGTAAATGATGCATCAAGCTAGACATTATTCAGGTTACTCAGTCACAGTGACTAGCATCTAAATTCAAGAAAGCCTGCCTACCATCCCAGCCTGCCAAATATTCGCTTTTTTCTGTCCTCTCAGTGGTGATGTGTAGTCATAACACCTAAACTAAGTAATGATAGGGGACAACATTAATGTGATTTGCTCAATGATTTTGTCTAAGCTGATAACAGAGATTATAGAATAATGCATATATGTGTGTGCCACTGCAAGTGCATAGACAAGTTTCACCCTAGGTGACTATACCTTTATAGCAGTACTGTTTCCAAGAATAGATTTAGGCGCCTAATCTGAGACTCAGAAATTAGATCAAAACAGTATCCTTGGAAATATTTGTTTCTCAATGGGCACCCTAATTTGTCACTTTCCAAGAACAGCAGGAGGCACACTAAGATGCCCTAGTTCTTGCCTAATATTCCTTTTCATTTGAGAAAATGAGCCTTTCTCTGTTTAAGCTTCACTGAGGCTCCATGCAGTGGCTTTTCTTACTGATTTCATTCCAGCACTATCAAGTTGCCTATGAGGGAAACTTTTGTCTTTCTCCCTGAAAAACAATGGGTTTTTTTCACAAGTCTAGTGGCTAGAACATCCACACCGGCAGTCCCTGTTCCATCACATCCTTCTGGGAGAAGCTTCTACTCACTAGGACAGTAGCAGTTTATGAACACCTCCGCTAAGAGTGAGTGTTTAGGGCACTGATTTTAAAAGGAGAGTCCCGTGAAGGAGAGTCGTGATCCTCCTTGCAATCACATTGTTGAGTTTTGTATTCAAAAATAATTGGTTTATATTCCAAAATGCCAGATATTTTTGGGGAACAGAACCTGAAATCACTAAGCAGACAGTGCCACCAGACTAGAAAGCCATACTCCCAGCTTGTTCCTCTTTCTGGCCCAACAAATCTCGAATTCACCTTGTCACAGTAAGGCATATCTTATAAACAGGTTAAAACGACAGTAATTTCTTCCAACGTGTATTTAGCTTTCAAGACTGAAGCTTCCATGACAGAAATGGAAAAAAGTTTGTGTCCCAAAAGCATATTTTTTCCCAATTTCTGTCAACCAGTATAATACATTCTGTTATCCTTTTTTACAAATGTTGCCTTTTTCTTGCATAATTTCTGAGGCAGAGAAAACAATACTACTTCCCCAGAGTAGTGGGGGGGAGAATTTTCTAAATAAAAGATAACAGCAAAGCAGACTTCAGCACTGAATCCTTGCTGTCCACACTGCTTAATTCTTAGTTGATACCCTTCTTATGCTGACTGCAGGGTAAATCTCTCTATAGGAGACTAGTCCTAAGGAGTATAAAATCTGTCAGTCAGATGTCCTTGAGGCAACAAGCCAGAGACTGGTTCCTGGTCCTTTTTTATATGCTGGTATAGATACACCCAAACTGGCTGCAGTGCTTCACTGTAAGAAGTAGGTTTGAGAAGACTGCTGTGTCTGTGGCTACACAGTGTTATCTTTTTCTTTTAATTTGAAGTAAATTAAATTCTTTAGGGAAAAAATTATGGAGAGGTTTTCCTTCAAAAATACTTTTTGTGGTGTGGATTCTTAGGTGGCAAAGTGCTGTTGCAAAGTCCCAGGGAGACATATCAACTTAAAGAAGGCATGGGACTTTAACTAGCCTGTGTCACTGGCCTTACTCAGCCAATTTTAACTGCTCTGGGTATCCCTCTTTGTGAGAGCAAAGTATCTCAGATACCTAATATGATGTTACAATTTCTGTTCTAGGGACATTGCTAAAGTTAAGAACTATGATATCTGTCTCTGTCCTTTACCAAACTTAACCTTGTCACAGTTTGACCCTGAACAGAGCTCCTTGACCTGGAAGCTGCAGCTCATGGAGAACCTGCCTCTCATTTGTGCTTCTAAAGAACAATGAGCTATTCACTTCTGCTGCGCTGCAAGGCTTATTTGCTTTATGGTCAATTCTCAAATGTCTGTGAGAAGATTATCTGGGTTATGTATTATATGTGTCATGCTTTTAAAAAAAAGAAAATCCTTTTCTGACCTCATTCCATGCTTATGGTCTCATTCTTAAAAGGTAAATATTCTAGGCAGAATGTGCTAGCCTGTGCAGTATGTGGGAGAGGGGTTATCTATGCTTATCTTTATTTGGGGATCCTGTCCCCTCCTATCACCGTTCTTGCAGACATGGAGTACTTATGCTTGAAATCTGCTGCTACAGAGCTACAGAGGGTTTGGTATCTCAAGTACTGAGAACACCTACAATACTGTAAAAGTCATTGCGATTTGGGATGGCTTGTTCTTGACCACTTTTTCCCCTCCCCACTGTGTAATTCATTCCTGCTATTCTCTTTTTTCCTATTCTTTGTACCTCTGAGCAATTGATTTCTTTTGATAGGAGCTTTGATTGATGCTGTATTGGCTAGATATCTGCTTTTTGAATTTTGTTTCAGTGCTTTGTACTGTGGTAATTGTGTAACATTTGAATATTTTAGGCGCCTGAGACAAGCTTAAATAAATAAAATTAAGAGTTGTATGAAATGTTATCATCCTTTGTTTCTCTTTCTATATTTTGGTTTATTTAGTGAATAGCTAACATTTTTCAAGTGATATTTGTTAAATATTTAGCATAATAATACTAATTTGGGGATTTCTATCCTGAATGTTTTTTATTTTTATACAAAGTATTGCATGACACTTATTCCAACTAAGTAGATTATTTTTCCTGTCATTTATTTCTTATAGTTCAGAATAACTTAGATACACTTCATAATAATAGGATGGTAACATGCTTATTGTTTTTATTTTAATCCTTCAGTTTTATCTTAAAATATGGAATTTGGGAAAGAACTGGTTTCCCTTTTAGTGCCAATGTTTACTGACAAAAAAAATCCCTTATCTAATGAAAATATTTCATCTTCTTTTATGGAATTTTAGACTTTTAACATCAGTTGAACAACTGTGTTTCTGGACTTAATATACAAATATACAAGTGTTGTTAATACACTGTTTTAAAAAAGAATCAAATGTTCAGGGAAGTGACAGACAAGACTTAGTATGACCTGTCCACCTTTAATGGGATTTACTCTGTCAGAGGATATGCAATGGTTGCTGGGATAATGATTACATTAGTTATTAGATTAGAACAGAAAATCTTAAAACCCTCTGATTAGATAAATGCTTTTAACACAGTTGAAACTAATATGTATTTCTGTTAAATGAAGTAGAGTTAATGGCATGCTTTTGACAAACATGAAAGATTTTTCTATTATTTTCTCTGTTTTGCTAAGTTATTAAAAAATGTAGTAATTTTCATGATTTAATATTCATACTGCACATCCTACAGGGCATTGGTGCAACAAAAAAATCATATTTTATTAAAACATAAACATGCTTTCAGTGTCATATCTAGAAACAGAGACTTGAAATTCTGACACCAAGGTTTGATACAACCCACCCTACATAATATTGTAAATGAATTGACTTGATTTTCCTTTTAAAAGTACTCTGAATATCAGCATAAAGCAATTTCATTTCACCCATTTTAATGACTGGGAAACTGAGAGAGAGTATTGGAGCGAAAATGTGTTAGTTGTTGTACCAAGAGAAATGCTCAAAGGCAGCAGGGTCTGATTTCAATACCAGGATATTTTTGGCAAGGGAACTTGTCTCCAAGAGCTCTACATTGAGTAGAGCAGCACCTTCCAACATCCTTGATTCCTTCATTAGGCTTTTACAAGTATTTTTGCTGGACTTTTATTTGGATGCAAACAAGAGTTCAGTGTTTGTGAGAAATACAGGCATAAGTAGGGGATTTTTTCAGTTGAATTGTTTTGCTGATTTTTTATTCTATTATATAACAAATATGTTCAGATATGTGTAGGGAATTTGGCCAGTAGCTTGTGCTAAAAAAAAAAAAAAAAAAAAAATCAAATATTCACCAATCTTTTTGATTTCTCCCATTAATCTTGCATAATGTTGATCATGCAGTTGTGATATGTAAAAGCTAAAATGTCAATAAAATAATAATACACTATTTCAGTACTTCATTAAATAGAGGGTGAGGGGATGCATGCCTTTCACGGTCTCTCAAGAACCCTGCAGGAGACAGGAGTAAGTTTAAGGAGGAGGTGAAGGTTGCAGGACAAGAGAATTTCCCTGGAAAACCTTTGCTTCAAACTGCTCTTTCCTGGATGACCTCTGTATTATGCATTGCTGATTTAGACTGTGATCCAACACATAATTATATGCTTCCTGACTAAATTTCATAAATGTATCTTGCTTGCAAAGGTTTTCAAGATTAAGCTTTCTGAGGAATGGCTTTTTAACACACACAGCAGAACCTTCTTTACTCTTTTAAAAACTTTTCTTCATTTTTAGATCTTCCAATGGTGGTAAACCATTGTAGTATTATAGAAAATTCAGAGCAAACATGCTAAACTTTTAAAAAATCTAAATACCCTATATATTTCTCTACTGCTTTATTTGAGCACAATTGTGTACTATATTCCTCCATTATTGGGCACCAGTTACTGCCAAAACATGTCTGGATATATCTATATCAATCTCTATCTATATTTATATCTAGGACACATATAACCATTTACTAATGAATTATTGTGTATAACAGGAGTGCGGAAACTTTGCACCTGTCAGTTCTGGCTGATTTTCAAAATTGTGTGCGAGTGTCAGAGAAATGACCTGCCAGTCTGTGCTAGTGATTAAGGTCCCACACAAATTCTTCAGTGATTTAAAAAGGGTGTTTATCCTTGAAGGGTTATTCTGTATGAGTCTGTCCATCTCATAGCTAGCAAGTGAAATGTTTACTGTCTGAATTAGGGATAAAATGATAGCTCCAATGTCAGTAGCACAGTACCTACCGTCCATTTCGTGGCTAGTTTAAAATCACATAGGATGAAATACTGGCCCTGTTGAAATCAGTATGACTTTGACATTGATCTTCCACCAAAATTATTTTTGTTGATTGGCTTTATCTACTGATAACTTGTATTATAATAGCTTGTTTGGGGGGACCAGCTGTTTACTGATGCCCCAACACACTTTCCCCAATTTTAAATGCAAGAGACAGGCCCAGGCTGAGCCTCCTAAATTCTGTTTGGGTCAGGGAGAGAGAAATGGGATCCACAGTCCCCTTGAGAGGGTAATTCAGAGTACCTACATTAATCTCTTTTTTCAAGGTCTCTTCTGAAGCAACATATTTCTCTTCATGTTTGTTGAACATGCAGTAAGCCTCAGAAGATCACAGACATCAGCTAAATGCTGAGGTTGGACCACAGAAACAGCAAACTCAGGCAGGGCACTCTGGCTGTGTATTGAGGGACGTTACATAGCAGACAAAGGTCCATCCTCAGAGAAGATATGAGTAGGTCTTTGCTGCAGCTTGAAAACAAACAGGATTAGTTAATTTTTCAGCTAAGATTGAGAACATTTTTGCAACTAGAGAAAGAAAGGCCTGGAAGAGTTAAACTAATGTTCGTTTCTTCTTAATCCCATTTTCCACTTGGCAGTCCAAGGAATGCCATGACACAGAGCTCTGTGATATGCTCAGAATAACAGCTGGTGAGGCTGGTGAAGTCTCTTCTCCTATGGTATATTGAAGACATACCAAAAAAAGCATTTTGGTGTAGGTATTTACATTAAAGAAAGACAGTCATACCAGTTACACATAAACTAAATGTTCACTTAGCCTGCTACTGATCTGACAAACAATAAACAACAATAGTGCGAGAATCACTACTACATACTGAGACCTGTTGAAGGAATTCAGTGCTCAGAGACACCTAAAATCAGTATTCATTTAAAACATGTATCTCTGCAAATGCAACCTGTTTGCACCTGGGGAAGAATGCACCAGCACAGGCTGGGAGCTGACCTGTTGGAAAGCAGCTCTGCAGAGAAGGATCTGTCAGTCCTGGTGGACAACAAACTGTCCATGAGTCAGCAGAGTACCCTGGGGGTCAAGGAGGCCAAAGGTATCCAGGAGTACATTAGGAAGAGCATTGCCAGCAGGTCAAGGGAGGTGATCCTGCCCTTCTACTCAGCCCTGGTGATGCACATCTGGAGTGCTGTGTCCAGTTCTGGGCTCCCTAGTACAGGACAGACCTAGAGCTCCTGAAGCAGGTCCAACAGAGGGCAACATTGATTAAAGAACTGGAACATCTCTCTTATGAGGAAGGGCTGAATGAGCTTGGACAGGTCAGCCTCAGGAAGAGACAAAAGAGAGGGGATCTCATCAATATATACAAGTATCTGAAAGGAGGGTGTCCAGAGGACGAAGCCAGGGTCTTCTAGGTGATGCTGAGCAACAGGACAAGAATACACCAGCAGATCATGATGCACAAGAAGTTCCTCCTGAATATAAGGAAGAACTTCTTTACTGTGCAATTGACTGAGTCCTGGGTCAGATTGCTCAGAAAGGTCTTGGAGTCTCCCTCACTGAAGGTTTTCATGACCCATATGGACACATTCCTGTGCAACATGCTGTAAAATGGCCCTGCTTGAGCAGGGAGGTTGAACCAGAGAACCCACTGTGGCCCCTTCCAGCCTCACCCATTCTATGATTCTGAGATTCCTCTGGATAGGTGAATGGTCCAAATGGTCCATCCCTTCAGCAGGACCATGACTTTATCTAACCAGTTTAGAAATTTGAAAAATTAATTCCCTTGTGGGACCTGATCTAGAAAGTGCTGAGTATTTTCTGCATGCAATCACTAGCTTCCATTTTCTGCTCAGGAGAGATTTGGGTGTTGCAGTTCCTTTTATTCCTTTTTTTTTTTTTTTTTAATAGAAGAAACAGAATTTTTGGCCCTTCTTTCTGTTGAGAAGAACTGGGCTACAGGCCCATCAGGATATAAATTCAAGAGCTTATGAGCTGAAAGAAGTAATGGATAGCTTTCTCTAAACCCTGTTGGCTGACATGGATTTTGTCAAATTATTATCTTTTGAGCTGCACATCTTTGTCAACATGCAGCTTGTTTCCTTGGGCTGTGCTCTGATTTCTAAAATCTGATATAACTTCTACAGCTCTTGCTGTAGGGTTTTGTGGGAGAGAGTTTTGATCAGATTTATGTCGGCTTCTTTTCCATGTGCTAAAATGATATAAAATAAAATCTTGTAAAAACTTTGTTTTATAAAGCAAATTTAAGATGTTACATTTGTAATATAGACTTAACCATGTTCTAAACACAAATAATAAAAATTATCTGAAGTCTCTGCTTACAAATTTCCTTTAGAAAACATTTACTGATTGTACCTGACTTGTTTTTCTATGTCACTGCAAAGACAAAGCAAATGCTGATTAAAGCAATTAAAAGTTTCCTTTGTTTGCACAGAGAGGTATTTATATGCAGCTTTTTTCTTTGTAGACATCTTAATAAGCACCAGCAGATTGAAATAAAATCTGTCATCAGTTATATTTTTTTTCTTGGACTAACTGTCTACTTCACATACATATTAAGAAAGATTTGTTACCAAAGCTTCCTTATATGTTTTCTATTTGTTGTTGCAAAATGGTAACTGTTGAAATAACACTAGATCTATCAATCTGATAATATAATGCAATGAATCTGACAGCTGAAGAGAGAAAAAAAAATGTAATGACTTATATAGTATTTGAGTAGTGTTATTTTTTTGTTGCTGTTATGTTTTTCTTCAAAAACACAACTGTGCTGTTTGGGTGTCTGCCACCACAGAGGGATATAAAGCATTATTGTGGATGGAGGAGTCAGCTTTAGCAGAATATAAATTAACTGCCGTGTAAATATAAACATCAATTAAGTTCCGTCACTTGTTAAATATTTATTTACTAAAATGATTTAAGCAGAAAAGCTTGTTGAGGGAAAATTTGTCTGTTTCTATCTATATGCTGCTGGTACCTCTTAGGAGCCTGCTTTGTTTCTATTGTTTCTTTATTTATAATCTCTTATGTGTGGTTGCAGAGGTTGCTATTTCAAGCAGCTGAAAATTTAAGGTGTCTTTCACACCAATGTTGAGCAGCATTAGGCATGTAACTCCCATTAATGCTAATGGGAATTAAGCAGATAAATACCTTCTTGCATTGTGGATAAGTGGACTTCCATTTTTCAAGGTGACAGAGACTTCATCTTTTTTGCAGCTGGGACATAATTGCCCATGGCAAGATCAGAGCAGTGCCCAGATACAGAGGGAAAGAATAAAATATCTGCAATGTATTTATCCTTTTATTCTGATTATCTCATTGGAATAAACTGCCAGTATCTTTCAAAATATTGTTAGGCTTTCAGAAACTCACGAGCAAACATTGCTAAGTTGCATGATCTTTTTCAGCTAGATGACGTATCTAGAGACATTTATGACTTTCAGTTGTTCCTCATTTCTTTTTCATATTAAAAATATTATTCAAAAGTGGGTTTCTTTTGACTTCTATTGTCAAAAAATAACTATTTCAGAATAAAATCTCATGAAACAGAAGCTACAGAATGAGTCATTAACACCACTGGAATATCCATATCATCATTTTTCTTTCCTGAAAGAATGATTCTGTTTCCCTTACATGCTCTTTGTGTTACACTGGATCTGTATTTATTTGTCTCAGGCAGGTGATAATTATTTCAGTAAGAACCCAGATATTTTAAAGAAATGTTTATAAAAAATTCAGAAGAAAAACCTAGTCCTACTCTGGAAATATGGGTTGATTGGATGCAAATGAAACTTTCTGGATTATGACTTTACTTCACATCAGGCTTAAAATACAGAATGTTACCATCTGATATTTAAATACGAGAGAGATCAGATATAAAGACATAAGAAGATCTGACAAGTTCTAAATAAGCATAGGAATCTTAAACTTACACATGCAGAAAAACAGCTCCTTGGAGACAAAAAATTTTAGAAAGGGAAATAAACGTTTTTAAGCCTTCAAGACCAGGCACATAATTACCCCTAGATTCTAACTATATCAACACAGAACCAAACTAGTATGTACAAGCCACCTAAAAAGCTTTAGCCGGTCATTGTTAAACAGCCCAAGAGCTAGGTGCCTAATTGCCATAAATACTGATTCCCCTAAGTTCTTTTCACATTTCCATCTAAATTTTCAATAATGATAGCAATCAGACAAACCATTTCAAATTCCTAATCAAATGTCTTCTCAGAGCATTCATAAAATGAAATGCTGATGCAGCACATTCTATTTAATTGAGATACACTTAGACTAGGAAGTCCGCTTAATCAGGACATCTCTCTGGGAACAATTTAAGTCCAATGATACTTAATGGCAATGACTACTGCTTAATGTGGATGGCAATTCTGCTTAATTGAGATTTCTTCCAGTGATGTAGTAGTTTACAGCTCTACACTTTTAAATAACTAAGACTAATTTTGTTATGGTTTATGTTTTCCTATATGTATTTTAAGTAAATGTGATGAATTGAGTGAAATAACACTTGAAAAATGTTAGTCTCAGTAGCAAATCAGGCCTTACAGAATGAACAATTCCAGGGCAGGCATGGCAAAGTAGATGGAGATATGGTAGGAATGTGTAAACTGAAAACAGTCGTGTTAGAGGAAAGAAGAATGTCTCATGTTTTTTTCTGTGCATGAAACATATAAATTAAGGGGTTTTAGTAGAAGGGTCCAGAATTCAGTTTTGAATGTAAATCAATATCTTCTGAACCTCCGAGTGTCAAAAGATGGGGAAGCAAACAAAAGAAGCACGTAAGTTAACAACAAGCAGCAGATACAGAGCATCACTGTGTACATATCGTGGAGGGCAAGAAGAGAGATCTCTGAGGTGTCTTTGCAGATGCTCCTGGCAAGGTCCTCACATGTATAAGGTGTGCCATGAAATAAAACAGGAAGCAACATGTCTTACGTGGATGTATGCAATGAAGAAGAAGACCAGTGCATTACAGGAATATCAACCACCTGAAAAATAGATAAAGTAGAAAACCTCCAGGATGGATGTTAAAGGAAAAACAAGTACACAGGAAAGGGGTCCAAATCCTGCTCAAGACTAGTCACATCTCTAACCCATGGAATCTTTGCCTCCCTGAAGTAAAGTGGAATATTATGTGTCCCTCATGGGTACCTAATCTGGTAGCTGCATAGAATTGCTAATGAATGGTATATTTGACCTGCTTGAAAGCCCCTTCCCCTACAAAGGATGTGCATGTGGAAAAGGTAGCTGAGATCATTATAATTTTGCAAATGGCTGATAAGCATAACTGTTACTGCTTAAAAGGACTACTGTGCACCTCTTTTCAGCACACGAAAGCTTTCTAGCCTTGCTGTATCCAGAGTGGAACTTGGGATGCGAAACCACAGACTCAAATATGAGTCAGTGGGAATTTGTTAGAGCAGTACAGCTTTAGTCTGCTTTTACAAAACAGGGAAGCTCGGTGCCATGATTAAGTGAAGAGACAGGCTATATTATGTAAAGGAAATCTTGGAAGAATATATTGTTGAAAGAGAGTTTCTCTTCTGGGGAACAATTAGATAACAACTTTGCAGGAACAATTACTAATTTTTAAAAGGCACACTTTCTACAGTGGACCCTGCCAAATGAAGGAATATTGCACAGCTATTACTGCTGACAAGCATATTCATCAGCTTTAAATCTAACCTGCTTAAACTTTTTTAAAACATTTGAGTAAATATTTTGCCTTTATGGCAAAGGAAGTAATAATGCTGCCACATTTCACCCACTGTCTGCATATAACTCTGGAAATGGTGCTCAGCTCTCACCTTCAGCACTCTCTGTGCCTTACCCTGTCCTATGATGAGACTGCACTTCATGGCAAATTTAGTGTGGCTGCTTTATGATATACATAGTAACAAAGAAACCTGCTACAGTTTTTAAAAAAGTAAAAACACATTCATGTTTTGCCTATTATTGTACTTCCTTCCACTATTTCCTATCTGGTAGCTGCAGCAGAAACTCTTAGAGGTAGAATTTACAATATGACAATCCATCAAGGCTACAAAAAATCCCGAATAATCTGTAGCAAATCAACGACTTCCATATCATCAGCAAAGAAGGTGGTTCAGACTTGTTGAACCCTAGTTATTATAGGCTTGAACAACTCCTGATATAGAGGAGAGATATGCATGATTATGCAGGCAAGCACAAGTTAAGTAAAGCTGACTCCTGCTCACTGCAAATCTAATTGACAATTTTGTTGCCCTTCTCTGGCTATTTAAGAAGAGTGGTGAGGTCAATGGTAATGACATGTCTCATGGTTGGAAAATGCCACCCACTTGGTTTCTTTTTACAAGGCATTGATTTCAAACTTCTAAGCTCACCTTTGTTACAAGGAACGAAGAATTTTAAAAAGCCTTGTGGAGTGAATTTTCTGCTTGTGAAAGGTGACTAGCTGACAACGGCAGAGACTGTATTGCTCTGTTTTCACAGAGGAGATGCTGTACCTTTGCATTCCTTCTTTCAATATTATACTGGCAATTCATGGTCTGCTTCCTCATGTTTTTATATGTACTTCAAACTTCATCTTGTAGGGTCATTCCTGGGATAAAATTTTTACACCTTAGACTAAGTCTGCAGACTTATTAAAAAGACTCAAATTAATGACATTTCCCAGTATTGTCATAAGATGTTTTTAATATTGTTCATTTTAAAGAAATAGAAATATAGCTTTCTTGTTGTGATCATCATGATTAACAAAAATAGCAGAAGCAGAATAGAAACAACATTTTTACTCCGTGCCCTGACACTTTGATTCAGATGGCATTCAAATACTTTCAAAACTTACTGATTAAAAACCTGATTTTTTTTAAACACTGATTATTTGCAACCTTCTAGTGTACCAGAGCTCTTCAAAGAGCACTAGCCAGTTTATGAGAAGTGGTGAGAAACTTCTCAAAGTATATATATAGTGTATTTCTCCTCAAAATATATGTTTTAAAAACATTTAGTTATGTAGAACTCTTTTACTGAAACTTGATTTAGCTCCCACCTGTAACGCCTATATTTAGGTGTGGAGAAATATACAATTATGTGTGAGCTAAATGTCTGCCAAAGCAATTGATAGAATCTTAAAAGTGACCAAAAGCAAACATTGACAAAACATTACTGTCTAGGCCTCAGCCTATTTGAGACAGTCTCATGTACTGTCATACAAGGCAAAGAACCTGTGGCAAACACACTTTCCTTGAGTGTCAGACACTGGATGGAGAGGTCAAGACATTTCAAATGGTACTAGTTATCTCTGGTCTGGTACAGAATTGAGCTATTTTGAAATCTTTTTGAGTAGTTCTCCATTGCCTACAAGAAAAAGTCAGACAGATCCTTTAAATAATGACATCTACATTTAGACGAATAAATTCAAATGTACACCATCTGAAAATCATCCATTCATGATCTGCAAGAAGTTCAGAACCATTTCTGGGCCCAGTTAGCAAATATGCCTGTTTGCACTAAGTATAATGAAATGTGAGAGGCGTCACACAGCCTCTCACCTTAGTTCCCTGGCCGTGACATAAAGTAAGATTTCCTTCTCACCTAAAGACTCACAAAAGTGAAACTTATGCCCATTGTTTGGTCTATGCATCACATTGAGTAATCCCATACTCCATCTATAGTCAGTGAAGGTGCTACAAGTAGTGCAAAAAGTTATTCTTTTTATAGAAGCATTGAAGACCTGTCTGCTTCTCCCCATCCTATGACAAATATAGGAAATTAGTTGTAGCATCTTTGCCTAATACCTTATGATTGATACCTGGACTTCAGTAAGGCCTCTGACAGTCTCCCACTAAAGCCTCACAGCCAAGCCATTGATGCATGAATTGCATCAGCAGTGAGGTGAGTTGAAAACTGAGTGAACCAAGCCTGGAGGGTGGTGATCAGAGGCACGAGTTTAGTTGGAGGCCAGTAATTAGCAGTGTATGCCAGGAATCAATATCGGTTCCAGTCTTGTTCAGCATCATCATCATTAAGGGCCTGGATGATGCATAAGAGTGTGCCTTCAGCAGGATTTCAGATGACACAAAACTGAGAGGAGCTGCTGTTACACATGGGCCATGCTACCCTCCAGAGGGACCTCAGCAGAGTGGTGGAATTGGCAGGACAGGAACCTTAGCAAAGTTCATCAAGGAGAAGTTGCAAAGCCCTGCATCTGGGGAGAAATAACCCCATGCATCAGTGTGTGCTGGGAGCCATACAACTGGAAAGAAGCTTGGAGAAAAGGACCAGGGGGTCCTACTGGGCACAATGTTCACATGAACTAGCACTATGCCCTTGGTGCAAAGAAGGTGAATGACATCTTGGTCTGTATTAGGTTAAGAATTCCCAGCAAGTTGAGTGAGGTGATCCTTTCCCTCTGCTCAGCACTGGTGAGCCCACACCTGGAATGCTGTGGCCATTTCTGAGCTCTTCAGTTCAAGAGAAACATGGAGATAGTCTAGAGAAGGTGCACTTAGATGGAGTACCTCACAAGTGAGGAAAGGCTTAGAGAGCTGAGACTGTTTAGCCTGAAAGAGAGAGGCCTCAGGGGGGATCTTACCAATGTTTATAGATACCTGAAAGAGGTATAAAGGGGATCCAGCCTCTTTGCAGTGGTGTACAGTGGTACCTCTCAACAAGAGACAATAAGCACAAACTGAAACACAGGAGGTTCTAGCTGAACACCAGGAAAGGTTTTTTACTTTCATGGTGACTGAGCCTTGGCACAGGCTGCCCAGAGAGGCTGTGGAGTCTCTGTCTTTAGAGATAATCAAAAGCTCTCTGGACATAATTTTGGGTAACTAGCTCTAGGTGTCTCTGCTTGAGCAAAGGTTTTGGACATGACCTTCAGAGCAACCTTCCAACCTCAACTATTCTGCAGTTCTCTCATTAGAACATTCATTAAAGACGTGAACAACTTGGATTCAAGCCTTCCCCTCTGATTTCAAGTAAGGAAATTGGACCTTCCAGATGTGAATAAACTCCTATCTAGGCAAGATTTTGAGGTTCTGCATTGCAGGGTTAGTTACAAAGCCTTGTATATGCTTTAAATACCACGGCCAAGGTTGCAGGGAGATGCACACAGGTCTTTTAACAGTGCACTATTTCCTTGTTGAATCACACCTCTTTATTCTGTGCCTTTTGAAGCATGGAGGTGCTAATAACTTTATATTAATAAACCCACTCACAAGATTTCCTATATAAAGTGCTCCACTTCACTTGTACTGAATAAAGGGAAGGTGCTTATCTGCACTGCCATGGGGAAAGAACTGTGACTCAAGTTTGTAATCATTCCCTTGAATTTCTCTTTTGTTCTGCTTTTTTTAGAGCTTAAACCAGCCTTTCCAGCTCACGACCAGTGAAGTCCTGAGAAGACAAATTCCCAAATCATTCCAATCCTGTCCCTGTAGTTGAAGGCAAATAAAAAATCAGTTCTGAAGTGTCTTAAGTAACTACCCAGGCAAGATAAAAAGGTGCTCTGCCC
Organism: Certhia americana; assembly: GCA_018697195.1. Classification (NCBI taxonomy): domain Eukaryota; kingdom Metazoa; phylum Chordata; class Aves; order Passeriformes; family Certhiidae; genus Certhia; species Certhia americana. Next base: position 65,592,165 of record CM031857.1, on the reverse strand, counting down.
ATTTTATTCACTGTGTGTTTCCACAGCATGCAAAATATCTCTTTATTTTAATATTGTAAAGAAAGCAACACATGACAGATAAGGTTTCATTTTGATTCTTAACTCCAATGAAAATGGTCTCCTGTGGGTACTGGGCAAATTAGCAAACATTTAATTGAAGCACAGCTCAGAATGTAGACGTGCCCATAAGCACCTAGAAAAATTTAGGTGCCTCCAGGGTTCTGTGCCAGGTGAGGAGGAGTTATAACACAGAATAATAGAATGCTTGTATTTGCAGTTCTGCCAACTCTTCTTGCACTTGAAATGCTGGCCCTGAGGTCATCTGAATATGCTCAGATTTAATTTTAAACAGAAAGAGGAAGTTTCTGGAATTGAACAGGAACTTGATATCAAGAATTTTAAAGACATAAAACCAAAGCAAAAAGAGAGATAGAATTTGTATGCAAACAGAGATTTGCATGAGAGAGAGAGATTTGTATGCATGTGTAAATGTCTTACACACACACACATATATACATACATATGTATATATATATACACACACATAGCTGAAACCTAGCTCCATCTTATTAAGTTAGTCCTTGTTTTCTTTAAGGCCTTTGCTCATGACCATTTACAGCATGGGCTGATAAAACTGTTTCTATCGATCTTTTTGGTAGACATATATATATATATATTTTTTCTTTTTTCTTCAGGAATGAACTGCAACCCATAAAACAATTAGATGTTACCTTAAGAAAACTGTGAAAATAGTTCTCCAAATTGCATTTCCCTGATGCAATAGACAGATGTGTGTTTGGTTTTACTGATGTGAGCATCAAAAACTACAGGACTGTCGGTATTATAAGAAGCGGCTTGTTCAAACTTTCATCGTTGGAGTCTCTCAGAACCTCATGTAACTTCAGCAAATAAAACCTAGGCTGTGCATTTACCAAAATGAAAAAAATATATAGTCTACACGCATTATTTTATTGTTTAAATGGTTCTCATTCATGTTTCATTTCAATAATATTTCCCCAGCTTGTAAAGCTTATGTTACATTGAGCTCCTCTTTAAATTCACAATGCATAAAACTGCCAGGTGGCCTAATAACAGAGTGCATTAACAGATTGAACTATAAATCAGATGGTTGTGTTCACATACTGTAAAAACACCACCATTTTCTTTCGGATCTGAGTTTGTACACAGATTCCTCAGAGAATATGATTGCTCTCAAATATTAAAAAAGCCCATATAGCTCAATTTTAACATCAAGATTGATTTTATATTTCAAACATAAAATTGTTCTCTTCAATCCTACAAGAAAATGTACACAAAATGTGATCTAGTTTTGACAGAGGAAAGAAAGGAATGGAAAAGAGGAGGGAGTTTGAATGTTTTCACCGATGCCAGAGTAAGAATGTGACTAAACTGAAAGTACAACTTGCAGCCCTTGTTACCACTGAAAAATATATGACCTAGAAGAACTGAACCTCTAAAAAGCGGTAGCAATCATAGCTTACAAATATTCTGCTGAGGGATGGGTAATATTTTCTCATTAATGCATTGACTGGCTTCTTAAAGGAACATTTTCAGTGAGTTTCATTTTGGTTTCTCTTCTAAGACAAAGTAAATTTATTTCTGTGAGACTAGAAACACCAAATAATTTGAAAGGGGTATGATTTCATTTTAGAAACCTATAAGAATAGCAAGAGGCTGGTATTTGTGGTATTTGTACATCTGTGTTTATATATATATAAAAACCCACATATATACATAAAAAAATTTTAAGCAGAAATTATATTTTTCTGATTTTTTTTCCAAGAGAGGCAAAATAAAAATGAAATGTAGCAGTTGAAGTTCATAACATCATAGGACAATTCATGTTTCAGGGGAATTCAGGAGGTCATTTAGTAGAATCTTCTACTTAAAACAGGGTCAGCTCTGATCAGATCAGACTGGGTCAATCTCAGGTCTTGATGCATTCAAAACAATGACTACACCATCTATTTTTCAGCATCTACCAATTACAATTGGTACATTTATGGCTAAAGTACTATCTAGGATCATTTCAATTGCTAATATCTGAGTAAGATTGCAAAATTTTACCTCAAGGAGCTTGCAATCTTAGAAAAACATGTATATAGGAGTAGCAATGAATATATGGTTAGCATTTATGGACCAAGCCATGTTATTTACCTCTTATGAGAGGAAATATTTAGAAAAATAAAGCAGTCCCAATCTCATTCAATATGAGAAAATGATTTTTGTCAAGTGAGTGAAAACTATAAATCTATACCCTAAAGGCACCCATCAAGCAGAGTTTTGTCAGAAGTAGGGCACCAGAAAATAAATAACGACTATTCAGATAGTGGTGAAAGAGAATAGCAGCAGGATGTTAAGATACTGTCTGAATTTTATCTTTGTGTACAGTGATATATCTTCGTATGTGCCTGCACATGCAGGAAAGACTGGATGGAAAAAGAAAAAAAAGTTCACAATGCTGGTATGGCTCTTAGAAAACCAGCTGTTATCATTTCCTAGTGTTTAGGGGCATGTCTAAGCTCTGGGTCAAAAACTATGGATAAAATATTAAAAACATCCAAATGATTTAAACACAATATCATGATTTAAAGTATAAAAAAGTTTACTTAATAAGTATTTCAATGTTACCTAGAAAGTATAAGGTTTCTTATTGGGCTTAAAAGAGAATGGAATTAAAAATAAGGAATCATTTTAGGTAGTAAATTTTTTGGACATAGATGACCAGTTTGATCCTCACAATCCTGAAATGCTACCTCAACTTATTTGTCCCATGAGAATATTTGCATCCCTCAAACATTTTTTCAGAAGGTATAAATGTGCATTACATTGCTGAAGGTAAAATTAAACTCCAAAATTTACAGCATAAAAGTACAACATTGAAGGTGCTCCTACTGGTGCTCCTACTGGTAAAGATTTTTCTAGACAAAAGGAAGTTAATGCTGTTCATCCTGTGAACGTAGATAAGAAATCAAGAATGGGATTCACCTAATTCTACCCTAGACATTTAAAAATTATTTTCTTAAAATACATGTACACAATCAAATAACTTAGCTTCTTAGTTCATTCTTGAGTCTCAGTTCCTAAGTCTATTTATTGTTTCACTCCTAGGCTGTTTGATTTGGTTTCTTTGTTCTCCCCAAAGTAAAACAGGCTTGGTTTTGTTGATGGTTTGTGCCAATAGTCATTCACAAAAGACAGGATAGGCAAAACTGAGCCAGCCTTGCCTTTCTCTGCCATATATAGCTCCAAAACTCTTTCTCAAACATGGCTTTACATCCTCCAGTCAGGCCTCAGGGTATGAAATAGTTACCCTCAGTTTTGTGTTATAAACACATAATAGTAAGCTGCAACACCAGTTTCACATGATTTCAAACTCTTTGAAATAGATGAAACAAAAATACAACAAAAATGTTCCAGTTTCGTGGGGACAATAGATAGAGATAGGGGTCACCTGTTACAAAGTGCATTGTGGATGGAAACCAGCTGCTTCAAGTGAGCCTACCCACAAGTGTGAAAGAGTACCTCCTGAAAATGAACGACTGAAAAAAACCAGTCACCAACAGAATCCTCAGGGGCAGACTTGAATGTTATTAGGTCTACATATAGCACTGGCCTCAGTTACTAATTCTGGCTTTCATTATTCTCTGTGGACTTTAAACTGATCACTTTAGACTTAAGCAATTAAACTGTAAATGCCTGAGATGAATGAGATAATAAACATCACCAGTGTATATGTTGACAATACAAGGAGTTGAGAATACAATAAACTTTAAGAATTAAAAAATGTATTTAAGATGAGAAGAATTACATAATTAGTAAAAAGTTTCGAAATGGCTTAGAAGAAACAGGTGGCAAAGCAAATAAGAGATGCAGACAAACACAGAACTGCTGACTTGGGGACTGTCCTTGCAACAAGCTGTTGATTTACATTCTCTAAACCCAGAAGCTTTATTTAATTTAGCAGTTCATCCTGTTCTGGTCTCTAGTGTCTTCCTCAATCTACTCAAAGGCATTTTTCTACAAACATTACATTTTAAATAAGTATTTCAAAATCCACTGTGCTGGTTGAGCACAGGCTAGGGAAGGGACTCTGTTGCTCACTGTACTTCATTTTTCTGAGAAAGAAAATTATTAGGGAACTGGGGTGCATGTCTATGCTTTGGATAGACTAATGGAACAGACAAATGCAGAGACACTGCCATGAAAAAAAATATAAATCTGGTTTTGACCCAAAGATCCTGGCTTAAAAGGAGACACCAGGGGCCCAAGGAATTTAACTAAGTGATCATAATACAACCACCAAACTGGGAAGTTGAGTAATTGTTTGTATAGCTACCCCATAGATTCACACCTGCCTGCCAAAGCATTGCAATTTAAAAGCTTTTACTCTCCCAAGGTCAGTTGTGGTTAGTTCTCTTGTTGGGACCCTGGAGCATGGGTTGGAACAGCACAAATGAGTCAGGCCTATAATATGCAGACTTCAGCTCTTTACCATCTGACTGTACATTGTTGAAGTCTCTGCTTTGATTTTTAAACAGAGAACACTCCTACATATAGAAGAAATCCAGGTAAAGAACTCCTAACAATTAGAAGCACTCCTTAAAATAAATTCATGATAACCTCAGAATGGTGATAAGGTGGTACTACTCTCCCTGTTACAACAGCTTTTTCCCTATTCTTATAACGTCTTACATACCTGTAGCTTTTCCCAATAATATAGGGAAGAAAAATTAATGTTGAAAAAGTATCTTAAAACACACAACAGCAGATATTTATAGTTATAAGTGTTACAAAGTGATGCCCTTTAGTAATGGCACCACATTACATTTAAATAATGATGATCATAAGAAAGCTTAGAACAAGGAAGCACAAAGGAATGACGTTGAGCTAATGACTGCAATTTGCCACTGCTCAAGCCTTTGTAGGATTTATTTCTTCATTTCAATTTGCATTTCTACAGTAACAAAAAGTATTTATCTCAGCACACGTACCTCAGGAAATTATTTTAAAATCCGGTTAATCTGCCTACTCAACCAGCATCCTCAGCATATGCTACAGGATAATTGTGAAACTCAAACAGTTCTCATTCTCTGATGCTACTCAGTTCTAATCTCTTCCTCTTGGTGCCCAGAAGTCCTTGACCTTTCATTTTTTCAAAAACAGCTAGTGCTAGAACACACTAAAAAATTCAGAGAATATCAATCACAGCAGGCATGCTGAGTTTGTTGTCCCCCAAAACAGATAAAATGTCCATGGAAAAATTAGACAATATAACAATGACACAAGTTGGGTATCCATCCCCTCCCATTTCCAGAGTTTTGAGGCGTAATGTCTTACTCCATGTTTAGCACTGCAGCACCCAAGGCACACAAATTAATGATGCAACCATAAAGCTTTCCGAGGTGGTCGCCCAAACATATTTTTGTTTCTTTTGCTTACTGTTTTCAGCTAATGTATTCTTGATATCAAACATTCAATGCAAGTATTTATTCAGCTTAATTTGATTTCTTATTATGTCCCACTCTTTTGTCAATAGTGCTTTTGGAGACAATATCTTCAATGCTCTGCACAGTAAAATTCTTACTGTTGATGTCTTGATAGAAGTTGGGATATTGATGGCAAATGGTGGGTATTGATCTAAATTTGTTTCTTGCCTGTACCAAGTCAAAAATGTAGTAGACAGACAGTAGACAGCTTCTAGTGCTGCATTGTGCTGTAGTGTTCTGGGCTGGAATGACTTTTTATTGCTGAACCACAGAAAAAATGATCTAGAGCTTACCATGGATATTTTATTGATATTCATGATCTATTCTCAAGTAAATCTCTGATTTCATGGAGACGTTGTAGCTTATAAAAATCTCATAAGATAGGAAGAACAAGGATTTCAGTAAGAGGATCTGTGAGGGTATGAAGTTTTATTTGCTCTCTAGATATGCAAAGATCTATGCACCCACAGCAAATCACAGCAAGTGAGAGCTGAAGAATTCTTTTTGTACCACCATCAACCAGGAGCAAAGTCAACAGGATGCAAAACATGGTTCTAAATATGCAAGCAAAGGTTGATACAGAAAAGAAGTGTCACAAATGTATAGAACAACTCAACAGGTCGCATTGGAAATACTTAATTCTGTGATTTTATGCAGAAACAACATGTTCATGATAAGCATAAAGAAAGGGGGAAAGAAATGTTTTAAAGAGGTAACTTAAAATCAGAAAGCCTACTTCATACAGTCTACTGGATCATGCAACATTCCTGAACAAACTTTTAAGCCAAGCCTAGAGCTTGTGCCTCTGTTGATAATGAAGGAGTTACAAGAAATTTACACAGAGATGAGGAAAGCTGACAGGAGAAATACAACTGGATTTTCTAGGAAGCAACAAAATGAAACACAGACAGTGAAAGGAGAGAAGCAAAAGATTACGGAGAGGCAAGAATCAGCAGATAACAATCTAACAAGAGAAAAGAAACTTGTTTATTAGTAGTGTTAACACTTCAAAATCAACATGTAGGGGGAAGAGCAATATCAACATTCTACTAAAACTGTCATGACTGAAACCAGAAGTGGTCCCTTTCAGTCAGAGGCTAGGGAAGTTTTAGGGCAGTGATGCAAATAGTATGCTGTAAATGTCAAATATTAAATATCAAATTATGAAAACTTTGCTTAGGGGAAAAGTGTAAGAACATATAAAAAACTTTGAAAGTCACAAGCCTGTAGAAACAGAAGAAAAAAGTACCAAAATTGTATAGATAGGATCTACAGTAGACTTATTTAGTAAATTATGCAATAACGACTGTTCACAAAGACATATGGACAGTAATCTGTTATGATCCCAAATTTCAGAAAAAAGAACCTATCAAACCATCACCCCACCTACCTAGTTAGTCATTGGGAAGAAATGTTATTACATAACCGATTGAACAACCTGCCATCTCTGCAGGAAATACTACTAGCAGAATAAAATAAGTTTTCAAAAGTGGGCAATGTGCAACTGAAGAGATTTTCATTCTAGAATGTCATCCTATGTTCCTCCATTTTTTCCCTTAGTAGCCTCCTGTTTAATTTTTTGGGGGTGGTGCATACGTTATGAGATCTTTGAGAGAAGAGAGTATAAAGAGAACTAAGTATAAACACCTGTACAGAGTAGTCTATTCTGGTTTCCAGTAAATGGTGAGAAATTTGCAAATTTAGCCAGATTATTTTGAAGTTATGTCTAAAATATGAGATTCTGTTTCTCCATAGTTTCTCTCCTTTGATTGTGACAGGTGATCAAGGCAGACATAACACATGTAGATCTTAAATGCCTAAATTAGAAAGATTAAACCCACTCAAGTCCCTGGTTTATATTTTTTTAGCACTAACAGTGCAGTTCTGATGTATTCTTAGGGCTTCTGGGCCTCGTGCAATACATCTAACTGAACAGAATTCAACAGGCCAACAAATCAATGGCAAGGTCAAAGCAATAAGTTAGGGAAGCATTGTTTGCACAGACTTTTGAAAGGCCAGGTGGGAAGAAAAAGCAGTGGTTGACAGATGAAAAGAAAATCATAGATTCATCTCCTCTATGTCTTTTTACCTCTGGGTGAGACCCTTGCAGTAATCATTATTGAAATTTATCTTTTATTCTGCCAGTTTGAACTTATCAAAGAGTACAATGGCATAATTCTCTGTAGTTTTCACTTGGACTCTGAAAAAAAAAAAATCAGTTAATTTTTTTACATTAGATTGGCTCTTTCTGGGCAAAGAAGTCCTTTTGAATCACACTAGGATAGTATGTCCTGTCTGATGCTTCATTGCAGTATCTGGTAGGATTAGACTGTGACATTTGTAGTGATTAATCTCAAACAGATGAGAAGCTGGCACAGGTGGTTTTCTGCACAATTGATGGGCAGCTTAAGGTTCTTGGCTTTAAATGGTTTGGATTTTTTTCGCATATTCACATATTTTGGTACTGTCTTCATTATTTTTAAAAGGAACATTGTTGAGTTTTTTTCATTATCCACTGAGTTATCTATATTTTGTTAATCCAATTGTTTGTGTTCACATTATTTTTCTATATGTTGATCTATTAATAGTGGAATCTGCAGTATTCTGCAAGAAGCCTACTTTTTCTGTTGAAACAGAGATTTCAGACTGTTAGGAAAATGCCAAAATAAAGCTATAAATATGACTCATTGAATAATCTTTGACCCAGTGGAGATTTATATGAATTCCTGTATCACTGCTTTAACATACTGTCTTAAATACTAAATTGAATATTCTGAATATTTCTAGTGACTGGTGTTGCACAAGAGACAACGTCACAGAGGTGTGATTGTTAATGCCTTTCTTTATCTCTAATAAACTCTGTCGTGACCATTAATGAATTGGCTCTAATGCAGATGTCTATAAGAGATTGCTGAATGCATGTTATTAACCATTGTGACCTGCACTGTATCCGGTCACCCTAAGTATTTCTTTCTTTCACAAGCACTACAGGTTGCAACAAAATACAGTCCCTCTTTAAAAGGTCAGCACAGTGGAAAGTCACTGGAGTCAGACTGGAATAACTGCACAAGCCAGCCTGGCTGAACTTGTTTTGTCTGAATGGAAATCAAATCTCTATCTTCATATAAACTTTTGTGCTTGCTTAGCCTTGTTTTAAAAACAACACCTTCTAGAAGCTGGGATCAAATCCAACTTTACACAATTTAAAGATGAACTACATAAATATTACTTAGCATGAAGATGAAAAGTAGGATTACACTTCTAACAGTGAATGTATTTATCCCAAAATATTGCTCAATAACATAACCACAACAGCCATTATTTTAATTAAAAATACCTTCTAATCACTATGTGTTTTGGAATAAGGAAAGAAAATCTTTGCCACAGATATACATGGATGCACAGAGTACAGCTATCTTCAGGAAGAAGAAAATGATGCTGTTATTGCTGGTTATTCATGAGCTTTAACATGTAAAAAGCATTGTATGTTTGTACTGGAAAAAAGGAGCAAAATTTTATCTTCAATGGGTTTTTTTAATAATATCTAATATTAATAAAAATAACCTCCATTTCAACTAAGAGCTTGGGTTATAGACCAGGGCCTTACAACAAATCAGTCTCAATGGGTCAGGTTAGGTATCTAAAACTTCAAATTGTTTCTCACACTAAAACCAAATAGTGTTAGAACAATCCGAGGTGTTTTTATTGCATTTGGAAATGTTCTGATGTTAAGGATTCCGCTTAAGATTTAGTTCAGCTATAACCTAGGCTATAATTAAGTCTTCTCTGTTAATACCAAACATGATGAAAACTTGATTATTTCTCCTTATTTACACTGTATGATGAGATGCTCAGCAATGAAAGCATTAAATCACCTCTCTCAATAAACTTTATATGAATTAGAAGTTAGTTTTTAAAACACTATGTAGAGTGCATCAGAGAGAAGGCTAAGAACTGGGTAGCTGAAATAGGAAAGAAAACCAACCTTTAAGTGTCTTCTCTTTCATGTTAATAATATCGAACTTAGTGAGTTCTTTCCAATGTTTTACTTGCAGAGCAAATATTTTCTCTTTCAGTTATTGAACTCATGGTGTGATGTCAGCTAACAGCACCTTCAATTTCTTTAACTAATGAATAAAGATCACCAGGGAAGTGATGAACTACTACAAAGTTATAAAGGAAGGTGAAACAAATGAGTTTTTACTTATAATTCAGAGATTATTTTCTCGGTTCTTTTGAAGATGAGCAATACAGGTTTGATTATGGCAGATGCAAGTACATTGAGACAGACATTTATATGTCTAAGAAAGATTCCATGTTATTTTAGTAACACAATATGGTAAAATTCAACTGATCTGTCTGGAGAATACTTGCAGTCTAGTACTACACAGAAAATGAAAATGTTCAGGGAACCTGGCTTCTGTTTTTATTTTTGTTCCTTTAACAAGTATCAACAATTCAGAGGGAAATTTAAAGTGTTACTGAATTTATCACTAACACAGCACTTACAGTTTCAGCAGCACTCTGTTGTGTGTTTCCCTTCCTGGTAAGGATCTAAATACAGTTGTCAATGGACTTGACAACTTTAACCACGATGAAGTTTCACAGAGAACCATCTACACTGATTTAGAAACCTAATAGTAGCTGATACCCCAGTAGCCTAGCTACTGCCTTAGAGTCTCCTTGTGGAAGCCAAAAGCAGAATATAGAAAAAAATTAAAGTGAAATAATCATGTCCTGGGGGTGATACCAAGTGTTGTTGATTCAACTTGTCACATACTCCAGGGATGGAATGTTCTCCTCTTGATTTGCTCTCAGCTGTTTATTTGCCTCCCTGCAAATTAAAAAAAAAAAAAAAAATATCAAGGGGATTACTAAATTGCAAATTTGCATAATTGTTAGGGATGGATTAGGAGAGATGTCATTATAAATTGGCATTTGTGGGGTCCTTGCCTTTAAGTGCATGGCTATTCCAGAATTATATTTTAAGTGTCATTGCCTCTGTTGACATTGAAAAGCAATATTGTATTGGACCCAATGTTTAGGTGTCTGTTTTGGAGCACTACAGAAGCACTGATGTCCTGGTCTCTGCACTACTTTGCTGATGTCCTGGTCTCTGCAAAGTAGTTTTAGCACTGCTTTGTGTGAAATATTGTTGAAGGCAGCAAATAGGAACACTGCCTCACCTAGCTTCTGCAGTTCTATAAAGGACCCCTAAAACTGGGATTCACCAATTTGTGTGTATTTGAACATATCTTGATGTTTTCTATGATCTGGCAAATCTATCTGGTTTAGGATTGGTTAAATTTAGGATGTGTTAAGTACTAAGTACTTCAGTTAAAAAAGAAAAAAAGCCTACCAAATTTAAATACCTTTTCCCTTCCCCTTCCCCTTCCCCTTCCCCTTTCCCTTCCCCTTCCCCTTTCCCTTTCCCTTTCCCTTTCCCTTTCCCTTTCCCTTTCCCTT
>CM031857.1:65484701-65581179 GCA_018697195.1 Certhia americana | reverse complement strand
CTTTCCCTTTCCCTTTCCCTTTCCCTTTCCCTTTCCCTTTCCCTTTCTTTTCTTTTCACCAGAATATCTTAAACATCTATGTGACAATCTGAATCAATATCAGTTCTTCTCCTTACTTTCCTGTTAATCATTGTTTCAGAAATCTTTGTTGAAAATTTTTTTGTGTGATGCACTGTCATTTCATCTTGGTATAATTGAGAGGAACATATTCAATGCCAAAAGAAATCTATTTAAGAGATGATTAATCATTAATGCATGATATCAAATAACTTTGTTCAATGTTATATGTCCTAATGTAATCTTTTCCAGATATATCCTAGTTTTATCTCGCATTGATTCAAAAGGAATGTATCTAGTTCTATAAATCACAGTTCATACTCTGAATATGCTGTTCATTCTAGAAATAACATGGTATAAAATTCTCTACTTATTCCCAGAGATTAATTTTTCAACCATTTATCTAACTGTTTGTTGTGGGGGTTCTCATGCCAAAGTCCCTTTTTGCTATTTTGGACTTTCTTATGTAAAGCAGGCATTTATTTTAAAAATATATATAAGGTCCTTGGTTAATATCAATTTCATCACAGAGGTTATGTATATTTACAGAAAAGGAAGCTTTTCCAGACTGTTGAAGTAATGAGAATATGTCTAGGAAAAAACAAAGAGTAAACAAGCAGAACTGAAGACCAAGAAACAAGAGCCTGAAACTGGAAGAAAATAAGGATAAATATAAAAATGCCTTTAACAAAACACATATGAATCTAAATATTAACATTAGATGTTTTTTGATGGATTGATGCCACAATGCTGAAATTTGACATATTCCTTATAAAAAATAATGATATCCTTGAAATATACCTTTTCAGGTTGAAATAGCCTGTACAAAGTCTACAGATTCAGGACTACATTTTTCAAAATAGCCATTTTGTAGCCTTCAGTTAACTCCCTCAAAATGTTTCTAGAAAACACAGACAGCTAGGTGAGATCCCAGGCTAGACAGTAACACTACTGATAGAATTCAAAGAGAAGGACAAGAGAATTCTTCCAAGGGCCAAATTTTAATGATAGAAAAATAAGCTGGAATTTGTTTGAAGTTAAAGTCTGGCTGAAAGGTATCAGCAAATAAAATTCTTCACCAATTTTTTTTCAATAAAAATTCTGTGTTAAGCAGAAGTTGTCCATAGACATTCTAGCAACATTACAATACAACCAGTCAACTCCTACGAGTACAATAATGCACATATGTACTGCAATGTGTGCAGTCAAAGGAATGGTTTGCAGTCAGGCATTTTATCCATAATTAGAAGTAAGTCAAAATAGAAGAAGGAAGAAATTAAGCAAATAACAGAATGAGGCTCTTTATAAAAAGTTAAATTTTCACACAGCTAGAGACTGCACAACAGTGCAGATGTATACAGACAGTGGGTATGGAGTGTGTAGTTTGATCTTCAGCATTTCACTGCTTAAGTATTAACCATGCAGTATCAAAGGTCCTGTTTTCTTTCTTTTTTTTTTTCCCAGGTTGACAAGCTACTTACTCTAAGAAACCTTACTTCTCTAAAGGGAAGATCAAGGAGATAAATATGTTCTTTTCCCTCCTGTAACCTAGGGTTCCTGAAACATGTTCTTCTTAGAACAAGAACCAAAATACAAATTTAGGGTAAACCTTATCTTGTGGTAAATCAAACACTCTTATTTTGACCATAAAATCAGAAATGAGGGCATGCAGAATCAGAGACCATCAGCAACAGAGTGAGTATGTGGCTGTAGGGTATGAGGACCTGGAGACCTTTAGGAGAAAATGGGAATATAGTGTCTTTCAGTATGAGCACACAAGAGCAAAACTGTGAATTACAACATTGCTTGAGTTGCTTATTTGAGGAAGTAGATACTGAGTCAAAACTTGAAAATTTTCTTGGTTTGGTACTTTTAAAGAACTACCTGACATGACATAAATGCAACTTTTCTATCCAGGGTTCAGCATTATCAACCTGACCTTGATGACTATCTGATTAAGCCACATGCTATTATTAACATTCATCCACTTCCATAAACCTCCTTTCTGTGTGACTTTTCTATATCATGTTGAGATACATTTAATCAGTAATGTAATGTATAAGTAGCTTTGTATTGCAGTATAAGTTAGAATAAACACTTCTTTTTTATTTGAACAAATGTTTACATCACTCATAAAATGGCAGAGTTCCTGTACCACTATTACAGAGAAATACCTAATCTATCTTCTGGTGCATTAAATTGTTGCAAAAGAACTGCTTCTTGGTAACAATGACAATACAGTTCCCATAAAAAAACTTCAATATAACATGAATATAGCTCATAAAGAGTATCGAGAAGTTTGAATTTAACTTTGCTTTTTAAGCTAAATTTTGGGGGCATGATAAATCCAGCATCTGAATTAGAGGCCTCATGCATGAACTAATTAAAACATATATATCATCAAATATTTGGCAATTTATTTACAAACTTTATTTTTTCTTTATTTTCCCCTAGCAATGAGGTGTAAGAATGATACTTCACCATGGTTTTGTTTTAATTTGTTGAATATCTTTGACTGATCTTATGTAACTATTGTGTGGTATTATCTTTCTCAATTACCACCATGACATTTTCTCCACAGAATTTCACACATATGCTGCTGTGCTTATAAAAAATGATTAGTGGTTAGTGAAAACAACTGTTTTATTAAAGAAAAAAAGAAACTCCTATAAAAGGAGTTTGGAAGCTGCAGTGAGACTTAGAAGTCAACTAAGCTAACCATGAAGTCTCAGGTTGGTTGTATCATATAATTTTGTGAGTTACAGGCAAAAGTATGTTTTAATAAGTGCAGTGCAGGTGTTTCTTATGCACTTTTCTTGAACAGCTCTTCAATAATGATTTAATACATGCTATAATAAAGGAGCTTATACATGGATCTAATACATTTTATTTTATTGCACTCCACTTTATCTCAACCAATTGCCATCCTACTTTATCTCAACCAATTGCCATCCTACTTTATCTCAAATGACAAAGTATTTTCTGCCTGTAAGCATGATAAAATCATTTCAGTGTTTCAAAGTGATAGTTAAGGAGTTCTAAGAATATAGATATGCTTTCTTTTTCTGTTTCTAGTCAATAAACAAATAATGATCTCTCACTGGTTAGATTACAGTGCATTGCAGCAGTATAACCAGATTGCAATGTCAGCTCTATGCAGAAGGGATGCCCTGCTGAAGGCTAAAAAACTTTATCTCAAAAAGTTCTCCAAACAATATCAAGAAAAGAAATTCTATTGAAATGTTGCCTCCTTCAGAATTTCCTTATTTCCCCCCTTCTTTTTTCCCTTCCCCTTTACATTTCCATTTGGAAGACTTTTATTTCCTAGAATTTGGGGATAGGTCTAGATGATTTTCAGACTCACTCAAATTCTTTCTACCTAACTGTGAAAGAAAATTGCACCTTTTTTCTCTACATGACCTTCCCACAGAGGTAATTTTTATACATAACATTGTTTTCTTCTGTCAAACTATCAATGTGATACTCCTTAACAATGTTTTTTGACATCATTTTTTTGTTTTAAAATCAATAGGGTCATACTTCTGCCTCTTTTGTTTTCACTAGCTAATAACAAATTTGCTTCTAGGTGCTAATGATAGCCAGAGAGCTCAGTAGAGATAAAGCTATGCCCAAATAAGTAAGATAAAAATTCAAAAATATATTCTTTCTTGTTTCTTGTGATAAGAAGGTAAGAATATAAAATTTATGGATTGACTGGCAGCAATTAAAATAAATACTACTTGCATATGAAAATTGTCTTTGCTTAAAGTAAAATTGAAACAGCTTTCTGTTCAATTTCTTCAACTTAAAAAAATTATGTCATATAATTTCCCTCCTGGTCACATCTTTAACTCTCATTCAGGCACTTTCAGCAGTTTACTAGCAGTCATATTCTAGTACTAAATACAACAAACTGGAAGATACCAAGTGCATTTTAATGGTGTGTTATAGACTTTAAATGCACAATTGTTATATTAAGGGTTACATTTTATTTTTACATTATTGCCATATCCAAAGTAAGGGAGAAGGGACATGGGAGCAATAAAATTTTCAAAAAATTTATATTCAGCAATTGAAACATATGTGAATTTCATCACAGCTTAGCTGGGGTTTTTTCTCTTCCATGTGAATATTTACAGCCCATAAGGAAAGAAAACAGGAGTACTAACATACCATAAGCACATCTATCTCATTAATTTTTTGTCCAAATCAAATATAGATAGTCCAAGTAGCTTGAAAGATTCTATTCTAACAAGACTTCCAGCTCACTATTTTTGGTTCCAGTGTATTCATGCTAATATCCTACAATTTTTCTGTCAGTGAGAACTGCTAAAGTGCTTGAACAGGTGAATTTAGTCACCACTATATTAACCCAAGTTCTCTGTGGCAACTCTTTTTCGTGTATTTGCTTTCTCTTATAATGGACAAGAGAAATCTACTTACAAAAAATAATAAAGGGCTTGTATAACATTGAGGATGTGGTGAAGCCACTGGATATAAAATATGACATTTACTAAGAATAACTTACTTCCTAGTAACAGCTTTTACAGTATAGGACAAGTTATATTTACAAAGCATCTCACCTGGTTTAGGATTGTTTAAATTTAGGATTGGATAAATTTATGTTAAATTTCACCTTAAACCTGAAAATAATTTTAATGAGATCTCTTTTGCATTGTGCATTTTAGATTACTTTTGATATCCAGTTTACAAATATTTCACTTTTTTCTTTTCCCTTTGCAGTGTCAAAAAATTGTGCTGGCGTGGAACATACCAGTTGAGTTCTCTGCAGTGGATCTGAATCCAAATAAAACTTAATAAAGCTGTACATGCAGTTGTCAGTAATGCTGGGCAGGACCAATTAAACTAACAGATTCTCATCCTGGACAACAGAAGGCAAGTAAAATTCTACAAGGTTTGTGAAGGAATGTGATAATTTTGACTGACATAAAATTTATGTTGTATGTTTCTGATTTGTTTTCTAATCCTAAAATATATTTACTTTTTCCCAAGAGTTAAATTTTCTTTGTGAGGTCTAATTCCATCAGAATAAGGCTGCCTTTCAATACAAGTAGACTCTTGCCTATGTCAGGGGAAGCAAAAATATTGCCTTCCAATAAAAATGCAGTCTTGTACCAGTAGTTTTGTTTCCAAACCCTGCCTGTACTGATGTCCACAAATGCAGGCTCCCTGTTCATGAGCTTTCATCCCCTATGGGTTGCTGAAGGGGCAGGAGTAGTGCTGGCAGCTCAGGGCTCCGTGGCTACCTGTGAACAGCCAGGACAGATTGGACAGATGGTAGCCAGGGAACTCACCTCCCTGTGCGTTGCTGCCTGTTGGCTAGCAACAAGCTTGCTGGTTACTGTCTTGCAAATAAAATCAGTAATCAATATTTGAAAAGTAAGAAAGATCTCTATTTCTGCCCTAAAGCTGTAGATTTCTTTCCCAAGAAAGGATGGCACACAAACAGCTGGTTCTGTATAAATGAGTGGATAAAGCAGCAGGTACAGAAACAAGCAGCTGTCAGCTGGATTGCTCTAAAGCTGACATGCTTTTGTCAAAACACAGGGCTATTCTGCTAGGGGCTGATATGTTTGAGTGTGTTTGTACTTTATAGTGTCAGTCCTTTTGTTCCCTCAACTTTGCTTTGGATTACCAAATGTGAGAAATGGTGACTCAATTCCCTATTTGACTATGATCAAATTAAAGGAAAGAAAGGAAGTAGGTGGGAAAAAAGTAACAAGACAGGCTGAGGCTGGGAAAGATATCATGGTTGTTACTCGTGGAAGTAGCAATTCCTTCAGCCTTAAAGGATAGGGAGTTCTAGTCTCCCTGAGTTTGAACAACAGCATTTGAAATTACTGTTCATTCTCTAAAGGGAATAAATATTCCACAATGGAGAAGGGGAGTTCACATCTCACATTTCTCACTTTCTTACCTCCTATGCAAGAGTATGTAAAGCTTGGGGAGGAGGAGATTAATAACACCACCTCAATGATCAAAATGGAGTACTAATCATGGACTTTACATGTATCCAGAGTTTTAGCATATCTTGTATTTTAAATTACAGTGTAATCACAGTGTATTGTATTGCACAATATTTTATGTTGGAGGTAAATACTCAACCTTCCACCAATCAGAAAAATAGGTTTGATTTTATTTTTATTTATAGTTTGAATTTACAAACACAGTCAACAACACTGAGAAAATTCTATTATTCACAATAAAATTGTATAGAAGCTGACAGAAATTTAGAAAATTTTAAAATAAATGTTTCTTGCTGTGTCAGTTGTCAAGAACACATTCATATCTCATACAGCAATTTATGCCATAACTGTGGTCATAACAACATCACAGAAAATTTGGAGAAGAGAATTGCTTATAAGCAGAACTATTGCATTCAAGCAGAAAGTACTAATCTCCTGGTTGTTATTAACAATTAATTGATGTGATGTCAGAAAACTGCTTATCAATCTGTAAGAAATAGTAGTATATGGGATCTGTCCTGTAAGACCAAAAAGACACAGGAAAACCAAGATTCCCTGGGTAATCCAGTAGTACATAGCCATCACAGTATATTTCTCTTGCCTTAATTTCCTGTTGTTATTTTGGTTTGTTCATTAGTGATTTTAGATTAGAAGAGTGAGTGTCAAAAGTTTTGGAGTAACTCTTCAGGGTTTTAGATTTTACAGGATAGTTTTCCCAGCCCTCTGAACCTTTTGACTATTCTTGATTCTGGTGAACATTGCAGATACTTATCAATTGACTTAACAGCCTGTAAAAAGGATGTGTTTTGCATTAAAGAAGAAGCTGGAGTAATGAGAAAAAGGCTAAGCAGGAGAAGAAATAATTTCTCAGGCAGATAACAACATATGGTGATTTCTATTGGGAAATGCATGTAAGGATTCAAAGAATGAGTAGTCTCATGTGGCTTTTAAAATTCAATGGCAGCACCAACATCTCTCAGAAAATGGATGTTGAACTGTGTCTCAATGTTTTAATAGAGACAGAACAGCAAAATTGAAAACAATGAAGAGTGTATGGACAACTTTGTAATAGTATTAACCCTGTCCATCATACACTCTGAACATAAAGACTTGTTGGAGAAGGTAAAGAAATGCTACAAAATGATCAAGAGACTAAAGGAAATATTTTAATGGATTTTTCCTGCTCAAAATCTAGTGATGGACACAACCCCAACAATTTTGGGACTACAGATGAAAATACAGTACTGAGTCTCCAGCTCCTGCACATTTTGCTTTGAAGGTAGAGCTCATTCTGATGAGTTCCAGCACCACAGGGGTTGATCTGACTTGTTGCAAACTGAAGCAGAGGAATCTCCACCTCTGTGTGTAGTATTAGCAGTAGTAGGGGCCTGAGTGTTCCTCTTTCTAGTCACTATAGGTTTCCATAGGTTTCCAGTTTCTCAATGATATGAAACGTGGCATAAAAGCTTCCACCCCATTTCCAAAAATATACTTTTTTTTTAACTGAAATGAATAACATTTTCAGAATAGGATATGCCAGATGTAAAAAAAAAACTGATCTCACTGGTAAGGTTATGAAACCTCTTTAAGAGAAATTGTCCTAAATCCGTGTGAGGTTCTAACTACCAAGTGTCCTTTTTTTTTCCATTTTACTTGAGGAAAAAAGATATAATTAAGACACTTGTTCCAGTGAATACCATAAGCTTTCTGAAATATTGTCTCTTAGTTTCCAAGTGCAGAAGCCCTGTCATTTGTTAGTAATTGCAGTGTTCATATTCAGCATGTGATATTACAGAGGACCCCAAATGGTTTTTATCCGTGCCACAGAGTCTAATTGGAGTCCTGTCACAAGTGGTGTCCCCTAAGGCTCAATACTGGGACCAGTATTGTTTGACTCACCCATCAGTGGCTTGGATGAAGGGACAGATGCTTCCTCAGCAAGTTCACTGGTGACACAAAGCTGGGAGGAATGGCCCAGAGGGCTGTGCAGCCCTTCAGAGGGATCTTGGCAGGCTGGAGAGATGGGCAGAGAGGAGCTGTCTGAAATTCAACAAAAGCAAATGCAGGGTCCTGCACCTGGGGAAGAACAACCACCAGTACAGGCTGGGAGCTGACCTGTTGGAAAGCAGCTCTGCAGAGAAGGATTTGGCAGTCCTGGTGGACAACAAACTGTTCATGAGTCAGCAGAGTTCCCAGGGGGGTCAAGGAGGCCAAAGGTATCCTGGGGGGTGTTAGGAAGAGCCAGCAGGTCAAGGGAGGTGATCCTGACCTTCTACTCAGCCCTGGTGATGCACATCTGGAGTGCTGTGTCCAGTTCTGGACACCCCAGTAAAAGAGAGACCTGTAGCTCTTGGAGCAGGTCCAACAGAGGGCAACAAAGATGATTAAAGAACTGGAACATCTCTCTTATGAAGAAAGGCTTAGGGATCTGGGCCTGCTGGAGACAGCTGAGAGGGCTTCTCATCAATATTAATAACTATCTGAAGGGTGGTTGTCCAGAGGATGAAGCCAGGGTTTTCTCAGTGGTCATGAGCAATAGGACAAAAGGCAATGGGCAGAAACTAATGCACAGGGAGTTCCTCCTAAATATGAGGAAGAATTTTACTGTGCAATTGACTGTGCAGTAGGCAGATTGTCCAGAGAGGTTGTGGAGTCTCTCTGACTGGAAATATTCAAGAACCATCGGGATGCAACCTTGGGCAATATTGTCTAGGATGACACTGCTTGAGCAGCAAGTTTGGACAAGATGAGCCACTGTGGTCCTTTCCAACCCATTCTGTGATTCTGTGTTTTTTGTGCTCTATTCATTCTGAATTGTAACCACTTAAATACACAAGACAAGAAATGAAGATATTAAAAAATCATTAAGACAAAGCACCTATGTGTGACTTCCAGTTCTTTTCATGTCAGTTTCATTTAGTTTTATAAAATAGGAATTTACTTGCAATTCTGTATTTTTATCTCCCTTTTATAGAGGATATTTATTTTTCACAGAGTGAGGAACTGCTTGCTTTATTTTCACTTAGGTAGTCTGCCATTCCCTGAAAACTGTAGTGTTTGCAGTTATCTGAGTTCTTTGACTTTAATGCTCTTCCAGGTACAGTAGCTTCACCTTACCTTCTTTGAGGTAGGAGTCATCTCATTGATTGTCTTGAGTAAAAGGAAATGGCTCATGCATCTTTCGTACATTATAACAAATGTCCTTTTGCATTATAATTGAATGGTGATTGTTGTGTTCAATCAATGAGAAAGGTTAAGGGAGCTTCTCTGCCAGCATTTTTAATGGAGAAGTCGATTAAGATTCAGTTTAATCATTCTGGCTGCTTCAGAATTAAAGCAACAAAGACCATCAATGGCACTATAATTACCAGTCTTTCTGTAAGTTTACACTGCCATTTATGCAGCCATAAATTTTGTTATAATGCACAATGTGACCAGGTTAACTTGCTTTGTTTGTAATGCAAAATATTTCCCTTAACTGCATTGTTGATAAGAAATAGTTGTGAAGAAGTATATATAATGCAGCCTAATAGAAAAGAGAAAAAAGAAAAATGAAAACCAACCACTCTGTAGAGTCTGACTGAGGTGAATCAGCCTGATAGCTTGTGTTAAATAGTTTAAAGTCATGGCCTTAACCTTGGGACACTAGAGACATATTTTACTTCATTGAACATGGAGACTAGCATCACTCCCAGGTGAGTAAAAAGGGTCAAATATATTATTCTAATCCCTGTTCCAAACAGAGAAAAGGTCATTATACACTACCTATTGCGTGCTGCCAAAGTGTGAAAAATTCACACTGGGGACATGGGTGCAAATCTATTTTAGACATGGCCTTTAAAATGTTACTGAAATGAATGATTATGTGGTTTTGAACAAGGAAAAAAAATCTTGAAATTGATCTCGTTTATTAATTAGTTTGAGCTTATAAAGGTCTTACTATAAATAGCTGGAAGATCAGAAGAAATTTCTCATTTCAAAAGAGAGTGAGGCTATAAAAAAATTTGTTTTCTTGTAAAATTAATACCTATAAGTATGGTTATCCATTTAATAAATGACTCTGACTATAAGATGACAGAATATCTTGATTTTCCAGCTCTTCCAGTAAGTTAGAGACACAGGACACAGAATACTTTTACTACTTTTCTTCTTATTTTTTGTCTTTTTTAATTTTTTTTTCTCTTTTCTCTGCAGGAATTTCATTCAAAAGGCGTTGAGGACTTATTTTTTCTCCACAGAGAGGGACAAGCTATGACCAAACTTCTTACTAACTCAGAAACATATTTTCTCCATGCAGAAGCACAATTTCCAGAGCTCATGGAATCATAAAATAGTTTGGATTGGAAGATATTAAAGATCATCTAGTTCCAGTTCTCTGCCATTGGGCAGGGACAACTTCCACTAGACCAGGGTGCTCAAAGACTCATCCAAACTGGCCTTGATGGGTCCATGTAATAGAGAAAAATAAATATTTCTCCTAAGTGTATACATAAGTAGAAGTTCTTTTCCCCCTGCAAACTCATATTTTATTGAAATATCTACTTCCAGAGTGAGCTGATTAAATTTTTATTTTACATTATCTAGCAAAGCTTTTTGTAAAGTTGCAGGAAGACCAGAAACAGTTAAGTTATTTCCATATCGAAATCACCTGGATTCAACCTCTAATGTCAGTTTCAGAGAAATGAATTGTGGCTCATCTAAAAGGAAAAATTCATCCATGGTGATTAAAAAAAATACTATTGTAATTTTTTCTTATCTACTTTTATAATTCTTTATTTCTATCAATAGTGTATTTTATATATTGTAGGTGTGCATATTAAGTAAAGATGAATTGTATTGTGCCCGTAGCTTGTAGGTTGCTGTTGTCCTACAAGAGCTTTTTCTTCCTTTTCATAAAGGAGAGCAGCTCATAAACTACTTAAAGAGGATCATCTGACTAACAGCAGTTACTGAATGATAATTAAAACAAATTGAAATATCATATCACACAAAAATTATTCAGTGCACAGCTCTTGAGCTTAATATTTCCTGCATAATTTAGTTTTCTTGGAAAGCTGGGCTTGAAGGTGTAATCAAAGATATTGATATACTCAAATCTGGACCTCCTAGTGGCTGTAAAACTTCATGTGCACATGGTAGTAAGGTACTGTTCTTTAATGTACTTCTGTATCAAGCCAGCTCTTTCTGTTGCAGGAAATTATGAAAACCACTAAAGAGGACAATTTAAAAATCTAATTCCTTAAATCTGTCTCCAAAGAGGTAAAGACAAACATGTAAATCAGCTGTTTATGAAACATTCATGTTTGCATTTAAAAGGCATATCAGTATACAGAGAGCATCACTGATACTAAGTCAGAAGCTTAATCCTCTAAAGAAAACAAAACTCATCCAGTGCGTAGGCAGCCTGGCATAGTTCCTCCAGATTTCATACATGCGAATTAGGGTGCGGAGGCTATACTTAATTTAAAAATAAGATTGACTAATCTATTTGAGTGCTTACTGCCTTGTAAGCAGAGAAAAGAGTTTCGTGCCAGAATGGAAATCATATGGGCCGGGAATTCCCCTTCTGTTGACCACAGAAGGTATAGGCATAATCCATCAAGAACAGAATGCATGCCATACTTTGTTCATTAGCATTTAAAGAGGCTGTTTGGCATCAGACAACAAATACAATTCTTGCAAGAACTTGGCAGCGGACTGTTTGTCAGTTAATGACAATCCACAGCTTTTTCAAGGAAATACTAAATGTTCCCAGGGTTATTTCTGAATTCTTTTCAGCATTAGGCTTGAAGTGGGGCTAACACATTTGTATAGCAGTGCCCAACTTCTAAGAGAAAACATCGGTTCTGAACCTGAAATTGAAACAGATTTGTTGGCAACACATCAACAAATTGTGATGGGATTACAGGATGTGTGATATCACATATCTTTACATTTATGCATTTCCTAAAATACACCAGTGTGTTTAGCATCTCCATAGGCTACAGTCTTGAAAACGATGCATGCGATTTAGGATTTGGATATCAATACAGAGTGTGTGCTAGAATACAAAGAGAACGAAATATTTTAAAAAGAGAAAAAAAGCTGCAAAGCTTTTTAAGCATTAAGTTAATTATCAGTGGGGGTGAGGGGGTGTTGTTAATTGCTCTATCTATCTTGTGTCTCTCTATCTTTCTCTCTTTTTTTGGTCATAGTTGGGAACAAATTACTAAGCCCCAAAGTAGGTCTGACGCACAGCTGTGATGCTACAAGTTACACTGTCTTGTAAGTGTTGCAGATTTTATTCTGTCCTTTTATTGTAAAGGCAGAAACTATTTGTTATCTCGGGATTTTAATTTTTAACATACCATACAACAAAGCTGCAAGTTACTACTACCTTTTCTTTATTTCCTTTTTTTTCCTTTTCTTTAAATATCCAGTCAGAGAATATTCTCAATTAAAGCAATGTATTAAGCAATGAAGTAATCTAGAAGCTGACAGAGTCGATCTTATTCAGTTTGAATTTCAAGCTTCACTGCTAAAGTTACATATAGATTTAAAGCTGAAAATATACTGGTCTCAGTCTTGAAGATACCTCTGATGAAAACCTTCCAGGGAGGCTATAAATAAATTATGTTTACATACACTTGAAGATACTTTCACGTTGAAGAAGTCCTGGAAAAAAGTCTGAGGGCAAATGAGGTGCTACCCTAGCATCAGCAAACTTTTCTTTCACAAGTTTCATTTACCATGAAAATGAGGTAATAAGTACACAGCTGGATCCTATATCCCATGAAATTCATTGCTGAAGAGGAGTGATAGCAGATCATTCCTGAATTAAATGACTCTATGATTTTCTACAATGTAAATATGGGCTACTTACAGTTCAGGAAGTACGTTGACAGTGAAAAAAGAAAATGTGATTATCAGAGATACTATGTAGCCTTGTAGCTGATCTGCTTCATGCAGAGAACAGCAGAAAAGTCAAGGTAGTATTTTTACACGCTGGAAGTTGGAATACAACTGACTAAAGATCATTATGATATGCACCAACATTCAGATTGTTGGCATACCATAAATTACTCTCCTGTTCTTTGCTGATGGTATGATTGTGTAAGTCACATTTAGTTAACACATGCTACAATCACACTTTAATCTGCTATAAGAGAGGTATCCTATAGCCAGCCTCACTGCAAGGGCTGTAGGACAGGATGATGCAACTGAGAAGTCAGAATCCCCATCAGCTCACAAGTTAAGACAGCTGTGCTACTGTTTGCATGAAAAACCGTGTTAGTGCAGCAACAAAAGAGAAAGGAAGTCATACTTGGAGAAATACAAAGCATGGGTCACTCTGCTGGTGTACAGAGCTTAGATGGTGGATTTGTTCCTGGTTCTGCTACAGACTTCTTGGTAAACTAGTTTTCCTGTTATCTTGCAGATATCTTCCCTTCTTCACACATATATGGAGGGATAAGGACTCTAAAGACTGAGAGACACATAGAATTCAGGATTCTGCAGAGCATAGATATTCATAAAATACATAGAAAAATAAGTCATTATGCATAAATCAGAACCAAACCAAAAAGATTAGAGATAATGCACATGAATCTATACAGTCAGAAAAGAATTTATCTAGCTGAACCTTAAATCTTTGACCTTGTTCTAGCTTTTCTTTATAATAAATGGAGACCTATAGCCACCTCTAGAGCACAGTTCATCTGACCACACACAGAGCCTCCTTTGGAATAAGAGGTTCTGCTCTATTGCTCTCCACTGACTATAAAGAACCTACAATCATTAGCTCACCTCTAGACATCCATACTTGGATGGATCCAGTCCTCAGACTGTAAGAAAGCACGGAGCACTCTCCACATGCAAAAGATGCTTTTTGGCAGCATTTCGTTATTACAATGTGTATTGCAATTCAGATTGGTGAGCAGTGTGACGCTGGATAAGGCCTCAGTCTTGAGCAGTATTTTAGGCTCTGGGATGTGCAGTGTGGAATTTGAGGATCAAAAGGGGATGGTTTGGAAGAGGTATAAATCCTTCATATATTGGCTGCCAGAAAAAACAACACTGTTAATTTGTATTATTATGAAATTAATAAAGTTCTACATTTTTGTATACATCCTTTTTGGCCCCTGCAGTTCACAATAAAACCATTATTTTGTGTTAATAAGAGTCTGATCCTGTGCATGTCAAGGTAAGAAAGAGTAGAAGTATATTATGCAGAATGATTGGCAATCATAGGCTGAGGTAGACTGATCATCCAATTAAATCATAGAATATTAAAAAGGTCAAAGTAATATAGATCTAGCTTAATTAATAGACAATGAAATAAAATTCTGATTCTCACTCTTTAGTATAGTCCAGTCCTGAAAACAAAGTACCTACTTTATTTATGAAAGTAGTTCCTTTGACATCAGGGTACTCCATAAAGGCATGTGGCTCCTTGCCTTGCATGATCAGTGTCTAAGACTAGTTCTTCTATACTGTTCAGGTAGTTTTACTAGAATACTTAATTTTTTTCATTCCTTATCTGCATTTTATAAGGAAGCTCATATAATCTTTTTTGTCTTCATGAACAGTAGATAAAGATTCAACCCTTTAAAACTTCATTAATATGTTGTCCTAATGATATCAAAGGTATAGTATAATTCAAACGTCAGTTCTCTGTCTGTCTTCTGTGGTTTATGTGGATTTCTATTAATATTTAATTTGGTTCATTACCTTATTTATTGTGTGTTGGTTAAAGGAATTCGAAGATGGAGGTGCTGTGTTAACATAAAAGTCTCCTCACACTGAAGCAGGAACCAAATATGATGCATGCACAATAATGTTGGGGCTTTGTTTATAATAAACATTTTAAATGACTGACTTTTTCTCTACTAATACTCTAAGTAGGATGATCTATGAGATTTCTAATTTATTCTTGTTTAAAATTTAACCATGCTTTTTTAAAGCATATCAATTTTGTTAATACCATGTAATTAAAACATGTCAGTGCACAGCAAGTTTTAGTCTAAATTAATGACTATGAGAATTATTTTAATTAAATAACCAATTATAGAAAAATCGCAAGCATGAGAGCTGACATTTAAATGAATTTCATTTAAATTGCTTCTTAACATTGTCCCATCTAGGACACTAATGCAAAATGAACTATTGTATCAACATAGATTATCACTATTTTTGTATGCACATAATGTATTCATATTCAATCACTGGAACAGAGCTAAATATTTTGTATTGATCTGAAATGTCTATGAACAAAATACAACAGAATAAGCTGAAGTAAAAACAAAAATCCCCTGTAGTACTGTGACACAGTACAGCTGCATTTCTCGTTTGCACACATATATTTTCATATTTCAGTTCTTTGTTCACTTATAAATTCCATTTTCCATTTAATGCAGGGTGAACTTCTAAAATTGCTGAGTTTTCAAGTGACTTTTTAAATTCTATCTCTTGTAAATACACATGAAAAGACATGATGGGCTGGATATTCAGTTTTTATTTTGGAATTTAAAAAGATCTGTTAAAAGCATTTGCTGGAATACATTTTGCTCATTTTTAACAGGAAAGGATAGCCTACATAGTTAACTAAATTACTCTTCTACACTGCACAAATTGTTACTGCATTTGTCTAACAATCACATTCAATTTAATCAGATGCATGGTGCAAACTGTGCCAGGAAACTCCTGAAGCTATATTTAAAAGTGAGTAACAGTGTAATACATTGCAAAATTATTCTTCTCCACTGTAGCTTTAAAGACGTCACAGGAAAAGGGGAAAAAAGAATCCTGCATTTTTGTTCATTGATTAACCAGTAATGTTATGTATAAATAATGTATCTGACAGTATGGCAGCCCACTTGGGACATTGTGCCATTTACTACAAAATAGGATGCAACATGCAACTGAGCAGCAAGAACAAATTAGACATCTTTCCTCAGTAACTTCAGCATTTTTATTAGGTGGTAAACATCACAGTGAGAAGAAAAGCAGATGGAGATATTTCAACAATACAGCCTTAATCTAAGCAGAGACACAAAATAATATTTATACATTCAAAAAAATGCTCAACCTGTGTAATGACCTCTTTATGTTTTGTGGAAATCCTGTGGAAAACAGTTGATATAGCCATGGTATAAAACCAGAATTTTGTTCCAGAGTACTGCAAGTGAATTCAGTGAAGTATTATGTATAATTTTCTCTTGTTAACTTGTAACACAGATATATCACTGCATTATGTACTGAAGAATTTGCAAAATATCTTTTTGAAACTACTACGCTTGTGACGTGCTCATATTCTAAATCAAATTAATATATTAGAAGTCATTTGGGGTTTTTGTTTTTTTTGTTTGTTTGTTTGTTTGTTTGTTTTGTTTTTTTTTTTTTTTTTTTTTTTGTAAAAGAAGAAGAAAAAATTTGTTTCATCTGGCAAAAGTTGACTTCATAATCAGATATTTATCTCCATGTTCACACATGATCATTTTTCATTCAATTAATTTCCCCCAAACAAGTATAAAAAGCAAAAACCAAAAAAACAACAAACAAAAGAAAGTTTATCAAAATAAAAATATTGAACATCAATTTTATCACTGAAAACAGTGGTATTTTTACTCTTAAACTATTCCAGAGGAGTTAGGTAGACAAATCTTAATAAAAAACACTGTGAAATGTCAGCCCAGCTCCCTTTGCCCACTGTGGAATTTCCAATCACTGCATTAAATATTGTTAAATGGAACAAGTGAGTATTATTCAACATGATTCAATACCCTAGACCTTGAATTTGTAACTGTTATCACTAAATCACGTGATCACTAAATCAAAGTATCTTTCTATGTATTGAGCTAAATACCCAATTTAGACTCTCGACTCGTTGTCGTTTTTACATACTGAAAAAGCTGCAGCAGTTTATTTCACATCTACAGAATAATTAATCTAATGTCCCCTCACACTTAATAGTTACAATGGTTAATGTTTATACCTGAGGTAATTCCCATTGCATAGTGAAGAGGATTATCCACTTGATTAAAAATAAATCTTTTCACCCCTGCACTTGAATTTGTACCTCCCTGGGGAAGCTGACCATAATTTCTCTCTAGTTGTACCTCATTCTAGAAGTGATGAGCCCATTTTGCATGGCCAATACTGCATATAACATTGGGCTTTACACAGGACAGTAATTCAATCATGGTATTTTTTCCCAGGTCCATCTGGGAGCAAATTCCTGTTATTCAGTTGTTGTTGCTAAAACCTGAAATTCATCATTTATTTCACTAATTTGCAGCTCATGAGATGCTGAAGTCATTTTTACCTCAGAACATGAAATAAGCTCAGCTGGAATGGTAGTAACTGGAGATGTAACAAATGGAAAATAGTTGCTGACAGACTAACTTCCAATCTGAGGTATGGAGTAATAGGAAATGGGAAAGACAAAAAGGCAGGGACTGAAGAGACAAAGGGCAAAATCAGACTGATTTTGTTATCAAGTGGAGATTGGTGCCTGAACTGGGATTCACAATGGTTGACATCCTTATACATTGAAGAGCCATGCTAAATGTCTTTGTGAATCCTGACTCAAAAGCTGCACAGGTGCCTAAGCAGGTTGGGAAAGTCATTTGTATGCAAGCAAGTGACTCACCAGCCCTGAAATTTTCAAATGATTTGTTGTACCTGGCTGCATATACTTATTTTTTATATTCTATTGGGTTGTAAATGCTAGACCATGTCAAATGGACACTTGCTTAAGGTGACTCAAAGAAAAGGCAGCTTCATGCTCAACTGATAGATTGTCTGTGAGTCATATATGTCTGCATCAGAAACAATTGTATGCTTTGACTTTGATTTGTAACTCTTTTCTTTTTTTTTATTACCATACCAAACAGCTCTGGGGGAGTAAGCTGGATGCTAGTCAATCTCCTATGTCATCAGCAAAGCTATTCTATCTCCAAGTTTCCCTCTGGAATGCCAAATGCCTCCCTTATTTGTAGTTTCACTAACCTGCTGGAGACAAAGTGTCTACTCAATTGTAACAATTTGGACGGAGAAAACTTTATTGTTGACAGTGATTTTCAGATCCCAGTACAAGGTTTTCACTGCTGGCAGTTAAAAAAATTTTTAAGCCCCGTCTGAGTAAAACTAATGCAAACTCAGAGACAGAGCAAACAGAAAACTCTACTGTGCATTTCTGCAATACTTCATTTCAGAACTAGTTTCCTCCTCACCAACAAAAGTAGCTCTATAAATCAGTGCAGGATAATCATTTGCCACATGATGATTTGTAAATCTTTGAGGAAGGCTCTGCAGAGGGATCTGACAGGCTGGATCAATGGGCCCAGACCAACTATATGAGGTCACAACAACCCCATGCAGTGCTACAGGCGGGGGGGCACAGCGACTGGAGAGCTACCCAGTAGAAAAGGACCTGAGGGTGCTGGTGGACAGCAGCTGAAGATGGGCCAGCAGTGTGCCCAGGTGGCCAAGAAGGCCAGTGTTATCCTGGCCTGTACCAGCAGCAGTGTGGCCAGCAGGACCAGCAGGACCAGGCAGTGACTGTCCCCCTGTACTCAGCACTGCTCAGGGCACACCTCAAATGTGTCCAGTTCTGGGTCCCTCAGTGTAAGACAGACACTGAGGGGCTGGAGTGTTCAGAGAAGGTCAACAAAACTGGTGAATGGTGTGGAGCACAAGTGCTTTGAGTAATGGCTGAGTGAGCTGGGGTTGTTTAGCCTGGAGAAAAAGAGGCTTAGGAGTGATTTTATCACTCTCTACAACTGCCTGAAAGGAGGCCAGGGGTAAATCTCTACTCCCAGGCAAGCAGATACAGGACAAGAGGAAATTGCCTGTAGCTGCCTCAGTGGAGGTTCGGGCTGGACATCAGCAAGAATTTCTGCACAGAAAGGGTTATTAAACGTCATGATGGACTGCATAGGGAGATGATGGAGTCACCATCCCTGGAGGTGTTCAAGAAACGACTAAACATGGCACTTAATGCCATGGTCTATTTGATAAAGTATTAAAAGTTAAAAGTTGGACTTGATCTGAGTTTTTCCAACATAAATGGTTCTGCAATTCTGTAATAGACTTATGCAAACTTTCTGAAGAGTCGGGTAAACTTCCTAAAGAGTCTGAAGAAAGCTAGGGAATGTGCTGCTGTATTTGCATCAAGGAAATTGTATTTGCCCACTGAAAGAACAAATTTAGGCATAACAACAGATGAAAAAACATTCCTAATATGCTATTCCAGTAGACAATTGTGGTAACAAACCAGGGCAGATTTTCTCTTGATAAAGATTACTTCCTCAGTTTTGTTCCCCAGCTCTGCAAGAAGTCCATAAAATGCAGTAATGGATGCTATGTAAAAGTTCAAGACAGAACACCAGCAGCACTAACTTCTGCATGGCATTCTTCTACCAAACAGTTTAGACCACATTGAACAGAATTTCTTGTATATATGCAATTTTGCATAAGTGCCAGGGGGTGCAATCTTGACAACCTTGATAAGCTCTAAAGGATGTGCCAATTAAGCTGTGAACACCAGTGTTCAGATACATCTTACAGAGAATGAAGAGTGATATGGGCAGTTTTACAGCAGTATTTGAACTGTATTTGAGTTTGTGAGGGGAAGGAAAATCATGCCATCTCCTGGTTTATAAGCTATTCATTCAGTTGCCTACGTGCTCACTACTAATACACATCTCAACTGTTGTAACTGTTTAGTGTCTAGATTACTCCAAACACAGATTTTCAGTTAACTATTCAGGGAGCAATTTCATAATTTCTAAATGGCCTGCAGAATAGATTTTAGTAAGGATACCCAAAACTACTACAGAGAACTGAAGTGATAATGGAAATATAAAAGATCCTTGTGAAGTTCTCCCTTAGAAAGGGACACTGTGTTTCACAACTGAATTTGTCTATCTTCAGGTTTATGCTATTGGATCTTTTTTCTGTCTCTCTTCTTTTTTCATTTCCTGCTTTATGAAGAATCTTTTCTACTTGCAAAAGCCTTCTCTCCAAATGAGATACATGTTCACTGCAGCCATGTTGAGTATTTCTCTTCTAGGGAAATGAAACAACTTGAACTCTTTTAAGTTTATCGCTCCTCATCTTAATCTCTTTTGTAGTTCCTTTCAGAACTTCTCTCAGATTTCTCTTGCAATTGTCAAGTGTGACAGAAAAACTGGGCACAGTATCCCCCTATTACATTTTTTTCAATGTAGCTAAAAGATTCACACTTGCTTCTCAGCACCCTACTTCTGAAATGTTTGGGGATTTCATGCTCAGATGAACCTCATGACATCCTCTATCGCTCAGCTGGAAGCTTCTGCCTCCTGCTCCTGAAACACAGCTGCTCATCACGCACATGATCCTGTTCTGTATATGGAGTAAAATAAGGCTGCCAATTACCGTCTTCTGGCCCAGGCACAACAACGCATCAGCTGTTCCAACAGTGTCATGAAAATTATATGAGAACTCTCCAGATTAGCTCTCAAATTATCACAATGGAAAGCAGCAATTCACAGAACCATAGAGTAACTCAAGCTGGAAGAGACCCTTAAGAATCATCAAGTCTAACTCCCCACTGTAACCTCTCATAATTTTTCAGTCGCAGGACACAACTTGTTTTCATTTAAGTGTGAACTTCCTGTTCTGTTTCTAGATGGAATAAGTTTGCATTTGATTCTACTAAGCAGAGTTTGCTCTGTATGAAAATTTTTATATACTAAATAACTTTAGGGGAGAGCTTATACTATTGCTGTTACTGGTATAGCCTGTAGGAAAAGCATATGGTGGTAGTTTGGGTTTGTCTAGTGTAGAAGAAAATATACTCTTTTTATTGCTCGCATTTCAGTTAATGGTAAATTATCTGTTTATTCATTACTCTTTTATTACTTCGTCTTTTTTTTGTTGTTGTTGTTGCAAGGAAAAAGAATCCTGCCAAGAAGAGTTTAAACAGAGGGACAGACTCTTATCTACTATTTATTCACCCTAAACAAGAGTATTTGCCGAGCAACTTGAACATGTATTTTGGTCTTAAATTAAGACCTTGATAGAAAATAGAAAATAAAGATATTTCAGGAATACCATATGTTATAAAAGTAATCCTGTAGTCTAAATCATTCTCTGTAACTTGATACCAAACACATAGACAAAGAGAAAGAAGTAGTCACTGCAACATGGTATTTCTAACTTTAGATAAGCTGAACTGTTGTATTTGCAGAAGCAGAAGAAGAACGTTCTTAGAATTTCTTCTGCTGGTTGAGCTGAAGAATTAACGGCGGTTGGCAAAAAAAAAGTTGCAGCAGAAGAAGTAAGAAGGCAATGGAAAGCATTAAAAAGAAAGTGAGGTCGTTACACTTTCCACATTTGGAAACCATTGGAGCAGGCAATTACAGAGACAGCAAAGAGGATTTAAACTTCCAGTCTTTTGTTAAACTAAAAAGCAGGATTTGAACAGAAAATGAATAGGCGAGAAGTTAGTCATATTTTATGTGTAAGTCCATCTGCTGTTAAGTCCAAAGTCAGCCCAAAGAAAATCATGCTTTTGAATCATCACGATAATGGTGGATCACCTTACTTAGCAACAAAAATAAATTAAGCAAAAGATTTGTTGGAATCCAGTGCCAAAAACTGAAATCCATAGCCTCAAATCATAGGAGTTCAACAGATGCATTGGGAAACAGCTTTCATGTCTGCTTGCTGTGCACAGCTTCTTAGCACTGCATTGATTGTTCCAATCTATTGTCATAATTAAAAAACTATGATTATTTAAAACCAAACAGAAATCTTTTGTGGTTCTATAACGTTATGTGCAGTTTTGCTCCTGCAAGAAGCAGGAAGTTGGAGTCAGTGATCCTTATTGGTCCCTTTCAACCTGATATATTCCATGATCCTATTATTCCACTAACTGCCCTTGCACTTATGCCTACCTTTTTCCATTTAGACTACTGGTAGCCTGAAGTTAGGTCTGAGAGTTATAAAGGATGAGACTTACATGTTTACTTTTCTAAAGTTTTCCCACATTGTTGCTAAAATCCTTTTGCATGCACAGTTTTTAATGTTTATATTAACAAAAAAAAGGACCACTTAAAAGAAATTTTATTAATAATCCTGTATGGTTAAATCCATGGCAACAATAAATGAGATGCCCACAATTTCCACAAAAAGTGATTGGTTTCCCCTAGGAATGATTTTTGGCATTCAAGATACTTTCTAAGGATGCAGAAAAATAGAGCAGGGTTGCAGCACTTCCCATTGGTAATAAAATAATCCACAAATAAACATTTGTTCAGTTTCCTTCTTAGGAAAATTACCTTTACTGCTTGCATAGATTTTCCAATATAAGGTCAATCTGTCTTAACCTTTTCTGAAGGAAAATGAGAAATGTTCCCTATGAACAATGTAAGACGTATGTAATGGCACTGTTTGCAAACACCAAATAGCAGCAGACACAAGAACTGCAATATAAAGCTATCAATTAATTTTGTTGTAACTGTATGCACCTGTGAACAACTGCTTAATTAAAGAGGCAAACAGAAATCTCTCACAATAATGTTTCAAATTACTTACATTTATGTGACTCAATTAGTAGGAGTGGATAAATACAATTGGAAAGCTGCCATGTGGACTTCTGGAAATAAAGAAAAGATAGAACCGAAGAGATACAAAACCAATTGGGAGGATTCAGATAGTAAATACAGATAACTCTCAGATGTTCATAGGACTATACAAACAGAGAAGATAAAAGAAAAAGGTTCTGTGCAAATATATATAAATACCTCTTTTACTGTTGCAGGGGTCTCTGTTCACAGATGGGAATATTAAGGGTACTGTTTGCTTTGGTCAGAATATGCACAGAGCTCATATTTGCTTTCATTTTGCCATCAGATGTATTCATCCAATTCCCTTTCCCCTTTGGGAGAGGCAGAGGTGTTACTGCTATTTTAGACATAATAGAGTGTCTTTCCTACCTTCTAAATATTCCTCCAAAAAGGCCACAGGTTTTCCACAATCTCTGGCCTATCTAATTGCCTAAATGCCTGAAATACCTTGCAGATGTTTGCATCAGGGGTGCATTTCTGAAACAATCTCCTACAGGTTCCCTTTTCTAAGCTGTGGTTACCATTACAAAGTGGTTCCAAAGCCAGTGAACTAGGTTTGGGGGATTCTAAACTAAACTGGAGAATGCTTTCCACATAAGCACACCAAGTTCATCCTCTCGGACTAGACTTCAAATAGTGAAAAAATGTGAGATGAGAGTGGTGTGGACATGGAGTCATGAGCACTGCAAGAGTGTTCCTCTTGGATTTCACAAGCTCCTTATGCAAACATAGCCTAAGGCATTTAAAATTACACCAGACACATTAGGCAGTTGAAGTCCTTCTTCATTTTCACCTGCCTGCTTCAGAATGGGATTTATATATATACATATACATGCAAGCCCATTGCTGAAAATGCCTTTTCCTCACCTCCACATGCAGTTCAGTGTTGCTCAGTAGCATTTCAGGAAAGCATGCTGCTGACAGACACTATCTGCAATGGGATGTTTTATTAACACTGAATGATTGACACTGGGGGACAGTTAAACAAATCAGGCTTTCCCTTTCTGAGAAGGCTCATTTAGAAATGGTAGAGAGGATAAGAGGCAGGAAGGATTACACTTCAAAGTTCTCTCAAGTGTAGGGTCCTATATCTGTTCTAGATATTGCTTGTTGACTCTGTCGTCTGAACACAACCCCTTCTACTTTTTTTAAATAATTTTTAAAAGTACCTGTCTTACCTTATGTTACAGTCCCAGGCATTCTGTTCCTTAAAGAGTTGCCAAGTAAACCTGACTTGGTATTTGGGTCAATGATTTGTACGCGTACATTATAACTGAGCAGTGGGATATTCTTCCAGCTGGGGAGGGGAGCAAATACTCAGGGAAGAAGAGGGAGCAAAACCTGCTGAAAGCCAAGAGGCAAGATGATAATTTTATGTGGAAAAAGAAAATCATTAACCCATGTACCATCTTAGACTTATATTCAACAAAGGCATCAGTTGTTTTCCTCTGTCACTCTGGAATACTTCCTAGCATATTGGTTTATAACAGATAGGTTTTCAATATTCAAATGCATACAAAAGTTGTTATCTTAATATTTTTGAAATTTACACTGAATGAGTTTTATTAAAGCACAATTATTCATGTGTTTTAAAAGAATATCTGTCCATTTGAAGATGAAGGCCAATATATTTTTGATGTTTCATGACACCATTTTCATATGCTAGTATATTAAAATTGCTATATATTTTGTTTTCTTTACTTTCTTTCCTTCTTTACTTTAGATTCCCCTCATCTTTTCTATTCATCATTTTTTTGTAACTGCAGCTTGAAAGTCTTAATTTTCCTCATAATAATTGCTTAGGTTTTTACTTTAATTCCATTTTCCCTTTAGATCAAGGTCATAAGATATGTATAGCTGATCCTACTGTTATTTCCCTTCCCCCAAAAATCAAATCATGCAGGTAAAGGCAAAGGACCCAAATAG
Source organism: Certhia americana (assembly GCA_018697195.1). Taxonomy (NCBI): domain Eukaryota; kingdom Metazoa; phylum Chordata; class Aves; order Passeriformes; family Certhiidae; genus Certhia; species Certhia americana. The sequence goes on along the minus strand of CM031857.1, from coordinate 65,556,617 downwards.
ATTTGTTAACCAACCCAATCTGGCTAGGAAAATCTACCTGTGACCTATAGGACAAAACTTCTCACACTTCTAATTGAAGTCAACTATCCAGATGACAGGCAAATATGCTTTTGAGGGCTCTTTTGCTGCTGTGATGATAGCATCTTGAGGTTGTTCCCAGATGGAGGGGAGGGAGGTAGAACTGAGAGTCAGAGAGTGTGACAGTCACTCATCTATCTTGGAAACACTGAGAAACTTGGAAATGTGAATTAAATTAGGCTGTGCTTTCATGAACAGTTTAATTTAACTTAAGTACGAAATGCTGCTAAAGAAGATGATCGCTCCAACCTGTCCTCTCTGTCTCTCTATTCCCACCTTTTCCCTTGTGCCAGCATGTGAAATCTTATGGCTACCTTGTAAGAGAGATCTGGGAATTGGTCCAACACCAAAAGCTTCCAAAGCTTCCCAAGTACTAAAACTTTTGAGATGGATCAGTTCCTTGTGAATAATTGCTAATGGGAGGTGTAGGAGTGGAATATGTAGGCACAGGGAGAGTTGGGGGAATTAGCACTTTCAGTAATAGTTTGAGTTTAAGTCATCTCAAAGCCATAGTAAGCCACAGTCTGAGTTGCCCACAGGGCTGTGAGTGCAGCCCTGAGCCCACAGGACTGAAAGCCAGCACTGCTCTTCACAAAGCAGTTCTTCAGACAGCAAATATGTAGTCCTAGGACAACACGGAGGAAAGCTTCCACTTTTAGCACTTACTGCAGTTATTTTAAGACTAGTCAAACTGATGTAAACTACATTGCAATCTCAAAGATGAAATGTGATAGCAAAATGAGCTTTTTAAAACAAGTGAGGACAACAATTTCAAATTATTAAAATCAGAAAAATCCTAGGCTTTTTTAAATTTTAATCTTCCTTTTTTATGTTTATGTGTGTGCGTGTTTGGGGGGCAAAGGACTCAGGTATCATAGTTATAAAATGAACTGAAAGTTGCTTCTGTCGAAACCTATTTTGATCATTATTGATCTAAGCAAACTACACTTGTTTAAAAAGAAAATGTAGGGATAAGGGAAACTAATAATGTCAAAACTGTATTACATGAATATAGTTTCCTATCTACTTTTGAGTGATAGATAATTGGGATTTTTTTTCCCTCCTCTATGCTAGATATCTATATGCTACATGTCAGTAACAAACCAAGCAAAGGTCCCATGTCAAAAATCTTGAAAAGTTCCTCTCTGATGTCCAGCACAGCAAAAAGTACCTTCAGCTGTCTCCTTCTGTTCAATGCAACTGTGAAGACAGAATTTGCATGCTGTTTGTACAACAGATATCCAAAGTGGTGAGAGGCAGGCCAAGGCTGCACAGTCTTGGCACAGTAGCCCAACAGAGTCCCATTGCATGTCATTGAGCAGAGTGCAGGGCTGAACCTGTTGAACCTGTAGGACTCTAACCACATGTAATGTCTGCTATGCACTGCAGAGTGAAGGCTGAGGACCAGAATTATCCTGTATTACATTCTTTCTTTTCTTCCAATATGTCCTCAGCCTAATTTCACTGGCTGGGAGTGTAGGAATACTGATGAGTCAAATGAGGAATGTGACTTTAAGGTGAAAACTGTGCCCAGTTCAGAAAAGCTAATTCCTTCCTGCCTGCATTTGTGCCTTCCTGCCTGCCCTCCTTCCTTCCTGCCTGCCTGCCTCCTTGCCTTCCTGCCTACTTTCCTGCCTGCCTTCCTTCCTGCCTGTCCTCCTTCCTGCCTTCCTGCCCTCCTTCATACCTTCCTGCCTGCCCACATTCCTGCCCTCCTTCCCCGCTTCCATCCTTCCCTCCCTCCCTCCCTCCAATTCATATATGGGACCACCAAGGACTTGTCACACCACCAACTGAAGGAAATGCACATACGTAGCATGAAATCCTGACCAAATACAGATACACACACACACACACACACACACACACACACACACACACATATATGTATGTATGTATGTATGTATGTATGTATGTATGTATGTATGTATGTATAATGTAGATGTAAGCTACTACTGAATTGGTCATTCAAGCTCCATTATTAGGTGCTTCTGGGTTGCAATTCACTTCATTTTGATGCAGAAGTCTACGATAGGTCACGTGAGTGGGAGACTAGGAAAATGTGTTTCTCTGCATTGACTGTAAAGGATGATTAATAAAGTTGGCAATTACAGCACAAGAATCTAAATCTGGGCAGCAGGAATCATATCACTGACTACAGAATTTGTTCTTAACTATCATCCTCATCACACTAATCTCTAATAAAATAAAAGATAATGGCAAATCTTTAAAGATCATGTTTGACTTCAAGTTTGCATGGGGTTTTACCCACAGCATTCAAATTTGCCACAAATTAATTACAGTTTCGGAAAAAAAAAAACATTTCCCATATTCCCGCTATAGTTAACTTGAATAAATCTGCTAATTCTTCTGCCCAATGATTATTCCAAATGGCATGATCAGAGTGGAGGTGTATGTAGAAGTAATAAATTAATGAAAAATACATAGAAAACTTTTCAGGTTTTCAAGAAAGATCCCTGTTAGCTTTCCCCTCAATTTGAATAGGTTTGGCAAGAAAAAAATCTTACTTAAAACCGTTCAACTGCAATGCCAATTTATTTACAGGAATATATTGATTCCTCCTTGCAAAATATTGCTTCAGTCTAAGTTTTGAAATTGAAAATCAGTTTTGAATGGCAAAATATTGTTTGTTCAATGTTCTGTTTTCAGAATGCTTTTGTGCTACAAAGGCATTTCACCGTTATTCTCCCTGGTTTCTTTATCTGAATTAAAAAAAAAGGAGAAGAAAAAAAACTTTGATGCATTGTCATGCTGTGATGGGATATGTTTTTTGATGTCTTTGCATTGCTTTATTGGTCTTTATTATTTAAATGCCTGGTTTAAATTTATATGATGAATTGAAGTCTAAGGGGGGGGTATACCCATATTAACTGTAATCCAGCCAGCACTTTGGAGTTTGCTGCTACCCATATTACTTTTGATTTCTATGGCAAATATCCAGGTTTGAAGTTTCATTGCAAGTGCCTGAAATCGGAGTATGATGAGCGTTGTTATTTTCATTGTTTGGAAAACAAAAATGTACCTCTGATAATTTTTGTCTTTGATTACTGCTTCTTCAAAGGATTTAAAACAGAATGAAAGCCTTTGAAAATTTAAGAGATGAAGAGACATGAGAGTTATTCTGTATGCACCAGATAAACAGATGTCTTAGCTTTCAAACTAAACCCAGAAAATATAATCACAAGCTTCATCAGAAACAGATAACAATCTAGGTGCACAGTACTTTACATTTTACTAATGTGCAGTGGGAGAAATAATAATACTACTTCCTTCACTTGTCTAAATATTTGTTTCAGACTAACAGCTCAAAAAACATGTTAGTAATAGCAAACAAAATATGATAAATTCCTTTGAGGGGGAAATATTCTCAGCATAATGTCATTATAAGCACAAGTAAACACACTTTGAAATGTATTTGCAAATAAGTAAGACACTCATAACACTGAAGGTATTAAATTGTGAATTCCCAAATTAATAGGTATCAGATGTCATGAGTGCTTTTCATCCTGTATTAGAGTCATACTCAAAAGTCCCAATAAACTTAAATTGAAGTTGTAATCATGCAAAGGATGACTACTTGACAGGGCTCATTCTTAATATGTGGGAAAAAAAGACTGCTTGGAAGTATGCAAAACTGTTTAGAAATAGCTGATGATGTGCATTACTAAGCCAGCCTCTACAAAATAACTTCCAAGAAATTCTGGAATATGGACAGATTGAAAACACTCTCTAAGAGTAAGACTTCTCTCTATGTAAGACTCTGGTCTTCCCAGGCCAATGATTATTTCATTGGCAATTGCACTCCCATTTGGAACTCGAAGGAGAACTTTTGTCTTTGTGGTGGCACCCATGTCTACACAGCAAGGATGTACAGATCTACAACCAGCCCAAGAGGTACATACTGATTCATCACCACATTGTTTTGGGCCAATTTCTCTGATGGTCCCCAACTGGCTGGTCACATTTGTTTCCTAGAAGGTCTCCCTGTGGCTTTTATACTACATTTTAATTTGTGTCTATGCGTGTTTTTCAGTTCTAAGGATCTGAATTGATGTGAAGGCTTGAAATGTTCAGGAATTGAAAGACAAAGTAGGAGGCTGTTGAGGTAGAACAGATAATATCTTGTGTGGTTTGGACATTGAGGTAAGACACTGAGTGACTTATTTTCAGATTTGTGCCCTGCCTTTAACAGATGTAGTTGTAGTGCAAAATGGAAATGTAAGTAATACTTAATTAGTGTGAATTATTGGGTGTCCAGCTCATTGCTTGCTTCATTTCACAGTAAACACATACTTCTAGACCTTGATTTTCTCTGATGTAAAATAAGAAAAATTCTAATCGTATTCATATTCATAATGGAAGAAAAGAGCTGCTTTGCATGAAAGCTCTTGCGAATGCTACATTTTGTCTGCTGTCTTGTCTTAATGTATTTAAGAATTATGTCATTTTTAAAATACACAAATAAGATATTAAATAATTCAAATACTTTGTGTATATATGAAACTGGGGTTGAGTTTATGCTACTCTCCATGCTCTGTTTTCTGTTTATGCTTCTTTCATGTTGGTGTTGGTGTGCCCTAATTTCTTTCTGACTCTCCCTAGGTCCCACTGTCTGGTTCCCTTTGACACCTTGGTCTTGTTCTTGGTTGCTTGGTCTTACGTCAGTGGAATATAAAACAAATCTTAAGGGAGCTCTTTTCCTGTTCTTGCAGTTCTTGAGTGGCTAAGCTTCATTTCAAAACGGTTTGGTTTGGTTTGGTTTGGTAGCCTGTACATGGGGAGAGGAAGGATAGCAAATAACCATGCATATAAATTCCTGTTTATTGAAAATGAAACTATTATAGCAACTATATAAAAATCAATGTTTGTCCTATTATTTTCCACAGGCAGTACAGTACACTGCAACATGGTTTCTCATTAGATTAAATCAAAACTCTTCTTAAATACCATTTTACCAGATGTTACTGAATAAAATGTGAAACAAACAGCTTGTAGTAGTGTCAGATATGTAGCTCTCTGGCATGCATCTTTGCCAACTTTACAACAGCTGTGTATAATGCTTAAAAAAAACCAAACACATTCACTGCTTATTCTTCAGTTTTATTAAAATTCATCATTCTTTTTCCTTCTGAAGCATTCTATACTTGTGCTAGTATAAAGTAAATCCATTGCCAGTAGAAATACTTTAGCATTCATTTCAAGAATTAACAAAATGGGGTGAAAATATTTCTATAAGCAATCACACATTAAGAAATTAGTTAGGAGAATGGCATCATTTTTGTTATTTATTTTTGCTTGGGGTTTGAGTTGTTTTGGTTTTTTTTTTCTCTCAATGAAAGATACAATATAGTCTGTGCAGAGACTTCCAGGGCACACTGAGTGTTAGGTTTGTGTATCAAAGACACACTCATATGTCTGTAAATCTTGGGCCCTCTTGAGTTTCTGGATGCTCTGACTCCCAAAACTAATCTCAGCCTATTCAGTGTAATTTATACTTAATCCCTGATTTCATAGGGTCTCTTCTGTGAACTAGAAACAGTGAAAGCAGCCCAAGCCTGCTGTAAAATGACAGTGTAGCTGTTGCCTGCTTCAGTTTAGCAGGCAATATAATCCCATGGCCACAAGACCAATATCCCAATAGTGGGAGAAAATCTCAACTATGGGAAAAATTGCAGATTGACTTCTGTGTGCTAATCCCATGTCTAAACACTGATTCTTTCTCTTCTTTTGTCTATTCACTGCCTTTCTGTTTTGCTTTCCTGTTTAGAAAGTAAGGGTAATGGTAATAATAATAATAATATTAATATTATTCAGGACATGAGATTTTGCTTTTCACTAGTGAATGTAAAGAAAGAGAATATTATTATTAGACATTGTGGGGCTAGGATAGTAGACATGGAAGAACTAGGACAAAAAAAAGAAAAAAAATTGGGAAAGGCTGAGCTCACTCAAAAGTGAGCTCAAAGGGAAAGGGGTGGGAGGGGGAACACAATCCAAAGAAAACAGAGGGTTAAGAAGGCATAAGAAAAGTAGAGCTCAGAGCATCAGCAGATGTTCATTTACTGAACAAATGCAAAACCAACCTTCTTGCTAAGGGGTGGACACAACTAAAGTCAAAGGAGGATACCATAAAGGAAAATAAAAGTCAGAGAAAGTGATACCAAGTATCACTCAGAAAAGGTTTTACACAATGGAATGAATGAAAGAAGAAATAATTTGTAGATTCTCTCTCATTCAGTGGCAGCTGGAATCAGAGTTTACCTTGCAGACAGTTTAATAGCAGTTCATGGCACAGGGACCACTGCCAGTCGAGGTTTAGTTGAAATCTTTTCCCCGGTGAAGTAAATGGTAAAATTCTTATTACCTCCAGTGGGTCTATGAATTGGCCCTCTGAAACTGGGACTTCTCATAGGAAAACCTGCTGCTTAAGTAAAGAAAATTAATTTAGGCACTTAATAAGGAAAGGTAAGTATTTAAATATGCATGAGAAAAATACTTAACTTGGCAACAACATCAGACGCATACTAGAGAATAAATTGAGCACAGACCTCAAAATGAGACTTGATAGGAAACTATTATTATTTTTAAATTAAAATCATTTACATAATACCATATATTTGTTCTGAATTCTATAAAAATAAATAAGACAAGTTCCCTGCCCTGGAGAGATTTCATTCTTAATAAGACATGACAAACAAATGCAAGGCAAGTTAAAATAGGTAGAAGAAAAGAAAACAGAAAAACTGAGGTATTTAAAACAAAAAAATTGTAAAGGTGGGGGGAAAAGATGGAATAGCAAGTTGAAGGTATAATCTAGGAATCATATGCAGTCACAAGATTGCTTGCTTGTGTGTGCAGAACTGTACAGCAACCTTGCCCAAAGTCCAAGTGCACTTGTTCCCCTTAAACTACATAATTGCTAAGAAATTTAATTTTTAACAACCCATTTAAGTTTACAAAATATTTTGAGGTGACATATTTTATTTTCCACCTGGCAGAATCAGTTTTCTTAAAAAGTTGATTGAAGGCTTACAAGACGAGCTGATCCTCATCCAAATAAAATATCAAATACTTGAGCACTCATTGTCTGTGTACATACTAAATATTCATTTGTAGTTTTAAACTCCAAATTATGTTTTCTATTGAGCATTGAGTTCTTTCAAAGAAGAGGTCAGTGAATGTATTCAAAACAGAAACATACCTCTTTGCTAGAATAATGTCAAGATGGGTCTCCTATTGGCTGCCCACCAAGTTCACTGGTTACTGTAAGTGATGTCAATTAATGTTAATTAATGACCAACACTTTTTTAAATCCCCCCTAGCAATCCTCTACATCATAACCTCAATATTTCTAAACTTGTGCATTTAACAGGTTTGCTCAGGAGAGATTTGAAAAGGTAAGACTCAGAGTGAGACTTTCCTTGACTGAACTGCTTCTGGAGGACCTTCAGGCAGACTGTTCTGTGATGGGCCACCTCAAGAGAGATTTTGCCTGAGTTCTTCCAAAATTTCTGTTTTGCTCATAATTACATATCTTGAAATTTGGAAAATAGATACTACATAATCACAGGCATCTGTCTAACTGCTAGGAAGGTTACTTGTATCATCATGTCACCTGACAGGGAAGATGAACAGGCACCAGAGGGGGGAACTGAAAAAGCAAGCTTAACAGCTTTTACACTAAAGATTAAATGGTAAAGGAAAGTAGCAGGCTCTCACATCTTTGGATGCTAGAAAATTTTCTCCAAACATAAATCTTTCTCATGTGGATGCAACCCAGGTGAGACGGTACTGAAAACTCAGAAGGAAGATAGATTTTAATTTAATGAATGTCTCAACCAATGGAGGGATGGAAATACTACATACTGTTAAGATATTTTTAATAAAATAGCTCCAATTAATTTAGCCTGCAGAATAACTGGTTAGTGATGGATAACACATTTTTGTAAAAGTGAACCCGCATGCTTCTTTTGTTATAGCAATTTAAAGTTCTATTAATATAATTAAAAAGAGGTACTCTTTGAAAGATTAACACAAATATCTTCAAGTATTTGCTTAATATTCAGCATACACATAGAATTCTTAAAAAGTCAGTGCACATTAAAACAAATTCACTGCACAGTCATGCTTCATGTAATCTTTTATACCATACTTGATGCCTCAAGATACTTTCCTTGCACTAAATCCCAAAAAAATTTAAACCTCACCTTGTCTGCTACTGCATTCTGTCTGATAGTATTAGCATTTCAGTGGACAAAACCCTAGAACCAAATCATACCGGGGAAATTGTTTTACTACTGCAGATTAAACACGATCATTATGTGGACATAAATTATGCCTTTATAGTAGATAAGGTAATAACAAAGTAGGTAAGAGTAGTAACAACAGTGAAGAGATTTTGAAGTTGTAAGGAGCATAAGGAGTGATGCAACACTTTAGAAAAGAGAAAGTTAAAGAAAATTCTGTTTCAGAGAACTGTGAGGACAATCTGAGGCATGTTTTTAAGTCAGCTAGGAGAAGGGTCTCAAATTCTTTCAGCTTTTGCACTGAGTCTAACGACAATTATCCCAAAATAGAAGAGTGATTACATAGGTTGTTTCTTTCAGAAAATCTCTTTATCTTCACATTAATCTTCTTGGAAATCTTAAAGCTGCTAGATGCATATGGTCAGAAGTAATGCTACATTTATCCCACAGTTAGTATATCCTTATCTGTACTATTTCAAATCCAGTCTCCTTTATCCTCTCCTGTCTGTTTCTGCCAGTCTGATCCCTATGCTTGCAATAACCTTCTTATTCCTTTGTGTGTTAAACTTAGCAATATCAAAGCAGCAGAGCTTTGAGAATGAAGAAGCACAAAGTTGGGATTGCAATTCTCTAATAAAACAAACATGCTTTGCTGCATCTCCTGTGGGAAAGGTGGCCCTGGATATAGGTGCATGGCCCATGGTCTGAAGTATACTTTGTCATTATGTCCTCAACAGTGCAGTACTTCCCTGAATGGTTTGTTCAAGCAAGGTGATTAATACCGTGAGCTTCCAAATTATCTATTTAATGTTCTAAACGGTGGAGTAAAAGCACAACAGGTAAGTGGCAAAACAAAAGCTGTTCATAAGTACATCATGGAATTATGCTTGGGCAGATTGAGGCCCCTATTTCAACATGATTGATCATTCTATAACTCTGCAGTAGTAATGCTTGTCTTTTGTTTGGTTATTCAACCTTCCAAAACCCTGCACTGTCACAGCAGACAAACCTGATTTTGAAAGGAAGTTTTTTCTTTTGGCTTGTTTGTTTTTTGGTTTTTTTTTTTTTGGGGGGGGGGGGGGTTCGTTTTTTTTTTTTTTTAAGTCTGTCTTGGAGAAAAACTTTTTAGTTTGTTTTCTAATTAGACACTCCCAAAGATCAAGAATTAGAGTGCTCGCTTCATCTTTAAACAGCTGGGGTCCCAGCTGGGTTTGTGCAATGACTTCACTAATTTCCTTTCTTTTAATGTGTTTGTTTTCTATTGGTTAGCTGCATTGTTTGGAGTTGTAGTTCCTTTGCAAATAGTACTGCTTCCGCTGTTTTAGTTATCCTACAGTCAATTCTATAACTCTGATTTATGACCTAACCTATTTTATCCCAGTCTGCTTTATGATGAACTGTAATACTTTTTAGGCTTTCTAGTTTTTCAGCTGCTGTTTTGGGTTTTTTTCAGGAATCTAAAAAACACTCTTCCAAGATCATTACACGTTAGCAGAATGCTTCCATGTATAATAAAATATCTTTAGGATAATTTGCTGGAAACTTTAACACCCTCATTAGTAGCTTTCTGTGTGTGCCTGATCAATCTTATATGTTTGTTGTTCACAAGAACAAACTTTAAATTAAGGGGATTCTGTTGGAGTTTAGAGTTGAGAAAATGTGATGGTTTAAATTCCTGGGGAAAGCAGCACTGTAAAATTGTAAGGTTTTGATATTGTCATTAAAATTTCCCTTTTAATGAAACTGTATTTTCTACTGTAAGAGACACAGTTCACTCTGTACTTTGTATATTCTGGAATTTATTAATCATAAGAAATGCCATAAGTTTCAATGTTTCTATGAGTGTGTATTTGTTTTTAATGTGTGATTTTGATTTTTTTTTTTTTTTACTTTTGCAGAAGTCTTTTAGGGCAGGAAAAAATCTCCTTTTGAAAAGAAGTTTTCATTTTCCTTTTTGCAGTACAGGGACCTACAGCTTGAATATATACCTGCAAAATTTTTAGCTCTCTTTTCACTTCTTTACCCAAGTTAATTAAACTAACTAATCTTATTTCACAGAAGGGGAGACAGGGTAAAACCAATGCTTTGCTAAATAAGTAACAATACTACACTCATCTTTATCAGTAGTTTTCTTCTTTTGTGTTTTTTTTTAATTTTCCCCTTTTTCCCCTCTCACATCTTATGACAGGAATCACATAATTGCACGTATTTTATTTTTAAGGAATTCTGTAATTTTTGGTCTCCAGCAGAGCTTGATCTTTTTCCCTGAAATCTGATAAGACAATCAGTGGAAAACAAGGAATTTCAGGGACCTGCTGACATTTTTAAAGCCATAGCCAAAAGAGCAGGTCTGATGTGCTTTACTGAAAGAATTACCTCACAACAGAAAGCATACTTAATCGGGATTACAGCCTTTTTGCTGGGGAGTGTCTGCCCTCTCTGAGCAGAACACACTGACAACTACTCACCACTTAACATTCTTAACAGTCAGAGCCAGCCACTGGGAGAAACTTTCCTTGGGCACTGTCAAGGTTTGTGCTGAACTTTGGACGCAATTTCAGGCGTTTTTCCTTTTTCATCCCTGTCAACTTGTTGCTGCCAGTTCCAAACTGGCCTTCAGCTGCCCTTGCTCCTTTTCTTGCTTGTTCCTGCACATGCCAACACTCTGCTTTCAATTTACATCTGCTAAAGGTAGACTTAACCTGAAAAAGTTTTTTTGTGACTGGACAAAAGGCAAAGATGGGGAAAATCCCAAGACAATGAAAAATCCCTGTCATCCTTTTGTGGAACTAGCTCAAAGGCCAGATTTTGAATTGCTTTGATTTAAATTCTGTGGACCATAAGCTAGCTGAATCTCATGTGCCACCCTGGAAACTTGACTGATTTCTCATAGCTACTATTTATATAATAACTGTATTATGAAGTTTTTAGAGATCCCTTATGGCAATACACTCTGCCACTTTGTAAAATGAGTTTATCTGGAGATTATCAAAAACTCAGGAGTGAAATCATACAGCTCCTTAATGTAGTGTGCAGCCTACTCTATTAAGTATGAAACACTTTTTTTCTTTCACACTATATGAACCATGTTTTTAAATACCTGGAGTGTAAATAATCATGATTTTTGTACTGGAAAAGACAGTGAGATACTGGGTTTTTTACTGTTTATTTTACTGTTGTCTAAAATACACAGCAGTAATTATGTTTATTCTCAGAAACGAAGTGTTCTCATCTCAGGGTGGGGCTCTTTTGTTCTCTGCAAGCAAAAATTGCGGCCTGTAAAGTAATAATGCAATGTAAGCCCAGAAGGCACAAATATTTTTTCTTACAGTCAAAGCCATTTTTCAGGTATCTGCTTTATGGACTAGCCATGCTGTGAACTGCCACAACTCTGGCTGACTCAGCTCAGAGACAGCATGGATCTGGCTGGCTTCATTAGCTCAGGCACAAATGCAAATATGATTATGCTGCTGCCAAAGCCAGCTTAGATCCAAAAAGAGTCAAGTATCCTTCATATAGCAAAGAAATGAAACAAACTCCTGCAATTTACACTGATCCTGTGCTAGCCAGAATGGACATTTCAGCACTGTGTTCCCAAAATTAAAAGTAGAAAGGAGAGTGATGCACTGCTAACAGTTTATTAATGTTGATGAGAACTTACCTGGTATGTCTACACTGATAAAAGAAAAAGAAGTTTAGAGAGAGTGCTGAAGCACTGACCCCTTTTTATTCACATTGTTTAATTGCTAGTTTTTTTCCTGGATTTGTTTCAGAGGGTTTCATCTTGTCCTTTTCAAAGAAAGCGTCTAGGGTGGAGTCAGCCTTCAGCAACATCACCACCAGGTTGAAGCAGGTCCCTTCAACCTGGTCCTTGGGTCATTCCCAGGCTGACTTCTTTTTAGCAGCAGACTCTGCCTCATTGCTCCCTTTAACACGGGTTCAACACAACTGTGACAATCCAAGCTGGCTCCTGTAAAAGGAATTCAAGCTTCTTCTTTCAAAACAGGGTCCCCTTATCACTCCTGTTAAAGTGTGTTTGTGTCAAAAACAGTGCACTGGGATAGTGTGTGAGTCAGTAAGACCAGATAGCTGAGCTGTTGGGACCCAGCCCTCAGAGAAAGATTTGGAGACTCTGAGACAATACTTAGAAAAAATACAAGCTACTCTATTGTCTGTTATATCTTAAGCTTGTAAATTAAATGATATCTGAAAAGGGGAGGAATGGCTTAGGAGACTTAACAAAATAGTACCTTATTTAAAGTGTTCTTTGACTTTAGAAACAATCTGTTTGATAACGGTTCCTGCCAAGTTCCACATTAGGTACAGTTGCTGCTTACGGAGGCCATTTGCATAATTTTTTTCTCGCCCCAGTTCCATTTGTATTTATTGCTGTCCAACAAATAAATTTTTTCTACAACTGCTAGATGTTACAGAGTATTATATCAGCTGCATGCCTCCATAGTTACTGTTTACAGTATCTTGCTCTGCATAGAGTCTTGCTCAATAAGCTTCTGCAATAAGCTTCTTCATTTGAAAGTAACATGTCTTTATTTTCCAGCTAAAGAGATTACTCCCCTCACCAATTTGCTGACTAAATGAACATTTAGGCAGATACTCCTTTCATATATTTTTGGCTGTTTAAAACAAAGCACCTATCCTGACATATCTCTTCCACTGTCTAAATGTAGTCACATAGCCTAAGCCAGTTTCCTAGGCTCCCTGTATAAACAAGGGAGAGAGTTGCAAAACCCCCCATGATTCATTCAAATTATTTTAGATGGTTACCTTAAGAAGTCTGAAATAAGATCCCAGAAGATATGAACGCCTACACCTCCTCTCACAAGTGGCATCTAATTTTTTCAGATCAAGAAGCCAAGGCTATGAAAAGTTTAATTGCACAGGCCCTAAGATACTGTTGCTCAAATACAAAAAACCCAAAACCCTCACAGACCTCCAAGCCTGAGCAGCATTCATATTTTCTCAATCCTTCATAAGATGTTCTGGATTGAAGATAAGTATTTGTCTTTCATTCTTATTATCTAGGTTAAAACAAAATTAAGGCTAAAAAAAAGATGAAAATGTCAATATTTCTTTTGATTTTTAAATATGGGGGGTTTTCTGTCTTGCAGGCTGGGAGATCCTTCAAATATCTCAGCTGATATCTCAATTGATAGCAATTTATGTAATATTTCTACAGAACTGTAATACTTCTGGGAAGCAAAACTAATATCAGAACTCCATCTATGTCCTTCATATTTTTCCTTTGAACTTGCCCCATGACATGTCCTGTATTTGGCATATTGTATACGTTGCATAAATTACAGCTGTCATCATGGCTTTGTGTCTTCATGAGACTAAACTGACTTAATAATTTTTATTGCTATTTCTTGATGTTCATTTTGTTGCTATCCTCTTGGACTCTTCATTAGCTTAAATTACACTGACTCAGAGACTTGTGAGACTACTAAACAAAAAAAAAGTTTAAAATCAGGAAAAGATTACTTATCAAGTTGAGTCGTCTCCACTTCCCCTAGGCCCAATGACATAATCTCTTAAATATTTTGAAATTCAGAACATGAAGTACTTCATTTTTTCACAAAGCATGTGACTGTTCTGAGACAACCACATCTCAGAGGCCATCTTATGAGACCACTGAAAAAGCTATTGCGATGAAAAAGCAGCAGAAATAAGTAGGAGGGAAGGGAATAGCATCTAAACTCAGCACTGTGAATCATACAGAATAATCTTTAATATATTCAGTACCTAATAACAGCCCTTCCTCATGGGCCTGTTTTTGCTGTAATGGAAATATTCTACAGTGTGGTCCCACCATCGTAACCTACTTGCAAGTCTGCAATACTCAACACCACCATCTACTTGATCTTTACCTATGATTGCTGAAGTGACACACATTTTATATAGGGAAAACTTTAAAAATATTTGAGATAAAGCATGTGTGATTACTCTGCTACAGTGTACATGGTTGCCAGGAGGTACCAGTGCAAAACACAAGACGTCCTTTTGGGGCACAAGGAAAAACTCTTATTTGGAAGACCAATTTTTCAAGCACCACTGTTCTTATTAACAGAAAGAAAAGAGATAAAACTAGAAACACTTCAGATGCCATGATTTAACCCTGGCCAGCAACTCAGCCCCACGCAGCCACTCACTCACTGTCCTCTGGCAGCACAGGGGAGAGAACTGAAAGAGAAATAATGAGACAACTCATGGGTTGAGAAAAAGTATAACAGGTAAAGCAAAAGCTGTGTATACATGCAAAGCAAAACAAGGAGTTCATTCACCACTTCCCATGGGCAGGCACGTGTTCTGCCTTCTCCAGGAAAGCAGGGCTCTATCACACTTGGAAGTGACATGGGAAGACAAACACCATCACTCCAAACATTCTCCATTTCCTCCTGCTTCCCCCAGCTTTGTATGCTGAGCATTACACCACATGGTGTGGGGTATCCCTTAGGGTATCCCTTAGGTCAGTTGGGGTCAGCTGTCATGAATGTGTCCCCTGTCAACTTCTTGTGCACCCCCAGCCTCATCTCTGGTGGGCTGTGATGAGAGAAAAGATCTTGTCTTAGTATAAACACGACTCAGCAGCCACTAAACCATTACTTTCTTATCATCGTTATTCTCATACCAAATCCAAAGCAGAGCACTGTACCCCCTACTATGAAGAAAATTAACTCTATTGCAGCAGAAGCCAGGACAAGAACCTAAAATGACCCAAGCCTGAAATGAAAAAGTATACCTACTAAGGACAGTATTTATTAGATAATAATGAATTGAAATAGAGACATAGTTACAGATTTGGGGAGGCCAAGCATATCTGAATGAGGGCTTTAGTGAGCTGTCTATAGAGTCAGACTTTATTACGTCCTCTATCTCTGTCTCAGAAAACCTTAAATTCATTATTAACAGTGACTTACCTTCAGCAGGAGGGTTGCAGGTCACAGTGCCCATACATTGTGCCAGTATGAGAATTCAGCTTTAACTCTTCCATCCTTTCTTCCTCGACATGACAAAATAACTGGATTAGATCTTCCTTATCCTGCTCAGATACTATCGAATCTTCTACCTCTCTATTGCTCTTTTCAAGTTAAAACTCCGCTAAAACCAAGTGCATGCAGTATGTATTCCACCTGTAATTTGTAACAGTATATGTATCTTTGCTTTATGAATATATTACAAAGTATATATAACTAGATGTCTTAAAGATATGTTATCAGGAAATTTGTAATTTTCAGGGATTTTTTTGTTGAAGCTAGAGCCCAGTCTAGAAAATGAGGCTTCCCAACACCAAATCCTATGCAATTTTTGCTTTGCCAGGACATCTGGTCCATTAAACAATTAGGCCAAATTTACACAGTGTTTTTTAAGAGTGACAGAACTAGAATCCTTTGACCAAGGTCCAAGACCTAAAATCACAAGACTTAATTGCTAAAAATGCAAGAAAGTAAGTACATTTTAAATTAAGTCTGTCTTGAAGCAAAGGAGTTCTTTTTTCTGGTTTCCTAAGTAAAAGTTGACTGAAAACATTGCAGAATACAGCCACATAGTATCTTTGAACACATGCTTTATGTTAGAGCATAGAGGCTGCAACGTTTTTCACTGTTCTCTGTTAAATCATGCATTCAGTTGCTTCCATTTATACAGCATCAAAGCAGTTGAAATCCAATTGAAAAGTTTCTTTAGACAACCATTGTGCAGAAACATGATGTCAATATTAATAAAGGCTGAATTTCCCCTTGGCTCACTTCTTACAGATAAGCTTTTCAATAATACACTGCTTGCACCAAAGGTCTGATGGGACTGGGAATAGTAAAAAACACTAATAAAAGAATGTTGAATGTTTTTATATTAAATTTCCCCACAGGCAAACTGAAAAGCCTACTTAGAGTACGCCAATCAACATGGCACTTATTAAATGTAACAAGAGTCCTGTTACAACAGATCTTTAAAGCCCCTAAATATGAATTAGAAAGTAAAGACAAAAGACAATTACAGATGTATTTCTAAATTGAAGCCCTGGACACCTCACCTGATACTCATGAATATGACACTATGTTTGATCTTCAAAAAGACTCCATTTTTATCAGCCTACAGCTATAATTTTATTACTGCTATTTACTGTGGTTAAGAATGTTATCCTTTCCATTTCCAGTCTTTTAAAGTGTATTTTTATGTTTGAGAAAAATGCTGTAATTATTTAGAAATACATGAAGTTCTGTAAATAGGGTACAATATCCACAGAAGTCTGGGCTGGGTAATGTAAGGAGAATGGAAGAATCTGAATAAAAGTAGTGACTACAGTTAGGCCAATTAGAACAAAGGCTCATGTTTTCTAATCAGAACATGGACGACTGAGTGCCTGAAAAAACATTTCATTGTGAGGATTACATCTGTTACACAAAGGCTCATCTCTCACACCTGAATTTAAGCAATTTTTTCCCCCTGTCAAGGTAGTGACAAATATATTAAATCTGTCTGTCTTCTGAGATTGCAAACCCCAATCTGAGATTTTGCCTTGGGCACAGCAATAAAAAATAAACTCAATTGTTAAGCATAAGGTTTATTTTCTGCAGATGGAAAAAGAACACAAAAAGAATGCAGGACCTTTTGTAGGATTGTAGTTTGTCCGTAAACAACCAGATTAAATTAATCTAAATTGCTGTGATAAATTCAAACTCTGAAGAAACTAGGACAATTCCTAAAACAGTACTGGCATTTGTATTAATTGGTATGTATGTATTTGCAAAAAGAGGTGCATCTTATAAACAAAAAGAAAACAACAATAAAGCTTTTGTGAAATCCATACTAACACTGAGTATATTGTTTGAAGCTGCAAGCGAAAGGACAAGGCAATGGTTATCAAACTCTGTTCTATGGACTCAGTAGTTTTCTAAGTTCGTCACATGAAAATTTAAATGTCATTTGAAAATGCTGACAACTCACTAAATATGTTCCCATCACATTTGATGAGACTGCACTGGGGATCTTTCAGGTAATTTTCTATTTATATTGGATCATATGTTACATTTTTCACGAAGAAGCTATACTTTTATTAACAGGAAAAAGCAGCAGTGACTGTCTTCAAATATTACCCAGGCTATACAGAATACTTTGTAACCTTAGCTTAGGACAGTTTCCTCTTTCCCACAGCTTACAACTCTGAAATATACAAAAAACATCTTACATGTATGGATATGTTCTGAAATTAACAGATTACTTGTCATAGTTTCCAAGATGAATTAACACTTGATAAATATTTTAACTATTGTTTCAATATAATTCAATTTTATTTATTCAAAATTTACTTAAGAAAAGTTGAAAAAATATTCTACCAGGCATTTGTTAGGGTTTTGCTGTAGGTTTGCAGAAGCAGATTTAACTGTATGATCTTTGTAATACTGACAGAAATATAAATGTTACCAATAGTAATATTGCAAGAAAAATGTTTTTCCCATATCCAAACTGGAAAATATCACCACATATCAGCCATTTTTTGATGTGATAGCTAGCAAATTTATTCACCAAGTAGCAACTGGATCAGCAAGAGGTCTTTCTATTTTACATGCAAAATTGAAACTTATTAGTATGAGAGAGAATAGAAGGTCTAGAATGTGTGTGAAGTAATCATAAATTCATTCTGTCTATTAAGTTGAAAGATAAATAAAAACAGTCTGGTAAAAACAAGCTATGGATTTCAAAGGAATTCAGAAAAATGTTGGTAAGACCAATAGGTCTGAAGACTTAGGGGTTGAAAACAGAGAAAATACTTGGTATCTCTTTGGGAAGGCTCATGAATTTGAAGAAAAATGAGTTTGACCTACTGACATGACTATATTTTAAGAGAGCTACCAAGAAAATGCAGAAAGCAAAATTACTAGCAGGTCAAGAATTAAAAATGAAGAAATAAAAAATCAGACTGAATAAAACCCTGCAAAAGTTACTAAAACAAGCAACAAAGTAAGTCTTCAAAACCAGAAACAAGAATACTAAAAGGAAGCTGTGTCCTATATACAATTACTGCTTTTGTGCCATTAACTAAAAGAATACCTTGTGTTTTAGTAAATATGTGGCAGCTCTAATATAGTGGCAAAAACCAGATGAATAACAAGGATGACATAATAAACTTATAATTATTAGAACCAAGATGGAAATAGAACACATAAGTCTTAATGCTCTCAAACTGTGTGTCTGTTATGTCTGTTTTCACTCTGTCCCTGAATGCAAAAAGAACCAACATCCAGAATTACAAGTCCAGCAGCAGCTCTCTGTCAATTCAACAGTGAATAATAGTACAGATGGAGAAAAACAAATACAATGCATCAAGGGAGGGTGAGGGAAAGAAATCTATCAAGACAACCTTTAAGTCTGCTCATAGTTACTTTCCTTTGTGGCACACATTTAGTTCAGGGCAGATATAAAGCAAACTGACCTAAAGGATTTTTAATTTAAGTCATTCTAATTTACTTGATATGATCTAGGAATGAGTATGTCTCATCTGAGTAAGAGTAATTTGTCAAATTTTCTAGATCACATAAGACTGCATAAATCCCTGGATCAATACATTTTAAGGTCATAAGAAACCACAAAGGTAATCTAAACTGACCAATACCCACTGAATTAGTGGCTTCTCTTTGGCCAATGACGTAGGTTTTTAATCACATTCCCTTTACTGGAAAATTGCTGATAAAATATATATGTCATCATATACTAAAAATAATTATGTTACATGTATGTAACCCTAGATTTCCACCAATCAAATTGTTCCATTTGTTTATGGAGATCCATTCACATTAGGAAGCTGCAAATGACACAGCAATACAACCTAGTAAATCAAAGAATGCTTCACGTAAGAGCTATTTAAAAGCAAAACTTGCAACTATCTACAAATAGCAAGGAAATAATTGACAACAGCACTGAAATCAGTTTTCACCCATGTGCAAATGCAGCATGAAGCAGTTACTATCTTGTCCTTCCCTGAATGTTTCAAACCCTTTACTCTTTCAAATATGGATTCTGTGAAGCCAAAAGATGTGAAACTTTTCAGAAATGCAAGCTAATGTTTAGATTGAATAAACACTTTAAGATGTTTTCTTTTTTGCTTTGTCCAAGCAGGGGAAAAAAAAAAGGTTAGAAGTTAAGATCAGTTTCCTGTGGGGAAGCTGATGAAATGTTTCATTATCTGTGCAGGGAGGCAGTCATCTTCAAGGAAATGTCACTAACTTAGCATGAGACTCTTAAACTAAGTATCATCTCACCCAACAAAACCACAGGAATGCATTATAAGAGAGATCTGTAAAGTCAAATTAAAAAATCTGAAGCAAATTTCTACAGAGAGCATTTTCTTCTCCCTCCCTGACTTATAATTAGAGCCCCACATGGAACAGATAGGTCAGCTTGGTAAATGAGAGAACCTTATTGCTTTGTGACATCCAATAGAGAGAAAAAGATTGAATATTTTAATCTTTAAAAAAAAAAAAAAAAGCGGACATGCATATTAGATATTTTCAACAAGTAGAAGATGACTTAGTCTTTTCTGCCACTATTTATGCTCTCGCTTCACGTTTTGTTTAGTGGCATCTGAGAAGAGACAAGGCTGTTAAACAATCAATTGAACATTTGTTTCTCACTTCACATTGATATCCCAGGAGGAGAGATGTTGTCCAACAAACACCAGTCTTATATGTAAATAAGACATAGGGTATGTATTCCCTTTCCCTCTCCTCTTTCCCAATGGGAGCCTGGAAGGGGAAAGAAAGGGCAATTTCTCAGTCAAGACTCCTTTTCCTTGTCTATCTCTCAGTCAACCATATGGGCTTTCAATCAGAAAACTGCAACAGCAATCCTTTCTTTCTGTTGGATAACTTTGAAATTCTTCATAAACACTATTGTATCTTAACCTAAATTCTAATTTATTCTAGGTAGATATAATTCTTAACTCTATTTATCACATTTTACAGTGATTCATATTTAAGAAAAACAGGTTGAAACTGTCCATCAAGCATTTGATAAAGAGGAAATCTGATGATTTTCTCCAAGTTTAACTGCTAATAAAAATAAATTAAGAGAAGCAATCTTGTCCCAAAAGACTGCTAAAGGGAGCTCACAATGAGTCAGTGACAAAATGGCTTTCACTTCTATGACACTAAGCAGGCCTGAGTAAGCCAGTCTCTCTGCAGTAGCTTTATCAAGGCTGCTTGTCAATTGATAGCAGGAAGCCACATAGTTTTCTGCTTCCTTGTGTATACACAGGATGCCAAACATATCTCATTAAGAACATCTGCACCCTTTTCTCAAGACAGTTTTGAAGGGTGCCGTGCAGCCAGGCCAAAAGCAGTGCCACATGGGTTCTGCTGTCCCAGGACGCTGTGTCAGACAGAGCTGCTCTGACAATAACCACAGGGGCAATTAATTTCAGAAGGGTCAATCTACTGTCCCACTAACACCTTCTCTTTCCTCCACTAAATCCACAACTGGGGGCAAGAGCTGCGGGTTTGAGGGGTTTTGGTGGGGGTTTTTTGTTTGTTTTTTCAGTGTATTTTTTCCCCCCACCCCAAAAAATGTGAGGAAATAAAAGAACAAACCCTCAAGCTTTAAAAAAATGGAATTTGAAATTACTATTGCTTTTACTTATTACACTGGCACTCAGAATCCTGAGGATTTTGAAAATGTGATGTAAAACTGAAGTTCTGTGCAAAATCAGGAGGTACATTACTGTCATTGCCATTACCAGTTCAGGCAGTGACTCAAAAAGTATGTGCTCCAAAAAGCAAACTGATTTGACTCTTTCATCTGCGGACCCTTCTATTTGCTTTATGATGAAGATTTAAGTGAAATTTCAGTTTGCAAAAATAGTTCAGAACAAGAAGTTGGCACCATCACCTCTCCATATATCTTGGATAGTGAATAGATCCTAAAAGAAAAAAAAAAAGGTTCCATGCACACAAGGGCAGTGGAGGAGGAGTGGAATAATTAGCTGGTTGCTATAGTAATACAGATAGAACTAGGACATCCCACTCACATGAAAAGTTTATCTTAGATTTTGGTTAAGTATTCCTAATATAGCCATTTTTCTTGTCTTTGAAAATCTGAAATTCTAAAGTTTGCTCTGATTACAGTGAAAATACATTTAGATTTTTCACAGAATTCTGGTATCAACAGACAGAAATCGTCAAAGTTGTTAGGATAAACCTGACTGGGCATCTCTACACCAAAAATGAGGGGAATTGACAAACAGAAAATTCAAGACAGAGCTGCCTCACTGCTCTTTCCATTCACAAAGCACTCCAGAAGTTTGACTGAAATAATCATAGTCTGTGTATGACTGCTGTCTGTCTTGAGTACCTTTTTCTTACAAGCACCGATGACTTTGTCGACTCATATTTTATCACCTCCAAGAGCTAACTGACAATTTCCCCTGGAAATTTGACAAAGCAACTTGGAAAAGAACACATAAAGCTGGACACAGCACAAAGGCACTAAAGATGTGCTTTAAATTACTGCCTCAGTGTTTGCAACCAGGAAAATCATATGATATGCCTAAATAGATGAAAAACCACTTCTGAGCTGTCTGAATAAACGCTGTCTTAGATGTGACCAGATATGGTGATCAGTGTGTGAAAGAGTTCAGGACAAGCCACAGCTTGCCCTATGCTTCTGTTCTTATCAGTGAAAGGAGGACGGTACTTGACACCTTCACCAAGACATTTGAAGATAATTAGGGTTAATAATTGACCCTACCCTTTGCTCACCATTCTCCAGTCATTCTGGCTTAATACCCTCCAGATTCTCCCAGTGACAGAGGAGCAGCTGGCTTTGCTCCTGAAATGCATGCACGATGCCTAAATGTCCCACAGAAACTTGTGCTGGAAACCCGGGTCCTGAAATTTCTTGTAGAATACAAACAAGATTACACTGCTTCTGCAGCCTTTTTCTGGACTGATTTCCAGATAAAGCATACACTGGTTTATGCTGCTGGAGTAATAAAAATGATCACCAGGTAAACAGGAAATTCTTTTGAAAATTTGGGTACTAAGGAAAGCTTAGTTCGTTGTTTTATAAATTGACAATATTGAAGCTCTTGTGAGTCCTTGGGATGGAAGTTTCTCCAAGAATATAAGGTATTATTCATAGTAATTGCACTTTTATAGATAGTATGATACTTCACCTGTCAAAAATGAATTAATGCTGTTGAAGCAAACTCAATACTATTCAAATACACATATATCAGACTCCTTTTCCTTCTATGTTGTTTCTCTGTTTTCTTTTTCTCATTGCAGAATTGTATTTTTCTAGCTTTTGCTCAGATGAAACAAAACATATTAGACACTTCAGAAAATAAACTAACACATACATTTCTTCTACCATGGCACTATTCCCTAGCCATTGCTGAGAACTGTGATTCATCTTTGGAAAGTAAACACCAACTGAAATTACTAGGGTTTTTTCTGGTACTGAGTGACATACATAATCATTCATCTAAATATGGACCAGATGGGACATATCCTAGAGCAACAAGAAGCAAGGGAAAAAAAAAAAAAAAAAAAAAAAAGATACATTTGTTGATTTTTTTAATTATATTTTTAACTTTTTATGACTGTATCATGGCAATTTGAACATTGAGGTCAATGTCAACATATTCCTCTGCTCACTGGGGACTTGTGTCACTGTTACAAAATTGAACTGTGACACTTGATTTATTTAAATAAGACTAAAATATATTAATGTAAATATTAATTATCCACTCATAAATAATCTGAAGATTGTCTCCTGTAAAAGCTGAAGGAGGCAAATATGGTCATAAAATGCATATTACAGTCTCCTGCACAGAAGTACTGCCTTCTTTATTAGTATAAGAATGCACACAAAGCTGAAACATTTATAAAAGCTGCTCTGCAAATGTTTCTGATTGTCAGGACATATACTTCCTTAATGAACTTGAAATTTCTCTGGTTAAAATGAGCTCCCAAAAGAATTTTTTTTTTTAATTATCAATGATTAAAAGTAAAGAAACAAATTTAGATTTATATAATTATTTTATCCATATGCATAGGAAATGAAGAAAAAATTAGAAGAGCTATTTAAATGTAAGAGCTCTGTTCTCTGTGAGACACATTGACATTGAGAGAGGTGAAAAGAAGAGCACTGGAGTCATTTTTGCTCAAACTATACTGACAAGTAGGCTAGGTACTCCCAGAGCAGGAAAGCACTCAAGGCAGTGATGTAGAAATGCTTCCTCTCTACTGAAGTGTTCCCACAACTAAGGTAATTCACAGAGGTCAATTATATTAGCATTCAACTCCTTCCAATAAATAGACCAGCATTAATAGACTGGTGTGAAGCTCAGATGTATCCTTCATGTACAGCTGTAAATTTTCCCCAATCAGCTGCCCTGAGCTCTGGGTGGAGCCTCCAGGCTAAGCAGTGGATAAATGTAGATGGATTGCAAAATACCTGCATTCTAACTAAAGCCTGCCCTATCCGTCTACGGCCTTCTTCTGCATATATTAGACAATTAGAACAATTTATTAGATAACTTACATTTTCTGACTGCATTAAAACAATTCAGGTTTTGGGGGAATAATTTCAGAACCACCATGTGTTGCTTTCTATGAGCAGGTTGTCAGGTTTCCTGTCCAACCATTTTGCAACTATTTTGCTTGGGGGGGAAAAAAAAAAAAAGGCAAATGGAATTACTCAGTTTAATGTATAAAAGTATGTTTTTCACCCTCCATTTAGTCCATCTTATTTCATATAAATATCTGTGCTTTCTAATTAAAACAAGTGACAACTCATAGTATTCTCATATATATATGTATTCTATATGATGTCTATGATATATATCTCATATATATGATATATATATATCTTATATATCATAGTATTCTCATATATATCATATCTATATACCAATACATCTGATGGTGATTTGAAATAGAAGTATTCATACCATTAACCTTTTCCTAGCATCTTTTCTGTTGCTATAGATGAAAAAATATCTTTTAACAAAAAGTATTTAGTACAGAAAGGACATAATTGCACATCTTCCTTCGCTAATAAATGACTAATCGGTCATTCATTCATTCACTTCATATTAATTGATAAAAGATGAATTATGATGAACTAACCTATTATTAATATCCACATTATATGTGTATCCATGGAAATTCCATTGCAATATGGTGATTAACTAATGCACCATTATTTTAGAGTTAATTATTATAGCATTAGAAATAACTATGAAGAAAGGATTCAGGGACTTTTTCCTATTATTTTTCTTTGAAAATAATTTTAAATTTTACCATATTAAAAAATGAATCCAGGGAGAGAAATGCAGGGATCTGGAGTTATTTCATTTTATTTCCCTAGTTTCTTTCATTTTCAGCTTGTATTAATGATTTTTTTAAATGGCAAATATCACAGTCCAATCACTCTACTAAGAAGTAACAGCTATCTACTAGGAAAATTAATAGTTCTTGACTTCTCCAAGGTTGTAATGAAGAATATAAGAAAAATCAAAATTCTATTGTTATATTAAACATATTTAGTTTATAATTAAATTATGTTATTGTATTTAAAAAAGAAAAATACCAAGAATTTCTGAGATACATGGATACAGTAAATAAATATATCTGTCTAGTGAACGGTCATCTTCTTTACTTGTTTGACCTAGCCTTAGTTAAGAAACTAAGTCTTCAGTATTCATGATGTGTGCTTTATTGCATTTTGGTCCAAATTTCAAAGATCTTTGATTATCCAGTATTCAGTTTGTGCCTGTGTGTATACACACACACACACACACACACACACGTAGGTTCTTCAGGTATTGGACATACCACTGTTTAATTTGCAATGTCAACAATAATTCCAGTCAGAATTATTGTTGTTGATGTTATGAACATTTATGTCATAATGTTATGCAAGGACATAAATGAATGTATTATTTGCATAAATTTTCACTTGCAAGAACTGAACTAGTAAAAAAAAAAAAATTATCTTCAATGATAAGAAGAATCTCTTAAATTGTTATGCTTATTTAAATCATAAGATATTAGATGGCATTTTTATTTTTTAATATATTAAGATTAAAATGCTCAGATTTTGTGTCATCACACTGCTGCAGGAGCACCACCCTAGCCCCTGAAAGGTTTTTGTTTTAATTTATAGCTACCTCTTTAAAAAAGCCCAGTTGATCTGTGATCTGAGACAGTCCTCCCTTTTAAAATTTCATTTGATTGTTTTCAGAAGAGTTTGAAGAGGACACTTCTGTAAAAAGATAAAAGATAAGCAGAAGTTCAAACTGCTTGTTAATCAGAGTGTTTCTACCTTATTCCAGAATATTACTAGATCACAATCTGAGATCAATGGGATTTATACTTTGTTTAGGTACTTTCCTTAATCTTTCATTCATCTTCACAGAAAAAAGAAAAAAAAATCTTAACTTTGAAATCAAAATAAACTGTCATAGCAATACTTCAATGAAATTTCCTTAGTTTTATTACGTCTTTGAAATCAGCTGTGTTTAAGACTGTAGGATTTCTTGAACCCCCTCCCTTGGGATCTGGAAGCTCATGGGTTTTGGACTGTGACTGTGGGGAAGAGGAAAACATACATCCTTGGAACAGCCAATATTGATGCTTAAAATGTTCACAAAGATGTTACAAATGTAAATAAATTATGAAAGACCATGATGGAAACATTCTCATACTCAAATATCAAACATGGCTCAGAAAACTTGTTAAGCAAAGTATCTATATCAAACATTACATGAAACTACTTTTGGAGAGAAAAAGAATTCAGTCCCCATCTGACAGTTGTGATGATACTGATCAGTAACCAAGACTGCAGACTGCTGGCTGATGCTGAAGTTAAATGCGTATGACAGACATAGCAGCAGTGATGGATGGCTTTGGATCTGCTGAACTGACAAAATGCTACAGTGTTTAGGATGCTTGGTTGTCAGTAAAAACAGGCAACATAGGGACATGATATTTGCAGTCTTTACATGACATAATATAAAATGATGGTCAGCACTGAACCTTGACTACTTGACATTAACAGTGTTAATTTATATGTAGAAATCTGCCTACCACAGCTGTGATTCAGGTCATTTGTTGAAATATCAACAAGGAGTACAAACTAACATATAGAAGTTGAAGCTGATGCAGCTTAAAAGACATGTGAAACTCAAACTTTTGCACTGATGGCTATGAATAGTGGGGCTTGTTTGTGTCATCCTCCTCTCGAACTCCTTTTAAAAGGAGGCATTTATCAGGAAACTATCTCACACAAATATTCTGGGGCCGCTCAAATCTCTGTTGTCATTCTTTTTCAATACTTCCACATAACTTACAGGAAACAATAAGAAAAAAAATCAAACAAATAGATGAACCAGTGGCTCATAGAATACCATCATGCGTAGTAGCTTTATTTAACCAAGTAGTATTTTTATCCATCCATTCTTAGTGTTTTCATTGAATCAGCATCCATAGTTTTCACTAAACTTTTTTTTTCCCATTCTGGTCTGCTTGTATTTTAAGCTCTTCTCTTTCAGCTAAAGTAATCGCCTTAAAAAAAAAAAACAAATCCATCAAGTAAGTTTAGGAATTATCATGATTCTTGGCTCCATTTGTAGGCCGTAACTCTTTTCTTTATTTTTCCCGTCTATTACTGAAAGTCCTTTGGAGAAGATCCATTTGCTATTTTGTACAGTGTCCAGAATATATAGTTCCCATTTTTACCTCATCCTCTGGTAACATCATAGTAAATAACATGAAATGGATATGTTAAACTACCAGGGTAGATTCAAGGCCAAAACTACTCTGAGCTGACCCAGGTGTATTTTCTTAAGGAATATTCATGTTTGCATTGGCCTTAGGATGATGCGGCCTGCCGGAGTCCAGCTAGCTGAGGGGTCAGATTCCTCCGGGATGCCACGCCGGAAGTGGGGAACCACCTGGGCAATGTTCGTGCCTCAGGTGGAACCTGACGAGCAGGACGCTCGCTGATAGCACAGAATCCGCCCACCACATCGAGGTGGGGTAGAGGAGAAAGGGGAGGCCACTCCTTGGTGAGGTTCCAGCGGCTTTATTGTAGGAGGCACAGCTGAAGGGGATCACCGAAGAGAGTGACCCCGAGCGCTACTGTGCATAGGGTTTTATGCTGGGGTACACAAAGGGGAGGATACAATCATTCAACCAATGGTAGGGGTACAGGGGAGGAGTAAGGGGATCACTCCAGCGTCCCTGGGGCCAATGGTGTAAGGGGGGGTAGAAGGGAGGTCACATGTACCAATGGGACGTCGAGGAAAGGGAGACACCCAGGAACGCCCAGGGGGTGGAACACATTTAGGATTGGTCGGGAGAAGGATTGGCATGGAGGGTTCTGGAAATAGGGGTAGGGCTAGGTGGATTGACAATGAAAGTGCTGGAAAGAGAGGAGGGGAGCTTCCATATAGGGAGAGAACTGGGGTGGATACAATGTAGGGGCGAACCAACTGGGGAGAGGATTAGGGGGAACATAGAACGAACCAACTGACAATAGAAGTATAAAATATAAATAATCGAGTAGAAACAAACCCCGGCTGCAACATTAGTACACTCGTACTTACCTGACACAAGGGGAGGTACCCTGTGCAATTTCCAGGAAAAACCTCATGTGGAGCAGTGGCTGAGAGGGCAAATTGGCCTCCTTCACTTTATTTGTTGTTCTAATATCCTACTTCTTTCTGTAGAATGGGATTCACCTACATGGCTCTATCTGTATAAGAGGTAAATATCAAGAACTGCATTCTCTGTAGTAAACAGGGAGAGGCAGACATGTCCAGAAGATGATTCAATCATTCTCACTTAGGCATCTACTTTAGGATGCAACAAATTTCTTCTAGAGATACCTAGCTCACTCTTTAAATCAGAAAACTATTTGGCTGAAAATGACTGTTTGTAATTTCATTCTAGTGTTATTTTCTACCCAGTGGTAATTTTTTTTCAGATTTCTACATTCCTATAAAAAAGGGCATTAAATTAGACTCATTTTTTTTCATAATTTCTCTAAATATTTGTATTATGCTTAAATTTCAGTGGTTCTCTGACACAAAATCATGTTTGTATGAGAAGAAAGTATTTGTACTTTCCAGAAAATGCTGATTTTGCTGACTTTTTTTATTGCCTGGAAAAATAATCATGTGTTTGCTAAATATCCATAAAATTTGATCTTATACATACCTAGCAGCATTTTAAAATTGACTGGTGACAGATAATACTTTTAAAATAAACTTTTCTGACTTTTTTTACGAATCAACTTTCTCCTTCCCAGACTTCCTGGCGGGAAGCATCATCTTCTCAGTCACCCTAATACTGATTAAAATTAGCAAGAAGTAATTCTGACCTATTGATTGCAAAAAGAAAACAAATTAAGAGATATACTGTCTGCTAGGTGTTAGGACTGGTAGCATTGATAATACAACTGAGGAAATTAATTTCTAAGTTTAAAACCCAGCTTATGAAAGAAAAATAAAGACAAGAGTTCAGACAGTAAAACAATAGGGACTACAGATCATTCCATTAAGCATTAGATAGAAAAGGGAGGCGAAAGAAGTGAAAGGGAGAACAGTAATAGGAAAACTAATAGAAAAGGAGATCCAATGTGGCCGCATTGATTTTTGTGATTACTGTTTGTTAAAATGCGGTGGGTACAGATTATCTTTCTTTCAAATGCTCTGTATTTATTATTGCTTCATTTGCCTTGAAATGATAACTGCAGGCACTTAAATAAATGGATTCCTACATTTTCTATTTTCGTTCTACCCTCCTTGTCTGTGAAAAGTACCCCTGTAGAAATAGTATTCTGAAACTTCTTTAAGCAACGTTTCTCTGTTAATCACAAGGCCTTTCATTGTCTTCTGCACGTAATGTCTACATTTTCCCTTTTATTCTAATGGTTGGAGAATAGTATTAAAAATTGCTGTACTTTTGGAAGTAAGTTTGATTTTATTGCATAATTTATATTTTTGAGGTAGGCAGATATAGCAGAATCACTGGCTCTGCCACAAACTTTCTAAGTGACCTTTTACTCAAGTTCAGTTGAGGTTATGACCATCTAGTAAAGTTCCCAGGCCCTCTAGCAGGGAGCAACCACATCTATGCTAAGAAGATGGGGGAAGGCTTTTTCTCCCAAGGAGTCTTGATGTTTGCAAACAGTCCACTGGAAATGGTCCCTTACACTCAAAACAAAATCCTGTTTGTAGGGTGCTTGCTCTATTAGCCACAATCTTGTCAGAGACTGCTTTAACTGATATAGGAGCATTTCTCAGCACTCACTGCCTCATTTGCCAGTAGATGTGTATCTTTAAACTCTGTACACTGAATTTCTATAAGAACCATGATAGAGATATATATACATTAAAATTCTAAGAAATTTTACAGAATGACATTTATGTACTATGAGAATCCAGGCTTCCCTCAATGCATTACACAATTTCATCTTCAGAAGGTGCCCTCTAAACAGTCTTCCTGTAAACCAGAATTTTCAGTTCCATCCTTGTTTTTCTTGCAGCTCTTAGACAAGTACTTCACTGCAGTCTCTGGCTATGGGCTAGAAATCCACATACTTATGTGGACTCCTGGTCAGTTTTTTATAGCCAGTGTTGAGCTCTGTATGACAAAACACTAACTGTACACCAGCCAGTCAATTAAAAACTTGCTTAGGTACATCTACGAGTGGCAATATGACACAGGTACTGCCTATAGGACCAGGATTGTCTCTCCTGGGTAAGGGTTGGCACTAATTATTCACACAAAATACAATTTTACAATCTAGCACCTGTGGTGTCAGAATCATTCTCTTCAATATGGAGAGCTGTTTTTTGTTTCAAGTGGTTCTGGAATACTGAATGCTGCTGCTGCTGAAGTACTTTCAATTGGCCATTTGCTGGCATAAGTTCACCAAGAAAATCTTACAGTGAAATTAGTCTCTTTCTAATCACAATTTCAATTTAATTATCTTTTGCCAACAAGATCTAAAAGATTTTTAGCAGTAATCCCTGATTTGCTGAGTGATCTGCATTTTTGCTATGTATTATATAATATATTATATATATTACATACATATTATATATATTATTTATTTACTTACTTACGTTTACTTAAAACACTCTTTTCAATCCTTATAGCTTGAAATGTGTTTTCCCTTACATGTTACCACCTAATGACTTAATATTAAGTCAGTAATGTTGTTAGACTACTTCTCTGAACATTTGAAAAGCACTGAGCCTGATGGATGCACCAACTACCAAACTTTGATATATGAATTAAGATAGAGATATCTCCAAAACAAACACAAAAGCCATTTGCATTAATTTCAGCGTGAACTGTCACGCTTACAAAGTTTTCATGGCAGCAGCGCTGAATTCTGTTGAAATGGTAATTTCATAATTCTCAGAGATCGTACACACATTACTCAAAAAAAAAGTATAAAGACACTGTGCAGTGCCATCACTGCACAGAAATAGTTACGTGATGCTACTGAGTAGTTTGTCCTCTTTTCTTTCAAATGAGAAGGAAAGGAAAACATAAGCACAGAATCCACAGTGGAAGAAGGAGCACAGTTATGGTGCAGACCTTCTGAGTGCTCTTTCTGCTTACTAGTGCATGCCATCTCCTATCCTGTGAATATTGCCTAAAGCAGTGCTATTCTTACTGAATTCCAGCTCTGGTGATTCTGCCTTCTTCTGCTTCCTGCATAGAACAAGTCATATGAGCTTGGGCTTTTTTCCCTATATTTTTCAGCAGTTCAGGATATCCTTTATCAACGATGTTCAAAACTGAAACACCCAGTTCACATAACAGTCTGGTTAGATCAATACCACTAAATAAAACAAGCCAAGGGACCAATACCTATCCCAGCAGACAAACAGACTGAACACTCTGGTAACTATAGTACTTAGCATGAGCAAATGTGCTGTGTCGACACCACGGAGCACTCCGTTCTGGAATTCCTCCCTACCTGGCGTTATTTCTATTATTGGTCTGACACTAATCCTTGTGGTTTGTACGTCTTGACAGCTTAAACTGTTTTAAACAGTGAAAGGGCTTTGCTGCAGCTCAGTGAAGAGGTTCATGTTCCCAGAGTAGGAAACTGAAGAAACTG
Organism: Certhia americana; assembly: GCA_018697195.1. Taxonomy (NCBI): domain Eukaryota; kingdom Metazoa; phylum Chordata; class Aves; order Passeriformes; family Certhiidae; genus Certhia; species Certhia americana. The sequence goes on along the minus strand of CM031857.1, from coordinate 65,525,109 downwards.
TGTTGTATTCTGTTGGATGTGGTGTGAGGGTATTGCTGAGGGTGCAAAGTCCCCCAGGAATAAAGCTGAAGAACAATTGCGGCTGGAGAGAGCCCCATATGAGACAAACTTATCTTGGACTGTCTTTTGAGAGAAATCCCTAAGACTACATATTCCTTGGTCTCTGCTTGGGTATTATTTTGAGGGGAACTTGTTGGAGCACGCCAGAAGAGAGCCAGAGAGGGAGCCAACAGCTAAACAATGAAGGCACAGAGCAGACTGACATTACTCAAGTTTCGTCCTAGAGTTGCTTTGTTTAGGAAGGTGGCCATACATCTTAAGAGTGCAAATGTAGGGTCAGGCACGGGATTAACACAGAGTTTTTTGTCAAAAATTCTTCAGTGAAGGTCTGCAGCATTTGAACTCCAGCACTTGGCTGAAAAGGATGAAGCTTATTCACCTGCCAGCATGTACCCATGTGAATGAGGCTGGTGGTGCTGATGACAGGGCAGAGATCCTGACTGTCTTCTATCAGCCCTTGCAGCAACATTGCATCATTAATGTTGGGCAGGTCCTTCCCAGGAGGTCTGACATCACACATAAAATGTTGTGGAGATGTGTAGAATGCCTGTGGTTAGTCTCAGAGCAAAGGTGATCTCACCACTTCTGAATTACAGGACACTGGGGTAGGCACCACAAACATATAATGCACAGCTCTTGGGGTATGTCACATCTTTAATATTGACAGAAGGACAATTCCTTCTCACATATGACAGAGAAGAGAAAAACAGGAACTTACTTCATAAAGCCTGCTACATATTTGTCAGCTTCACTGACTGCATTAGGCCTACATTCCTCTATATAACTTCCAGGAGACTAGATAAATATGCCACAGGAAAGTATTTCTTTGAATTAACAAAGTCCTATGAAAAGTTTTGTTATGCTTTGTGGTTTTGAGGAATTTTCTTTTTGTTCCAATAGAAATCCAGCCAATCTACTCTGCCCAAATACTTCTGTAAAAAGGTAAAAAGGATCAAGAAGACAAAGGAAACAGAGGAAACAGCCATTGACTCAGAAAGGTTATTGTATTTAACACAGTTTCTTGCACTGGTTTTAAAACCAAGCTAAAAAATTAAACGCACTCAAGCTACTCCCTTTTACCCCCACTCCTCCCAGTAATGGAGGAACAGTAGGAAAGATTAGAAGTTTAAGCAGCAATTTACTGAAAATTGCCATAATGACAATAATATTAACAAGAAAAAGCATGCCAAAGAGAGGGTCATTTATGCAAGGAAGTGTATTCACCACCGAATACACTAAACTAACACGCTTCCCAATGTGGCGAACAAGAGTTTCTGCGGCTTAACATCCTCTCCCTTCCCTGTCCAAAGGATCCAAAGGCAAGGAACTAGGGCCAGCAAAACCCTTGGAAAGCTCTGTTATCCCTGTTGCACCATGCCCATGTCTCGGGCGGTTCCCCACCGCCAGTCTGACCGCACAGAGGTGCTGGGGCAGCGGCCGCGCTCCCCTCAGCTCAGCCAGCGCTCGCTGTCCCCTCTGTTTCCTTGGAGAGACACCTCGGGATCGCTGTCACCATCTTCCAAACCACAAAAGATACGGCTTGGAGGAGCGGAAAAAAGGAACCGCCACTGGCGCAGAGGGACGAGGTAGGCCGGGCTGACCTGAGGCCTTCTCCTTGGAGACCAGGTGAAAAAAGGAGGCGAAATTTTCCTTTTCCAGCCCCAGCTTTTTTTCCTCCTGGAAGCACTCCTCCCCCACACTGATGTGAGTGGTGTAGAAGAGACTCCACCCCCTTGTTTTTGTACCCAGGAAACCTTTTCATTGTTTCCAATTTGGTTTTTTTTTCTGTGTTAAGAGTCACCCCCGGATCCTTTGTACTCGCCGTGAAAATGTCTTCACATTTTTTTCCTTTAAAATTACTTTTTTTATTCGTACCTCATTTCAGAAATTAAGTGATTTGGTTACGATTAGATGCCCCTTTTTAAAGAATGGAGACCTTTTCTACAAGTCTCAGTTGCTTGGGTCCTCTCTAACACCAAGTAATTTGTCTTCTCTTAAGCATAAGCCTGCTTTTGTAAGAAGCACTTGAAAACAGACCAAACCCACAACATACACCTGAAAAGATTTCCATGGTATTTGTGGTAAGCAGCTCCAATAGTATGCAAGCACCTGAACCTCATTTGAAGATCTCAAAGGTCATTTAAATGAATGAACAATTAAGGTATTTTTATGGGTTTGATTACATCTCTCTTGCGTATGCTTTTGAGGACTGAAGAAGGGGGTCATAAAATATTGCTTCAAAGATAATTCCCTGGCAATTCTGGGAATGCTATCATAGCATTTATAACAAATCAGCAATGGAGAAGAAGAAAAATGACACTGTAAGTAACTTGAACATAAATTTAATTTAAAACTCATAGTTTATGAGTTCTTCAACCATGTAGTTGAATGGTCAATAAGAAAGAATTAATCCTTATCTAATCCTTATCGGTATTTTTCCTGTGTTTGTGTTCCTGTGTGTAAGTTCCTTGGGGCAGGGAATGTTTGTGTATTGTCTAGCATTGTAATAATTTAGTCTGGATTTACAGCATTTGGGTAATGTCTTAAAACAAAAATAATAAACATAGACTTACTTTGATGTAGACACACAGAGACCACTGTTATTTTCCAAAGTTTTTCCAATTTGGGTTAGCTACAGTCTTCCCCTAGTTTCAGTAATGTCACAAAATGGGAACAAATATGGGAATGGCAATAAGAAAGCTTTGAAAATGCTTGTATATAACATTAAGTACCTGTAGTCTCCACTGAAGGACTCAAATATTTGATGCATGGCATAGCAAAACACTTTGCCTAATCTGGGGGGAGCATGGAGTTAACCAGAGTTTAATTTCCCACTCTAGATCCCTCAGGTAAATGACAGAAGAGTCCGATCACAGGCAGATGAGAAAACATGTTTTGGAATTAGTGTTCTGCTATCAGCAATCATACAATGGGTTTTCCCTTAAAATAAAAATGCATTTTCCATGTATTTTTTGATTAATAATGACTTCTGAAGTGTAGCCTTAAATGAATGAAAATACCTCAAGAGCATTTCTGTTTTCCCTTAAGTCATTGTACCACATGGACATACAAGCATCAAGATCTGTAATTTTTCATTTTGAGTACTATGCTATAAATGTAAAATATATCTAAGTAGCTTAGTTTTCTCAGCACTGATTGCTCCTTCCCTCCTGGTTGTAATGAGGATTGCTTTTGATGATTATTAGGATGGCGTTTTGCTATTGCCAAGGCACTGGCATGAACACTTTCATGCTTTCATGAACTCTTTTTTTTTGGGTCGTTGACAGCAGGATTACTGATTAAATATATCTGTTCAAAGTAGGTCAGATGAATCCTGCCCTAAATGTGAAGACATTTTCACTGCGAGTACAAAGGATCCTGGGGTGACTGTTAACACAGAAATAAAATCACATGAATCCAAACATGTGGATTTCTCTTTTGAAGAAGAGAAGAAACTCCAATGACTTTTTCCATTTTGCTACAGCATGGTAATTTCTTATGAAAACATTCTTCTCCAGTAAAAGCATACCCGCAGACCCAAAGTGTGTTGCAATTTATGCTTTAAAAGTAGTACTACGCCCAAGTGTTCTGAAAATGCAGTGTAAGTACATAGGAAGACAGTATGTGGGCATTACTTTATTGTCACACCTCCTCTTATATTACTGACTGGCACGTTCTTTGTGTGGACAGATGCATTCAATAACACAAGGAGTTACCCTGCACTTCTGCTTCATTTCTGAATTACATCTTTCTGATATATCAAAGGCATTACTGTAGTTTCCAGGAGATATTCTTGTCCCCTAAACACAGAACAAAACCCAAAGAGAAGCAACAGGCCATTTTTTTGTTGTAAATTACAGTTTGAGTTGCAGACTTGTGTTCCAAGAGACCTTTTCTTTTTCCTACCTGCCTGGCATATACTGAGTACCTATTATACTGGTTAGGATCTCTGATCAGATCAAAAGGAGTCCTGGGATCTGCCTCGAAAGATACTTATGTATTCTGCATTGAAGCTCTACTTTCTTTATCTATTTAACTGGAAGTGTCTTCTTTCAACAGAGATTAAAGCTCCTAGAGATGAGTTTTTAGTCTTATTCCTTGGAAATTAATGGAAAATGTGAAGCCCAAACTGGAGTTAGGAGCTGAAGCAATGTGTTTTAAAATCCATTGACATAGAAGTGGAACATCAAAATAAAAAACTCTCATTAGGGGTGAGATTTGTTCTGGTCTTGGGCAGAATCTATTCCACTTCAACACGTCTGTGTTTTTGAATATTTTTGGAACAAATCTTCAAAAAATCATATAAGCTTTTACGTAACTTGCTATAGAAACACTCATTAGTATCAAATCCTGAGAACAAGGTGTTCCAAGATTTGCTTTAGTGTGTGGACCAGGCAAACAGGTTTGAGTGGACTATAAAGCTAAAATAGTCTAGCTATTATAGAGGATGATCAGACTGGCTAAAATGACAGCAGGATATTATAATTTAGGGGTCCTAATCTTACAGAAATCTTTCATATACTATCTGCTCCCTTCATGTTATATTAGATCGCTCATTGGATGCAGGTAATTCATAGTTCTGTAAACCTCTAGAACTTTTTACAGACTTCATCAGTAATGAAGAGAACCTTTTGATTTTTCCTGGCATGGTACTTAGAAAACTCACCAATCAACCAAAACCATTTTAAACTCCTATCTTTTGCCATCACCTGAAGAAATTTATTATTAACTGTAGCATTAAATTAGTATATGTCTTCTAAAGCACTTAATAATTTTAGATATTATTCATTTAAATATTATTTCCTACGCTAGATCTATCCTAACAAAATTCTGGCTTGTTTTGCTTGAGGTTTTTTTTATTTATTAATTATTATTATTTTTATTCCTCTTTATTGAAATAACTTTCCTTATTTTGTTCTTTAATTTTGTCCTTCTCAAAAACTGACCAATCGTGTTGACGTCCGGATGTCATTATGTTTCAAATAGATCTTTTCCCAACATAATCTCAACTTTTTAAACATACATAAAATACTAACAACGTTTCACTTAGCATCTGCTTTGAGTAGACTTTAACAGACTTGTGGAATCAATGGAGCTCTGTCTCATGGTAAGATAGTAGGAAACTTTGGGATAAAATAGGCGAGGTTAGCAAATATGCCATAAACATGGTAAACAAAATTGAACAGCAAAATTTAAAACCCAAATAGAAAAACTCCAACTGTGTCAATGGAAAAAGATCCTATTTGTAATTTTTGGATTTTCCCAGGGCAGACTTCAGGTTAAAAGAACTTTGCTCTGTTCTAGCTCTGGAAATGAATCACCTAGGTTTTTCCTTTAGACTGTGTATAAATGAGCTTTTGTTTATTGTATATTATCATTTATAAAACAGGTGCTGTAAATGATGCTTTTGATAGCTTTGCACTGTAAAATTCTATGGAAGAGGAAATATTTTATCTGCCTCTCACTAGTTTTCTGTAAATATCTGCACTGTTTACATATGTACACAGTGTGGTCACAAGATCCATTGTAACTGCAAGATTGGGCTGGATTATGAGGTTGTCTGGCAAGTCTCTACTGGTCATGATATACACTGGAGTCAATTATCCCACAGACAGAATATGCAAACTACAGTGGAGTCCAAAAGAGAGATAAAGAAGGGGAAACCGGTCCTGGTAGTCAATCTTCTGCTACTGTGGAAAGAAAAAACAGAAGATGCTGGAGGATGGGTAGCTAATGAGGAACTGAGGGAGGTTTTTTTAAAATCTCAAACCTTATCAAGGCCTTGGAAAGGACAGTGAATTTCAGGTGGCATGCAGCTCCTCAAAGGGAGGAGAGTGAACCTCTTGTCTCCTACTTTGGGTGACAAAAAATCATCAAACTAATAACAGACTAGAGAGGCATCAATGTAGTTCTAATCAGCATGTCATGAGTAAATTGAAACGATGACCACAAGCATCAAGAAAGGTCCTTTTTTTTCTAGCTGCTTACATATGGCTTGAATGTAATGAGCAAGAAGAACTGGAAAATCTCATTGAAAAGAAGAAATTTTACATAAGTGAAACAAGTGAAATCTGATGATGTAATTCATATTATTGAAATACTGAAGTTACCTGTTAAAATCTGCTTGGGACAGAGTAGGTAAGAGGGAGATGCAGTGAAAAAGCTGTTGGTACCCCAGAATAAAAAGATATTGAACACAAGAGACAAGTTTCTGTTCTCTGAAGTCTGTGACTGAGAGGCAAACAAATATCTGACTTATGGACTTTTCTGTAATGTATGTGGGGGTGGGGGGAAATAATGAGGGTGGGGGAAAGTAAGATCAGTGTGGAGAATTTCAGTTTGGAAACTTGAATAAAAGAGATTCAAACACTGCAACAAGTTACCCAGAGAGCCTGTGGAATCTCCTACCCCACAGATGTTCAAAACCCAAGTAGGCATAGCCCTGGGAGATCTGCTCTTGGTGGTGCTGCTTTCACCAGGCTGATTGGATGAGATGATCTTAGCAAATGCCTTATGACCTCAGCTATTATGAGATTCTGTGAAAATCAATGAATTCCAGAGTTCAAAATTACTAATAATATGATAGAAGAAGTGACAGAATGGATCTCGTACAGGATAACTGAGAAAACAATGAGCTACAACTTCAAACCTGGGAAACAGTACATTAAAATATACATGTATTTTTGGTAGATATGGGAAAGTATTAATATCACTTTACACATATACCTCAGTTTCAGTTCTATTTTAAAAGGATGACTTTGCCATGGTACAACATACAAAACAGTAGGCTTGTAACTAATAGAAAGGACTCCTGAAAAACTTTCAGTGGAATGATAGGAAAAAATTCCAACTGTTTTAAAATTATGCTTTATGATATTGTGCGTTATGGATGGTGGGTTTTGGCATTAACATAGGATGGTCCTCAAGACCTTTGGGAGTTAAATGTATAATTTTTAAAGAACTATAACACAAAAAACATTATAACCAGGAAAAAGATATTTTACTTTGGGTATTAGAATGAGTAAAAGCTTCTTAATTATGGGAATGGTTTGTGAATTTCTTATTTTGACTTAAGCTTGTTTATTGCTACTTCTTGTGGGTAAGCTTTTTTACTTACATGCAAGTAAGCAAGGAAAAGGGCAATATGGTATGCTTAGATCTTGAAAGAACTATTCTCACAAAGTTGAGGATGAGCGCAGTTTATTTGGAAGATGCCATAGAAGCAGAAATTAATGAATTACAACTAAGTATTATTTAGTATTTTTTAATTTCTTAAGACTGTAATTTATTAGAATATTAAAATATTTTGTTTCTACAGCAAAGAGAGAATAACTTTGGCTAATTTGAGCCAGAAGGGGAATAAAAGTGGGTAATAGACTATAAATAATACAAAATAGCACTCATGAAATGTGGACATTTATACAGGAAGACTAAGAAGGGAACATTATTATAAAAAAAACCATTGGTTTATTTCTACACAGAGATCATAAAATTGTTGAAAATAATGGCAAAAAACCTACAAAAGCTGTACTTCCAGTTTCACACCTTTGGGGATGATAACTAGAAGTGCAAAACCACAAGCTTAGGCACAAAGAATTTCTTAATCACAGTCACTTTATTCACAAAAGAGTTCAGAAGTTACAAGCCTTTGGGAAAAAAAAAAAAAAATCTGTAAGAAGCTGATGTCCATTATTGACTACACTTTCTCTGAATTTTGCTGAAATTCCAGGCTGGGATGAGTTGCTTTGACATGTGCATATCCTTCTTCCAAGCAGTAAAAGCCAATGTGATCTCAGCCCTCTTTTGAGAAACCCTGGCCTCCCTGATGCCATAGGAGCTAAATATTTTTCTTACTGCAATCATTCTAATTTACAAAGAATGTACACAGAGGTTCCATTACTCCAAACACAGTACAGTTAAACAACAGGAGAGCATTTCCTTTCTCACAGTTCTGTGCCAGCTTTCCAGACGGAATATCACTCAAAAAGCTCTCCCTGTTTCATTTCTGTTGTGACTACACGGTTTTCCCCTGTTTTTTATTTGGTATTACTTCTTTGCTTGTTTTCTGACTCTTTCTCTCTTACAGATGCAGAACTACATGCAAATCAGGTACTTCTCCCTGAATTTATATTCAGTGTAATCATGGGGCGAACACTTCTAAAATTTCATTATAAGAAGAAGGATCTTTAATTGTGTCCCTGAGTTTTCCCATATGGAAATATTTATCACCTTTGATGTCAAGTAACTCTATGGTTGCCCAAGTGTCAATAATGCTTGGTTAAAGTATCCTAAATTCACATACATTGCAAGATTAATAAGCAGACATTCAATACATTAAGAACTGGCTAATGCTCCACTCTCAGACATATGGGTTTTTCAATCAGAGTTGAATGGTTTCAAATATGGGTCATAAAAACTAGGAAGTAAAAGATGTTATTCAACATTTCCATATGTCTTAGTAAATATCAAAACATTGTTGATATCTTACATTGCTGACACAGAGATTGGCAGAGTGGTACATAATGATGAAGACCAGGAAGGTATAAAGAAAAATTTGGATTGCTTGGCAAGCTGAACCCATTCAAGTTAAATGCAAAATTATGCATCTAGGTCATATCTAAACAGTAGAAAACTATATCCTGGAAACCAGCAGCTCAGGAAACAATGAGAGGTGTCATAATATCATCAAGCCCTATATGATAACACGGCAAAGAAAACTGTTTCAGGTCTTTGAAGCAAAAACAGGCAAGGTGACGTTTAGGTCCAGAAAGAATACTCTTCTGCTAGAATACTGTGTTGAGGTTTGAGAACACAACTCGTGTTTACCACTGGGAATAATTCACAAAAAGAATGAAAGAACAAGAGAAGTTGTTGATTTTTTTTATGTCTTAGCCCTAAAAAATGAAGACAGAATGATTTTCTTGTAATGTGGTTTATTCAAACAGTAGGTTACTATAATCAAACTAAATTAATAGAATTAATGAACTGGTTACCAGTAAGATTATCAAATCAAGGTTTTAAGCTCTGTGGTTTGATGAGTGATTTTCTTATTGATTGAGTCACTGAAGATTACATTTTCAACATCTGTAAAGAAAACCTGTTGATTCTGGAAACTTTTGAGTTTAGTCTGGTGCATAGAAGAAGAGACCAATGAAAGACTCAGGGATAGGGTTGTCCATGTTGTGCACATTGATTCCTGCTCTCCTTTTTGTAAGTGCTATCATATTAGGTTGTAGCACCCCAGTCACTAACGGTGGGCAGTTTATCCAGCTTAGTTACAGCTTCTAAAGGGCTCAGGTGAGAGTTTGGCTGAGTACTCTGTATAGAAGTGGAAAAGGATTATAAAAAATGAAATATAGGCCTGAGTACAGAAAAAAAAATTGAACTTTTCCTTGATTAGGAGCTGAAGTTGTCCTTGACAGCACTGTAAATCACTACTGTCTTACTAGCCAATCCTGTACTTGTGCCAGGAAATAGTAATGATGATATTTTCTTACACCTCTAGCACCCAACAGGAATGCCAATAGCTTGAAATATATAATTTTTTGAATGCTATAATTCCTCTCCTGAATGCAGTGAATTGAATGCATTTGTTTTGCTTGAAATTCTCTGTGTTTCCTCTTTTAAAGAAATAGGAAATTAATAAACCGACCAACCATAAGAAATTACCTGCCTCTCCATTAAGGGATTTTTTATTGATGTCCTACTCTACCCTTCCTAGATCTGCCCTCTTGCTCTACAGGCCATCAGCCATGATGATGCATGTCTCTCTCACTTTTGTTAGAATGGGAATCATATTGCTTCCCTTCACCCACCATGGAGCAGAAGCTTTCAAAAATGTTAGCTCTAATAAAATAATTAAAAGTGCAGACATAGTCAGGAAGCAAAAGGAAGATTGACCACCAACGTAGATATCAGGCTTCCAGAACTATAGACAGAAATCTTGGGGGTGAGCTTCTGCTTTCTAAATCTTTTACTGTTTTAGTCCCCCACTTCTCGGTTTATTCACCACTGCTTTGTGAATCAGCCTGCTCCTTGTTTGCTCTTTTATGACATCAGAGCTCTTTTGCCTTCTGTGAGCTAACTCCTCAGGAGAGGCTGTGGGAGCCTTCTCCAGGCTAAGTTGGATCCTCATGAACAAGAGATTGCTCTTGAGAGTGAGAAGTAGATGTTTAACCTTCCTCTGTGGTGTGAGCACTGGATCCCGGATATTTGCCTGCCTTACAAGTACTTCAGCTTATCAGGCAAAGAGGGGAGAGCAGCATCATTTTCATCTGTATTGATTGATAAGAATATAATGATCCTGTTGTTTCCTAGGTCTCCTTTGGTCACACTTAGGGCTTGGGTAGTTGGGTCCAGTGTTTGGTTTGGAGTAACCGGGTCTGAGTTAGGGCTTACAAATCAAGGTGAATGAACACCATTTAACTTTATATATGAATAAAGCAAATATCTACACCCAAGTAAGCTCCATTTATAGTCAATGAGGGAAACAAATATTTTTAGGGAGAAACTGATGATAACTATTTGAGATGTTTATGTTAGAATGAGATAAATGAATCCATTAACAAGCTCTTGTATTTAGGTACTTGTATTTTTTCTCCACAAAGACATTACTGATAACTGGATCAAGTGTAAATGTCTATACTGCTGGTAATGATGCCTTAGCTATTATATTTTTTAGACTCTGTGCTGTTTCAGTGAGTAGTTTTAGATTTCATATTCAGTGCTACTAAGCTTTCTTCGCGGTGTAGATAGACAAAACAATTCCTTCTCTAGTTTGATACCAAGGACAACTTTCAGGACCAGGTAAAGTGAGAAGAAAAAACAAGGAGGATGGAGCTTCATAACCTGAAGCTATGGTTGGACAATTGATTCTGATATGCTAATGGACCAGGACTTATAAAAATATGAGACCTTGTGACTCAGGTGTCCATTTTGTGACCACTTTGGGGGCATCTTGGGTGTGGTCCAGCTGAGCTCTTGCATGGCCCAAGAGTACCCATTGAGACCTTTTAATAAATTACCTGCTTTAACCTTTTGCCCTGTCTAGTCTCTATTCCAGGTCAGCCTCCAGAAGGCATCAATAGGTACCACCTTCACTCCAAGGATACTTAGCATTAGTGTCCTCCCTGGATCATAGAGACAAGACACCTGCAGCGTAAAAGTGGCTAAATCCCATGCCAGTCTTTGTCTGAACTGGAGCTCCCGTTGGAGCTGCCCTGCTCCATAGTTTACCCATTCATCAGCCAAAGGCCATGAGTCTGCCTGGAATTAAAGATGCCTAAAAAGACGTCTGTGAATGCTGGGTTTTCTAGATAATTTTGTGTGTGTGTGTGTGTGTAAGTGCATTTATCCCATTTCAGTAAGGTGTTTAATCTCAAAGAAGTACTCTACGACTACCTAAAAATATTTTAGTATTTTCCATGCTCTGAATGCTACAGTAGTTTTAGAAGACTGTGTAATAATTTACTGGTGCATCAGAACTGTGTCAGCATTAAATATTATTTGTGATAAAAGAAAAAATGTGGCATAACTATTTAATTTTGACATAATATCAAATAAAACTTTATGCTTTTATACTTTTATAGCCACAAAGAATTGCCTACATTTTTAAAGAAATTAAACACATGAAACAGATGTCCTGTGGGAACAATCTGTTATGGTCTGGCAGCAGATTCTCTTCTACTAGCTTGAGATATTATAACTAAAACATGTACATAAAGTTTAACTATATATGTAATTATGGTAAATAGTGCTTTATCAGACTTCTAGTTATTAAATATCCCCTCAAGATTTAACTGTTAAATCTCTTCATGTTTTTCATTGTCCTATTATTATTGTACCACTGTCTTTTATACAACATATTATGAATTACCTCATTTTCACAAGGTTTCTGATCTTATTATTGCTATAAAGTCTTCATTTAAAATATTATCAACATATAAGTATGAACAGGTATTCCTGAATCACTATTTTTAAACAGAAAATCTTGATTTTTCCACTTCCATGGAAACTGCAAAGTTGCGGCTTATCTTCAAAAAGTCTTTGCTGGTCATTACAATCATCACTCTCAAAACTGGACAGAAACATACATGGGAAAAATAAAATGTTTAACATTCTGGGAAGCCAAAAAGCAGAACAGATATTGTAAATGTGCTGAGAGAGTAAATTTTAAGTTTCAGAGAGTTGCTCTGTGCTTTACTCAGGGCATAGAAGAGACTTCTTGTTCTGGGACTGTTCATCTGAGGTCACTTTTCCTTGCATGCATCTTGTAGGGAGGAAGAGAGTGACACTCCCTTTTGGCTAAGGCAGTGACCAGGGACAAAAGAGATGTGTTTGGTTGAAATGGGGGAGAGGGAGGAAACCTCTCAAGTTACTATGCACATATAGAATTAGACAGTTGCTGTAAGGGGGTCTAAGGACTTTGGTGGCATGTAGAACTTGCCAGCAACAGACCTAGATTGCAAATACTGTGATGGTTTGGAGTATGAGTGACACTACCTGGTCTCTCCCTTGTCTACACCTGACTACATGCTACCACTATTGGCAGGTCCTTCATAAAATTCAGCAGCAAAGGTATTGACACCAAAATACCTCTAGAAATTTGGCAGAAAATGTGTTAGACTCTGGAGTTCCTCAGCACAGCACAAGTACAGTGTTTCTTTGTTTGCTGCTGCCACTGGCTCTGATTTCTCATTGTCGTGCATCTTCTCACAGAACAGTAAAGCTGAAACTAAGGAAGGAAATAGTGAGATTTAGGTTAGGCCTTTGCTTACATTAAACGGCTACAATCAAAATACATAAAATGCATCCTGTTCTAATTACTTAGAGCTTTTAATTACTTATCTTATCTAGAGTTCCTAAAACATTCCTCAGCCTTTACAGCTGTGGATTCTCAGAAAGAAGCCCTCAGAGTTCAGGTTCTCAAAGCATACCTTCAGACACAAATTCCATTACATTTAGTTTTCATTTTGGGTGCCAGTGACCTCTTTTTTTTTTCACTGGGTAATATCAATATCCCATTAGCTTCAGCTAAACACTTCTTTTGTGTCCTTTTCTTTCAATACAAACTTAACTTCTGAGGTATAATTCAGTAAATTTTTTTCTTTATTACATGCATCTCTACTGTAAACTTTGTTAACAAATACAAGTGGCTATAACCATTCTAAATAAATCCAGTGCTCTTTACTCACATCACTGTGAGCTATATAAATCCCTAGCTCTGGGTGCTCTCTGTGTTTAGAAACTATTACTCTTTTGTTCCTGTTTAGCCCACTGGCTAACTCCTCCACCAGTCCTGGATGTTTAATTCAGTGGTTTGCAATCTGTGGTGCACAGAACCCTGGGGTTTCTCCACAAACTGTTTCTAAAAGGTCTGTGAAAAGTAATTATAGAAAACAAGCCTATCATTACATGTGCTGGCTTTAATTTGCTAGCTAAGGGTCCCATTCTTTCAATGGTCCTTTTTAGGAGACTATGGTTTTAAAAAGCCTTATTGAAGTTGCTTTTACATCATGTTAGACGTTATACAAAACATCTGTTATACATTTTTCTGTTAATCTCGTTATCTCTTGGACTTTACTAACTTTATATAAAGACCATACATAACATACTATTATTGAAGGTGGCAGTGTCAAGAATAAGTTTCTTTCCGTAGTCATGCCTAACAGAAAAGACTCCCCACAAAACAATCCCACATTTCTCTATTGGGACTGCTATACCCTTAAGTACAATTCTGTCTGAAATGCTAATAAGTTCTGGTTTATAATTCCGGTTATTAGCTCTTGGAAATTTATTTGTTTATATCCCTTATAATTTAAATTCAGAGGCATGAGTCTAGTTACTGTCTAGTCTTTTCTTAATAAATTATTTGTATAAAATAATTCTATTTATAAGTAATTTTTATTTTCTATCTTTAGTTCTAGCAAATCATTCTGTAGACCTTCTAAATGTGCCATAACACAGTTTTTCTCTGAAATCTCAAACAAATAAATTTCATGAAGTTTAAGAAATATTAATTTAACTTTTAAGTGTGATTGTTTAAAGTTTCTTAAACTGTCAGCTTTCATTTGGCCTACTATGAGGTGATTTAGAGATTTAAATAGCTCCAGAATTTGAAGTCAAGAAATATTTTTGAACGTAAATGTTGAGAAAAAAACAGAATGAAAAGTTTGGTGAATCAGAAAAAACAGTAAACTTGCAATAATTGATCAAGTTTCTTTCAAATGCCCCTGATCTTCTATTAGAATACATTTAATTCTTACAAGAAATAAAACATCATCATCAAAGTCGTACCAGTGCAGTGGCAGCTTCATACTATGGAAAGAAAAAACAATGTCCCAACCAAGCTGTGAGTCTGACAATCTCTCTGCCAAGCAGCTGATCACACACCCCAACAGGCTGTCTGCTCTCTGCCCTGGCAGCAAACTTTGTCCCATTCCTCGAAACAAGAGCTATTTTAACATATGACAACTAGTGCAGGACTCAGATGGTCCTTAGACATTATCAGCCATAACCATGGACTTCTCCTCTGCAGTTTCCTCAACATATTTTCCAACACAGCAGCAGCAAAATATGGGCCATGTTTGTTGGTGACAGCAGAGACCAGGGCAGGCATTCCATCAAGCCTATGTATAGTTTTCCTTGACAGGAAGAACTTTTCACCCTCTGCATTTTGTCTTCTTCTAGGCTAACTAATTTTTAAAACTGCCAGCTTTGACACTTGGGCTCCGCTACTTCAAACTATGGGGTTGTGCTAACTTTGCAATTAAGTCTCTTACACTGCAGGAGAAGTTGTCAATTAATGCTAAGTGGTTTAGTAGTAAGACACTGACATCCCAAAAGTAATAGTATTTTGGCTTGACAAGTTTTGATAGGGAGGTGGCAGCCCTGTTTAGCTTGTCTGCTTCCTAATTCCTGTTGTTCCAGGAAGAATTATGGTAAAAACTGTCTTCCTGGCAGGACTGGGTATACTGTATTCTACATTCTTTTACTAGCAGTAAATGATTAGGGTCTTAAATTTTGAAGAGTATATTTTGTCTCTCAGCTATAAATTATTCCGTAAATTGAAGTAATTCCATTGTTTTTCTGATTTCTAGATAACTTTTACTCAACATTCCTGAAAAGTTAATGTAGCCTTAAGAAATTACTGTAGCACCAAATTGTAGCCTAAATAGGCAAATAGAAAGAAAACCAAGAATGCCACTGATTTTCCCACAATGTTTTACTGCTACTTTCCCCACTGGTTTTCCCACAAGTTTTTGCTACTATTTTCCCTAGTAGGAAAAAAGACACAAGATTTTAGAAAACATTTGCTTTCTTTAGCTTCTTTCAATTTAGGAAGGAGTTTGTCAGAGCTCCTAATTCCAATTTACTTGTAAGTCATCCGTTCTCCATACAAGTACAATTCTGCAAAATTTGTTTACTTTAGCTGTATAATCATGTTCTGAAATCATGTGCTTGCTAAAATTTATGGAAAAACTTGAAAGACCTAATGATTTTGGGTGCAAGTACCTTAAGAATTCTGAATCTTAACCTGCATTTTGAGAAAGGTGTCCTTCATCTTGGCTTATTAACTACAGCAAGCAAATTAAAAATAGATGCTTACTTTTTTTAATAAGAAAGTAAATGAAAGCTGTAGTGAAATCTTCTGCAGAGCAGTGGCATTTGATTATCAAACCTTGTTTCAATGACAGAAAGGGCAGTTATAATTTCAGAAAAAAGAAGGGGTTGAAACTTGTAGCCACTGCTCTACTCGGATGGTATAAATGGGCACATCAAAGATTTTAAAGGTTTTCTTTTTAAAAAAGAAATGCGCAATAGAATATAACAGCAAAGAAGAAACATTCTTTAAATTTTTTGTCTGGTTGGTGACACTTTATATCAGGGATATAGACTTCTACATCTTTTTCCAGTAATTTTTCAAGTTTTTATGTAAGTGTTGACTGTTAGCAAAAGATAAATCAATGATGTGTTATTTAATTAAGTTCATCTTTCCAACTGGTCATATGGAACTTATTAAAACTATTACAAAAAATATTGAGTGCCAACATGGTAAAAGCAACAAGTTATTACCATAATGTTTCAATACTAACTTCACATGAGGCTAACAAGAAAACCTCAACAGTTTTTTATCAGACTCATTATCCAGTTGGCTGAGCTATTCAAGCTGAGTTACAGAAAACAGAGACTTTTTTCCTCTGGGAAATAATTACTTTTCTAACTTAACTCTTAGACTCTTCTAATTCTTACACTGTCTGTTTTGGATTATTTTGTAAATAATGTTCCTATAAACAAAACATATAAACTATGTATCTCAAACAATACCAAACATACTTTATTATATGACTATTGTTCGTATTAGAACATCATCCAGTACATTTTAACTTCCCAAGTGTATTAAACCCCCAGCCTTAGTTCACTGAAGTTTAAAAAGAAAACTATATGTTTAAATATACTTACTGTCTTGTTTATGACAAACTTTTATTTTGCTTATGCACTAATGTACTACAAGGTTAATTGTTCTTATTAATGCTTTAACAATACCACATTTTTTCACCTTGTATTGAAATTAAGTAGTCATATGCTCATGTCCATTAATACAGTCACAGAAACCATCAAAATTTCAGTCTTCTTAAATGACTAAGTACTTTTTGTTTCTATATTTCCATGGACATTGCTGTTTAAGAAGCTAAATAAACAACATGCATGTAACAAAAGGATGTAATTGTATACAAAAGTCCTTAGGTTTTAATATAAGTCCCCTGGAAATGAAGCATTGGACTTTCCCTGTGTTTTTGTAGAGATTTTCCTTTGTTTTTAAGAAATCACAGACTTTCAGAAAGAACACTTGAGTTAAAATATGCAATCTTCAGATATGAAGCCTTTATTTCCTGTTTCTCTGACACAATAAACATTCACATCAACAGTGAATAAATATTTTTTACTGGAAGAGACTTGGAGAAATGAATGACCACTTCTGTCATCCTGGTAAATTCTGTCAAGGAAATGCCCTCACCAAATACCACTGGGGAAAAATAAGTTCCTTCTCAGAAAACATTCAGAGTTCGGTCATTTCTCTGGCAGTTTGGTTCAGACCAGTTTTTGTTAATAGGAAGCAGTAGCTTTCAGAACTGGGTAGGAATGATTGCAAACTAAAACTGCCCTTAGAAAATTATTACAGAGGTGTAATATGACTAGTTGCATCTCATTTCCTGAGGCTTCAAATTTACTACCTTTTCGATGTTGTCTTAGTTGTTTTAAAGTGGCCTTCTTAGCTAAAGGTTTTGGGGAAGAATTAAAAGGAACTATTTTAGTGTGTAGTTTTGTGGTATAACTATGCTGATTTGATTGCTAGATTCTACTGAAGGTGAGGGTGGCAAGGAAACATGCACTCTTCCTGCACTTTTCCTGCTTTCTGGGGTTTTTTTGTGTTTCGTTGTTTTTTGTTTGGTTTTGTTTTGGTTTTTTTTCCCCAGTATTTCCTTGACACTGCTGATCTGGTTCAGATTGTTGAACTGGAAGAAAATTAACCCTATTGAAAAAGAAAGGGATCAAAGAAGAAGAAAGGGAAAGGAAGAGGAGGAAAAGGAAGGGAAGATGTAAGAGGCATGAGCCTTACTGGTGGCTAACAGAGAAATCAAGTAATTCGTACGACTACTTGCACACGTCCAAGAGCCTGAGAAGGCCACCATTTCACTGCCTACCAGAACAGCTTCCTGTGGCACAGAATGAAGGCAGAGCTTCCCACTCTTGGTGAGGCTGTGCCTTGACTGGCAGCCTAACATCCTACCAACCCATTCCATTTTCTCTCATGTATTTTCTACTTTGGAAAGTCTTCTGGACCCCACAAAACTTAATGTAGCTATTGGCAGTGATGAGGAACAACAAAGTGACTTAGTTCCTTGGCCTCAAAACAGTACACATCTTATTTTGCTTCCACTGCTAAGAAGCCTGGACCTGGTTTTGAACAAAAGCAATTATACTGATTTGGAATGAAAGGGCATATAAAGCTCTTTTGACACAGCAGCACAAAGGGAGAGGGCCAGTCTTTCCAAGATTTGAAAATGTTCTCTTCTTTGCTTTCCCTTGCCATTTGTGAAAGAGAGTTGAGAGAACCTCTAATGCTAATGATCACTGAGGAACTCTCTTTGTTAAGAAGATTTCCATAATGCATACTTCTTCTGAGGTGTCTGTGCCATGATGTGATTCCTTCTGCCAGCTCAAGCGTGTCCTCTATCCATGTTCAGAAGCAGAAATCAATG
Source organism: Certhia americana (assembly GCA_018697195.1). Classification (NCBI taxonomy): domain Eukaryota; kingdom Metazoa; phylum Chordata; class Aves; order Passeriformes; family Certhiidae; genus Certhia; species Certhia americana. Next base: position 65,506,786 of record CM031857.1, on the reverse strand, counting down.
GTAAAGCACGCTGAGTGAGTATAATGGAGGCATTCTTAGCCCCCACAGTCACCGAGAGCTCACTCATTGTTCAGCCATTGAAGAAGAGTCCAGTCCAAAAACCCCAACACAGTATCTGGCAAAGGAAACTTTTCTTCCAGTAACTTTGAAAAGCAGCAAGGAATAGATCAGAATTTACCTGGGTGAAGAAGTGACTCTTTCAGATGTTTTCTTGTATAAGGCAGGAATATATGAACCACTGCAAGGTATTGTGCTCTAACCTCCTCTTTGCTTCCTTACCTGATGTCACGAAAGCCAAGTGAACTTTAAGACATGGATAAATAGTGTGCCTTTATTTTCTAATAGGTAAGCTACAATGGAATCTGTAGCACATTATTTTAACCACCACAGAAACTAATATTAATTGCAAATAACACCAAAAGTACATGAATCAAAGTTTGTTCTATTCTGACTCAGGAAGCAAAGGAAATCTGCTCACAATACTAGTCTTTGTTTCCCTTACAGCAAAACACACTTGCATTAGTCATTTATGGTATTAAGAAACATTGATAATTGCCTTTTATAGTTTTTCAAGCATCATAATTTAGTACACCTATAATTGAAAAGGTGGATTTTGCAATCAAAAAGTAGAATACAGAGTGTTGCTATGCAAAAATGAAGAATTTCCTCTTTCTTTAGCTTATTAATTTTAAAATAATGCTTTAGGGTTTGTTGTGATAGTTCTTTACAAGGTAGTAAACATATAACTAAACAGACTGTCTAGGCTGAAAACTAATTACCATTAGAAACTGAAGCATTTGGGCTTGTTATTTCTGCAAATCAAACAACTCTGAATACAATCTCCATATTAAATAAAATGTTCAGTGAACCATGAAGCTCTTCACAAATCTGGACCATGTTTTAAGAAGCCCTTTTTCTAGTTGTTGTATGCATGTCATTGCATGCCAAATACTTGAAATAATAAAATATATTAATGTTGGCGGGTGGGAAGGAAAATAGAAATATTATGTTAAAACACAGTTTTGGAAGTTTTTAAAAGTTATCAAGTAGGAAGGAGATGTGAAAAACTGTCTACCTTGAACTTAAAGCTTTCACATGTGTACAGAAAAAAAGATGATGGGAGGACATATCTTGACCATGCTATCCTAATCCCCTGTTCTGTGGCCAAGTATCATAAGGATAGTAAAGCTGTAATAAGGTGTATTTGTTGTGTGTGTCTTAGAATACAGTGAAGTTTAACACATTGGCATTTCTAAACCCTTCCCTTATGTGGCTAATAATTAATAAGGCTCTTAATGCTAAATATAGGCTGTCTAAAAAAAAAAAAAAAAAAAAAAAACAAAAAAAAAAACAAGAAAAAAAAAAAAACCAAAAAAAAAAAAACCCCAAGCAGCTTTTTATTTCCAGAACTGAATTTATGTAAAGGCAATAGCCAAGCTGAAAACAACAGCTATAAAAGGAGTTGGTCCTTTTGTTCAAAAATTAAGAAAGAATAAAAGAAGAAAGGAAAAAAAGAGTTCACAGAAAAATAAATTACAAACATCCCATATCAGCAAAGCATGTAAGGGGTGAAGGTAGAAGTAAGATTGGGTTTTGGAATCATTCTTCAGACTAATTGCCTGGTATGCTGCCTGTGTTTCTGTCAAAAAACATGAAAGGAAAGTGCTGACTGATTATATATATTGGAATATCAAATTAGGACATACATTCTGAAATATATGGAGAGAATAAACTACACAGATAATAAGGCTGCATTTTTATCAAGACTTTCTGGTGATGATACAAACCATGTAAGGGAGCTCAACTATTTTTACACAGTGGCTGTCATCTGATAGCTGAGAGAAAATATAACTCTATGTACAAATAAAAAGAGGGAGGAAAAAAGCAAAATGAGAAAACAGCTTTAGATACCCACAAAGATAGCAGTGGTACAGTATTTCATAAAATGTTGTGATCATAATTCAACCCAGTCTGTTTGACCATCAAAGGCCATAATAAATTACATCTGTTGCTTTGTAGCACCTATAGTGGTTAAGAAAGCAAAACAATTTAAATGTATAACCTCTTCTTTTCACACGCTCCAGCCCACATGCCTTTATCCAAACACAGTGATTTGTTTGTTTGGCTTTGTTAGAGTCTAATTAAGATTGGAATTTGATGAGTGCTCATTGAATAGAATTCATTCTGGATAAAATAAAGTAGCGATACTTATTTGTAAAGAAAAATAATTGGAGGACTACACGGAAGGATTAGCTCCTTTGACTAAAGCCATACACTCACCCTCTGGTAGAGTTTCCAGACTGAATATTGCTTGAGTCTTCAGCTGTTTCAAAATGTTTGGACAGGAAAAAGTAAGTGCTATAATTATGGGGAATGTGTACTGTACTCATTAGAAAAGACAAGAAGTCGAATCATTGTTTAATGCAAAAACTTGACTCTCTATTAGCTATCGAGTGTTCATAAACACACACACACACCCCACACGCCCCTTTCTTCTTTTTCTGGTTCCCTGTTCCACAAAACAGCTGCAGTCTCTGGGAACTGAAGGCCAGATTTCCCAAAGAGCTGACTTAAAACAACTCTTAAACACAGCTTTTCAGCACCCATTAGCTCTAATCAGAGGTAGAGATCTCCTCCAAAAATAGATAGGATGTCCAAGCTAGTTCTCCAAGGTCAGAGACAGGGCAACCTCATTACTGTGTAAATTAGAGGAGCATAGCATTTTGAAACATCTCACAGAAAGAGAGATTCAAATGAACTCCGGCTTGTGTGATGGGAAGAAAAGAGGATAGAACAAATAAGAAAAACCCTTGAGCAGGCAGACTGGAAGATGGCATCAGCAACTGAAGAATGCAAACAATTCCTTGATATGCTTATCTTAAAAATATACTGTCTAGCTACAGTGATTGCTGTGTTATAACACCCAGTTCTCCTCTGTCTTGACTTTCCAATCTCCCTTGTGTTTTGTAATAGATATCATCATTAAGAATGCCTCTGATTAACTTAAAAATGTATTGTATTGGCTGTCCCTTCAGAACAAGGGTTTTTTTTCCCTTGTAAGTTTTCCTAAACTGCCACAAAAAGATCATTTAAAAGATCAAAGTATAGTGGCAGATTAAACTTGTGAAAGAAAAAATATAAAGATGAATCAAATGTATAGATTTGCAAATTAAATGAAGATGAATTGAAGAATAATAAAGGATTCAGCTGTGTTTCAATTTTAATTTTTCATTCTGCGATTTTTAGATAACAGTTTCTTTAAGAAAAACTAATGCTAGAAATGGACACTATAGCATCCAACAGGTGATAGGGCTGGACATAAGGAGAAGTCTTAACTGAGTTTACTGAGTTAATATTTCTGTTGGCATAGTAGTACTTTCTAGTCATTAAGGGTGCAATTTGCAAAGACATTTTTAACTGTTGGAATTTGTTTAAATATTTATTTTAGTGAAATCACAATGAAAATATATTTCTTGCTTGAAACAAACACTTTTCAGAATGCCAGGACTCACAAGAATGCATGACTGGCTTTTGTGACAGCTGAAATCTGTACAGTAGATGTTTAATAAATGGAGACATTTTATACTAAGTTTTGCAGATTAGTATTTTTCCAGTGGTGACATATGTATTGAAAAAAATCTTTTCAAAATGAGGTCACTGCTTTAAAAATGTAAGAAACATTGTCAAATTTAAAATGCTCTTTAGAAAAGAATTCAGTAACTGCACATTAGGAGTGCCTTAATGTCTGCGACAAGCAAAACATCTGCTTCAGCAGCGGAAATGGAAAGTTAATACTTTAGATAAGCAAAGAAGGTTTTGAAAAAGAAAAAAGAAAAGGGAAAAAAACCCAGCCCTGCTATAAACCTTACCCAAAACTCATATGAATTCTTCTTTGATCAAGGTAGTTCAAATGGAACAAATAACTCCCTCTTCCAATTAGTTTCATATCCTCTAGCCCTATTAGCTTTCTCTCCTCACCCTTTTTCTCAATAGATTTCTTAGTTTTATCTTCATTTGACCCTGGGAGAGAGAAGACTGAAACCAGTGTATGCTGTGACCTGGCCCCACACATCCCCACAGCAGGCTAAGAGTATCCCCAAGGTGGAGTGTGTCTGGTTCAAAGTTGCAGTTGCCTCCAGATCCCACCTGAGTTCACACTCTGCAATCCTGGACATCTCTCATGCTGTACTGGCCCCCTAACACCAGCCACAAATCCCCACAAGGGAAGACATCAGATTAGTGGGGTATGTAACAGCCTCTTTACACTGCTGGCAAGCACATGCTGGGAGGCTTTTCTGCACCCCTGACTGATATGGGTCCAACCTTTTGCCCCTAACTTTGTCCCAAAGTTTGTTTATGTAAAACAGAGTACACTTGTACCCAGACAGCCTATCTCAGAGCCACATGAGAAAACCACTATAAAATATTGGAATTTGTCAGCATGCTTGACAATTTTTCCTGGGTGAATGTCTTTATTTTGCTGCCTTCTGCTTTTGCTTTACTAACACTGGGCTGGGATGTAAAGATTTGCAGTTGTTCCTGGGCTAGCTTTATCCAAGTCCAAGAAGAAGGAAACTGCAACACATTCATAAGGGTATTCATTTAGGATATGTGATGCTTGCTGAACCTGCATGAAATACTTTGCCAGCTGACAGCATAGAAAAGTCCCACTGATCTAGTGGAAGGGAAAGAAACTAAAGACTAGGATAGAACAGTTTTATATGCAGGTATAATGTAGAAGTTCCCATGTCCAACAAGAGGGGTATAGGTCAGGCAATATGATTTTGACAAGACAAAAACAACAGGGTAAGAGAAAACACAGAGAGAGAGGGGAAGTGAAGAACTGGGAGATGAAAAAGGCTTTCTAAGAAAGTCCATAACAACTCAAAGTTTAGAGAATCAATGCACCTACATGGATGAATGAAAATTTTTTCTTCATAATGTAAAAGCAAAGTAACAGTTCTTGTAAAATTTCTCCTGTGCTTAAGCCCAGCACAAACTAGTTAAATAATAACTTGCATCAGAGGCAGGAGATTATCTAATTTATAGTTGTAAAGGCTATGCAATTCTAGTCACTAAAATACAAAACCAAAGCAATCAAAAGGCCTTTGTATTTAAAATTATACAAATATATAACACTATAGTTAAAATGCAAGTACACATCTCACACACTATGGATCACAAACTACAATTTCTCTTGTATTGGAAATTCATAACATACTTTCTTTAGCTATTGGGTTTCAAAATGAGGTCATATAATGTGAAATGGATTTTTTTATACAATCAAGTGCTTAAAAGCTGTATTATATATACTTCCAGATTGTTTGTTTCTTTAGAATCAATTATACTCTAAAAGTTGCTCTATGAGAAAACACTTAAACTCTTCATACACTGGATAGTGAGCTTGTTATTATATAAAAATTATAACAATAAAGGTAAAAAGTCATAGCAGGTTTGAGCTAAACATTGTAAATTTTTCATGTTAACTCCCATATTAATGTGAGGCAGCTATAGAATTTCTTCAGCAAAAACCTATTCATGGTTCTGAGTAGCAATTACAGTTGTTACTGCCATTAATGAATCAACAGAGACATCTAGGACTGGTGGCTGACCTGCTGCCTTGAAAATTTGGAAATGGTGTGGAAATAACACTTGAAAGCCATTTTGAAAGGTTTTTTCCCATCTCTTCCTTTTTTCAGTGGTAAGATGTAGTCTGAAAAGAAGACACTTAAAAATAAGCATCTCTCTGGAGGTAACTATACAGACAAGGGAAGAGAACAGCAATAGTTTGAAAGGCAATGGATTTGTGTAATATTAAATGTGGTTTAGCTCTCCTGGCCTTTCTAAGGCCAGGCCAGGCAGGGCTCTGAGCAACCTGGTCTAGTGGAAGGTGTCCCTGGCCATGGCAGGGGGATTGAAACAAGATGATTTTTCAGGCTTCTTCCAACCCAAACCATTTTATTATTCTGCACAGGGATGTCATGAGTTTCTCACAGATCTTGTGCTGTGTACAAAGAAGTATCCTAAATACACTAGTAGATCATAGGTCTGTAAACTGAACAATAATATTATGTACCAGGCAGCTGAACTCCCTTTATAGTCAGCAGAGATGGAGAGCAGGATTTGGCTGTGGACAGATGGATATAAGGGGTTAGTTTGGCTCCAACAGGGTGTCCCACTTGCTATCCTTCTGACTCTTTGGAGGGACACAATCAAATGTTTTATGTGCCATGCAGATGTCCTACATATATATAGCATTTCACAGAATTCACAGAATTCACAGAATTTCACTTGTTGACGTCTTCACTTAGATGTCCTAACCTGGAGACTGGACTATGCTTTCTGTTTTGATTCTAGAAAATGTGGTCATTGAGCTTGCTGAAGTTAGAAGATCAAAACTGGGGAATGGAGCAGACACAGAAAAACTTTATCCTGAGGTTTCCTGAAGCAGATATTCTCTATGCTCCTATGGTTCTGTTGGGAACAACATAATGGAAACTGGAGACTGAGAGCTGCAGTTTTTCTTGGAGGCCAGATACCACTGAACATCTGTTATACTATAAAAAGAAATGAGAAAAGGTCGTCGTATATAGACAATTTCTGGAATATTTAGCAATAGTTTTGGCAAGTATATGATCAAGTAATGTCCTAATATGACTACATATTGCTTTCTGGATGATTAAAGTGGCAGTATATCAGAAATGTGATTGCACTTTCAGAAAAAAATGTAAAACATGCAGAGATTTTACTTTCTCAACAGTCATGTGCTACTCAACTAATTATGCTTATAATTTTTAAATCAGGTAAGCAAAATGTATAAATATTGTTTCTGGAGGTCTTCAAAGACCTCCCTCTAGGGAGGACGGAATTTACATGGAAGTTGGGCTTAATTCCATTGCCTAGGGACAAGTATATAATTACACTTTAAATCTTGTGGAGTATCTTTTTTGGATAATCTGTGCTCCAGGAGAGTGGGAATCTCCCATGATCCCTGTGTAAAATTTGCCAAAGCTGAGCCAATTTGGCAACGTATCATGAAATCACATTTCAAAAAGTTCAGAAAACACTAGACAGAAAGAGAAGAAAAAGTGAGAAACAACAGGGGGAGCACCAGGGTCAGAAGAGGAGGTGCTGGTGTAGTATTCCCACTGCGGCCTGCAGGGGAAGACACAAGAATGGTCTGTTCAGATAGATTTTCCTGAAGGAATCACAGCCTCTGAGGAGCCCTTGCCAGCACAGGGGGAAAGTGTGAGGAGGCAGGAGCAGCAGAGAGTAACTTTTATGTACTGATCATCCTCCCCTTTTTTCTTGGGAAGTGAAGTTGAGGTTAAGAAAGGGGATAGGAAAGGTACTGAGTTAATGTTTATCTTGTTGTTTCCCACTATCAAAATTAATGGCTAGATTTTTTTTTTATTCTAACTGGCAATAAAATAAGTTAGCTTTCTCAGATCAGTCTGTTCCCTTGACTGTAATTATTAAATGATGTCCCTGCCTTTATCATGACGCATAAGTTTTCTCATTCCTGTTCTTACTATTTTTCCCCACCTCCATATCAGTAAATTGTGGGAATAATCCGGCAGCTGGGTGGGTGTTTGCCTGATAGCCAAGGCTAATTGACTATTTCCCTCCAAAACAAAAATATCTATGTAGTTCTGGGTACTATTGCAGCAGTAGTGATTCCAAGAGATACCGGAGATTAGTCTGCATCTGTTTTGATGTCTTCTGTCATTCTCCTAAAGAGCTTTGCACTCTCAAATGCCACATACTGCCACATGCTTTAGGGCACCCAATGCAACTTTAGATAATGCATGAATTGCTGCATAGTTCTTATATTACTTAATGCCTTTTTGCACAGAAATAAATCCCTAAAAACTAAAAATTTTATCTTAGGTCTGCAGGAGAAAGTACATGAGAAAGTACAAATGCTGTTTAGTGAGGATGTGGCCAGTCTCTTCTGGATGGTACCAAAATGAAGCAGACTAGACATAAACCACTGTATTTCAGTAGTCTGGACACCAAGAGTAACTACAGGAAATACATTTTACAGTAGACACATACAGTAACTGGAACAAAAGAATAAATATTTCACCAATTAACAGAGCAGGGATCGTAAGTAAGCAAGAAGAGTAGTATTTATTATAACAGACAGCAAAAATCCCCACTAAGCATTTGAAAACATATAGAGCAGTGTGCCATGTACATCAGGTTCCAAACCATAATGCTAACCAAACTTATGTTGAATAGTGTAATGTTCCAGTAAAGGAAGAGAGCACTGAAGGCAAAGATGACTTTGCAGCTGCTTCCAAGCTGTTACTGACAGAATACCAGAATACAGCTCATTTCTTTGGGATAAATGGCTTCAATGTTGAGTTACAAAGCAAGAAACATGGAAAAGACAGTGCAAGGGGAAAACTGAGATGGGGGATCATCAACCAAAATGATGACTTGCTGTATGAGATATTGTTCTCCAAATTTTCACAGAAAAAAACAGGCAAATTTTTCAGTGACAGAAACAAGATTTGACCACACTGCATCATCTGAAGGCAGGTCACGTGTGGCTATGATGCACCAGCATGCCAGGCAGCATGGGTCAGCAGCAACCACAACCAGTGCTCTGCCAAACTAAAAATAAAACACAGAAAGATATCCCCTGGTTAGGAAGTGGCAAAGATCAACAGTGCAAAACTGAAAACAAAAGGGTAATATAAGGAATTCCAAGTGGCCCTAAGAATAGACTAACACTAGTGTATCATACAAGGGAAGCTCAAATGAAAGAAAAAAGGGAAGGGCACAGACTAAGTGTGATTCGGTTAATGTGTGACAACTGGATTTTAGCATGCTTACAGCAAAGATGGAAATGTGGTGCCTAAATGAGTAAACAACAATTGAAGAGCTAAAGAATACATGGCATGGAACGATAAACTGTGAAACCATTTTATATTTTTAACCAAGCAATGTTTAAAATGAGACAAACAAATGAAAAGGAGGAAAATTCTCATTGCTGAAACAGAAGAGATGGCGGGATTATTTAAAGGGAATTAACATCTCCTTATACACAGTTTTATATATAGTTTTTTACAGAGTTTTATATAAAATATCTGAAAACCAAAAACTAATCCCACCCCATCAAGATTTCAGAACAAGTTACAAACAAGAAACTGTCTAATAGCAAAGAGACATGATATAAAATCACAGCAGAAAAAACTAGAAGTATTTGACTCTCTTCCCTGATGAAACTGATAAATGTGCTTAATGAAATCTGTGAAGGCAGAAAGGAAAAGCCTTTCTGATTACTAGAAATAAGGAAACTGGGTAGGATATTGTGAAACAGTGACCTCACTGACTTAACAACTGAAGACAACTTGTGCTGCTCTTCATAGCAAAAATAATTTCCAGTGTGATACAACACATCAGTAAGTATAAACAACTTACAAAAGCAGACAAATTCTGTTTGATAAATAGAAGACTAGGTCGACTACTTTTCCCTTAAACTGTACTCTTTGTCCTCAGGATGAGTCAACAGTACCTCCAAAAAAGGTCAATACTATCCACTAAAAAAATCCAAATCCCTCCAAAAAAAGACAGTAAAAAAGAGCTTGAGTAAAAAAAAAAAATCAGCTAAACCAAAACAAATCTTCTTTTAACTCTTATGAAAAAAGGTTACATGCTGGTAGGCAAAAACAGCACAGAAAGAGAAAACCCCAATTAATGAGGTAATTCTGATTAAATGCAATGCTGGATTACTCTGACTCTAGAAATACGAGTGGAAGGACTAGAAGTATGAAAGTCCTGACCCAGTCAACAAACGCTATCAATTCATCACAAGAAGACTTTTCTTCATCTCAACAGAGTTACAAAAAATATAGTTATATTTAATTCTTTTAACTTCAAACTCAAACCCTGACAGAAGTATTTAAATGATGTAACACAAATACGTAATTGCATTACAAAATAAAATTTCAGTAACTATAAAATTTCTATTGCTTTTTGATAAATGCATCAGAAAAGGTAGATAAGAACCTGTTCAGATCAATTTTTTGTATCTAATGGATCAATATTCCAAGACCACATCTATGTAAGCTGAAATCAAATTACTATTTTCTATTACCAAATATTCACCACTTGGACTTCAATGATTTCTGTGTGCGCTCAATATTACTACAAAAGGTTGGTGGCTACAGCTCAAAATAGAGTGCTAAGAATTATCTGAAACAATACACTTGTGAATCTGAAAAAGTTCTGGTATTATATTGCTTGAAGGCTCCTATTCAGCATGGAAATTATTAAAGCTACTCACATACTTAAAAACAAGTTAATGGACAAATGTGCTAGGCACCAAAGTTCAGTCACTCTGTGACACTACAACTGAAGCTGAATATAAATTTGAGAAAAAAACATTTTTTTTTAAGTTTCCATAAGGGGCAATACATATATATCTGTGAGATCAGCAGATTGTTATAATATGTACAGGTCTTAAATATCTAAGAAAAACTATGTTGATAGAAATCTCAGAGGTAGCTCTAACTGTTCAAGAAAGCTTACACTAAATAGGCTTCACCACCTACAGTTTTGTTCCTATGTTGTCTGGATAAGTACAGTACTTACTTTCAAACTGTTGAACCTTTGGGAGGAAATGGACAACACTGGGGAAAGATCCCAAAGGGAATAATATATATTACTGATATCTGCATAAGGATGAGATTGACAGGACACCCTTCAAAGGGTAAAAACAGAGGCCCAAAAGAGCATTCAGGTTTAAAGATGATTACTGTTTAAGAAAGCACACTTAGGATGTGGGATGTGAAGTGGATTCATGTTATTTACCAAATGCAAAAGGAAAAGAAGTTGAAATCAGTATTGAACATTAGACAGAGAGTAGTAACCTGGATTTCATACTTATTTGACCAATTTCTTAACTGGCAAAAACTGACATTGCTTGGTTTACTCTGGAGAAGCATGGAGATTCATAGCAGCTTGTGATTCAGGCCCTAGTACACTTCAATGTGTTTTGTTTAAATTAGAAAAGGGACCAAGAAAGAGGTTTTGCTACCAGTAGAGACGTCAGTAATAAAAAAATGGGCTTAGACACAGAGAAATAATTGTATAGTAGTTTCTCTAACACTTGTTGGCCTACATACTCTTAATCTTCTGTAGCTAGTCAAGAAAGAAGGCATTCCAGTAGTGATGCAATCAGAAGGCATTAGAAGCATGTAGTAAATTAACAAAGACTGAAATTCCTTTAAATTAATAAATATATCACAGACACATTTATATGGTTAGTTATGGATGTTGCAATAAAAGTCTCTGAGGTTTGACCTGATAGCTCATATTTTACCATGGGAATGGGTTATATGGGATGGGAGGGGCTATGACTGGTTATTTACTCAACTGCAACAAAAAAAAAAAGTTAAATACCCAACTCCGTGTATATGTGAAAAAGTGTGGACTGAATATATGTAGACTCTAATTTCTTTGTGGGCATCATCATCATGAATAGGAAATGAGGAGTAGATTTATAATTAAGACCACCTAATCAATGTCCAAGTTCATGTGACTCTACAAAATTTGTGGCAGCTTACAGAGAGAATAAAAAAAAATTCTAGAATTGGGTAAGAATTCTGTTACAAATAGTTTGTGATGATTGACCAATAAAATCAAACCAATTATCCAAGCCCTGAAAATGCATGCTCTCCAGAACAATGTTATGCATCAACAGTCAGTGGGCTTGCTCTCCTGCGTAGAATTACCCTAATGTATAAATTTTTCAGGGGCCAAGGAATATAATGCCAGATAACAGAGCCCAAAGACAGTTGGCAGCCATTCAGAAAAGTACTGGGGGTAGAGGTATCAAAGCTGTGGACATTTGAGTAAAATTAGTAAAACTATACAAATGAAAGATTAAAAAACACCAGATATTTCAGACTTTACACTCTACTTTTACAGTTTGTATGACCTTAAACTGGAAAGAAAGGGTCAAACCAATTACAGGAACAGGTAATAAGCTGAATTTGGCTAATGGGAAGAAAGAAAAAAAAAAAGGAAAGGGGGGGGGAAAAGAAGTAAAAGGAAAAAGGCATCAGAAAATCAGAAACTGTGTGTTTACACTTACCATAGTTTTTTCCAAGTCAAAGCTGATAATGACTGTTTAAAAATGGGAAAAAGATTGGCCATTGAGGAAACATTTAAAATGTAACCTTGATCACAACAATAAAAGATGGCAAAATAAAGAGCAAAAGTGGATACAAAGGAAATTCTGAGTTAAGAAATTAAGAAAGGGAGATTAAATATTAAAATAAATTGGGTACCTTAAATAAAAGAAAAGCTTGACATATTTACAGTCCACAGTGATAGAAGCCTGTCTCAGATTACCTAGGATGTTTTTCATATCAGCTTGGAGATTATAGTTTAGGTATTCCAAATCTCTGCACTGAATATGCATACTTCTCTTCACTGACTGTATAAGGAGACCAGGCTCTTATCTCTGACATATAAACAGTCTAAAGATAGGTTGTGTGAGTACTGTCTGGAAGCAGCTGCCATAGAATAACTGGCCTCTAGTAGTAAAGAAAAATCTAAAAGAAGACAACTTATGGGAAAAAAAACTCCAAAGAATATAATGCTTGAAAAGCATTGCTTTTCATATCTATTACATATCTTCTGAAAGATACAATAATACCTTTGCAGCTGCAAATACAGTCTTACGAAGGACCAGGAAGGTTCAATGAAATGAACTTGAAGGTTCCAGCTTGCATGTTTAGACACAGGCAAGATGTCTAGCAAAAGGAAAACATACCCTTGGATATTTGTCCTATGTTTAGTTAAAGGGTTGGATAGTACCAAGAAAGACTTTTAAGAGACCTACCCTGAGGTAACTTTCAGACTTCAGGACAGGTATTCAAATATGACCATGGATTTCCATTAAAGATGCAACAATTAAGCAGAGTAAGGCAGTGTTTACTCCAGGGATTTTACAGCAATAATGTTCTTTATGTCAGGGGAAAAGAATGTCACTTGACCTGTGAAGGACATTCACATAGAATGGCAGCATCTACAAGTATTCCCCATTGAGACAGGATCCCCACTTTTGTTGTCTAGTTTGAATTAATTTTGGTTGTGAGAGAAGGTAAAGTGAATACCCTGCTAAGTGTCAGATCCGATTCACAGGGTAAGCAACAGGATGTGAAGAGGGCACATCAAAAGTCCACAAAGCTCCATAATCTCAGTCATTCCCTGTACATTTATTTATGTAAATAGACTTGGAGGCATGCCCTGAAGATCAAAAAGAAGCATAGTGAAATTACTTCTCTTAAATGAGACTGGGAGGTTCAACACGATTTGACGGATTGAAGGAAAAGAGCTTAATGATTTAGATAATAGCTGAAACAAAAGACAGCATTAAACTGATGTTTACATGGTTGGAACATTGGATACATCTCTCATACAAGCATTTCCTACAGTGGGTAAAGAGAGGAACAAGCTCTCTTTGACCAGAACCTGTGATTAAGAAAGGCAATGTCATAGGTTTACATTCTCCCTTTCCTTCAGTCCTGCTTCTGAAAGGCAGTCAGGCTTGATGTTGTGAACTGGGAAAATGGATCCTTACTGATGATCTAGACCAGAAAAAAGACCTCAAACACCTTTGCCAATCCATAGCTTTTAAAATTTATTGTCTTTAACTTTTCTACCAGTGACCAAAGCCCACCGTTCTTTTTTCAGTCATGTTTAGAAGCAAGCTGTATATTTAGAGTCTATAGTAAAATAGACTGCACATGTACAACACTGATCTTCACTTTCTAAACTATGGTTTAGTCAAGTGCTTTGTAGTTACCAACATACAATGCACATTAACTACTACATTTTGCTTCTTTGACTCTCTAGTAAAGTCAGATGGAGGAGAAATCGTATTTCTGAGGGATTTGCCCACTCCATGCTGCAGTTCATCACAAGGACGAGGTACTGTGTGCAAGGCGATTGTTACTCCAGCAGTATGGGTATATATAAATTAAAAATAATGGGAAAAAAAAAAAGGAGACAGAAAAATCAAGATAACAGGAACTTCAGATCATCCTCATGGATTATAAAAATGAGGCCTAAAAAAAATTAATAATGAGCAATGAACTACATCTAGTGTTGAATTCCCTGCCTCTCTCTGGGTTGGCATTAGTTGCCATTATAAATTGAGGGAAGGATTCCCAAAATAATTGCAAATAGCCACTAGAGATTCTGCACACCAGTTAATGTGTGTCTGTGGGCATGCTAACAAAGGCAATTCCTTAGCAAGCAATATGTGAGCCGCCTGGGAGGGTTAATGAATCTGCTTTGTGGTAAACTTTTTAGTACATGCTACAGAGACATTCCAAAGCATGTTGCTTTTGGAATTCTATTATTTCTGTAAAGTTCCTTTGAATTCTTTTGACTGAATTTCATATTTCCTTTTATTCAGGAGATTCTGGCAGTGCAGTTTTCACTGTGCTACACATTTAGCTTTGGCGCAGCTTATTGCAAAGCTGTTAATTGTTATCCCCAGTTGAGAGTGTTGTTTTCTGCTTTATTTTAAAGTGTGGGGGTTTGGGTATTTTTTTTGCACTGTTTCATTTGTACGTAATATTTAATCTGTAGTGCCTCTCAGAGAGCCAGACTGCTAGGAAGTTACTCTCTTCTGTCACATTCTGCAAATATTAAACTCCAGCTCCCCATCATTTACAGCCTGTCCCCTACAGAGGGCACCTTTGTCTTATTGGAATTGCTTCTGCAAAAATGATAATCGCTGGTTATCAAAGAAATAACTGAGCCTTAAAGAGAGCTCAGACTTCTCACAGACCCAAGAACCTTGCTTGCCTAGGCTTTTTAATTAACCAAGTTTTGTACTGTTACTCAGCAGCAAGAAATACTGTTTGTTTCTGCTTTATTATAGTCTACCCCAAGAAGCGAGGCGATGAACTGAAGATTGCTAGAATTTACATGGGAGGTCAACAAGTGCTGAGACAAATTAAAGAGCAAAAGTTTAGGGGCTTTTTCTTTCCATCAGTAATTAAGGGATTTGTCATTAAAAAATGTTTCTGAGATGAGTACTAACAACATTGTGGGAAAACAAGCTGTAGAAAGAAAGTCAACCATTTCCCAAATAAATCTTTCTAACAGACCTCCAATTAGTAATTGCTATCTGAAAGCTGTTCAAGGGGAAGAAAGAAAGATTTTATTCTCCTTTGTAAGGTTAGATTATCAAAACTGACCCTGAAATTTTTATTTTGGAAAAATATCAACTGACTGCAATACTGACTCAAAAAGTAATTTTCTTCCTGATTTTTTTTTAGTGTGCTATTATTTATGAAGCATCAAGTATATAATTCATAGTACCTTCTGGTTCTGAATAAAACTAGCAATACTTATCTTCTCAAGACTGTTTTCCAGCTCAATCTGTAACACTATCTTCCTTTACAGGCCGCTTCACAAATGTGTTAAGACAAATGCAAACATCATTGATTTGTAAATGACAAAGTGAAAATTCTGAAGAATAATCTTTCCTCTGTCATTCTTTATATGACTGACTATTCAAAACAAGCTACAGCTGGAAAAAGAAGTATAAGACATTGCATTTACATGACTCCCAAAGAGGCCAATACTGCGTTAGTTCATATTAACTGGGGGGAAAACACGAGTAAATGCATGGGTCCCTTTGCATAAAGCTTTTTAATGGTGTTCCTGTCAAAAAAAGTTACAAATAGCCTTCTAAATTTAACAGGAGACAACCTGTTGCAAGAAGACTAACTTCCCAGGCTGGTTTCTGGGACTGACGTTGAGTATAAAGAATCTAACACAAAACCCAGCAAGGAATGTGCCCTGCCTTCCCAAACATTTTACTAGAAGCTCTTATAGAAAATGCATTCATGTTTACATTTTCAGCTTCAAATACTCAGCACAAAAGCATGAGAACACAAAAACCTGAATCTCTAGTCTAGGCTGCTAAATTAATTAAGCAGGACCCGTATTTGTGCATAATACTTTAATGCCATTGGAAAACTGTTTTAGAGAGCATTTTAGCAAGCTCCTCCTGTGTTATAATTTTACTTCATTTTTCCTCTCTAATTATAAGCCAAAACTGGATTCCTCATTAATGAAGGAAACTTGTTTTAAGATTTCATTTCTAGAAGTCAATAGGAATGTTGCCCATGTAAAGATTGCAAGATCAAGAGCTTGTACCTATAAAAATGTCCAATGTGAATATATGCTTTAAGACAGCTACTGTAATATAAAACAGTTCAAGCTAAATTTGCACTAGTGCCAGGAAAGTTCCATGGAACATGATGGTCTACACTTTCAAACTGTTTGAATTGCCTTCGGTACACTTTAAGTATCCTAAATCCCAATTCCTAGGTGCAGTTTGAAGGCGAGGGAGGCTGCCCATCTGAGACCCTTCCCAGCTGGAAGGCTGCTACTACTACCCTGTTTTGAACAGGAAAAGTTTACAAATAGGCATATGTGCTAGTTGGCTTTATTGCATAGTAACATTCCCAGGCAAGTTTAATTTGCTAGCATAAACCTGGCTTCTGAAGCTGTGTTTACTGCAGCCATTATATATCACTGTATTTAAAAGTATTTGGCTATCAGCTCTTACTTATAAACTGTATGCTGAATTCTAAGTTTATATCAGTAGGAAACAAAACACTCAAGAAAACACTTTCTCAATTATAGATACTTCTCTACGCATTATTTTCCTTGTAATTGTTTCAGCTTGATAGGAAAAAATAAAACTTAGAGCTGTTAAGAAAATGTTTTCTTTGAATATGGTTGTAGATAGTACAGATTACAACTGAAAGTAAAAGCCACAGAGGAACATTTTAGAAGTATCTAAACTACTTAGGGGTCCTACTTTCAAAAGAGGACAACTTTACTAGCAGAGAACAAAATGCCTTCATTTTCAGCAAGGGATACTCCATGGTATTGACAGTGAAGACACTGTACAGCCCCACAATAGGTGTGGTTGAATTCAGCCCTTAAAATCTTTTCTCAGCAAGATGAAAAATTTTCCTTGAGAAGTAAGAGAGTCTGCTTGGAAGTCTTCCTCCTGGTAGTACTGTATTTTTCAACTGGCCTAAATTGTCCAAGGAAGAACCAGTGAAACTTTAATTATTGTAGACCTTGTATTTGATCGCTCGCATTCATTGCTGCCACGTAGGAAACCTAACTTAGTTCTCTTGTCCTGTGGGAACTATAGAAGCTGGATGTGTGAAGACAGGTTTCCCACCCTGGAAATGACCTACCCAACTGGTTATTAGCTGTACCACAGAATGCAAATATGGATGCAGAAGCACACAGCCTCATTTCAGTTTAACCTCTCTTGAAGGTCCACTCGTGCAAATATAGTGAACCCAAGCCAAGACTAATTGTGTTTAGGCATGGATTCTCTCTTCAGAAAACCCCCAGCAGCTTTGAGATTTGTGCCTCCATCAGCATGGCAAACAATGGATACCTACATGCTTGGTGAATCGTGTCTACGTGAGTTTATGTACTAAGGGATTTTGGCACCTACAAAGTCATGAGACAATGGGCAATATGAGTGTGGAACCTCACACTCATAGATCCACCTCACACTTAGATCCATCTTTTGTGGATCTAAGTTGCCCAGTTCCCCTTCACGTGTGAAAACAGAATAATCCTCAACTGCCTGAGACTGATCATCTGATAGAAGGGTGTAATTAAGCAAAAGCACAATTAAAACTCTTTCTAACCGTCTAGATTAAAGCAATTTAGATGGTGGTAGCTCATTTTTCTTGTTTTGAAATTTACATCTTAAGTTTATACTCACATGTTTAGAAGAACAAATTTTAATAAAACCAACTTGCTAATATACACTTTTGACTAAAAAGTAATTGTATGCATAAAATTAAATTATTGTAATTCACCTTCTTTTAGATGTTTATGATTTTTTTAAATGTGTTTCTTACTTAAATGTATTCACTGCTTTTCTGTAAAAATTTCCTTTTCCTTTCAAAGCATAAGGATAAAATGTGATTTTCTTTCTTTTTACTCTTTTGTGACTCAGCTTCTTGCTTTCCAATGTTAAGTCTCTACCTATAGAACAACAGCTGCACCCGAAGCTATGAATGTATTCAGGAACTGCTAAACTTATAAGAATTTTTAATGGATAAATATTCCAAGAATTTACTTTGTATGATGACTTAAATACATAAGCTTAAAACCAAGTATTCATTCTAATAAATTTCAGTTACAGTGAATCACTGGGCACTGAAGAGGAACAGGCAACAGTGAATTCAAACAGTCTTAATAAAAGTCTTTTTCCATTATCCACAATCAATTTGTGTATATTACAAGGGAACTTATTTTGGCCCAACGACCTCCTTTTAACTTACCATAAAGACACAGGAACTTTTAAAATGTTTTATATCCATACCAAGTGTTATCCTGTTTTAAAACAAGTGGATTTTTTTTTTTTTTGTGAAAAAATAGAGAAAATCAGGAATTGCTGCAAATTATTTTCAACTACTTCAGT
The DNA here is from genome assembly GCA_018697195.1 of Certhia americana. Taxonomy (NCBI): domain Eukaryota; kingdom Metazoa; phylum Chordata; class Aves; order Passeriformes; family Certhiidae; genus Certhia; species Certhia americana. Next base: position 65,488,275 of record CM031857.1, on the reverse strand, counting down.
ATTTTGTGTCTTCCATATCAATGGGTTTGTGTTACATATTTTTGGAATAGAGAACTATTTAGGTGCACATTTTGGTTCTTATTATTGATGAAGAATGCATAGCACAAATAAAGATGTGACTGTCAAGTAAACGTGGAGAAGGGATAAATGTTAATCCTGGACTGCCTTTCATTATCTGCCAGATGATTCTAGACCTGGAGCCCAAGGTGCTTGATAACCTACATTTGGAGTTTTCCTTCTCTGCTTAACAAGGTCTTAGGATCTTAAGACATTTATGCAATGTGAACCAATGGTTTACTGAAAGCTTCTAAAGACAGAGTTAGAAAAGGCAGGTCTAGTTCATCATCACCTACTTGTGTTCCAGTGTGTGTAATATAATCCAAAGCTGCCTCTTACAGCTTTGTGAACCCTGCATAGGAAATTAAATTATGCTGGACACCATTTTAAGTGCTTGGATCTGACTGGGAACATTAACCAGTAGCCCAATCCACAACAAACAGTAAGTAAATACAAGAGACATTCACTGCCATTGTGAAAGTTTATTTTGAGCTTATCTACTTGGTATCTTTTATCCAGAGGGTTGTTTGTTGCTTTCCTTGCAAAGTTCATCTTCATCTCCACATCAAGGACATCAGACAATCTCCAAGAAAATCTAAATGCTGCCCAATAACAATGTCTCATGCGTATAAACAAATAAACAAATCCCCCAAAACACAACCCCGAAACACCTGAGAAAAGAACAGGGCCTAATGGAAATACCTCACAAATCTTATGTATTTTTCAAGTGTCGGGGTGGGGTATCCAAAGCTCAGAAATGTGTCTGGTGTTGTTCATGTTTCCCATCAAGGCTTCTCAGCCAGGCAGCCCTTCCAATACCCTTCACTGTGAGTGTGAAGATGCTGCCTATGAAACACTGCCCCATTCACGCAGCTCCTCAGACAGATGGGGAGCAGCAGGGGAAAGACAACTTTTCTATTTCTCCTTTTTCTAAGCTTACACTTAGACAATGAAGAAACAAACCCTCACTTAGTCACAGATGGGCTTAAACCTTCTTTTGTCAGTGCCACATTCCCCAGTTCCGCGCACATTTCCCTCCCCTACAGAGCGTTTCTCCGCGGGATGCGGAGGGGCGCGGAGGGAGCGCTGCCCTCCCGGCCCTCCCCAGGCACTAGTGGGCGCTGCACTTTCTGTTCGTTTCTGCAGGCAGCGATATTCCACACTGCATCCAGACGGGGCTGGGGCAGCCGGGGCGGGGCAACTACTGCTTCCATATCAAGGACTCCATGTGCGGACTGTACAGTGTCATTTATGTTATTTTATTTTACTCTATTGAGGCTGAACTGGGAGAGGCCGCTGGTAAGCAAGCACGAGGCATGCAGGAATTACAGCCTTTTTTTTTTTTTTTTTTTTTTGTGTGTGTGTGTTAAGCATTACCCTGCAGAGGAGTAGCCTCCCGGCATCACTACTCAGGGCTCAGAAGTAAGGTGTCTCGCTTTACGTCTCGGTTTTTACTACACGAAACACCCGTGACGTCCCAAAGAAGCACAGCTGAAAGCTGTGTCGCAGAGCTGTGCACGCCACGTTAGAGATGAGCTTCTTTTTGCGCGGCTGGCAACATAACTTTGTTTTTTTTCTCCAGGCTGGCATAAGGGAGAATTTTCAAAAAACGTCCTTCACTGACGCATTTATCTCCTGTTATTTCACAAAGATGTGATCTCTTTGGTACTATTGCAAAAGACATGCCAAAAACCACACTGGGCACGTTACAGGAGTCTACTTAGCAACTTTCAGACTTTGTCCCTCTGCTTTGCTACCTAAATACAGTAGACAGAAATGGGAGATAACGCTCCCATGCCAATGAAGAGATCAGTTGCTTGGCTACTCTCGTTTCTGACAGTGGAAGAAGCACTGGTTTTCCCGAAAGCAGATTTTTTTTTTTTTTTTCCCCGGTACCCTGATGCATGGAAAGCCAGTGCATTGTCCTCTGACAGCTGATGCTTATCGGGCTGGTGGGGGTATTGTGTTTCAGCTCGTGGCACTGGAAAACCTTGTAACTTTCTTTTGAAGTTAAATGGCTTCATTTTGTTTCCGTGTATGAATAACTCTCCGAAGAACTACAGTGACCCAAAAGTCGACCCGTTTACAACGCCCGTCCAAGCGACCTGTTCCTGTCTCTCGGGCGGAGCTTTGCCCAAGAAGGTCCCCTCGGAGGAGCAGGCGGGCGGGCAGGAGGAAAGGGGGAGGGAGGGGGAGGCTCCTCAATCAGCCGAAGTTGCATCGTAATTAAATTGTATTTTATCCTACCGAGGTATGCAAAAAATCGAGCAAAATACAAGTTTAAGTAATTTGTTTGTACTCTTACCTGTAGGAGTTGGAAATTAACAGCCCCACTAGTTTACTGTTAAGCCTGGAGAGCGAGAGATTGCTTTGCAAACATTACAGTTATTATGTCTGCAGTTGGTACTCTTTGTATAAATTATTGATCAGCCATCTTATTTTTCTTTCTGCTTAATGGATATTATAGCATAGCCGTTTACACGCTACAGTTAAGGTTGTGTCAGCACTTCCATTTATAACATCCCCCTCTTACCCAGAGTTTATAACTCTCTATAAAGAAATTCCGCTCTGTGCTGAAACTTTTCAAGCAAGGGCTCGGACTTTTAAAAATCCTTCCTCATCCCCACCCCAAAAAACAATTAATAATGTCTGTCTGCTTCTCTGAAATACGGGAATAACAAAGGTAACACCACCCCTCCCCAAATGTTTTCCATTCACTTAAGCGACATGAGGAAGAAGAGGCTGCGTCTCGCAGGCTGTCAGCTCCTATGTATAAAGAGGGCGGCAATGTGACTTTTTGTCGTTGTTATTAATATCGTTAGGGGAAGCAATTAGTGCTGGAGCGGCAGCCGAGCCGCCGCCCTCCGCCCGGCCGGGCGCGGGGGCCTGATCGCCGCCCGCCTTCCCTCCCATCGCCCCGCCGGCGGCGGCGGCACCGGGGGCTCGGCGGGGCCGAGGGATGGACGGAGGGAGGAGGATTCAGCCGCTCCCCCCACATCCCGGGCGCGGAGCAGGAGGAGCGGCCGCATTGGAGAGCCAGGAGCCCTGAACCCGGGGCCAGCTCCCCGGTGCCAGTGTTCCGATTAGCTTGGGCTGGGAGCGAGGGATAGAGCAGCTGAGCGAACTAATTCTGTAAAGGGGGGAAGGCACGGCACAGGACAGCTCGGATTAGATCACCGCTTTAACATAATTTAATGGCAAGGGCTTTGTGCTTCATAATTATTGCTCCGAGAGACTCTTCCTACCTGTTGGTAGGTGAATTAGCACGTTGGACTGAGGACCTCTAACGAGAGCCCAAGTCTAACTCAAATATCACAGAGGGCCCCCCGTCATATCCCAGCCTTTTTTTAAATCACGGAGGGAAGTTGGTTATCATTTCCTCCCCACGCTGCAGCTCTCCTGCTCGGCTGTCAGTTGTCAGGTGAATGTCAGCAGATAGTGCCCAGCCACTGCTCCATCCATCTACTGCCCCATCCATCCATCCATCCATCCATCCATCCATCCATCCATCCATCCA
>CM031857.1:65425665-65484691 GCA_018697195.1 Certhia americana | reverse complement strand
CATCCATCCCGAGCCAGCCCGGGAGGGGAACACGACCTGAGCCGTTTTACCATGTGCCTCTGGTAGCAGCAACGTGATCGAGAGGCTTATATCGACAGAAGGGCTGTTTTAGTTACTGACTTTGAAACGCCTTTTCTGAAGTCAGAATAACGACTTAAGGGGGACAAAAAAACCCCGTAAATAAGCAAGTAGCTTAATTGGCGTTTGGTTTTTGCAATTTCCATATATACGCTTGTGCGTGGGTGTGTGTGTGGGGCGTGCGTGTGTTTGTGTGTCGGATGCAGGCGAGGAGGGAGGGAAGGGATGAGAGGGCTCCCGTGCCGTCGGTTATCGCATCTCAGTACAGCGCGTCTTTGGTCGGAGCACCAGTTAGCATCCCCGGGGATAACACCCATTGCTCGTGGGATGAAGGGGAAGAATTGAAGGATATTGCCTGGGGCTAATTCCTGCCCCTCTACTCAGGCAGTGAATACCCTCGGAGCCAGTGAGCTGACTGGCGGGAGTAAAGCCGGCAAAAGACGCTCTGGCTCTGAAGCGCCGGGGTTGGGGTTAGGCAGGGCGTGTGCGAGCTGCCAAGCCCGGCAGCAATTCCCCATCCAGCTCTGTGCTGAGGATGGCCAGCCACCGCCGTCAGCTCTTCGGCTGAGAGGTCCACATTAAACACCAGCGCAAGCAGGAGCAAGTGCTCCCAGACTCTCATTTTTAAGGAGTTTAAAAGTTATTTTTAATGTCTCCTTAAGTTTCTTCACTTTCATTCTTCCACCACTTTCTTTTTTTTTTTTTTTTTTTTTTGTTAGACAGGCATCATATGTAAATACAATTTGTAGTAAACAGAATGTGAAAGCAATCTTGCCATGTATTTTGGATTTTTTATGATATATGCTGGACTGCTCAGAAATTCATGCTATTGTTAAAGCTGTTTGTGCCCAGTGTACTAATGTACTGTTTGATTGAGTGAATTAGCAGTCATAACAATCTGGCAGTCTGGCCATAGAAGTGTGCTCAAATTGATTTGTGTTATGGCTGGACTGGAAAATCTAGTGTTAGTTGTTTTTTTGCCCTGGGGCATTGTTTGTACCAAACTCCACTTTTCATTTAATTTTCCAATAGATTTTTGAAAGACCAAAAGGTTTGTGATCAACGTTTGCTGCACTTTATTATTATTCAGCTATTAAAAATATCCTATGAGTAATTTCAGGTTCCCCAAAACCTTGCTTTCAATTAGAGTAAACATAATTAGCGTGACGTCGTGCTTGGAATGGCAAATCTCCCTTTGTATCTATTAAGCATGTTATCTACTTGTCCTGTCACTGAAAGGAATCCAGTTTGTATTTGTATTGGACAAGGTTTTGTGCTACTTTGACTATAACACAACAATTAGAAAAACAGCGCTGCAGTATCCAGTTTCTTAATAGTGATACAACATTTCACATCAATCTCAATTGTATTCATGGTGTTTGTCAATGTTTAGTGAATGTCTTGGTGGAAGAGAAGCAAAAAGGGATCCCTTTTCACACACTTACATTTCTATGAGTCTATTTTCCTGAGCGATGCAGGGGGGATTCTGTATGAAGTCCCTCCCTCTTTCTCAGTCTTCCTTCTAAATAGCAGATAGCTCTTCAAAGGGGGATTGCTGCTCGAGACCTGAGATTAAAGCAAAGCAGAACTTACCTTCTCTTTGCCAGTTCTTGCTCCTTTCTTAGAATCTCCGCTCGGCAGTTGTTTGCCAGAATTATAATGCAGCATGATTAAATCGAAAACATTACCCTATTGATCACACAGAAAGCTCTGTAAAATCATCTAGTTTCTCCACTTCAGAAACAGTGAACAAAATAGGTCACTAAACAAGGGTAAGACAAAATACAAGACAGAAAGGTATTTCTCAGGAAAATAAATTTCAAAGAAATGCAGGAAGAAAAAATTGTGGATGAACTTAGCATGATAATACAGTATTTATCCTTACCAGGTGCCTATCTTCTGTTTCGTCCCCTCCCCCGGTCCATTCCTTCACGCGTTCAGAAGATAAATACTTTTCTGGGGTGTTTTACTGAATGAATTTAAATATTTAATTATCAATAATAACTGAAGATGGGGGAGGGTGCTGGTGTACTACCCTATCTCCTGTCAGTCAAGTATTCAAATTCCTTAAAATGCAACAGCTACAATGCATTTTGTAATTGCATTTTACCCTTTACAGCTGCCCTCAAAATTGTAATTTAATAAAATAGTGAACTCCATATCAGTCTTTTTTTTAGAGCAATAAATTACAATCACTGTCAATACATCTTACTGTTTTAACATGCATTTTAATGCACCGAAATGGTGAAAAAAAGAAGAGATAAAGAGAGAGAATACCTGCCCTGAACAGCTATATGAGCAGAACAGAAACCCTGCTTCAAACAATATTCCAGGGAAGAAATTAAAGACTTCTTAATTAGTGCAGCAATTAAGCTTTCTTGGTTGCATTTTAATCAGCCCAGGCCCTATCAAAGGACAAACAGAACGATTTGCAGGTCTTTGAATTTTAAACAGTCTTATTGATTTCAGCACCATAAGTCTTCACTTTGACACAGGGAGAATTTTCAAATATCAGTTACAGTAATTTGAGTTTTGCTGATATCAACTCAAAGAGAGAAAAAGAAAACACCTAACAATATCATTACATGAAAGGGTCAGCAAGTAAGAGAGATGCAATCTAGAGTAGTTTATAAAGAATGACCTCAGGATTTGTTGGTTTAAGTGAGTGTGTCAGTATAGGTGCGAGTTAAATTAAGTTGAGACACTCCCCATAATAATTAGAAACACTTACCTTGCCAGAAGCTTTGAGGAATGTCGAACCTTTTCAAAAATCTTTCTTTCTAGGTTTCTAATCCCAGTGTTGCACTGATATCATCAAGGTTAACCCAAACCCCTGGTAGTAGACCCTATCAAATTTTCCTTTGGACCATGAGAATTATGTATCTTAGGAGCACACAGCAAAAAGAAAAACAGAAGAGCTGGTGTGCATCATGCTGTAGGAAAAGTGGAAAACAAATCAAGTGATAGTTTTCCTATCTGGCTGGCTGGCTGGCTCTGTCCTGATCTTCTTATGGAGCTGTTCTGTCTTCATGAGGTGTGAGAGAAGGTGATGTGCAAAAATAACAGGTAAGTTAAAGAAAATATGGAAAAGAGTTGGTTTTCTCCAAGCGAAAAAAAAGAAAGAGGCAGTGTATTTACATTTTGAAATTACACGTTTTATGCAACACTAGACCCCACCACTGGGATCCCACCACTGGAACTCAAGTTGTGTAAGCTCCTTCAGATAAACATTCTCAAAAAAATCCCACTTCAAAATGGCTCAACTAAGTGTTCTGCACAATTATGGGTTCACAAGTCTTTAAAGTAAAACATTACTCTGTATTTTCATGGTTTTATTTGCAATTTTAAAGATTTTAGTGCAGGATAGCTTAAATTTCACTAGCAAAGGCGTCTTAAGTGGCACTAGAACACAAGTTCCCATAAATTAAATTTAAAGTACAATAAGCAAGTGGATCATATGAGAATAGTTTATGTCTGATACTGTGGAAATTCCCCTGCACCAAATTACTACAGTTGAGATTATCCACTCTACAGATGTGTCATCCCGTGAGTCACGTCTCATGTAATAGTATCATAGGAAAAAAAAAAAAAGAAGGGCTATGGGCACATACATGCATCGCAATTAAGTACACACAGGGTGTATTTTTTAAACAGGAAGAACTACGCACGCACCGACCCCTGGTTTCGCAGACCCCCCTCATCGGTACCAGTGGCCGTTTCTTTACCCCTTTCAAAGTGCGAGGTGCCCTCAGGACACGCAGAACACAGCCCCGGGCTTTCCCGACGGAGCGCGGCTGGCCAAACGCGCTCCAGCCGCATCCCGGCCGGCAGGTACCGCGCCTGCCGCCGCCCCACCGCGCATGCGCGGCCAAGCGCGCCGGCTGACTTTGCGCGCTGTGTGGCGCGGAGGGGCCGGGCCGGCGCTGCGCGGCTGCTGCGCGGCTGCTGCGCGGCTGCTGCGCGCCGCCGACACCTGTTGCGCGGCGGGACCTGCGCGGGCCGCCCGCCTGCCCCTCTCCCAAGTTACTTCTGCTCCGCCGCAGCCCGCTCGGCGCGGCGTCTCGGCGGCCTGACCCGAGTGCCTCGTCCCCCGCAGTAAAAGTCCTCCGCGGATGCTGCCGCGTGAGGGCTGCCCCGCGCAGCGTGCTACGCCGCCCGCCGCGCAACAAAGGGGACCCTCGGCAGCAGCTCCCACCGCCGGGAGGAGCGTTTGTGGTCCCGGGAGAGCAGCAGCAGCAGCAAGAGCAACAGCCCCGTCCGGAGGTTTCTGCTTTTGTCTGCCCCGGCAAGGTGTGCGGTGCCCAGCGCCCGCCCCTCGCCCCGGCTCCCCCGCTCCCACCCGGCCTTGGGGGAACGCTGGAGACGCTCGTGTTTCTCCACAAACTGTGTTGACAAGCGACTGTTGAAAAGGGCTGGGAAAATTACATCTCATCTCTGATGGGGTGAAATATGAAACATGTAATCTAACGGTTCCTGAAGGAAGGGGGAGAGGGACTTCTCTCCCTCTCTCGCTGTTTTCCTGCTCCGGGTTCCTGGTTGGATAATTTGGGTTAATACTAGTGAGTGAGCCTTTTGCTGCTTCAAAGGGTATTTCAAGTTGCCGGAGCTCCTCCCCTCCGCACCGTGTGACAACAACAACTCGTCCAGCGAGCGAGCGGCGGCGGCGGCGGCAGCAGCAGCCAGCACTTCCCCGCTCATTTTCTCTCTGTCATTCCCCTCTCAATCTTTGATCAATGTACTTGCCAGAGAGAACCGAAGTCCTTCAAACCTCCTCCTTTTCACCTTCGTCTTTAACGTGGTGCTAGAGCAAGGACCACAAAAAGAAACTGCCCTCCCCCTCCCCTCGGCCCCAGCCCCGCCGCCCGGAGCGGACTTCTCCTCCTCCTCCTCCTCCTCCGTCCCCACTTGCGGGACACTTTGTGCGTTCTCTCTCACTCTGCCCCCTGCTCTCTCGCTCGCCGCAGCACCTGATCTGGGGTTATCCCCCCCTTCTTCTCCCCCCTCCTCCCTTCTCTCCTTTCCTCTTTTTTTTTTTTTTTTTTTTTTTTAATAATTTTTTTTTTTTTTTTAAATTTTTTCCCCTTACCCCTGCGTGTGTGTGTGGGAACTTTCCCCCCTCCCCCTGCCCCCTCCGCCGTATATGTGACCATGGCCGTACCGGCTGCTTTGATCCCTCCGACCCAGCTGGTCCCCCCTCAGCCTCCGGTCTCAACTTCTGCCGCCTGCACCACCACCACCACCACCTCGTCGTCGGCCACCTCGTCGTCGGCCACCTCCTCTCCGTCTCCGTCCATCGCTCCCCCGCCGGCCGCTTCGGGGACAAACCTATTCCGGCCGGAGCCCATCGCAGCGGCGGCGGCGGCAGCGGCGGCCACAGTCACCTCCACCACCAGCGGCGGCGGCGGTAACGGCAGCGGCGGCGGCAGCGGCGGCGGCAGCCCCAGCCTGGGCACCGGCGGCGGCGGCAGCAGCAGCGGCGGCGGCGGCAGCGGCGGCACCTCCACTCCCAATGCCAGCGCGGCCAGCGGGGCCGGCAGCCTGCCCGGCAAGCCCGTGTACTCGACCCCGTCCCCGGTGGAGAACACCCCCCAGAATAACGAGTGCAAGATGGTGGATCTGAGGGGGGCCAAAGTGGCCTCCTTCACCGTGGAGGGCTGCGAGCTCATCTGCCTGCCCCAGGCTTTCGACCTCTTCCTGAAGCACTTGGTGGGGGGCTTGCACACGGTCTACACCAAGCTGAAGCGGCTCGAGATCACGCCCGTGGTCTGCAACGTGGAGCAGGTCCGCATCCTGAGGGGGCTGGGGGCCATCCAGCCCGGGGTCAACCGCTGCAAACTCATCTCCAGGAAGGATTTCGAGACCCTCTACAACGACTGCACCAACGCCAGGTAAGCGCCGCAAGGCACACGCGCGCCCCGCCGGCCCCCCCGCCGCCGCCGCCGCCCCCGTCCCACCCCCGCGCCGTGCGGTCCGGGCGAGCGCTGCGCCGCTTCCCGCTGCCCCCTCCGCGCTGCCCCGCCACCCAGCCGGCCTTCTCCGCAGCCATCGCCGCTGCTTCTTGGTGGGACGGAGGGACAGAGGGGGGAAGGGGAAGGCGTGCTTTTTCCCCCTCCCGCTGCAAGTGTCGCCCTGTCATTGTCCCCTTCCCTGCACCCCTGGGCCGAGGCGTGCCGGGGGTAGGGGTGGCCGCGGGCAGCACAGCGCGGGAGCGGAGGGCTGGTGGGGGTGGGAAGGGGCCAGAAAGTGCTTTCTGACCGAGCCCCCAGCCGAAGTTTATCCTTGGATGTATCTTTAAAGCGGGCAACCCTGGGAAAAAGCCGCTCGAAGGGTGCGCGGGAGTGGGCGGGGAGCGGTCCTGATGGGGGGACGGCGACATAGACCCTGGGGTGTCGCGTTAACTGGGATGGTACGCGGAGCTGCCCGGGCGTCGGGCCCGCTCCGGGGCGATGGAGGCCGCTTGGCCATCAGCTGCTGTCACACATCCGAGGGGGCACGTGCACTTTTTGTGTAGGGCTGTAAGGCAGTTGCCACATGGCGAACGGGGGAGGTGAAGGGAGGGCGGGAAGACGGCGAGGAGGAGGAGGTGGCAGTGGCTTTTCTTTGGGGTAGTGGGGAGAGGTGCCAGGCGGCCGGGCTGGGCTGCTACCTCGGTGGGGTTGGGGGTGGGGGTATCGGTCCCCGAGGAGCAGGTGCGAGCAGCTCCAGGCCCCCACCAGCTGAGGAGGAGGAGACGGGGGGCAACGGGAGCGTGGCAGGGATTTGGCAAGGCTGGATCCTGGCTACCGCGCAGAGTAACGCGGGCGCGGTGGCGGGGACGGCGCCGAGGGCGGGGAGCAGCGGTGCGGTTGCGGACGGTGGGGGAATCTCCGCACCCCGCCGGCCGGGGAGAGCCCCAAACTTGCTACAGCCGGGGAGGAGTGTCGGGGGGGATAGAAGGAGCTGGCAAAAGAGGAAATTCCTGATGCAATAGAGGCCGCCTTTTTAACGGAGGGCGAAAGCCTGGGGCTGTTATCTCTCAATCTGTAGGTTACAGGGCTGAATCTGCTCGATAAGGAGAAGGAATCGCATAACTGCCGTGACCCCGAGATCAGAGCGGTCGGAAGCGCCTCCAGTTCCCGCGGGCTCTCCCCCTGCCTCGGGCGGGGGCGGGGGGCTCGGGCTCTGCCGCGCTGGAGGGGCGGCGGGAACTTCCCACGGCGGAGGTCGTGGACAAAGTCCCGATGCTACTTTCAGTATACCCAAACAAACAGACCGTGCTCGTTTCACTTTCCTGTTGTCAGATTTCAAGGTGCAGCAACAACCAACACGTGGGAAATTAACCCCACGCGATGCCGTGCTACTGCCCGTCCCGTCCCCAACGGCGGGGGGTGTGACATCCCCTCCTCCTTCCCTTCATCCCCCCCGATTCAGCAGAGGGTGCCTGGCCGTCATTAGCATAGAGCCAGGCGAAGCAGAGCACTTACTCTGCGGTAGCAGTTGCTGGATGGATTGTTGAAGTTCCTGAATATTCAGGGCAGCAGGACAAAACAGCCTGGAATAACTTCCAAGCGCTGACATAACTGTAGCTGCTCGGGTAACTCTGCTGTTGTTTCATGTGGAATCAACATGAATATTAATAGCAGCTCTTAGACAATTGTTGGGTCGGGGTTTTGTGTGTGTTTGTCCGTGTGGTGTGTAACTTGCAACAATTCTGCAAGAGTTCCAAGATTTGATCCTTAAAATAAACTCTTGTAAGTTTTACTTTGCAACAGTCATAACCGTGTGAATTTTAATTTGAACAAGTAGAATTGAGAAATACAGAAACTTTCTTTTTTTTCGGGGGGAGGGGGGATGTTGCTGTTGGGGGCGTATGGAGACACCAATTCCTGGACTTGGCAAGGTTATAAAAGGGTTTGGCAGCCTGGTTGTAACATGGCTTGATTATGTCAACAGCGCAGAATCGGCTGTGTTTCAGCTGTTCCTGAGGTCTGCTGTGTTATCATCCAGTGTAGTAGAAATTACAGTAGTGGGTTCAGAAGTGAGTAGGATTTGACCCTTAAAAAGCGTAATTGTAGTAGACTTACTTATACATCCATTAAGCAAATAAATTAATGGAAAGGATATACAATAGGTATGCAAAATGTATTATTACAGTATAGACGAATAAAGCAAAGTGGGTCAGTGAGTTTTGATCAAAATGGATGATATAATGGGAAGATAAATCTGTACTTGCTTTCTGGATTTCCCCTCTAATACATTTTAATTCTTCTTTCTTTACAAATTTTTTAAAATTATTTCTGACATTACAGTAATTACGCAGGGTATTTTACTCTACTCAGTTTAGTGATTTAAGTGACCTTTCCTGACTCCTAGTTACTGCATACTTTAGCTGGGTGATGTCTTTTTGTATCCCCGGTGGATACTTTACTGTTGAGATGGAAACTGGAAGAGCCAACTCCATCCTAGCGGCTAAATTGTTGTACTCATCAGATTCAAAAATTTTGAACCAGCATCTTATCACTGTTATATTTGTCTCATAATCAGCTGATGCACTTGAGTAGGCTAATCCCTTTTTGGAAAGCTTCATCAAGGTTAATATGTTATTTAATCAAAAAAGGCATCCAAATAAAGCCATTACTTTGTTGTTCTTTAAATGGATTGAATCATTAGTTGCCAGTTGCTGTGGAAATAATTTGAAATAACTTATTTCAAGACGGAAAAGTTTTAGATGTGTTACACCAAAATGATACATTTTAACTGTGATATTGCTATTTAAAAGATCAATAAAACAAAAATCAATAAAACACCAAGGGATTTTCTATTGAATGCTTAATGTGGAGGTCTGTAAAGTGAATTGGTTTCTGTGTTTATTTGTGATACTACTAATAATAACATGATACTAAAGGATCTTTTTCTAAATTAGGCTTGTGTATCAGTTCACTGGAAAAATAAGCTTCCGTTATGGAAGATGACTTTTCTTTTCTGGTCATACTGACCTTTGCTTTTATTTTCCTCATAAAAAGCATTGGCTGCCAAACAGAAATCCAGGAAATAGCAAACTGTGCATTTAGCTTACATTCCGATTAAATGGTTTGACATTAATGGGATGCTAGAAAGCCATATGCCAAACAAATAGGGAAAGGATAAAGGCAAAACATGGAAAATATTTAGCGCTACTAGATGCCAATCGAGTCAGGTTTCTTGAATGTGTGGGTGAAAGAGAGTAGCTAACTGTGTGCTGGATGTCACCTGGCTAGGATTAATGACCTGGAAGCTATTGATCCCAGATTGTTTCTGGTCTCTTGTGTTTTGAGCACTTGTTGTGGAATTTTGCCATGCTGTGTCCCTTTCTAGAGTTTTCCCATAGACTTAGGCTGGCTTTGGATCGTGCCCACGCGAGTAAAGGCTAAAGGCGTGCGCTTTCTTCTGACCTCCCTTCTGTGACCAGGATATGTTAATCTTTTCTGACATTTGAAGATGATTTTGAATGAGTTCATTGACATTCATACTTAAAGCGGGGAATTATTTGCAGCCTTTGGAAGCTATTTACAATTTTTGGAAAACAACCTAATTGATTTTTGAGTATAAAGGGGAAAGACGTTAAACATGAAACAATTCTCTTCAAAGCCTATCTTACATGGCAGTTATTCAGTCCCTCTTTTCTAGCTTCTGCTTCTTTCAAATTATGTGGACCTAGCATGTCCTTGTTTACTGAATACTGCATGCTTGCATAGCTTTTTTTTTTCTCCCTGTTTGTATTAATTAAAGAAGTATCTCGCCCAGATAGGTTAGTACAGATCGTAGATACTTTAAATGAATAGGTCAGCAAGTGCAGCTGGAAGGAATGTCAAATATATAGTACCTGTGGTTTATATTGATGACCTTCCTTCTTGCCACCAATTATTAAAATATAATCAGCAGAAATGTGGAAGGCTTTACAAGCAAAGATGACTTCTGGAAGGCCAGAAGATAAATTATAGTAACTATAAAGAAGGAATAAAAATGTTTGGAAGTGGTTTCCCTAGACTTAAAAAAAAAAGATTCCAGTTGCTCATAATAACTACTTTAATATCTATCTTGCATTATGTATTTAATGGTAAATATTGTAGTTTTTAAAGCTGAGATCTTTGGCCTGTACTTACTGCAACAGGACAGAGCTATTTATCCCTTTAATCTGATACTTCAGTTGCTGGCAGTAGCAAGGTATCTGATACTTTGGCAGGGAACACTCTGCTGTGAACGCTGGCTGCCTGTGGAGAAGTGCTGCCGACGCTGTTCCCGTGCAGGGAGGTGAGGGCCTGCTAGTGATGGGCAGGGGGATGTTTTTCTCTCTGATTGCTTCACATGATCTTTCTCAAGGATTCAATTTGATTAACTCCTCCTTTATCTTATAGCTATGAATATTGGTAAAGTTTTGTGCAGCTTTTTAATTTTTTTTTTTCTTAAATTAAGAAATCTTTTCTTGGCAGATGTAGTTTATGTGAAAAAGCATAGTTTTATTGTCAGGTTTGTACCAACTTTACTTACAATAAAGGGCTATATGGATAGCTTTGTTATTTCCTCAGACCATTGCCATCTCTATTCAAATGCTTGGCTCAGTCTCAGGCTTCCACGCTTTTTCTAGAGCCACAGGCCCCTGCCTGGATTTGCTGAACCCTCTGGGCACATGGAGCAAATGCCCCACAGTATGTCCCTAGGGGCTGTGCTGGGGGCTGCTGCGCCCACCCAGGGCTTTCTCTCTGCCCCTCCTCAGCACTGTAAACCAAAATGCACTCAAAGCACTCTTATTTACAACTTGTCCTGCTTGATATTCTGTAGTCTGGAGTGGGTTCCGAATATTTGTTGGAAACGCTCATCTTGTTTGACTGTTATTTAGTATTTCTTCTGTTTTCCCCTATTCCTAGATCATTACAGATGGCTGTTTTTGCCCATCTCTGTGACTGGTCATCTAAAGTGAATTGCATACGAAGCAGAGAATTTTCATACGCTGGACTGAATTCTAATATTTTCCTTTTGAACTACTTAGTTGATATATTAAATTGTTACTGCATTCCCTGCTGGTCTGGTATAAGTAAATCTCTTTCACCATTGCCAGTATTTCCTAGTCATGGAGGAGCTTTACAAGTTTAGCTGTAAAATTCATTAATGGCTTCAGGATTGCAGAGAGTAGTCAGAAACTATTGAGTTTTATCTAAATTGTATGAGCCAGTGAAAGAAGAGTCCCAAACAACCATGATGCCTGTCTGGTTTTAAGCCACAGGACTGGATTTAGATCCTCTTTGTTCTTTTATAAGTTAAATATGTTTTCTTTTAAAAATAACGTTTGGGGCATCTGCTTTGCATTATGAGTTAATTCCATTCATTGTTTTAAAATAGTGATTAACCTTTTGCAAATTATATACTGCACATGAACAGTAATTTTTTCAATAATCTTTAAATGTGCATGCTGTAACAGCGCCATAATGTGGACTGACATAATAGGAATTGACAGTAAATTTTTAGTTTCCTAAATACGTATTTAAGCGATAGAGCTGAAGAGTCATCTGCAAAAAGCTATTATGATCCAGAGAGTTAATTCATATATAGATAATTTCTCCAGTGTGAATTAAGGAAGAATTTTTCTTTTTCCATTATCATTTAAATTGTTTTCAAAAATCATGAAATTTAAGCAAAAAATATATTTAGAATTCTTTATATTTAGAATCAAGATACGTCTGTGATTTGAAATGATAAAATACAATTTGCTTTGAGGAATAACTTTATCCTTAACCTGCTATGTTCTACTTATTTATCTGATACTGTGCTCAGCCTGGGGCATCTCCTAACAAGTGCTGATGTTTCATTTCACAGGCACTGCAGAATATTCAAGTGTAATCTACAAAATATGGAATCTTAGCACTGATTGTTAATAACTGTGAACTATTTTAAACTTTTTTTTTTTTTTTTTTTTTAAACAAGGAAAAAGGGTAGTAGTATATTTTCCATAGCATTAAGTAGAAAAATGCTGTCACTCAATTTCATGAGAGACAGGATCAGTTTTTGACCATCCAGTTATGTCCCACTTTGGAATTTTCCACTCTAAATCACTCATAGTGATTAGCTGGGGAACTGCACTGGGGAAGGATAACTCTGAAAGTACTGAAAGCTTGCTTTCTCCTCCGTGAATTTCCATAGAGCTCTCTTTTAGAGATGGGATATTGGACTGAACAGACCCTGAGCCGTAGTTCAGGATACGTCCACCAAAACTAATGAAATTGCTTGCATGAGTTGCGACCAAGGAAGTGGATCACAAAATGTATTTTAGTTCACCTTGCTTTAAACAATGTTTTGGGATAATTGCTTTTAGGATGAATATCCTCCCATGGCACATGGATTAATATATACAACTTGCAGAGTTGAATGGGAAGATCTTCTATATCGTGTGTATCAAAACACTTTATTAGTTATAGGCAGAAACTTTCTGAAGTAATATCTGGGTTTTTTTTTGCTTGTGTTCATGTAATTATGCTTTTGAAATAGTAAAATATTCCAAAGTTTTTATAGTGCACTCCTGAGAATACTTGTATGGGTAACACTTAACTCTGTTCATTATTCTGTTCAAAGGTACCCAGTTCACGCCGAAACTAATTTATTTTGGATGTTTTCTTTGCATCCCACATAATTTGCATCTTCATCATGAAGAAGAAAGCTATTTCAGTCTGAAAAAGAAATATATTTTTTGTTACAAATATCAAACACTGGGATTTTATAGCCATTGGAAGGCTGAAATTAGCCATAGTCCAGGAACAATGGAGCAGGTGCCGGTGCACCGTGCCACACCAACTGGATTTTATTTTCCATTAAAATAAGCAGATGTTTTGGTAACAGAATTTTATTCATCCTTATAGTTTATAGAATTAATCTCAGAATTGGCCAAATGGCTAAATTATGTCTAAATTCCTTTTGATCTGAAACAAGCTCAGGTTCAAGCAAAGCTTTCAGACTAGTTTTTTTGTTCACATTATAATTTTATGTGATACTAAATATACTGAAAAAAATGTATCTTAGCTGTTAAGACGTGTTTTTTTACATTCATTTTGTTCCTTAGATTGTATGACTGAATGAGAGGGCACAGTAGGTGTGCATACAGATTACCTGGCTGACAAAATAGCAAGAGTTACATACTGGAATTGGATGGGGAGAAGGGGAAGAATGGGAGTACGTGGGACTGCTGCACATGCTTTAGCATAATTGACAGCTGAAATATGCTTGTAATGTTACGATGCCATGATTGAAATTCCTAACTCTCAATGTTCATGTTAGAGCACTTGTTAACAGTGCTTTACTGAGAACAGGTAATAGGTATTTTACATTTGGAGTAGAAGTTGTTGTTTGGGACATGTTTCTCAGCATATGATTATATTTACAAATTGTTGTACGATAGGAACTGTTTTTGTATTTTACATCTGGGAAATGCTTTGCTTTTTCATTTTACATGAAATGATTGTAAGGAATGAAAAAGATAGCAGTTATAGAAAGTAAAATACAAAGGAAACAGGTAATATATTGTATTAATAACAGCATAATAATTTGATAACATCTTTTGTAACCTTGATTTAATGTTGTTCTCCTACATACTAATGATTTATTTTTTTTAAAAGAGCTAGATCATAATTTTATGTATGGGACAGAAAAAAACCTGCTTTCTGGTATTACTTTTAAGATATTACTTTTAAGGATTATTTTTAAGAGAAGTATAAACAAGTGGTACATTTTTGTACAGTTTTGTACAGTTTTATGACACATCTAGTCAGGGCTTATTGATAGTTTGGGCATTCCTTGAAAAAAACATTATTAAAACTATTATTTTTAATTATTCTTTTCCAAATGTGGTAAAATTATAAACTTAACAATTTAATTGTTTTTATATCATGTTTTAATGGATGTCAACATTATCTGTCCTTATGAAGCATATAATTTGTTTCCAGTCTCTTGGCCTGCTGTAAAAACCTTTCTTTGTTGGACAAGGTCACCTGTAGGACTTAGTTATTTACATTAAAATAACAGTGCTATGGTTTCAAACCATATGTGTAACTTTAAGAATGCAGATAGATCTGTTGCTTTCAATAGCCTACATGTACCTTTTAAACCAAGCATATGCAAAATATATTTGGAAGTGCTATAAAAGAATCAGTTGACATCTTAGGTAGGAAGCTGGGTTGCTGTATACTTTCTTGTATTTGCGGGGACAGTTTGAAAGCATTGAAAAAATGCTTGAGATTTAGTGTCCTG
The DNA here is from genome assembly GCA_018697195.1 of Certhia americana. NCBI lineage: Eukaryota > Metazoa > Chordata > Aves > Passeriformes > Certhiidae > Certhia > Certhia americana. Next base: position 65,470,363 of record CM031857.1, on the reverse strand, counting down.
TGAATTAATGCTTGTTGCATGAAATAGATTCATGATGCATTTTTTAATGCATCATGCATTTAGTGCAACCTTAGTGTTTTTGGGAACATTCTTTCATATTAATTAATTTTAGGAAATCAAGGCAACATCTTTGCAGGAATGAGTATCAGAATTTGGTATAACCTGTGGCTTTATACCCTCTGCTGGGATATGTTTTATTCATTTTTGTAGTACAGATGCAGCCTGTCCCTTTTTGAAGGGAATATCCCTTTTTGAAGGGAATACCTGCTTCCAATATATGTGCCATGGTTGTCACTTTTCACGTTTTAGTGCTGATTCTCACTGCTAGTTTGCTGTGAAGAAAGTGAAACCATTTTTCAATTATCTTCTGTTTCCTTAACAGTATTTACTGCATGGGGAGAAGAAAATACCTCAGGTGGCATGAAATACATAGTAAGGATTAATAAAAGTGAAAAGTCTTTTTAATACATTTCTTTCTTAGCTTGTTAGAGCAGTTCCTACAACATAGGTAACACATAGGATTTTGTTACTTCTTTTGTCTGTATCTACCAGTAAAGCCTAATTTTATGATTCTGGTGCAAGTTAACATTGCCTATTGTTCTTATACAAAGCAGGATTCCTTCGTTTTGGTTTTAGTTTGTTATGGGTTTTTTCTAAGCTGCTACTTATAGCTTTTAACAGGCTAGGTTAAAAAAGAAGTAGGAAATGGTAATAAAATATTTTGTCTTCCATTACTGGGCATTATAGATGGTTTGTGATTCTACTGCTTCCCTTTCAAATGAATTTGCTGCTGAAATATGATGTTAAAAATGACTGTACTAGAAAAAGAAGCTCCTTCTACAGTAATTTATAATTTAACATACAGCTGTGTATAAAATACAGTTTTGTGATACTATGAAATAAATGTATTAGAAATACTAATTTACCAGCATCTAGCTGTTTCAGGAACATGCATGCAAATCATATAAGAAAGGAGCCATAGCGTTTCCTGGGGAGGGCATCAGTGAGGTTTTTAGTCAACATGTTTGGAGATCGCCACAGCTGTTGGGTTGGCATGAGGCCACCTCAAGGTACAACAGGTGGGATATCGCTATGAATTAATAAACTTTCAACAAATTTTATTGTTCAGAGCTTCTCTAGCACCATCTCAATAGAGTGGCAGAAAGGGTGGATTTTATCTTGAGAAGAAGCAGCCCACTGCTGCATTTGGACATGTTAGATTTACACACTGAGAAGTTCGCTCAAACAGTCTGAATTTCTTTGTTATTCTTCCTCTGCTCTTTGAATCTATTTAGTTGACCCAGAAGATGTGTGGTCCCACACAGAGGGATTTGTTGTTCAGACTCAACCCATTGTCGTACTGTCCTCATTGCAATAAAAGTCAGACTCTAGGACACAGTGGATGGGATGTGGTGTTAAACAGTAATTTCAGGTTGTTCCTGAAGGAGTGGAGCCTCCACTGCCTTTAGCTCTCTGCAGCTGAGCTGTGTTAATGTGGTTCCGCCAAGCAGAGGTTTTATATTTTCTGGTGACCCCTTCTGTGATTTTGTCTTTTTGAGTCTTATTTTGTATGTCTTAATAATTAAATTAGGACATTACAATGATATCATGAGAGGTAATAAAACAATAGTTTTAGAATGCATGTATTCAGAAATATTCTGAAATATGACTGCATGAGTAGAACTTGTTGACATTTAAGGAAAAAGGAATGTCATTGTTACGTGGTAAGTTTGTCTGTTCTTTAGTGTGCCAGCTGATGAGAGAAAAGGAATTTTTTGTTAGAGGTGAAAAATGTAGAGACAACTAGTTCTAAATACTGTTCTGTGAAATTGTGTTTCAGCCCTGTAAGTAGTTTTCTGTGTGGAAGGTGTGCTCTGAACAGGACAGGTCTATCTTTTCAGCTTGGCTAATCGCTTCCTTTTAGAAATCCAGAACGCATGCAGATTTGAACTTGTAGCCAGGAAAAAGTGCTACCATGCTTCAAATTGCCAAAGGACCTCAGGGGACAGAAACTTGACCTGGTTTTATGAAACCATAGAATTACATTTATACAAGTTACCCCATGGGAAAAGACTGAACTGATCCCAATTCATTTCTAAATTCTGGGGCCTTACGGGTCACATTTGAATTTTCTCCTACACCTGTTTTTCGACTAAATTTTTCTGAGGACATTTTTAGAAACTTACTTCATATTAGGTATGGGTCAATTGCCTAATATTTAACAGTTCAGTATTCTAATTCTTTAAAATGTCCAGTGGTTTCTCTATATAATTAAGCTGCAAAAAATTTACATTATAGAATTTGATATGGACTAAATACTCAAGCCTTGACCTCTCCTCTTGGTTTAGTAACTTGGGCTATGTTTTGATGCATGTGAAATAGAGGAGGCAGCGACTGCAGTCAGTACATGTTCTGTGGGCTATAGAGGAGGGAACAACTGCAGATATTGGGCTACTTGCATGGAACGTGGAACACTGTGACTCAAAGTTCAGAAGGAGTTGCCCAATGAGACAGTTCACAAGAAGGCTCCCAAGACTCCATTCTTCCTTTCTCCTCCTTCCCTTAGTTGGACTAAAAATTTCGGATTTGGGAAATCATGGTTCATCTCGCCTCATCTTGGAATCAATTGAAATAATGAGTAGGTGCTCCCATGGCATTCCTCCTTCAGTACTTTGGTTTGAGCCTGAGGCCTAAATACCCCAGGGTGAATGCTTACCTCTCTCTGGTGAGGTGGTGTGGTATTTGTGCTGGCCAAGTGTTCCTGCTGCTGTATTGCCAGGTTGCACTATGCCGGCTAAGTTGAAATAGTGGGCCCTAAGGACATGGAAGGGTTCTTTAGTTCAAACACTTAAAGTGTTACATTAAAATTAGAGTTAGCTTGCATTTTGATTTATTTAACAAACTGAGTGTTCTGTTCAGCTTAAGTTTGCTTCAGCAATTACTATCCCACAGAGGCTCTGAAAACCTTCCAGGCTTTGCTTTCACCTTCTTTTCCTATTCTTAGTCAGTCTTTTCAGTCCTTGAAATATATTTTCAGTGCTGAAATTGGCATTAAGTGCCTGCCTAAGCCTACCTGTTTCTGGTGAATGAGTGACAGATTTGGATACTACTAATCTAGCATGGATGTTTTTGTCTTTAATGCCATCGTAACACTCCAGATCGATGGAACAGCTCAGCTGATCGTCCCTGGCTGTAGGCTTTCAGTTTGTCACTGTGGATGTGGCAGAGGGGGCTAGGTCTGAGTTTGCAGTCCCTTTTTTGTTTTGGGCAAAAGGGATTGGTAGGTGAGAAATGGATATATGTGCAGTTTGTGTTGAGCCATTCATGACTTTGCCGGTCTGGATAATCAGACTGTTTCGTGAGGAATCATTGTAGGGGACAGTATCAAAGGCTTGTTCTTGTTTTGACTGGCAAAGTGAAAGGCAGGTCTTCTAAATGGTGAGTACTTTATGACCATTATGTATTTAATATAAACATGTACATCGTGTCCCATCAACAGGTTTGACTGCTATGGGGTGCTGATGTCCTAAGTGGGTAGAGTGGGGAATATTTTTTTCCAAGACACAGCAAATAATTTTGTTCCCACATGACTTTTAATGGAAGGTAGAGAGGTCCAATTAGGGGCTTGAACAGTTTTCTTATTTGCTTGGCTTTTTCTTTGTAGTTCCATTGTTCTTAAGTTGAGTAGAAGATTTCTTTGAATTTTACTGTATCCAGAATAAGTTTAGATCAGACTATTCTAAGGCTTTTGACCTATCAATGAAATGGTTTGTCTGCTTTCTAATTTTCATAGTAAATAAGGGAAATTAAATTAAATTTAAAATCACCTATAGGTGGCAATAAATTCTTCATTGTGATTGAAATGTTTGTCTTAAATTCTCTTTAATCTGAACTAGAAAGAAAAAAAATCCCTTTGTTATCTTTTTGATCAGAGAACAACTACTCAGAAGGAAGGAACAAATTCGGATCTTTGAAAATTCAAACTCTTCATTTCTCTTTCCTCTTTCCCCTGGTTACTTTCTTCTCATCACACACCTGTCTGGATCTGGAAAAAAGAGAAGATGAAAATTTACTATTCTTCACGGAAGCTGTATTTCATGAGGCACTGTGAAAACTTGAGATACAGAGGATGCTTAGTGGGAGCAGTTGCTAACCCTAGCGGTAGCAGTAGGGACAAGAGCCCTGAGGCTATGGGGCTGGGAACATGCTGAAGAGTAGCATCGTGAAGAGGCAGCAGTGAAAGGCTGGTTGACAGCATGTTAAAGCAAATTTATCCGGTGTTGCTGTCACATGCGGCCTTACAAGTTTACATATGTATGATCAAATTTTCAGTCTTTGGATCACAACTGTGTCCTTTCTCTTCGTTAAGTAGGGCTATGTTTAGAGTAGTGCCTGGGAAAGCAAGCAAGAAGAAATAAGCTTCACTGTAGATTTCGATGTTGGGCAAGATTTTTGTGGCAGAGATGTTAATTAGGAATGGAAAAAATTGTTTTTTTTTAGTAATACACTTAATCTGAAAATTCTTACCTATGCTTTTTATGGTTCTAAGTTTATTTCAGAAGTATACAGCCATAATTCCTGTTTCTTCCTATTTTTCCTATGTATCCAGCAAGGAATATAGACAGTATGATATTGAATTGTATATAGAAGTCTTAATCCTGCAAGCAGGAAGCTGTGGTTTGTGTAAGGAGTCCTGTTGCCTATAGCATCTCAGTTGGATGATTTAAAGTAATAAAATTATGCAGGTCCTTAAATATTATCAGTATTGGTACTCCGCATAGCTAGCAATGTTTTCATAAGCTGGAATTTCACAGACAACAGCAACCAAATGTGGGAGCGATCAAAGAACATTATTTGTAATCAAAATGTGAGTTAGGTGTTATAAAACAACTGGTGGGTCCTTGCGTGCATGTGAAATTTGCTTACACGAGTAATCCCATTGATTTAAATGAGAGCATTCAAGTGACGAAAACAGGTTCAACGTGAGAATGTTTAGAAGATGGTGACCTTAGAAACGAACAGTTGTCTTTGTAAGTATTCAAAGGGGGGTTATTAAAACTTAAAGCTGAGAGTTGGCGTTTGAAGGTAGAAGCAGCTAGAGAGGTGTTCGGGGAGCTCACCTGCCAGATAATAATGTGTTTTAATGATGCTGGTTGACTCTGCATCAACTTTCTCATACTCTTTTTTGGGGGGTATGGGGGAAGGGATGGGAAGGAGGGCGAGAGAGGGACGGTGACAGCAAGGCTGTTTGTTTTTCCCGAAAGTTGTTTGTGATTTCAGGTACTCATGGGAAATCTCTTGATCAGATTCACATCTGTTCCTGTCAAAGTGGGTGCTAAGATACCGGTCACCCAGCAACCATGTCCAAGAGGGAATTGGGCCGATAATAACTTCAAAAAGGAATGACAGATGCTAGATTAGGATGAAAGACAAAACGCATGAAAAATGAGCTTGTTAGAATAAAAAAATTGTTCAAGCACCTTCATGCAAATTAAATGAATATTGAACATTTGCATGCAGTAATTTCTACTTTTTCTGTTGATTGAGAAGAAATAAAGACGGTACATATAAAAACATAAATGTAATTTTTTTTTTTTTTTGCACCAATTAACATACAAAGCAGCATCTTTCTTCTAAAAATGAGATTAGCCACCTGGGTGCTTGGCTGTATCCCGCATATGTCACAACATTTTTATAATGTGTATGCTTCTGTTGAAGAAACACCTTATCTAATTCTTCGTAGCAAAACAAACAAGGTAGAAACCTTATATTAATTTTAAAATACTTTCAGTTAGCATCGTTGTATATTTTTCAGCTGTGGTTTTCAGAGCTGAATTATTTCCTGCTGTCCTTGAATTCAATCGGTATAATGTGCATTAATAAAAGATCACATAAGATGAGTTCAGACCAAATGCTAAGGTTTCCTATTGACTGGTCAAACAATACATATTTTAAAACACCATGTCTGCTGCGGTAACCTGAAGAAGAAATAGTCACTTTTCCATGCCTATGCATTAAGATAATTTAAATAAACTAACAGTTTTATTATTGAAATGTTCATATAACAATCAGAATTTGAAAAAGAATGATAAAATGTTCTGATTGAGAAAGGACTCTGTGTCTTGGTTTAGCAATGTCTAATGTGGTCACGTACAGAAATTGATTTTCTTCAGAAATTAATTAATTTTTCATATCGCCCTAAGCTGCAGTTAAAAAGAGTGCATACTTGTCTGTTTTTTCCAGAAATATTGCCTAATCATATTAATACCATTGCCCCAAGGATGAAAAGATAATTGTACAAATGCATTTGGAAATATGTATCACTGAGTATTTATGATTAAATTATGCAAATGACCCAGCTCTCATCCTTTCCAGACCCAGATTGTCTAATTAGGATTGATATGCTGAATAGATGTTCCAGAATTTGAATACAAGCATGTCCAAAGAGCAGAAAATTGGAAATGACAAGGCTGAAATGCTAAGAAAAGTGTCTTTCCCTTTTATACTTTACTAATGTGGTGTTAGCAGTTGCAGTTTTTCCTTTGGCAATATTGTGTGACTCATGTGTCCTACAAGAAATAAGTCAGGAAAGAAAAATCAACTTTCATAAATAGCTTTACTTTGCTCTAGACTTACTTTTCTTTAAAAGTCTGCTAGCAGTTCCTCTCTCCTTTAAAGCTTTGTATCCTTCATGTTAAAATAATGATGTATTCCACATAAATTACTTCTTAATTTGGAGCACTGTTGTTTGTAGCTTGTCTCCAGCTGCCAGCTGCCAGTGCTAGATATTTAGCTCGTCAGCTTCTCGTATATTCAGATGAGATTTACACACCTAACTATTTTAAGTTTGGTGGGGTTTTTTTTAGGGAGGTTCTTATTTTATTTGAATTCACAATTCCTTAATGTAACCACCTCTTTTTTTTTTTATATTTCGGTTTTTGTTTTTATTTTTTTTAATTTTATTTTAAAGAAGGGAACTGATATCTCATTAAGCTTGTTTGTAGACAATCTGAGTTGGAATAATAGCTATCAGCAGTTTACAGCATTTAAATCCTTCTTCTTCAGTGGACTGTTTGTTCATTTATCGCTCTTGGGAAGCTGGGAGAAGAGCCTGGTGAGGAGCAAGGAGGAGTAGTGAACTGTCAGTACTTCAGCCATTGTTAGCAGCAGGAGTCGCTCCCTCTGAACTCTGTTGGCTCCTGCTACCCATCTGCGGGATGATGGATTGCTATGTTTAATACATTTCAGCTTTTGTCTGTCATAGTGTGGATAGACAGCGCTATCAATTATTTCAACAGTGATTAGAGCGCTGGTTGTACCCACTGCTATTGGGCAGGCACCTCCCTGATGTAGGAAGGAACTCCTTGGTACTCTCCCCACGCAGATCACTTGCTCGGCTAACTTGAGGTGGTTTTAAACACCTACTAAAGACTGCTGGGAATTGCTCAATCAGCAATAGCCGCCCTGCAACGAAATTCAGACACCCCTGCGAATTGTCTGGTACCAGCCTAACCCAGAGAAGAATTGTGTGAATTCTGTCTTGTGCTTTGCTAGGTGGGGATGGGAGCAGGGATGAATTCGGGGGGTGTGATGTCAGCAGCGCTCGGTCCATCTGTGGTTAAGTGTGCGGCTGCTGGTGAGACGGGCGGAGTGCAAGGGCTGCGTTGAAGCAATGAGATACGACATGACATGTGTCATACGAGGATTTGCTGAGCCGTGGGTGCTTTGTGATTCACGAGTCCACAGGCTGAATGATTTCAGCCACCAGAGAAGTCGCTGTACACCAGCACAACATATGCCCTGGAGTATCTTCTAATAATTATAAAATGTTGCAGTAGACATATAAATTGGAAAAAAAGAAGATAATCGTGTTATGGACATTTCCTTAGACAAGTGGATGTATATTGTTTTCATTATTATCATGTTAATTTTCCACCCTTTAAAAAAAAAAAAATCATTCAAAATACTGTGTGAAACAGTATTGTATTAGAAACAAAAAGATAACTATGCAAACTAAAGCATATAATACTGGCTTTAAAAGATGCTTGACCTAGTTTTCTTGATTTGGACCATTGCCCACCATGACAGGCCAGGCTGAGGATAACTTTCACTTCATTTTGAACTGAGGGAGGAAGGGAAGTTAAATCAGAAGATATTAATCATCCTTGATTTAGCTTTCTTAGTAGAGAATTTAATTTACAGAACCAGAAGAAGGAGTAACTACTAAAATTACCATTAGGAAAAGTGGCAACCAGGCTTTAATGTGCCTTCTTTACCCCTCTTTCACTCCATATTCACTTGACTGTGGCACTGTTTGCTTTTAAAAAATTTCTTTCCTTTTGGTTATACTGGAGTTCAACTTCTGCAGCTCTGCTTATAGGCAGTAGATTGCAATGTCTCTGTTGTGCTTGTTGGAAAGCCGAGCTCCACAGCACAGTCGTGGGATGCCATTTTTATTCCTTTTTAAGATGATCCAGGCAGTGGCAATGCTCACAGGGAGGAGTGTTCATGATAATTAAAAGCTGGAGTTTACCTTTAAAAAAAAAAATTGGCAGTTTGCCCAGGAGAAAATTCTGTCTTCAGTCACCATTTTTAATCTACTTGGCTGTTGGGAGTTATCTTCACTTTAAGAGTTGTCTGGTTTTAAGAGTTGTCTGGATGTTGAAATAGTTTCTTTGACATTGTTCCTAAGTGCTCACTTCCCATATATGATGATCAGAGGATTTGAGGACTATGTGGAAAAGAGTATCAGTAATAAGGTGGGAATAATCTTGACATTTACAGCTGGCAGATTTTCTCAGTTTAGTCTTCCTTCGTTACCAATGTGTGGCAGTGAAATAAGGGAGCTTGAGGTATACTTTGCAAATTCAAGAGAAATTTCAAAAAATTAATATGTGTTTATAAATTAACAGATTTATACATAAGCAAGTTTAACGTATTAAGCTTTTACTGATACTTTTTCTCCTTTAAAATTTGGCTAGGGGTTGTTCTTTTGCAGAGATCAATATCTGGAACATTCATACAGAGAGGAAATAATGGCAACTTGAAAATTAATGAAAAGCAAGTATTAAATAAATCCATGTATTAGTTGATCATGTGTTAATAAATGTACCATATAAATATGATAGGTATTAGAGGTATTATAATATAGGTATTATAATCAGATAAATGGTTCCTTAAGCAGATAAATGGTCTCTGTTGTTTATATTTCTTCTGTAGAGGTAAGGCTGTGATTTACAGCCTTTTTTGATAGCAGGACTTGTTTAGATAATTGTGTCTTTCTTCTGTTTCCTCCAGGCACCCTGATTGCACTCCTGTACAGCCCCTGTACAGCCGTGTGTGACCATTTTCGGCACAGGATCAGGTCTAGGTTGAAAATACTGTCTCCCCCTCCCCTTGCTCTCTCCCCTTCATTATTACTTTTAATAATCCTCATCTGTTTTGTGAAAACAGGTCACCCTGTGCTTTCCTCAGCAGTTGTGTTGCTGCAAGTGGTCGGGCAATGGGGAAAGAAATGAATGATGGAGGTGACGGGGTGGGGGAAGCCTATCCTCATCCTGTCTGCCATGAAGTTTGCTTGCATCCAAATGGCAATGCCCTGAGCCTAGCCTGGAAAATGAACTGTGGATTACAGAGTGGTTTTAACGCTATATTTAAAAGAAGGACACAGGAGGGGGGTGAGCTGTAATGAAGGGAGGAGTAAAATCTTTGAAACAAAAATGTATGAAGGCAGTGGAAGCCACTTTTCTCTCTCTCTTGGAAATCTGCTTTACTAAATCTTGGCAAGCTGTTCTGCTGTGTATTGCAAAACAAATGAGGTGGGTGTCTGAGGTACAGCATTGATTTCCTCCTTTGGATGTTCCCTCTGGCCATGTTCTGGTGGCAGAGAAGGGTGAGACAGGGAGGGACCTACACCATCCTCCATGTCCTGTGTGTCTTGGCTTGTTCCGGGAGAGAAGCTCACTTGTTACAGAGCATCCTCTACTCTCTGGGAGGTGCTGCACAATGGAAGAACTCTGGAACGTAGGTTGAGCCTGAGTCTCTGCCCTGAAATTACTCTCCTGAATTACTGAGCCCTGAATTACTCTCTTTTTTCAGTAGACTTGTACTAGTCATACTTCTTACTTTTTGGGAACTTTTGGGGACTTTGTAATTTTTTCCCTCTTAGTGGCCCAACATTAGTATAGAATGCATCTCCTATAGCTGTGCAGGATCAGGCAGTGTAACTAAGGCCTCTGGATTCTGATACAGTATTAAATTACTGACTACTGTTTTACTGTGAGGGTAGTTCACAATACTCCTGCCAAATGTTAATGATGATTGAAATATTCTACTGTCCGTAAGAAAAGTTAGCCTGTGTAGCATTTTCCACAAGCTGTCAGTAAAGTTATATTAGTTTGCACTTCTTTAGGAATACTCTATTCTTCTAGCTGTTTTAAACACCAGTTGGTTTCTTAAGTGGCTTTTTGCAGATGTGATGGAAACACATCAGAAGCCACAAGATCCTTGTCTACCCAGAAACAGTGGGAAACTCAAGATTTCCCTGAATAGGCATGGGTTTAGGAAAACTTCGCTCTGTTCAGAATGGTCTGACTTCACTGTAAAGTAGGTTCCACTGTGCTAATCCTCTTGGAATGCAGCAATTATCACCTACCGTATAGGTGTTAAGTGCTGAATTTCAAAGGGATTATCACTTTCCTCCTTCAGTGGCTAAGCTAGAAGAGAAAAGTTGTTAGTGCTTCTGAAGGGGAGGGAAGAGGGGAAGAAAAGAAATCTCTCTTGTTTTCTTTCTGTGGTTGCCTTCAGTCTGGCTAAAGCAGAGCAAGCTGGGTTTTGCTACAGCTAGTTACTTTCAGTCTGATCTTCAAGAATTCTAAAGGCATTTGTTTCCACCTCCCTGCTCCTTCCCCCCCTCCACCCCCCCAAAGTACCCTTCTTTTGTGGAAAGAGGCAATGATCCCAGCCATTCAGAACAAAAAAACGAAAGCTATGTAGGTGGACAAAATTACATGGGAAAACCAGAGTTCTCTGTATCCTTACACTGTGTTTTCATCGTCTGGAAACTTTTGTAAAGTTTACTTTACAACATTCTGTAGAAGTTGGTATCTTTTCAGTCTAAAGAGATACTTGATGGTTTTATTGGTGTTGCAGACAGAGCACTGGAAATTATCTGAAGACTATTTTTGTGCATATGCTCTTTCCGCGTGCCTTTTCTTTAACTGACATGCCAGTATTTTGTTCGTCCACTAGCTCTATCCACAATACAGACAGTACTGATTTCAGGAGATTGTTGGATAGAGTGGGATTAGTGTCCTTGAACCCCCCCTTTCCCTTTTTCATATTCACGCCTAAGAATCTCGCATATGGGGCTACTTCTGTAAGTGCTGCAATCTTCACCGTGAGTGAACAGTTTTCTGGTACCTAATGGGCAAAGAAGGCAGGGCAGAACTGTAATTCCTCAACAGTGCACCCTGGAGACCGTGCAGCAACCACAGGCAATGTGAACTAAATAGGGAATGGTAGTTAAGGTGAGTGCATTCATATCTGGGGAAGGATTTGAGATGTTATAGGGGATAGAAGTCGCTAATAATGGGCAAGAGAGGGCTGCCTTATGGAGAAGTCTTGTTCTTGAAGCTGCACAATAACCAAAAGAGGCTTTTATAGAAGAAGGCAGGATTTGGAGTTGTATTGATGTGATTCGAAGGTTTCATGGAGGGGAAGATGTAGAATATTGAGTTGAAAGATTGGCTTCTATCCTGTTGTTTTCATTTTCACTATCACTTCACTGGGATGAAGAATGATAACTTCTGTCAGAAGCATTTGGTCTAGAGCTGAATTTCTCAGAGTTAAGAATTTAATAGTAGTTTTGGAAATTGGGTTAAAAACATTCCAATTTCTTCACAGTAAAACAACAGAAATTAATAAATTTCAGAATTAAGGTGTTATCATGCTGTTTAAATAGCATTTTCCAGAACTTACCACAGAACATTTCAATAAATGATGAAAAGTTTCTTCTGTTAAATATTTTAGATAATGTACACAATGCTGTAAATACTAGTATATACAATATCTAGTATATCTTGTTGCTGGTAAAATTAGTTCCTGTTAAAAGCATTTGTAAGATACGTGCAATCCATATATTTCTTTTTAAAGAAGACAAGAAATTGTGGTTCAGTTCTACAGCTCGCAATATTTTCTTGGGAATAAAAATCTTCTCCTTAAATGTGAAACAATTTGGCAGAAGAACATACTCTGCTAAACTTAGGAACTTGTAAAAATGAGTATTCTTAATTTTTAATGAATTTCTGAAATATTAATTCTTTTAGTCCATTTTTGATGTCAGTAATGGTTTGTAGATTTTATGGGGTATTTTGAACTGTAAGGGGCTTAACTGCTTAACTTTCTGTTTCAAAATGGTAATATTATATACCACCAAATGTCCACAGTGGAGAGAAGGTACTTTGTATTATTGGAAGTGATGTTCATTAAGGTCTGCTGTGCATGCAAAGAAGGCAGTATTTATGTTGATAGGGTTTCAACATGGGCTTGATGCCAAGTCATAAGACAGCTACTTTTTCAGGAAGTTGGGAGTAACTTACCATGGTAGGGTGTCCCCTTATTTGGCTTGTGAATTCTGGCATTTTCCCTACTCTGATATCATTATAGCTTGTATACATATTATATGGAATTTCATGCTATAGAAATAACTGTACAACTTCTGAATGAAAAAAAAACAGGGCATTTTAAAGTAACGCATTTCTGCCATTTGTTTTGCTGCCTGTTTAGTGTAATGATCCCAGTACCACAGAATTACAGCTCCTCCCTTGTCGGCAGAATTTATGATAATGTCTTGCTGTTTTTGTAAATTATATAACACACACTGTTCCTCCTTTGTTATATAGTGAAATTTAGTAGGTTGTTTTAATTGTTTGATTGATTTTTTTTCCCTTTGGCATTTGTCTACACTGAAATGTCTGAGATTTACTGGGATGAACAGTTGAGAAGAATGTCTTTTGTCTGAATTTCTGAAGATGTCAGGAGGTTTAGGAATGTTTGTGATAAGTCTTTTGTTTTGTGAAGTCTAGAATTCAGTATGCCATCCAGTATGAAAGGTGTTGATCATTGCTCCATCTTTTAAAAATATCAGCATATTTTTTAACAGGAACAAATGCTACTTTTTCACATAGTACTGAATATTCAGCAGCTTTTAGTGGTTCATATTTATTGTTGCAATGTTATTAATGCTTTAAACACTCTGCTACATGGGATACCTAGAATATAGATTATTTGGGTCTTTATGGTGCAGTGAATATGGAAGCAATAGCAAGATGCCCACAGACTTAACAGACCGTGTACTCCCCTTCTGCCTGAAACAAATAGCTTCCTCAGAAGATGCCAGTACAAATGTACTAAAGCACTTACATTACCTGCCACACAAGATGATCTGGAATGTAAAAGAGTTAACAGGTGGAATCTCCACCTTCCTGCATTTTCAAAGAATCGGCAATTTTCGTAACTCTTTTGGGTAGAGAGGAGAGACCTGACCAAAAACGGCTCAACCACTCTGTTTCCATTTTGTAAGGGACTTGAAAAATATTCAAGTACAAAGCTGGCATATTTTTAGAATATTTTATATATTTTTTTTCTTACCTAATTTTGTTTACTTACTTAGGTATACCAAATATGCCTGTTGTTCAAAGGCTGCTTCTGGGACAGTATTATTGAAAAAAAACCCCATGCCTGTAATTCTCTAGCTGCTGTGTATAGACTGGCTGAGACTGAGCAGCCCAATTCTGCATTTTCTGTCTTCTAACTTTTCTAGGTCAATATTAGAACACTACCCAAGCAACTGTTCCTCAGAAGCTTTCAAAGACAAGCTGAATTTATGTTAATTTCAATATATCCTGTATTTAAAAGGATCAAGGCCCTGTTAGAATTGCTGGTCACTGAAATTAGGAATTACTTTAATGAAAAGTGTGAATATATATATAGTTGCCATATTTCATATTTGTAGAAGCAATTTATATTTTTTATTGCCACGACTCCCTTTTCCCCCTGAAGTTTGGTTTCTCATTGAATGATTTAAGTTTCTTTACTGATTTTCTGTAGCTGCAAACAGGACTGCAGGTGAAAACAAGGAGATCTGGCCATTAACCTCCAAGCTGAACTATGTAAAAACACACTTGCTGAGCATCCATAATGTATATTTAAGTACAAAAGTAAATGAAATATATTAACCATTTAGTTGGTTGGATTTTTTTGTTTAATTATACTGCTAAGAAACCCTTCAAACACTTTTTATATGTGTAGATATAGAGGGGGAGAGAGATTTAGCTCAATAAAGTTATCGTTGCTATCTTCCACCATTGCTGTTACTATTGTGATGATTATTTTATTATCACTATTCTGAGATGATGGTTCATGTTTTGAAAGAATGAGTTCTTTAAGGTATTGTAGCTGTAAGAATTGTAGTTATCTCAGATTCCAATTTAAATAATGTTATTGTCTGTACTTGTAGCCATTGTTGAAAATACATGTTGTAAGAAAGATAAATATTAAACCTCCACTAGGGTTTAGTGAATAATTCTGCAGGTTCATGATTGCTCTTGAAAAGCTAGATAATATTTTGATAGTTGGTTTTAATAGGCATCTTTTTTTGCCACTGCAGATCTGTGCTCACAGACCTGCTCATGAAACAACTCAACAATCAAATGCTTCTTTTTATTTGGAACATAATTATGTTGTATTTTAGTTACTGCTCTGGAAACGTCTCATGTTTGCAAATCGGTTTCCAGAAGAATAGATTCATGTCCTAAATGAGCTTGTATTTGAGGCTTCTACTAGTTTCAAAGAGCTTTGTTACAGTTGTATCTCTGCTTTTATTTTTTTTTTTTTAAGACTTCGAACTGCTTTTGTCTTACCAAGTGCCATTCTTTGATATCTTATAAGCCATTTGAAATGGAGCATGCGGTTTAGATCTGCTACAATGAATTTCCTTGGATAAATGAATGTTTCTGTGAATCTTAAAATATTATTCACTCTGCCTTTTGTGGTTCTACTGCCATTTTTTTTTCAAGATTATCAGAACAGAAATAATTGCTTCCATCCCTTCTTAAAGATGTTTGAGTTCAAGTATGAAAGCAGTTCAAAAGGGAATTTACCTATGCATATTCCTAATCATTCATATCAAAATATTCCCCTTAAAAATTTGAGAAGGAACTCCAAATATTTTCCTGCATCTTAATTCAGATAACTGCAAATGTAAAATAAAATATAATCATTATTTTTGCAAGCTAAAAAATAATTTTCATTAATAAGTTTATGAACTATGAGAGACTTTCAATTGGTAATTTTTAAGGTATCTAATGTACTTTTTCCTACAATTTTCAATTTAAATATCCTCCTTCTACTTCATGCTTTTTTTTCCTCAATACAGCAGAACACTAAAGTCACTGTAACTCTTTCTTTATCCAGGCTGCCTTAATTGGACTAGTTCATAGGGTGTGTAGGCAAGTCACCTTAGTGTAATACTGGAGGTACACAAAGGTACATATGGTTTTGTGCTCCTCTTTATGTTCTATCACTTTCCAAATAATTCCACAAGCTGTTTCCATGTTTCAGATCCTATTAGTTCACTTTTCTCATTTTGTTTCAGTGTGTTCATCTCATCATAGATAACAACATATCATGTCTCTCTTTCACTAACTTTCTGAAGCTGATTCAGGTCACTTGCTCAGTAAATTTTATAGTTAGAGATGTTTCTCTGAAGTTCCTTCAGAAACTGCTGAAATGAAAGAAGGAATTACAAATAGGGTACTGGATGTTCTGCATTCACGAAAAAGGAGTGAGACTCATTTGTGTATGAACAAGCAGTCAGGTAAGACAGGTTGAGGCACCTTATACCTTTATTGCCAGAAGGAAGATAAATATATGGAGAGAGTAAATAAATGACCTGTCTCTATAATACAGTTTTAGAATTTCTGCTTTAGGTTCCAAAATAATTTGCACTTAATGAAATATTTCAGAAGAGCAATCAAACTTTTCTCAGATTTAAAGTAATTGTGATTCTTCACATATCAGTCTAAGTCTGCTTAGTCGCTGCCTTCTGTTATGTTGGGATTTTTTTTGTTGCTTTTTTTTTTTTTCTTCTGCATTTGCTTGCTACATGCTTATCAGCTGCTTACATTATTGAAATTTTGTTTCCTGGGTAGGTACTTTCAGATCTTCACTTCTTCTCTTTGATAAGTTAAATAGCTTGAGCTCATTAAATCTTTCACAGTCCTTTTTTTTTTTTTTTTTTTTCCCTTTGCAGTCCTTTTTTTCTTTCAGATGCTCATCATGACTAACATTTATTTTGCCCTTGTTTAAGCTTGCATAGCCTAGGTTTTTTTGGTAAACAGCGGTGGTGTTTAGTGGGACTATAGAGATGTAATGAAGATTAAAATTTTGGTGGAGCAAAGAGAACTCTGTTAATAATACTATTGCTGCAGGAACAGGGGTGGGAACCCTCAAAATGAGTGAAACTGTCTTTGATTTGCTGGCTTAACAACAGTAAAGAGTGGCAAAAACTGAACTGTAATGTGAGGAGGCATTTGCCTTAGTACTCTCCAAAAGGTCTGTTCAGGAAGATGATATTTTCCAAGTTATTTCTTGGAATGAAATTGTTATTTAAGAATCAATATTTGTTAAGGTTTTGTGCTTTTAAAATACTGTGTACTATGTGAGTTCTTTTCAGAAAAGACAGTGTCTAGTGACATGAGTAATTATAAGAAGGACACTTTCAGTGAAAATCTCTTTTAAGTATTTTAAATAGTTCCTGTTTCCAGAGTAAAAAAGGAAGTGATTGGAGATAGGGACATGAAGTACAGACAATAGCAGACTTTCCAGGTCTGATCCTTTAACTGTAATACACTCATGCTCTAAGGAACGGTATCTAACGACTTTTGAGGATCAAATAACATTGAAGTACCAGTGTTCAGAAGGGGAAAAAAAATAATCTTTAGTCTCCTATCAAATAGGTCTGTTAAGTGTTAAACAGTGTGAGATAAAATACATGATTAAGGACTCTTGACTACAGCTAGAGTAACCCAACAATTAATTGAGATTGTTGAATCAAGCCCAAGGAATAGTCCAATAATAGAACATTTTCAGAAATTAATGGGTAAAACGGTAAGAAATCATCTGACTGATACATAGAATTCTCAAATTAAAAACTAGATACAGTTTGTAAGCAAATTGCAGGAAAGAGCAGACTTTGGCTAAGCAATATGTGATTGCAATCCTGTGCAATGTGCTCTAGTATGACCCTGCTTAAGTAGGGAGGTTGGACCAGATGACCCACTGTGGTCTTTTCCAACTGTACCCATCCTGTGATTCTGTTGCATGTTTATGCCATTCAGTTATGTTTATGATGATAGTTATCTGAAAAGATATTAATTTTATATTTGATAATACTTTTAGCTTTCATAGTGGATTATAGAATTAGAATTTCTTATTAAATTTTTGCTTTGTTTATTTAGATTCTTACTGGTACTTGTTATTTTTTCTGAGATGTTGGCTTTTGTATTAAAGATATTGAAAGGTTTTAGGATATTTCTGAGGTGTAGGAACAGGGGAAAGGGTTATAGCGGTAAAACATTAAGATCTGTATCTCCAAATTTTGGTCCGTTAATGTTGTTATTGGAGATGGGCTGTTTATTCATCTGTTTGTAGAGTCTGACCCAACTAACTGCAACCATTAAATTAACAGTTTTTAAATGGAGAGCTTGGGGTATATGTAGGTTTTGTGTGAGCAGGAAATCATCTTCTTCATTCCATGGGGGTTAGCCAGTCTGACACCCATCTGCAAGAAGGTTGTAAGGAGGATCCAGCGAACTACAGACCTGCCAGCCTGACCTCAGTGATGGGGAAGGTCATGGAACTGATCATTTTGAGTGCATGTGGCATTTATGTACAGGGTAGCATCAGTTTGGGAAAGGCAGGTCCTGCTTGACAACATGATCTCCTGCTATGACATGGTGGTGGATGAGGGAAAGGCTGTGTCTACCTGGACTTTAGTAAGACATTTGACACTGTCTCCCACAGCATTCTCCTGAAAAAGCTGGCAGCCCATGGCATGGACAGATGCACCCTTTGCTGGGGTAAGAACTGGCTGGATGGCTGGGTCCAGAGAGTTGTGGTGAGTGGTGGTACATCCAGTTGGCACGCAAGAACCAGTGGTGTTCCCCAGGACTCAGTATTGGGTCCAGTCCTGTTAAATATCCATGATTTGAAAGAGAGGATTGAATAAGTTCACAGATGACAGCAACCTGAGGGGTAGTGTTGATCTGCTGGAGGGTATGAAGGCTCTGCAGGGGGATCTGGACATGCTGGATTGATGGGCTGAGGATGCAGCTGGGTCACAACAACCCCATGCAGTGCTACAGGCTGGAGGAAGAGTATCTGGAAAGCTGCCCAGTGGAAAAGGATCTGGGTGCTGGTTGACAGTAGCTGAACATGAGCCAACAGTGTGCCCAGGTGGCCAAGAAGGCTGGTGGCATCCTGGCCAGTATCAGCAGCAGTGTGGCCAGCAGGACCAGGCAGGGATTGTCCCCCTGTACTCGGCACTGGTGAGGGCACACCTCAAGTGCTGTGTCTGGTTTTGAGCCCCTCACTACAAGGACACTGAAGTGCTGGAGTGTGTCCAGGGAAGGGCAGCAGAGCTGGTGAAGGGTCTAGAGATCATGTCCTGTGGAAATTGCTGAGAGAGCTGGGCTTGTTCAGGCTGGAGTAAAGGAAGCTCAGGGGAGATCTCACTACAACCTGAGGGGAGGTCATAGTGAGGTGGGAGTTGGTCTCTTACCCGAGCAGCTAGTGAGAGGACAAGAAGATGTAGCCTCAAGTTGTGCCAAGTTAGCTTCAGGTTGGACATAAGGATGAATTTCTTTACTGAAATGATGGTTAAGCACTGGAATGGACTGCCCAGGGTGGAGTCACCATCCTGGGAAATGCTCAAGAAACAACTGGATGTGGCACTTACAGTTCTGTGGTTTAGTTGATAAGGTGATGTTCAGTCAAAGGTTGGACTCGATCTTGAAGGTCTTTTTCAACCTTAATGATTCTACGATTCTATGCTGTTTATGGAATATAAAGTCAGACTGTTTGCCTATCCTGGAATAAATAACTCACTTTGCTTAGTATTCGCTCATCAGTACCTTGAGTTGCACCACCATATTGCTTTTTGATAGCATATCTGGTGATGAACAACAGCAAACTGTGCAGGAAGCTGGTGCTCTTGGCCCACGAAACTGTTTCAGTATATGTAGTGCAGGTCTTATCCCCAACAAAACATAGTTGTTACTGATTCACATGCTGCATTTCCTACCTGAGTTAATAGTTACTAGAGGCAGTTGTGCACTTGGGAGGAATGCCCTGTTGAGGTTCTCAGTGTGTTTTACCAAAGAGCTGTAGTTCAGGTTCAGACATGAAATGGGCACATTTATTTGAATGAAAGCAGTCTGGATAGGGTCATAGAAAATGGGTTACGGATTGTGCTGTATCTTTTTTTTTCTACAAGTGAAAGCTTTGTGTTGAAGGCAAGATTCTTGAAATCCAACTATTTGGGCTCGTTTTGCAGTCTATCTGACATGCAACTCAAGAAAAATAAGAAAAATTAGGAAAAAAAATTTTTTTTTCAGGGATTTTTTTTATTTTTTAAACTCTGAAGTTAGGGTCTTGTAATTTTTTAAGAGCCAGTTCTCCAAAGATAATGAGAGAAGTGAGTCACATGCAGGTTAAATCTACTTTCCTAGTCTGTAAAGCTACAAAACTTAGGCTTTTGTATTTCACGCTTAGAGCATCACTTGAAGAATGTGCATTTGGGGAGCAAGAATTAGTGATAGCACCCATGAAAAAATTAACCACTAATAGGGTATGTTTTCACAGCACAAGGTAAGTGTGACTGCAGCAGGAGCCAGTAACTTTGCCAGCATTTGTAACAGGAGCAGTGGAGGTCTGGCAGTGTTGTCTAGCAGCTTGAGTATTGTCCCTTTAAAAGCCTGTACCAAGCATTACAGTTGCCAATTCCTGATGAAGGCAGTGCAGCAGTGTCTTTACTAATATTCTCACCTATGCGAGCTAAATTAAAAGTGAGATGAATGCTCTGATATAACCACATTTTCATTTTATGTAGATCAAGACAGGCTGCAACACATTTCTGCTAGACAAGGTTAAGAACTCTCCACTGTCCCTGAACAACAGTGTTCTAATTAAACAGGAATATGGTAAGCAAGTTGTTTCCCTGCTCAGACCAGCTGAAAATTAAACTTTTTTTCCCCCCCTCTTTGGAAGGACTAGTTTTCAGTCGGACTAATTATTCAAAGTGTCTTGCTACAAATTCTAGTGCCTGTATGGAAGAAGGGGTGGTAGTACTTGTCTTGGAACAGGAGGAAGACAATACTGTAAATTGGTGACCTCAGTGTAGATGAACTTTAGCTGTTGTAGAAGCACATACTTACATTTGAACACTTTTAAGTAGCTATATTCCTGTTACGGTGTGTATTGGGCTTTTTTTTTTTTATCTGAAAGGAAACCTGAACAAAGTCAGTAGAACACCAATCGTGAACAAAATTTCTTAGGCCTCACGAATGCTTAACAACTTTTTGCTATTCAGATTTAGAAATCAGGGTAAGGTAACTGGTAACAAACATTGAAACACCACGGGAAAATATTAGTTATTGAGAATCAGCTAGACTAGGCTAGACTAGGATTTCAGTTCTGGGAAAACTGGGTCCTAAGGATGGAAAGGTAGGCTAGACAACTGGCATTTATTCACCAGAGCTGGGATTTTTTAGTATTAGGCGTAAGTAAAGATGGGTTGTGATTTAGAAAGAAAAATCACCAGCAATGCTGCCCAATTATTTCCCTTTTGATTCATGGCAACTTTTCAACCTAACTAACTAACTTACATAATGAGGTGCAGCAGGATCATGAGATGAAGGAAGCTGCCTCAAGACATGTGGAATGTATTAAAGGTCCTACAGTGTCAGATGAGGAATGAAGTTTTGAGAAGGCCAGCTATGAAGCTCATCTGAAGTTGGTGTCCCCAGGAGAAAAATTATGTAACTCCCATTTAATACAATCTTTGATTTTTACACCAATCTTTGCATTTGCCTTCTAGAGAATCAAATCAGGAGAAGATGCTGATCATGACCAGTATTTCTTAGAATGATTTTTAACTCCTCTTATTGTAATAGCTGTAGAATACAGCTATTCGTAGAAGATAATTGTTTATACAGTGCATTCTCTTACTCTCTCATTGGTTGGAACAACAGCTGGGAAGCTGACCCAAACTGTGCATTCATAAATGGAAGATGACACTGATATTTCAGTCATTTGCAGACTCAGAAGACATCTGAGTCATATACTTCATCAGATGTATGAATTCTGTAGTCTGTCTGTGCAAAGGGGCCACCAGCCTCCTGGACATCTGGGAGCTGGTTGGTGATGCCTGATGTCCTGGCAGAAGTGGGAGGCTCTCAGTGTCCCAAATGTGCCAGCTGTTTATGGGTTCAACAGGACTACCAGTCTCTGCAGCTTGGAAAACTTCAGGATTGTACTCTCTTAACATATAATTTTCCTCTCTTTGGCCTGTTAGTTTTTGGTAGTTATTTCTCCACCCAAAAGTATGGATTTTTTAAAATTGTATTTATTTTTTAATGAAAAAAATGGGCTATTGTTGGTCTATTTTCATATTTTCATTTCTTTGTCCAGTCAGCTGTGTTCTCCATGTCAGGAGTCAAGTTATTTCAAATGTAGTTTTTAGATGCAAACTAAGATAGTGGCTCTGTGTTACTGTTCACCTGGCAGCTATTTTAAGTGGTTCTCTTCCCTGTTCATACCGATGATTCTGTCCTGTGCATTGCATTGACTCAATTCTTTCCTTACCTGTATAAACTGCTGCAGTGAAATATTTGTATTTAAAAAGAAAATACTACAACAACAAACCAAGATCCAAGTCCAGCCAACCCAACACTTTTTAGACTTCTAAAAGTTTTTTTCCACTTTGATTTTATGCATTTGACTTTTGAACACAGCCAGCCAAACAGTTGAACTAATATGATTATAGCAAGGGACAAGAACCCTTAGATGAGAAAGAACTGGAGGTGAAGGAAAGGAATGACGGAGAAATATATGGAAAACCTCGTATAGTTGATCTGTTACTGACAGAATAATGACACGTAACAACAGCTTAAATGTCTAAAATATCACAGAAGGAGTGCAGAACAAATTTTATGGCATGCTTTCTTATTCTTCACCTTCAGAGTAATAACAAATTTGTGGTTATCATTATGGGGTGGCTGCCAGGTGGAGTATCTGAAAATCTTAACAGCTTCTAATATTGCAAAGTTTTGTGATAATGATGGAGAAAGCATTAAATATGCTGTATGCAAAGAATAGATTGTATATAAAAACATTTGGAGTTTCTTCACTTCTTCTAGCTATTGTATGACACATATACTATCATTCATTTTGAAAATGTGGGTATATTTGTCCAAATAAAAATGTAATTTTAAGAGCACAGATAAATTATTAAAGTTATTACAGGATGCAGTAGAAATCCAGGGTTAAGTTTCTGAAGGAATAAGGTTTTCTAGGGTGACAAGAGGAGATCTTCCAGTCACTTGTTTCAGACCAACAAGGTAAGAGACTTGTACATGGAGAAGTTGCCTTCAAGTAAGCTAACATATCATTTTAATGCTCTAGCTACTCCAAATTAACTTGCTGTTTGGATTTGTAGGACATGATTCAATTGCATAAACACAGGCATCTAGATGCATTTGAAGGGCCCTAGGGTATCTTATCTGTTTTACAGCTGCTGTTCAGAGGAGTGTAACTCTTTCCCAAGTCTTTTGTCAAGTCTGCCAGCTCGTCTGCATGTCTTGGATACTTCAGGGCATCGCAGGTGGCACGAGGCTCCTGTAATCAGACAGTCAAACTCATAGGGAGGAATTCGACTCAGGGTTTAGTCAATGGTGGATTACTTGATGCAGTCAAAGGAAGACTCATTATTTTAAGGCAGACACCTACGTTTGCTCCACTGAATAGCTTTCTAGCCTTCTTTGACTAGATCTTCTTTGACAAGAATAGGAACTTAGACAACCACTTTCTAGATACCTATTTTAGGCACTCCTCCTTTACATGCAGTAGGTAAGAAGTAGCATAATATATTTTTAAAGCAGCATGATTGAGAGTGAACTTCATTCCATTAGCCTCAGGTATGTAAAGTTTTTTAATTTGAGCTACACTCCTTTATATTCAAATAGAGAGGTATGGGCACCTCCAGACAAACCGTTCATTTTCCTCAGAGTATATGGTAAGATAGACAAGATGAATTGCATTCTAGAGCTGCCACTCTTTATTCCTCTAACTATTGAAGGGGTTTTGATATGAGTTTAGACTAAGACAGCTATTAGATGTCTCAAGTTAGGGGCAATAATCTCACTTTAGCTGACCTCGGTCTAATTGCCTAAACATCAGCATCTAGTGCCACTTGAGGTGTTTCTGTGGCTCAGGAGTGCTCAGTGTGAGACACCTGTAAAGGCAGATATGAGTGACTTGCAGGAGATCTCTTTCTTTTTGAGAGCCATCACAATAACCCATGGAAACTAAAATAAATTTACATGCCTGTTCAGGCAGCTGAATCCGACTTTATGTGTCTGTATGCAGATGAATGAAACGTGCTGTAAATGCATGCTTGCTTTTTAAATTTTTTTTTAATGACTTCCCTGAATAAGCATAGCCACTTCTATTTTCTTCTGGCTTGAAATACATTTTTATCTACATTGCCCCTTTAGCTGATATGCTTTCAAAGTGCTGTAGTCATTCCTCCATCATTGAAATTGCTAGTCATAAGTAGACTGAAGCATAGCATCTACATAACAGCATGCAGCCATGTTTTGAGATGTAAGGGATAATATAAACAGAATTTACCAGAGGATAGGAAATTTTGGATGAGTTTGCTATAATTTACTAATTTATGTTGGGCCAGATTGTTGGGATTAACATTTTGGCTTTGGTGACTAGTGCTGTTATACAAAAATATACCTGCAGGGTATTCTGAGACAGTGATTAATCCAATAGATTAAAAAAAAAAAAAAGGAAAAGAAAGATATATTTTTGTTACTGTTTTGCATATTAATGAGCAAGAGGGGGTTTTGCTTTAAAAAAAAATTAAATTAACAGCAAACAGGATGAAGGGTGCTTAAGAGAAATTATTCCTGGATTTCCTGTTTTGTTATATGATTGTCCTTGGAATGTGGAGTTCGTTGGTTCATGATTGCAGATTGGGAATGTTTTTTGTAGTTTGCAGAACAAATGAATGAATGCATAATCTCTCCACTCCTCCAGGATCTGCTGCAATGTAAAGACTCTATAAGGACCTGCTTAGATAAACAAGTGAACAGTCCATTATAAAAGGATTTTTTATATTAGCAACTCATATTGACTTTTCATTTTGCAGTCCTAGGAGTATGTACTTTGTTTCTAATGGTGTTCTTTGCATCCATTGGATGTCTTATTTCTTAACCCCTCTTTTATCCAGCAGCCCTTGCTGATTCAGCATTGGTTTTTAGAGTTCACTTCTGAAAGTGCTTCTTTACCAAAAGGAGTACTACTTAGAAACATGCAGTAAGAGCGTATTACTTAGAACAAACTGAAGTAATGATTGAGAAATGCATGGACTGCCAAACTAACTTTATCCTAGGGGACTTTTCTCAATTTTAATTGATTTTTTTTTTTCCCCGAGAATTTGTTCATCTTATTAAGCAAGTCCTTAGAGGAGTGAAACAGTAGGTTACCTCCTTGAGAGCAAAGGACAACCTGACTTATTAGCTACAATTATCAATTTGTCCTTATCTCCATGAAGTGAAATACTTTTTTTATCCTTCTGTAATAGCTTACAGTGATGAATAAAACAATAAAGAATAGCTGGTGTTAACTCCAGCATGAGTCTATTTAATTTTTAAATATCAAGTGCAATATTGTGAAGACTGCATGTAATTTTATTTTCCTAAACCAGATATTTGGCAGGTGAAAAAACTGTCAAACACATCTGATTGAAATGCTTTATTTTGTTGTCTTCACTAGAATATTGAACAGTTACATTTCAGTAAAAAAATTGTTATATGTTTAGCTGGAGTCGATAGATATGAAGAAAGTTGTGGAAGTTTCGTGCATAATTCAATTACCTGTTGTATTTACTTGTAGCTATCTAATATTGTTTCAAGTGATATTTACCTGACTTCTACTTCCATTGAAAGTTGTTATGAAATGCCACTAGCTTGCATAGCGAAAGAAAGGATCTAGTAGATATTACGTGGAGCAGCTGAGCATTTACTTCAAAAGACAAATCTTGCAATATTCAGATCAGTGCAAATTTTGCTATTAATGAGTCAAGTTCTAATTATGACCAGAATGAAGCTTTAGTTATGCAGTCAGTCAAATTAGGGAGTAGGCAGCATCTGTAACTCTATTCAGTGTCCAAAGTAGGAGATATGTAATGTAATCTGTGCTGTACAGGGTGGGACCCAGGACAATTTACTGAATTCCTGGCATAGCATGGGCAAGTGAGGGGAAAGGGTGGCTGTTATCATCATGAACTTTCACTTGAGGTTGCACAAGGATGTCTTTGCCTAGGAATCATAGCAAAGTCACTGTTTGGCTCTAGTTAACTTATCTTTAATGATTAATTTTTGAATGTCTAAATCAAATGAATATTGGCGTATTTTAGGAGAAGCATAAGATTACACACTTTTATTGATGTTTATTTTTAAAATACAGTGGTTTGAAATGTGTGAGGAATAAGCACTATGTGAAGTTAGGGTTTTTTTTAAAATGACATTGCTAAAAATATTTGTAGATAGTAAAATTAGTGATGCTTTCCATTAGACTGAATTAGATAAGTGTATCTCAGAGCGAGCATGCTGAGGGTGGGGAAAGTTCAGAAATATTTTCTCAATATGCATTTATTTAATAAACAAGAAAACTGTGCATTTATTTCAGTATCTGCAACTTCTTTATATTTTCTACTGTACTGTTTGTATACAATTTGGTTCTTTCTGCTTCTCTCTTTGTTTTTGCCACTTAAAACCCCCATTTTATACATGTTTCCCAAAGCTTGAATTTAATTTGTACGTGAAATTTGTACGTGAAATTCCATCAGGGAATAATCCAGATATTTTGTTCCTGAAATGCAAAAACATTGGTGATAAAAAGACTGCAGTGTGATATGTAGTCAATAGTAGCGTGTTAAGTTTAGAAGAAACAGTGTTATTTCTGTCATTAAGAGATCCGGTATTTTTCTGTTTAGTTGTCCTTCCTGGTTTAGGCATCAGGCTGAAGAGAAATTCTAAGAACCATTCCTAGAATGGTCTGTTTTACTGTGTAAACACCAAACGCAGAAATGCTTTCAAAAAAACCCCAAAAAACCCCAACAAACAACAACCCACAAGAAGTGTGTACAGCGATAATACGTAGTCTGAAAAATACTTATGTGCTGACAGCTATCCAGCAGTGTTGTCACAGCAGGAAGACATCAGTTGAAGAAACAGATAGTGACCTCCAAAAAAAAAAAAAAAAAAAAAAGAAGTCTGGTCAGCAGTGTGGACAGGGTTTCACAAGATTATAAATCACCCCAGGGTCGCTGTGTTCCCACCATAAAGAGAACATGGTCGTTTTATTGTAATCTAATAAGTGATGGGAGCAAAGGACAGCTCCAGTGTGTATGTTGAAAAAAAAAAAAAAATCTTGATTACAGTTTCAAAACTATACAGTTTCCCTTGCCATTGAAGTGCAGATTATGGGGGTTAAGGCCATTTTAGGATTGGATTACCTTTTTATAGCTGTATGTTATTCCCTTGTTCATGAATCAGAAAGTACTTAAATTAAACTGAACATTTGGGAGTAATACTAATAGGGAGTGTGGTAGTAGAAAATTAATCACTATTTAGTATTAGATGGCTAGCCAAGTAAGTCTTTGTTTTCAAGGCTTTTTTCACTGAATAAAATAGCCCCCTTAATGAACTGAGGAGAATTTGTATCCGGTGGTTTCCTTTGTTTTTCAAAAAGTTAGTTGTTGTGGTGACTCATGTACGAAAGCAAGTTGATAGGAATGTATTTTTAATGTCAGATTTAATCAGCTTATTCACACTTTCATTGTAGAGTTTATTCTATATTGGGTAAAATAAGCCAGAGGAATTTTTTTTTCTTCTTTGTCTTGCTCCTTGGGGTTCCGCATTTGGTACATCTGAACGTGTTGGGTAGTAGCCTTGATGTGCACAAAGAAAAGTGAGAAATGGGATTTTTCTTCTTACTTTTCTGCCTTTTTACACCTTAGCTTCCCAATTCTTTTCCTACTCTTTGGCTAGCTCTTCTGGCACCATTAATTTTTTTTTCTCCAGAGTCTTCCCAGATGTTTGAAGCTACCTTGTGAGGTGAGTGGCTTTATAAGTGGAGACGTAGGGAGCTAAGCAGCAGGTTTTGGGATGGCTGAAGAGGAAAACGAGTGAAAGAAGCCAACAGAATGCTCCAGTGTTTCCTTCCCTGTGTTCAGGCCCACATGTCTGCTTTCTTCCTCAGTATGCTGCAGCTATGAGCTAGTGACTCATTTTGGTGCCTGAATGCTGCTTGTGAGTAGAAAACTTCTGTCCTTCTGCACTACGGACAAGCAGCTGAGAGAAAACAGATACAAAAGAGAAGCCAGACAGGCCCTCCTATGCTCCCCACACTTCCCTCCTCAGACTGAGTACTACTGCTCTTAGCTCTTCTTGGTGGCCATATTTTCTAAACCAAAACCCTGGCAGACTTTTCTTGGCAATTGCTTTCCTTGATATATCTTTTATTTACGTAAATACTACCGACACCAACTTTATTTCTGCTTACTTGTTGCATCTACAGGTAAGGTTGGGAAAAGAATAGATGTAGTGGTTTAAGAGTGTAAAGAAAGAGGGCTCAGAAACTGTTTCCTCTGCCGTCTTGTCAAGCTCCACAATTTTTGTCATGGCATTTAATTCCACTTGCTCTAGCAGTTGTCCAGATCTTTTAACACAATTAAAAACAGAAGAGTCAGGCCTGGTTTTTGTTTTGTTTTTTTTTTTTTTTTTTTAACTCCAGCTCCTGATATGCTAACTTCTGGGGCAAAAAAAAAGAAAAAAAAATATTTCAAATAAACTTTTTTTTTTTCCTTGTCATTTTGGAAAAAAAAATGTTATGGCATAACATCACTGAAATTTTTTTCTTATTTTTTGTCTCCTTATTCTTTTGTATTTCAGAGTTAGTGTTAATTGGTAGAAAGTTCCATAGGACAAAAATTATCCAAATGTGAATTTATTAGTGGTGTATTAATTTCTGCTTTTTATTTTCCTCCTTCTGTGTGGTGGGATGTACCACAGTAACTCCTGAGATACATTCTGGCAGATGTGGGTAATTTACTAAATTCTGTCATTTAGGAAGCAGGCTGATATCATGAGGAGTCCTGGAGTACAGGGGGATGCTTTTTCCACAATGAATCTTGCATTTCAAGTTTCCAAACTTAAGTGGATGGAAAGGTGTTGTTTTGGTTGTTTGTTTTACTACAGCTCACTATTCTAATGATGTTCTTCGAAACATCAGCTTTCCAAAGGCCCAGTAGTACTTTAAGCGCCTTCTTCATTCATAAACCTCACCCAATCATGCAATGGTTCCTGTCTTCTTCCTCGAACAAAATGTGAGTATTAGTTTTCCTTGGATATTGGATGCTGATGAAGATGATGGTTGGCACTTAGACTCAAAGTGAACCTCTAGTTCTCTCCAGCTCACTTGTCTATCATTGATCCCATGTTACTTCATGATTCTCACTCTCTTCAGCTGTTTATATAGGCAGCTCTCATCCTGTATCTAATAGGACTGACAGCATCTCCTGCTGCTGCTGTCGGTGTCATTCCTTTAATTGAAAATAGAGCATGATTGATGTCCGTGCAGGTTCTGCTGCCCGTTGGACAGAAAGCTTTCCCTGCTTGAGTTTCCCAGCACATTTTTGGTAAAAAGAATAACATCACTGCAGTAATTACTACACCAAATCCAGTGTGGTGCACAGGATATCTGAAGTTCCCATCTTATCATATTAAGACAGACAAAATTTACCAATGATGAAACAAAACATTGCAGAAGAATAAAGAATGGAAAATGTGGTTATGGCTCTAACTTAACTTCTGCTCTATATGGCTATTGAACTGTCTAAGATCCTCCAAAGTAGCAGGTGAATTCAATTCTTGTTTTTTCCAATTAAAGGATTTTTAAAGGTTTTTTTTCCCCTTTAGATAGCTAAGTTTAAAAAATAGAAAAATTGGAGTGCTTTGGATAATTGAGTTGATCAGATACACTGTAGTTAACCAAAGGCAGGATGTTGCATGAAAATAATCACAGGATTCAAGAGATCTTGTAGCAAGGAGAAGCATCTTCCTGTCTGGCTTCAGATAACAACAGGGATAGTTTCCACATAGTCAAGCTATACTTGTTATGTTTGGGAGAAAGGGATAAGCGAGTGGTTTTGCATAAAATGCTTAACTCTTGCAAAATTACTCCTACTCTCGGAATAAACTACAGAGTGCAAATGCCAGGGTGATTTTTTTGTTGCTGTTGTTGAAGACATAGGGTAGATTGCTTAAGGTAGAGAAACAAATGTAGTTGCTTTGATTTATCACTTGTGACATTAGCGTGTACTATACTGTTCTCCTGGAAACAAAATGGTTGCACCTGAGGACAGTGATATAAACACTACTTTGATTATTTGAAACAAACCATTAGGCTTTGATGAAAGAACCATTACTTTAGTAGACCTTGTACAGAGAGCGCATTTGGAGATAATGGATGAGCAGCCTACAAATTGCTTGCTTTGAATTTAAAGAAGTCACATGTTTGTTTGAACTTCATGGCATAAACAGATCTCTTAACATGAGCAAGACAAGCTAATGGCATATTTACAATGTAGTTGAAAAACACTGTTGCAAACTTTACTTGCAATACTTTAAATACTGCATTTTAGAGTGCATACTGAAAAAAAATCAATTTACTGTGTAGCTGTAATGTTTGCAATAGATTTATATATTGATGTGTACAAAGATACCCATTTTATATATGTGTACTTGTAAACTACATTGTATTAAACCAGTAAGTTTGATTTTTTTCTATTTCCTGAATGTCTCTATTATGAAAATATGTATTTTAGAGTATTATATAACCAAAATGTTTCTAAAAAGTATCAGATTTGAGTCTATTTAACAAGGAAAGCCCAAAAACCATGTAAAATATTTGTACTCTTGGGCAGATTTTCTTTGCTATCTCTTAAGTGATTATCTAGAAAGTTTTTTCCTTAATTCTGTGTATGGTGTCTTACGTTGAGCTCATCTCTGTGGGTATTCTTGTGCTTTAAAATAACTCAATTTTTACTGGATCCTGATTGCCCCCACTCCACCATTTTTTTCTTTTTGTGTAGTCTTTTGGGGTAATCCAGCTAGTTCTCTCTGAATAAATAAATACAATTGTAGTCCTGGTGATAGTCCACTCTAGAAACTATTTCCCAAAGACAGTACAGACAAGGCAACATTACATTTATTTCTTTCCATCTGCCAACACTGTGTCAGAAAACTGCACTTTCTCATAGGGCCCTGCACTCTCATGCCATTTCCTAAATTATATGATACCTACCTCACACATCAGCAGTGATTTGGAGATGGAGAAAATTTCCTAAACATCCCTCCAATAGGACTTATACTTACTTAAAATACTTTGATCTGCAGTGGTGAATTGATTCATTTCAGTTTATGTCTACACTGTAGAACTCTCTATCAGAACCAGTGACCAGTGATCTTCTGTGTGATAGTCAAGGAACTGGATTTTTAAGATGTTTTACTTTTCATTATAAAGAAGTTCAGAGTGATCAGAGGAAGCAAACTATAGAAGCTCCTGTGTTGTACAATTGGTTGTAAAAGAAGTACATAGGATGGCTGTGCCACGCAGGTATTTCTGCATTGCAGACATGTAAATCTAAGTGAAATGAAACAGAGTGAGTGAGAAAGCCTAAAAATTATGCAATAAATTCACAGGCCCTTTATGTGTTCTGGTTGTAATAATGACATGTGGATGCTGGGAAAGGGGGGCAGTGCTGCAAATATCTGCAAATAATATTTATCTGCCCAAGCATTTAAAATGAAGATTTTTAATAATAAATTATCAATTTATTTATTAAGTTTATATACTATCACTGAAATTGCCAGACTTGAGTGTCCCCTGTAGTATTTCCCCAAATAACAATCTAGCCTTAACTGCTGCTGGAGATGGAAGGATAAACAAAAATTGTGAAGATTACTCTAAGCCCTTATGACAGCCAAGGACATCTAAAGCCTGAATGATTTACTTTTGCATTATGGTGGTCATGTCCCAGGATCCTGTTTCATGTGACAAGTCAACAAGCAGTAAAAAATACAACACTTGAGTATCTGACTGTTTTTCATGTTTAATTTGGAGAACAAAATAAATACTGGCTACTGTACACAGAACACTGTGGCTATGGAATACTGGGGACTATACAGAGTAGTGGACCGTATTTCCATTGTCCATAAATTGCCTGATAGGAGAATATGAGCTCTCTTTTTTCTGTTACATAGGTATCTCCTTGATTTATGAGAACATTTCTCTAGGGCTTAGGCACAGACATGGTACCATAGTCTAAGCAAGTCTGTCTTGTGTGTTTTGAAATAGTTGCCTTATCCTGCAAACCTGGAAAATGTTCAGTATTAACTTTTTAAGCAGGTTACATTTTTTGAAACAAATATTTATTCTACCTAACTATTCTGAACTCTTTATAAGTCTGCTAAGTGACCTAGATAAAACCTTTAAATAATTCTTCTTTAACAACTTCTGCTTCTTTTGAACTTCATGTATTTAGCTACCATTTCCTTACTCAAGCTTTTTGTGCTTAATCTAATTGATTTTATTAGGGGTCATAAATTGAGAGCAAACTTTCATCTGCTGTGGATACATCCTCTTAACTGTAATACACCCTACCGATTACTTTTGTCTTGATTAAGGACACATTACCAAGCAGTTGTAGGGCTTTTTAGTTTTAGTGAGTACTTTTTTCTTTGGGAGGTTGTGTTCATTTAAGTACTTATTTTAAAAATGCTGTTAACTATTTACAGCTGTTAAATCAAGTGGGTTTTTTAAATAATTTTAATGTAAACGTATAAAAATATATAAACCAGTAAAATTGCTCATTAATTTACTAATCAATACATTCAGGACATTTCTGAAAAAAGAATTTTCATGTGTTTCAGCCTGAATTCACATTAGCAAGTTGTTGTTCATTGAACTAGTTATTTTGTGAGCAGCTGAATATTTTTCTATGAATTAACTAAATCACCTATATTTTGTTTCTTCTCTGATAAATGACAGTAGTGAGATCTGCTTATTCCAAAGCAAAATGCTTGTATGCTTGAGAAGAAGAAAGAGAGAGGTGGTTTTTACTCTTTTTCCTGCTTGGTTTAAATAAGTTAATCACTTGTCTTTTTATGAGATCTTTCTTGCCTTGATAGCCCTCTAAAGTTCCATTGCAAGCTTTTAGTATCATTATGTGCATGCAGTTTAGATATCAAGGGGTTTTGCTAACTGATGAAAAGCTTGTCTTCAAATTCAGTTTTCATACAGTGGCCCAAAATATTTTTTTCTCATAAAGTTTGTGAACTCTGGTGATGAATTTAAGCAGGTTTTAAAGATCGG
The DNA here is from genome assembly GCA_018697195.1 of Certhia americana. NCBI lineage: Eukaryota > Metazoa > Chordata > Aves > Passeriformes > Certhiidae > Certhia > Certhia americana. Next base: position 65,437,573 of record CM031857.1, on the reverse strand, counting down.
TTTTGTTTTTACAGCTTGAAAAAGTCAGTGCCCATTTTAATCAGAACAACAACAAAAAAATCTAGTTATGTTCTGCTCAGGAAATGGGTAAAAATAAGCTAAACATGGCAGTAATGAGGCTGGCTCTTTCTAATGTTTCTGATTTCAGTTAATGAGAAGATATTTAGCTTTTTCTGAGCTGAATATTCCCAAAGAAATAATGAATTGTTTTTCCCCACATAAAAGATTATATGTATGCGTAAGTATGTATGTATATGTGAATTAAAGCAATCCTACAGTTTGTCATGTCTTCTTACTTGGATCAGAAGCTTTCTTGTATTTCTTTAGGGCTGCAAGATGAGAGCCAGAGAGGGGCATTATTGGTGGAATTTGTGACATTTGGGGTCTTTTGTGAAGAAATAGCATCTTCTGCTTTCTTCTGCCTGGAAAATAATAATCAACTGATAACATCTTCCTGGAGAATGTTGTCGTGCTAGCAGACCATTAGCCACTTCATCTCCAGGAAAAGTTTTTCTGGAGGAGCTTCCCCTCTCCCACCCTCAATGTAGGGTGTCTAAAATGACAGGCTAATTTCAAATTCAGCTGTGATTGAGCACATGCCAATTTTTACATGCTTTACATAACTAAAATAGAGCTGTCTTTAGAAATCTGTATATTAGGGAAATGAGATCTAATCAGTGAAAGCTTTTTTCATAAGTGGGTATATTCATATAATTTTTACTTTTTTCAAACATGTAGCACTTAAAATTATATTAGGAAGCTTAAAGAATTATTACTACATAGCTCACAGCAGCATATTGGAAATAATGGAAATGATAATTCCGTTATTTTCCTAATAGATAACGATTGATATTATATCAGTTGTATAATTCTGGGTCTAAAACATCTGGCTTTCATCTGAGTAATATTTTTAAGGATGAAAGAAAATAAGCTCCCCTAAGTTTTACATTTATAGGATGCTGTCGTCAAGTTTCATGGTTTTCCTTTTTTATTTATTTAGTGTAAAACAATTAGCCAAAATTAATTTAAGTGAAATTTGGGATTCTTATTACGGAATGCTTTTTCATCACATGCATGCTCTGCAAGCCAAAATGTGGTGGCTTTTGTACAAAGAATCTGAAAACCAAAACTGATTAATACACAGAACTTGGAAAATCAGATTTGTCCCAAGTTTTATGCTTTAAGTGACTATAGGATAGAGTGACACCACTGTCACTCCCTATAACAAAGGGGAGAATGGTGTAAAGCTGTGGACTGAATAAGCAGATCTTCTGGATTTGATAGCTGGGTTAAAATGGTATTTGGAAGTGTATCATTGCAGACAGTGAGTTCTAAGCATTGCAGGGAGAATTCACACAACAGATTCTCACTTCATGTTTCTCTGTGATCATCACTGCAGCTTTTTGGTTTCTCTGCTTTGGTTCTTTGTAGATGGTGGATGATGCTTTAAAAGAATTTCTAATAAAAAGCATCTGCATCCATGCACATGCAGTGTTGTGCCATGCAATGGAAAGCAGATGAATACACATATTTTTTAACTATTTGTTAGATTATGACACAAATAAACTGTATCTGGCATGAAGTAATTAAGTATAGGAATACTACAAGAGGATAAATAATGCCACTTATATGGCTTTAATACCGTCTAAGTCATGATGGCAGTGTCCTCAGTCTTGGGACCTAAAGATCTAACTGAATCCTGGAAAACAAAAAAAATCAATATCCTGCATATTAATATCCTTCTTCACACAGTTTATCCAGCTGGGTGGTCAAGCTCTCATTTACAGTGCTGTTACCCTTTTTTGTATCCCTGACTTGGTTAGAAAGCATCTAGGATTAGCATTTTTCCTGTTTTCTTTCCTGACTGCTAATGGGAACTCTTAGCTAGATGAGTTTGAGTAATTCTGATATGTGATATCATAGTATGTTCAAGTGGTCAAGTTTGCCATCAAGATCAAGTTAGATGCATGAATGAGTAGCTTTGCTAAGCCACTCATGTAGACAAGCTACAGGTGTTTTTCATGACCCTGTAGATGCCTGGACAGAATAGTTCTGGTAGATCCTACCGGAAGCCCTGAGGAAGGGATTCATCTGCAGCTGGGCTATGTAAAAGAGAAATAAACACTTCCTGAGCACTGCTTATCTGCCCCTGATGTGAACGTCTAAAATAGATCAGATGAATTGTGCTTTAAAATTTCCTGTTCCTTTCAGCTGAGAGTAATGGATGATTTGCTTAGGTGGGGATGCTTATGCTTTGGACCTCTGTTAGGTTAGATGAGTCTGGTCAATACAGTTTATGACGCCAGCATACTTCAAAGAAGGGTACAAATGTTTTGGCTTATTAGTATTGCATAATTAGAACAAAAATTGCACAGAGCTGTGACTTTACAGAAAATTAATTTAGCAGCTCACATAGAACAAGGAGAATGAAGTAACTGGCAAGTGGCTATGACATGTAAACCCAGCTTTGGTGCTTCATGCAATTTGAAAGCTTTTCCCAGAGGTATCAAAACTAACTGTGGATTAGCTCCACAGAGTTAATCTCCACTGATGCACTGTGGTGATCATAGCAGTTAACATTCAATAGAGTTAACTCTATTGATAGAGTTAACATTCATAGAGTTAACATCCAGTGTAATAACTGCTATAAGGTAAAACCTGAATTGATGAGTGGTCTTAAAGGATGTTGGTGCAATCCAGATAAAAATGTATTTTAAAAATCTGAGTCATGTGTCTAGGATGGAAAAAGGCCATTTGAATTTATGCCTTTATGGTATTTCTTCCAAGTTTCATTTTTGTCCAGAATAAGAGGGCAGGTGTTATTTTCAACATTATGTTTTGCTTTAAAGGCTATTTTCCCATGCTAAGAGAAGTCTTCACTACTTAGGATTATGATTTTTTTTTTCCTTCCTCAACTTGCATACAATTCCTGTGAAATTTGTGGACCTGTATTTTAAGGAATAAGCGGGAAAGTTACAATGTTTGGAAACACCTTTGCAACAGCACAGTAAGGCAATGGATTTGCAAACCTGGGGCTGCTTTTATTTGATACTTTTTCCGTGAGTGTGACAAACTATATAATAAGTGCTGGCTAAATAAAAATGCTGCTAATACTGTGTCCTACATTTAGTTGTGTGATGAGAAAGTTAATTTGGTTTAGGAAAGACATATCAGTGTGTAGCATTGATTCTAGACATCAGTTTGAACACAGAGATGCTTTTAAATGCAGTGTGTCTAGTGCTTCTCTCTTTTATAGATACTGTTAACACTGTTTGAAAATGCATTATTTCACACAGAGGGTGTCTATAAGTGAATGAATATGGTATAGTACATCAAGTTAAAGAGTTATTTTAGACAGGGTGTAATACTAAATGATGATGTAAAAGCAGTTTGTCTTCAGTTAAAAATCCAGATTTACAGGATTGTTTCAAAGTCCAAAAAAACCCAGTCTCTGCCACTTGAACAGTCGTGCTCTAAGGAATATGTGGACATTAGCATAAAGGTTGCACATGTTATACAAAGTGTAATTAAAGAAGCTTTGATCCCCCAAATGTCAACTAGCTTGCTAAGTGTCATAACAAAGTGTCAAGCATCTGGTATACAGTTAATTTGTAGTCATTAACTGCATATTGTTGATGTGACAGTTTGTTAGCAAAGCAAGCTTGACAGTTTGCATTTTGTTATTGATTGACACCTATAGACCTCCCCACCCGTCTAGTTTACATTCTTTATGAGGGTTACTCAGGTTGCACTTCTACTTTTAACTAATTAGTTTAGTTAGTTAGTCCAATATGTTAAAATAGAGTGAAGGCATATAGTGAGCCCAGGACCCCTAATTCCATAGCAAGTGTTTCTAAATTGCATGCATCTTAAAGATTAGCAACTGATTTTTAAAATGTCCTTTTCTTTTGATATTATTGGTAATCTATAACTTGCATTAACACATTGCATATTAACCATCAAGAATGCCTATTTACATTTAAACAAAGTACACTTACAGTCTAGATTGTGGTATCTTCCTGTGCAACTTCTGAAAGAGCCTAGAAGAGTACCTTCCTACTGCATTCCATTTTGTACAGTGCAGCATAAATGTACTTTGGTTTGTATAGCTTTTTAAATATTCAGTAGCATTCTGCATAATTTCAAAAGCTAGAATTAATTAAAATAATTAAATTGGGTTTTGGTTTTGGTTCCAATTTCCTCTTCCTCCCATATGATATGAAGGCAATCTATCAACAAACTGAGCATGCTAATGAACAGAAATAAATATTATGCAGCTATACTTATATCCAGAAAGGAATTTGTTAGCATTTTTTGTAATGGGTAATGAAAGTGGTTTATAAAAGTAATCTAAAGAATACTGTTTCAGATTAGTTAGATGTCTTGATGTTTTTCAGGCAAACTTCTGAATATTGCTTTCTAGATTAATCTAAATTACACTGGCTGCACTTTCAAAATTCATGCTTTCTTTTCTCTCTTCATAAAGAGAGAAATACTAAGGAACTCCTTATTTATTGATTTTCTTTATTTACCAGTCTTCAGACATTGAATCTTCATTATCCACCCACTCCACAAGATGTGGACTGGATTAAATTTCTTTCGGAGGCTGCTGCCTTTGCATAGAGCGATGCTGACATAATATCAGAAGCGAGATATGAAGCTGTGCTCAGTTCCATTGCCCCAGCAGTCCTCAGACTCGTGTTTTAGTGTGTGTCCCTGACACTTGCTTCTGGAAGTGTACTAGCCAACAGTACTTTTCATGTTCTATGTCGTATGCTCGTGTGAGTGTTACCATTTGGTTTTTCCATCAGTAACACCATTTTCATTCTGTACAAAAGTTACATGCAGATTTTTCATCCTATAATTTCAGCTTGACTAAAAATCACAATAAATTTGATTTTCATATGTCTTGCTTGTATTTGTTTTAGGCTTTTTTTCACCTGTAGTCCTAATGGATAATGTAGATTGTAGCTTCTCATACTTTGTTTTAGACTCATTTTAAACAAAAATTGAGATACATAATTTCATGATCTGAGGTGAAATTCCAGCTATGTTGTTTAAAAGAAAGATGGCAAGCCACTTGAGGAGGCAGCAAATATTTCAGCAATAACACAGAGTAGACCTTATATTTTAGTTATTATGGAAAGACAGCAGAATGATTAATATCTGTGGAGTGCTTGAATAAATAAGAAAGGAGAAGCAGAAAGGATACATTTATTGGTTCTTAACTTCTGTTTATGGTACACTGAAACAGACTTCATCCACCTTCATCCACTGCTGTTGGTGATATTGTATGATGCTGAGGGACACATTGAGGGGAGAACACTGAACTTTTCTGCATGGAGAAACTAAGAGCAGTTGTTATCTTTTTGTCAAGAACAAAAGGTGAGATCCTGGTATTAAAGGCAACTACAAAATTCCCACTGTCCTTTTTTTGGCCGCTGTGTTGCTGCTGCTTCCAAGTACAGGAGAGTTCCTATGTAGAGCCACTCAGTGTTGCTAAAGCTAGGAGCTGAATTTCTCCCTTTTTGATCCTTGCAATAGCAAGTTACTGAAATTACATAATCATCAGTATATGAAAATTCCGACAATTTAAGCATATGTAAAAATGCAACTAATGGAGAGTGGTAGAGCATTTTTCCTTACCACATGAACAATGAAGTCGGAGAAGACTGGAACATTAGGAGCAAAATATTCTTTAAATTATCTTTCTGAAAGAATTCAACTGAGGCACAAATAGAGTGTACAGTTGGACTTGCCTCCTTTTTATTAGTTCCTTCATGCTTTACATACTTAAGGTTTCCCATAATTTAAAGTGGTAGAGAAAGCTCAGTGCCACATTTCTATTCCCATAAAAACTGTATTTTGTATTGTTGTATTTTTTGTTTATTCTTTAAAGGTGTTGTTTTCTTTTACAAAAAAATTTGGCATATTAGAAAAAAGTTTACTGTGTAAATCACAACTTCTTAGGATAGCTTTGAATTGTGCTCCTGGTACATACCAGAAAAGACAACTGGCCTTGGCAGAGACTGTATCCTTATACGGGTTTATTTATTTATTTATCTATTATTATTTAAGGAATTGTATTTTGTTAAGAAAAGAAAAGGTGTTTGCCTCTAGGAGCATGGAATTGGAATATCCTGAGTTGGAAGGGACCCACAAGGATTGTGGAGTCCAACTCCTAAATGAATGCTGTGACTACAAAAAAAATTCAGTGCTTAAACATAACTGAGGTTTTATTGTGGGTTAAGTTAACTTAGAAAATCTAGTGTTTTGCCTGTGTAGAAAAAAAATAGCACTATTTTGCTTATATTCAGATTACCACAGTGTGGTCCAGGTTTTGCTTAGAATGGTTGAAGAAGCAGTTCTTGTGTCCACTCTCATTTCCTATGATGCTGTTCCTACATGGAAACTGTTCCCGCTTGTTCCCAGTTCAACCTCTATGAAATGCTCTCACAACATAAGCAAAGTGATTTCCTCACTGACTGCCTTTTACTGCAGACAGTGTGGCAGTTGTACCTTACGAGATGATCCTCCTTGAGCAGCCTTTTCTAAATGAGAAGATGCATTTCAGAATGTGTTTTAGGTCACTGTTTACCAGAGCATGAGCATAATGCTTGGGGACACTTTTGTAGTTGGTATAATTTAACATAATGTCATTGCAGTCTGTTGACCTGTTGTAGTTTGCAGCCACTGAGGGTCTGCACTCATTTTTTTTATGTAGAGATGCTTACTATTTTTATATAGGAATGCTCAGCACCTCTTTCTGTGGGCAATTTACTTTAACCTTGTCAGAAATGTTACTTGTTTCTCATTCCTTTCTATTTCGAGTCAACAGGTTGCCCAGAGAAACTGTGGATCCCTGAGGTGTTGAAGGTCATGTTGAATGGGGCAACCTGGGCAACCTGGTCTAGTGGAAGTTCCCTGCCTGTGGTGAGAGGATTGGAACTAGATGATCTTTAAGGTTCCTTCCAACCCAGACTGTTCAATGATTCTATGTTGATCTAGTTCACAAAATGAGCATTTCTGATGGTTAGTTATTTCAAATAAATTAAATAAATTATTGGATTTTTCAATTGTGTTTGAAAGTAGGTGTTCGAAATTTCCTTTTCTAGTGAAAGGAAAAATGAGGATTGATGTTTTTTAAAAAGTACTTGGAAGAAAATTTTTTTAAGAGGAACAAATAAAGTATTTATGTGTACTTTAGTGATGCTGAAATAGAGGAGATGTGGACTTCTCATTCATTTTTTGCATTATTTGTGGTAAAGATTGATACTGTTCAGAAAACTTACTCCTTGGTACTTATTAATCTCTTTTTTAAACACTTTCACCCATGTACAATATTTTTATCCTGGTTTCTTAAAGTAGTAAGACCTGCACATTTACCTATTTCTCCTGTTGTGGTTTGACCTCATCTCTCTCATCTCTCACAAAGTGTTGGTTCAAGTGTTAGTTTAGGTGAGGCACGAGGATAGGGCATTCTGTCCAGTGGAAATACTCAGCACTGGCTAAGTAAAAGGACACAAAAAGATGTCAAAGGAAATTACTTTAGTTGTCCAACAGCTACCTCTCCTTTGATTTCCACTTTTACAAGTGGAATCCTGAAATTATCCAGATTCTTGAGCTTCAAACACCATTTTTTTCAAACCGTTTCTTGAAAAAAACCAAACCAAACCAAGTCTTTACCTTCCCTTTGGATTATTTTCCAAGGACAATAAATAAAAAAAAAAAAAAAAAGAAAAAAAAGGAAAGAGGTGGGTAAATGAACTCTTTGTGACCTGCCTCTATGTTAATCCTTAAAACTGTGGCAAATTATGAAAAAAAAAAAAACTTCCTGGATTTATCTAAGCTATATCCCATTGGCCAAGAAACATAATTAATCCTTCTCTTCATGTAACTCAGGTCTCTGATAAATATGTAGTAAGAAAACCCTGCTAGCGGATGTGAAAGATGAGATGCGTAATTTCCTGGATTCCTGTACTTTCTAGAAGAGCTGGTTCGTGTTACTTCTAACTCAGAGGAGAGCTACCCAGAAGAGAAATGTCCTCTTGGGGGATGCTTCCTTTAGTGGGTGCACTGATTTCAGGTTGAGGTCCTTTGTCATGTGCATCAATCAAATACTAGAGTTGTTGCTGACAGTCAGCAGGGTTGGGCATATACTATGTCCCTAGAGCTAAAGGCTTCAGTACTTGCTGTTTCTTGGTCCAAGGTAAGGTCCAAGGCCAAGTGGCCCCATCAAGCCCAGGGTACCAGAAATTGGAAAACGGAAATCCAGATTTATTTCTATTGTTTTTATGAAGAAGTTGCTTTTTAATTTCACTGACTTGTTTTAAATAGCGGAATAGCAGTGAGGACAAAGAACTGGCTTGAGTTTTGGCAGTTTTAACTAGGAGTGGAAACTATGTTTTGATCCTAGATAGCTTTATAGATTTTAAGTACTTGAATTCAATTTAGCTGTTTTTTGTGGTTCTTTTGGTGGTTTTTTTTTTTTTGTTTTTTTTTTTTTTGTTTGTTTTTTTTTGAAATATTTTGGTCCCCACAATAGATATTCCCCAAAGCTTCTACTAAGAAAAGGTTAAGATTTTCAAGTCAAACCTGGCATTAAGCAAGTACCACCTGGTGCTTATTCCTGGACATTTGCCTGCAATGAGATAGTCTTTGAAACCTCTTCTTCTCAGGGATGCTTTTAAAACCTTTGAAACGTTTTTTTTCCTGCGACATGTCTGGTGCAGTGTTCATTTGACACCAGAAAATTAATACATGATTTTGCAATTAGCATTCTCTTTCACCCCTCCAAATCCTTTCTTCTGCTCTATCATCTCAGAGATGCTTCTCCTCCCTTTGCCAAGACAAAAAATATTAAAAGATTATCCTGTCATAAGCCAAGGGAGGCATAGTAGATAAATTGTGTGTGACAACTCCAATACCTTTTTCTATTTGCCACCATTATCTCAGATACAGTTCTCTTTCCTCTAAACCAGGGGAAAGGACTTTCTTATGCTATTGTTAGTTGGGCCACCACTGGTAGAACCCAGATTTGTGAACCCAAGTTGCTATAGTGAATTTCAAATAATTATCCTTAAAAGTGATGAAAAATTTGCTTAGTCCATTCACCCACCTGTGGACAATACAAAATCCAAAAGTTTTAAGTGCCATTATAGTATCAGTGCCCACTTGTTTGTTCAGAGTCATTAGGTGTGATTCCAATCAGGTTTCTGCTGCTTAAGAAAATGGTTGCTTAGATGTTCTCATGCTAAATCAGTGAAAATCTTTGTCAACTTCATAAGGAGTCTAGAGTTGATTTAGAGTCCTTTGGGAATGCCTGCCTTAAACCCTAAGCCTCTTCCTGATTAGCACAAGGTTATGCCAGGGTGTTCATTAACTGTGCACCATTTCTATCTTCTCTCCGTCTTGACAAAATGAAGTGACTCCTGATTGACCAGTTACCATAGACAAAATCCTCCTGCCATATTCATCCCTGGATGGCAGAGAAGGATAATTGAGTACTGATTTAGCTGTGTAAACTGTCTACTGGTTCCTTTAGGAGGGGTTAGAAGATGGATTTTACAAACAAAAGGCTAGAATTTCATCTGGCATGCAGACATGGACCCATTAACTAAGAGAAGAGCTTTGAAAGTAAAACAGCTGAGAATCTGGCATAAAATCATGAACAGAGTTGAGAAGTATGTAATTTTTCTTTCAATAACTGTTTTTTTCCCTTTTGTTTATAGTTGGTATTTATGAATATTTACTTCCATCTACCTGTTGGAGTAACTGTATGAGATACTATCGCTGGGGCTTTTTCCTTAAATTAGAAAATAATAAATTCTGAGTTTGCTTACTGAAAGGTTTTCTGCAAATGCTTGGCTTCACAAAAAAAAACCCCCAAACTAAACCCCACTCGCTCCAGTTTCTGGTTGCATTTATTTCTCATCACATTTTTTATTTGCATGCTTACCTTTGAATTATCAACATCATTTTAGTTTTCTCACTAATCAAATGTGGATTATCACACAGTCATTCACAAATCAAAGTGACAAGGAAAGAATTTATAGTTTGTTAAAACATGGCTAATATTTCACTTGTGTTTCTGTGTACCTAAATTTAGAAGGTACAGACTATTCATCAGGCTATTCTGCAGAACCCTTCAGCATGTGGTAGAAAAGCTGATTTGTATGCATGAACTCTCATTCTTGTGTTTGTGCTAGCTTTAAGTAGCAACACGGCTTTTAATTGTGAGGTTTTAAGTTCTGCAATTAAAATTTACCCTTTCTACTGAGAGGATTGAGTGATAGCTTTTTGATTTACTTCAGACAGTTTAGACAAATTATATTTAAAAGCACATAAACATGCAAGATGCATTTCCTGACTATATGAAGGTCAATATGTCTTAGGCACATTTGCTGAAAGTTTTACTTTGAATAGCTAATGATATTTTCCTACTGTATTGCAGAGAACATGCTAAGATGCTGCAAAGAGTTTTCCTGTCAATCTCCTCCGAAGATTCAGTTTTCTTGAAAACGATGTCAAAAAAGACCTTGATGAATTTAGTTAATAAATTTTCCATTGTGTAAAGTTATGTCAATAACATTCATTTATTTTAAGTCTAAAAGCCAATATGCACATTACCCAAAGTACCTTAGAGATGTGTTCATGTTCATAAGGTAGATGAATGACATTTAAGAGGTGTGGTTATATGATCAAGGAGTCTTGAGATAGATGAGGTAGAGTTCATAATGCAGAGTTTTATAGATGATGTGTACATGATGCCTTCTCATGAGAAAACAAAGGAAAAAGTATGTTGTTAACTGTTCTATTTTAAATTTTGCTAGTGGTCTTAACTACAGATTTGCAAAAAATAAAGTATATCCTCAAACTGGTAAGTCTGTAAAATTGCATAAATATCTGTAGTATAATGTACTGTTATTGGCTTACAATAACACAGATTATTGAGTGTCCTTTATATATATATGCAAATAGTTTATATTTGCATTAATGCCTGTAAGAAAATTGCCCAGTCTTGATTTCAGTTCTTTTAAGAGTATTAGTCTCACCTGTGACAATTTTATCAGTAATCAGAAAATTGTTCTTTTAATAATATGAATTTTTGAGTCCAGATTTTTTCTTTTTAAACAAGTATTATATTATTTGCTAACTGTGAAAAGCTTGTAGTTTAATTTTCTGTCTTTCTGTTCCAATTGACATCACTGTTGTTTCTTGAAGTCCTCACTGTGGACCACTGCATGACTCAGTTCAGACACTCAGTTCCTGCCCCAAGGAGTCCTTGGTCTAAGTATAAGCAAAAGACAACAGATGAATGCTGCCATATGGAGTATATGCAAATGAGATAATATTGATCAACATGATAAGCATGCTGTGACTCTTAAACTATAAGTAAACCTCTTTTGCAGTTTGCAGACAACTTCTTCACTTTCCCATTTGAAGTGTTCTAGTAAGTATATATACGATATGTATAGTGTATGTATAAGGTCACAGCTGCAGTAATAGTAATAAAAAGGCTGAAAAAGAATCTCCATGCTGTCAAGAACAGTTTACATTTAAAAGAAATCAGATGTTAAAGATTTCCTCCAAAGTATTACTTAAAACAGCACAGTGTATTTAAAACATAGTATCAGATTGGTTTTGTCTGAATAGTGTGTGATTTTTAAGGCATCAATTCTTTTATTCTTAAAGTAACACTAGTACTACAGCAATCAAAGGATGGAACACAGATGTGTTGCTGCATATGTTTGCAATATGCATGATCATGTTTCATGTTACAAAAATTAAACAATATTTGAAATTTTAGGTAATTATTCAAATCAAGAAGGAAATAATACATAAAACAAAGATTGGAGGATTTGAAAGATTCAAAGTGTAATACAAAAAGCCAAGACTTCCATTTGTA
>CM031857.1:65413165-65420665 GCA_018697195.1 Certhia americana | reverse complement strand
TTTATAGGTAGGAAGTATATACACAACAGTTTCCAGTTCAATGAGTTTACACTAACAGCTATAAGATTTTTGCCTAATTCCCTGGAGTTCTCCCATCACATTTCTTTTCTAGGGTCAGCTTCATTAGGTTCTGTGGGATTTTAAGTAGGAAGACTAAATACCCCCCTATGGTGGCTTCATTGTTCTTAACACAAGATGGATTTGATTTATCAGCATGAGTTTTGAAAGGAACCATGGAACTCTTAGTATTGGTGTTGGAGTCTACTATATGCTAAGGACCAGGTTTTTGAGACACACTATTAGACCTCTCCTATTTCATACAATTAGAATCTGCTTGCTGCTCTGATTTGGTCTCTTGTCTCTAAGCATCAAATAGCTGAGATTTGGTGTTAGGAGTTTAGTGGTTGTGTTTTAGAATTAATATCTACAATAAGTTCTCTTCTAACAACTTAGTTTAGTGAGAAATAGTACAAAATCTTTTTTCTTCCTTGAAGTGGAAGAAAATCCAGGTAAAGAAATGTAACTGTAATGATGATATGCACGTATCACATCCACAAATACTTATATACACCTAGGTTTAACTTCAGTCAGGGACTTTTCAAAAAAAATGTTTTTAACTTCTGGAGCAACACCTGGAATATTGCTTCCATGTGTGATAGGTGAAACGTTTGTTTTACTCTGAAAAAGAATATAGAAGTAGGGCTGTAGGCTGCTACTGAGTACCCTGATTCCTAATTATTTGTGATTGTAAAATGTTAAATAATTTTGTGTGATGGGCAGCTCAGTTTGAATAATAGCCATCTGTAATATTGATCAGGTGACCAGTTGTCTGATGTGTAATCCTGGGAAGGGAGCTCCTGTGGTTTTGAACTTTCTCATTTGAAGAATCTCAACTTTGCATCTCATTGTCTAGCAAAATTCCCAGATATCTGAAACTTTCCACAAAAGGTGGCTTTGTGAGGTAGAAAATAAAAATAAAAAGCCAATCACGGTGACTCTTGCAAGGAATTTAAGCCTTTTAGTGTGTGCTAGGTGCTCTCCTGGCATGACAGTTTGGTTGAGTTCATTAGACCCTGATTTTATGATCTCAGTTGACATTATTACTGGGACGAGCCTTTAACATATATATATATCCTAGACACTGAGAAAAATACAATATTAAATCATAGTAACTTCCAGGACTAGTTTCTGTTATAGAAAAATCCTCAGTTTAACAGCTTTTGAATTTAATTAAAATTCCATCTAAAAAGTCTCACAAATTTCAAGTTAAATGACTTGATAGGTTCTTATATGCATTTCTTATCGATTTGAATAAGATAGCATTTGTTAGAAGCCAGGTTCTGTTAAAAATGGTCCTGATGGAAGGATAGTTTTGGAGGATTTTAATTTTCTCATGGTAGTTTTTTCTAAACTCAAATGCAGAGGAAGTATTGTCTAAATCAGTTTAGGTGATTAGGAAATTATAATAAAGGGCAACTGTGTCTTTTATGCTGGCATTTTTTTCTTATCCTATTGAAAATGATTGATTATATTGCATTAAAGTTACTTGATGGCTGCTAGCTGTGTTATTTTTCACATTTAAAAACAACCTTGAATGTATTCTTAGTTCTTTTTTTTTTTTTTTTTTTAAAGTGGTGGTATATTAGGTTTTTAGTCTGCGCAAGGATTTTTACATCTTGAAATCAAAGTAGATGTTTCTAATGTCACTCATTTTAACCAGAAATGTTTGCTTCTATCATGTTGTTAGTCTTGGTCACTTGTACTTAATTAAGATTTCAGATGTAGAGTTGCCAATCAACATACTAAATGTACCTCTCTCCTCTGTTTTCACAAGCAGGCACCAGGAGATTCAACACAGTAGTTGATAGCTGGTATGTGATATCTGTCTCCTGGTTTATAGCCTGGTACAATAATGTCATTGCCCCATGTGGCAAATGGTGTAAGCTATTGTAAAACTGTTTGTCTATGTGATTAAGACATTGCAGCAGTGTGCAGCACCAGCCAATTACTTTTTTTAATTTAATTATAGCAGAAAAAAGAGAATAGCATAATAGAAATTCTTGTCATAGGGAATATGTAAAATGTAAATTGAAGAGCCATGAAAATTTCATGCATTGGCAGGCTGATTTGTTCTTATTTTCAACTTGTTATGAAGACTGAGTTCTTTAAATGCAATAAAACAAGACATAGCAGTGTTTAGTAATTACTTAGTTCTACATCAAAATAATTATATACAGTATGTGTTTGCAATCCACTCTGCTGCCTATGAATGTAAAAATGAACACTTCAGGGCCCATATCAATTTTGTCTTTTAGACAGTGTAAATAAAGCTGAATCTTCAACTTTCAAATTAAAACTGATAACCTTGGGCAATCAGGGCTTTTATAAAGATGGGGAAAAAAACTTTAGCTTGCCTCAGAACAGGTTGTGTCTCTGGAATGCTTCTGGGACTAAAGAGATCAATTAAGTGTGTATAAACAAACAGTTGGAAAAAAGCTACTAAAACAACAGAGGAGAAAGCTCTCTATTGGGCTCCAGGGGCCTGGGGGAGCGAAGTTTCATTAACTGGATCTGAAGTCCTATGGCCTTCTATAAACAGGCATTAATTAAAGAATGTAAAAAATAAAGTTTCAGACCTTGCAATATGTTAATGATCATATGATTCAGGGCCTGGGAAGGAGAGGAGCAGCAGAGGTCATAAAATAAGCATGAAGCATTTAATATGAGTGCTTGGCAGGGATTTCTGCAAATTAGTTGGTTATTTGCTGGTCCAAAGCAAATTAAGGTGATTTTGCTTCACTTGCTAATTTTTTATGTGCATGCTTGGCAAAATGTTTTTCACAAATGGATGAAGGTTATTGTTAATGGCATAATGAGAAATATTAACATATTTAAATAAAACAGTGTATTCTGACATAGGCCACAAGTGCTCACTTTTACATGTGTACTTAAATAGACCTTCTGCAGCAGAGAAGCAGCATTTTGGATAAAGTTCGTACAAGAGCTTATGTTATTTGTAATATCTGTTTATAGACTGTATTATTTAAATCCAACTAGAACCTGAAACTTTGTGTAAAAGGACACTATCCTTCTGAAGCCCTAAAGGAGCAGTTTAAGCTTTTAAGTAGAACTTAATACTTTTGTTAGATAAAAAATCTTCTTTTTTCTTCATTTTTTTTCTTTTTAAAACTTAGTTTTCATAAATTATAATTGATTTACAAACTGACTTTTCATTGCCTGGGATGTTTGCCTTTTATGTCACTTGCAGCTCTTAAATTGCCTTAAGTTCTTTATTATTTCTAGGAAAGTTAAAGTATTTTTAAACACATGGGAGCGTGTGTACATTCAGTATACTTTTGTATAATTTAGTGCATTTCTATATAAGGATATAGGCTATTCTTCCTTCCCATACTGTTAAAAAATCAAGTCTGGACCAAAGGTAATCTGTTTCTTCTTTATTATTATGAGTGGAGTGAGAGTGATGTTTGCTCTCAGCAAACTTCTCTCAGCAGCTACTGTTGAAAAACAAAGTAGCAAAACAAAAAGTCCAAGGAAAAGGATAGGAGTTGACTATTCTTGATTTCAGGTAATGGGATTCTTAGTCCAACTTGGTCAAGTAGGACATTTATCCTGTGACGTGGTATTCTTTCATCTGTTCAGTCATATATGCACTACTAATTCATTACTTTTGGCATCTAATTACTCCCCTTTTTTGTGGTTTTTTATTTATTTCCATTACCCAGTGGGTTAAGAAAAGGAAATGCTTGATAACATCTAGAGCGACAGAAGTCTGTGTCTTTAAATTCTCTCAAGTTAGGAGATGGATGTGGCAAGAGTGTGTAGTAGAGGGAGGTAGTATGAGTAGGAAGCTACTATTGACATTGTTCTGTTGCAGCAATTTTAGATGGACAAATTGCAGTTGAGAAAATTTCATGACTCGGTAAAATGAGCAATGATGACATCTGTGGATGCAGGTCTGTTCATATCTTTGCAGAGCCTTTAGGGAAATAAATATCTCGGAACATTCGGTGAAGTGAAGCTCACTCAATAAATCAACCTGACACAATAACACTTCTGGCACATGAGCTCTACTTCTCCTCAGCACCACCTACCCCTCTGTGTTCCTGTGCTACCAAATGGTGTCTCCCCACAGGCCTCTAAATCAAATCAGAGCACACAAATACAGTGAGAATTTATTGGGAATTGGTTTTGTTCGGCAAAAACATTACTTATTAGATGAACTGAAATGATAAATTTTCACCCTTTAAGTGCTGAAGAAGTTCAGACACCTTTCTTAACTAGAAAAGGTGAGACAAACTTTATGCTAACTTACAGAAGGTAAATAAATGGAAAGACAGGCTTATATTCTGGTTTGTCAGAGGGAATATGCAAGTTCTTTGAATTAGGTAAGTTAGCTTTTAAACTTTTGAATTAGTTGGTATGTAAAGGAAATACAATTAGAATCTATGAAGTTCTAGCCATAGAAATAACAAACACACCACCCTGTTGCATGGGGCAGTAGAAGAAGGAGTCTTGCAACCAGTCCAAGGTAGCTGCGATTCTTATATAAAACTGTTTATATACATTATTTTTATGCTCTGAAGCTTGAATGTGTAGCTTGATTTGTGTATTCTGTCTGTTGATTAGAGTTACTGAAAGCAGATGGTGAAAAGGAAGGGTTCAATGCTTTTTCTCTTTATACTTTAGAGATTTGGAACAGAAACATTTAGAATAAATGAAGAGGCCCTATGTTCAGTGAAGTAAAATAGGGCTCAGTAAGTAGTTTTGATAAAAGTGTACCACTTGGCTGGAAAAAAAAAGGTCTGTGGAATGTTAAATCTTTGTTATATTCTGAAACGAAGGAAAGGAGTACTTTTAAAAATTACAGACATTTCCTTGAGAAATGACATTTCCATGAACTTAAGCATGGAGATATTTGTGCATGCATAAAATTACCTGTCTATAAGTATTATATACGTACGTACAAGTACATTAAACAATGAGGGAGGATTGCTTTGCCATTGGGAGTTGTTTCAATAGATAACTTTCTTATTCCAGTATGATTACTATGTTAAACTCTCAATGATTTGAGAAGTAAACTGGTATTTGAAAGAGCAGTTACTTAAAATGGTAGGAGAAGATGGGGCCTTATTGTGCTTCTGTTTTGCCCTCCATCTAAAAAATCTAATATCCTTTTAGATGATTATCTAATTAATAAGATTTCTTTCTAATTAGGTTGAAATTGTAACATTTCATGGATGTCCCCTTACTAAGCAAGTCACTTCTTAGAATACCTGCGCTCTGGGGAACATGAAATATCTTTTCTCGAGGGAATTGTAGCAGCCTTAAGACTGCTAAACTAGAACATCTGATGGGTTTCTGATTGAAATGCCAAATGCTACTTTACAGAAGTGGAGTTAAATTTGAACAGTATTTTATATCCTATCAAGTTAAGGAAGTACTGAAATCATGTAGGTCTAATTTTTTCCCCCTTTTATATTTCATTTTGAGCAGTGGAGAATAAGCTAATGGACTTAGACACTGTATTTCGCTGAAATAATAAGTTCTGATATTTCATTTGTTTGTATTGAGCCAGAAGCTGTTTATAGGATTTTTTTACAAATTACGTTGTCTGTCCCTTGCTCCTTTTTTTATAGGAAAGGAAGTTTTAAGGAAAAGAAACACAAAAATAGTAGGTCTTATATTTTACTATAGTTCTGGGAGAACACCAAACTTTTCTGTATATCAGTCATTGCACTTGAAGTTGGTTGTATTGTTTGTGCTGTTGGAGTTTGTTTCTGTATCTGGAGGAGCAGAAGTATAGTGATAAACAATGTGATAACCAATGTGTGTCTAGCCCAGACAGTTTCTGTTCTGTAGTGTGGGGTGAATGCAACTGGATTGGTATGAAGGTGACAAAATGATGTGAGCTTTATATTGGGTATCACTGTTCATTTGTCAGCATGAATTCTTGCATTGCATGAAAACTGGTGTCTAATCTTGTACATGCTCCCATTTTGGTGCAAAGTTGGGGTAAATATAGTTATGTTATGTTGATACATTCTTGAGAAATGCTAACTCAATGATAACTTCGTGAGCATATGCCAGGTAGAGCAGGGTTTTATTAAAACCCTGGTAAGAAGCAGTAGATGTTGTGACTGTAACCAGTGCAGCTGCACTTGTTTGTGTGATGTAGGCTTAAACTTAAGAATGAATATTTGTCTTGAGATTGGTTTGGTCATCAGTTTTTCCCTTTTTGTCCTGAAAGAGAAAAGAAAGGTTATAGTACTTGAGAAGTACAGAAGTATGTAAACAAAATATACTTATGTAGCATCTGCAAAGTTTTTTGGAGGGTGAGGGTGTATGTAGCATCACTGAGATGGCAACTCCTTGCAGAGGTACAGGTTGTGATTTGGTCCATCTTCCTTCAATCCACACATTCCCTGATGCAGGAGGTGGCTAAGACAAATACTGTGGAAATTTTTTTTAAAGATATGAGTAGTTGCTTGGCTATTTTTATTATTGCCTGGTAAAACACAAACAACCCAGTCCCATGCTTCAGGGTGTAAAATTATGATGATCAGGGTTCTGCAATGAATTTCTCCCCTGCATAGCAGTACACAACGCACTGTGCCCTGAGTTACTGATGTTTTTGGAGACTTTAGGAATTTATTTGGCTCTGTGTGGTTATGTTTCATAGACAACCTGTACTCCATACAGCGATAGCCCAACAGCTGGGGTAAATTTTCTGCTGTTGCGTATCTGCCTATTGGTGTCAGCTACTGTTTGTTATAAGCTGGCCCAAACAGCTAGCACTGTTGGAAGTAGGGGTTGGACCAGAGGACTTCTAGAAGTCTTTTCTAATATCAATAATTTACAATTGCATGTTTTTAGGGGGGTTTGTTATTGGGGTATTTGGCGGTATGCAGTATAATAAGCGTAACAGTACGATGCCATGAAAAATGGACATCCTAAATCATCAGATCACAGCATAATTTCTAAAAATGTTTTTTTCCTTGCTTCCTTCTTTTCCATCTTTGAAATACATGGTCATCTTCAGGCTTTATCAGTTGTTTATCTGTATTGGTCATTCGACCAAACTTCTGACAGAGACAACTTTGGCTTTTAAGCTGGAGTTAAATTTTCACTGCTTATAAATGTTTACTACATTTTATGTGTTGAATGTCTCATACACATAGGGAGCAAGTATTTTTTTTTTTTTCCACTGGAAAATAACATGTTATAGAATGATTAAGACTTTCCTGTCCCATCTTCAGGATTCCAGAGAGACTATCCTGTTACCATTTTCATATCTAGGACACTAAACTTGGTCAACATCTATCATTCCGTATCTATCATTCTATGATAGGTCTTAAGTACAAAATAAAACTACCTTTAGAAATTAGTAAAAGCTATAGACTCAGCTAGGAGCTCCATTTGCTTTTCTTTTGCACTGGTTAAAAAAAAAAAAAAAAAAAAAAAAAAAAAAAAAAAAAAAAA
>CM031857.1:65315222-65413065 GCA_018697195.1 Certhia americana | reverse complement strand
AAAAAAAAAAAAAAAAAAAAAAAAAAAAAAAAAAAAAAAAAGAAGGTCTGTTTCAAATCCTATTTGTCCCTTATCTCTGTTTGTTCAGTTGTTTTTAATATCACGTACTGAAAGAATTTCAATAGCTGTTTCACCATGAAGTCATTTGTTATCCTTCAGCAGGCCTTTGCCTGCTGAATTGTAAAGCAGCCTCGACTATTTGCATCCTCCAGATGGAGCAGCATATAAACACTCCCAGATATTTCTGGTAAGTATGAAAAAATATCTTATTTGTCCTTTCTGTGAATAAATAGGAGAATGTCAAATTTTATAGACTAATAAATTTGTATGTTGGCGCTGACATTGAATCTCTCATGGCCTGCAATGTCACAGACCCTGAGAAACACAATTTTTTTTTTTTTTTTCAAATATATACTAAGTCAAATAGAAGATCAGTAAAAAGCCAGGGAATTTGATTGCATTGTTTATGTCTGCCCAGTAGTCTAATTCAGCTGCAGTTTACTATGAGGAAATACAATTTACATTTTTCCCAGGCTTATTGCATAAGTGATCACTCACATATACATGCATGAGTGTATGCCAGGCAGAACTCAAATAATGGGTTAAAGTGTCATTTAATAATATATTCTAAGGCCTGTTTTTAAAATGAACAAAAAACTTTGCTGTATTACGATGTGTTCTCCTAGCTGCCGAAAATTAATTCAAGTTTTATAATTATTAATATTTTTTATTCCTCTCATTTGCAATGTATCCTAAATCTCAATTGCTTTGTGATACAAATGTATCAAGTATCACCACATGCAGCAGTTCCAGACATCACTGTAAGTCTACATTTTAAATTCTATTTCAGTTCCTGAAATTAATCTCAATGAGAATTTTAATTTATGTATTTCTAATTTTAAACAGAACACACAATAGAATAACTTATAACGCTCATCTAAATAATGAAGCCTGACAGTATCTTCCGTGGTTGAGTAATAGGCTTTTTATATTTGCTAGTTTTCATAGTTTGTTTTTCAGTTTCTTTCTAAATTAGATCCAGACTTCTTGAAACAGAATAAAAATATACAAAGGACATAAAAGTCAATGAATGTATAAAGTGGTAGGAATTGAATTTAATTCCCTGTATTTACACATGATAAAATACTCCTTGATTGAATGCCTACTGATTATTTTCTGAACTGTTTGATTTTCAAAACAAAATTGTAATAAGTCATATGCAATATTTATCTTGTTTCATTAGTGCCATTAAATGAAAATTAGTGTGATTTACTCGAGTTTTCCAGCACTAGCTAATTCCTTGAAAATTAACTTTACTTAGTAGGCTTTTACCCAACTGAAGTGAAATGTTTAAAATCAATATTTGAGTGTTTTTTGAAATAGTGCTCAGTAGCAGCACCAGCTCATCAGAGGAGACATTGGGGACACTACTGAATGCTAAGAATAATTATATGTTTGCCTTTGAAATGCTTACTGGACAACGTCTTCACTCAGGACATGTTGCTTTGTTTCTCTGGGAGAAAGTTGCAGAAGATATGCAGTTTGTATATATGGATAGAGGACAGGTTTAATTTGGTTTTTATGTAATTCAGTTTTCCTTCATGTTGTTAGCTAATTTGCCATGGTTTAGGTCATACCTGCTTTGTTTCAGGTGAGTGTATGATCATGTAAATAGAAAGCAGATCAACTATATAGTGAAAGGTCAGTCATGAAGTATTGTCTGTCTTAGAAAGCTTTCACAAGAAGCCCTGTAGATCTTGCAAGTCTTTCTGCAGATAAGCCATCCATTTACTCAAATATTTTTTCCAAAGTAACAACTGCAGTATTTGTTTCATCAACCTTATAAGATAGCATTATTATTGTTACTTAGATAACAAGAGAGATATAGTATATAGAACACACTATTGTTTGACATTTTTGCCCTTCTCCTTCGGTATTACCAGGGGTTTTTTTAGCACAATATACTTTTTATGTGATAAAAAGTCAAATTATTACAAATAGTGGAAAAAGAGGAGGCAAGAAAGATTGGAATTTGGCATGTTTTACTGTACCAAGACTCTTAACTAAAAAAACCGGGGCATTTTGAGGATGAGACTGGGAAGAGGAAAGAATAATTTGATTTAATGGATTGCTTTTCAGTGACATTGGAAAACATCTAGATGGAACCTGATTTTACTGTCCCAAACAATGTTATCTTTCAATTTCTGCTGAATAGGCAGATGTGGATAGAGCTTGAAAGAATACAGTTCTTAAAAGAGTTACTCAGCTCGTTATCAGCCAGAATGGTCTGATAGTGGGATTCATCTCACTGACTTTTGTCATTTAGAAATTAGTCAGCTAGTCTGAACTAGTCATGTGGATTCTCTGAGGTCATGGACTTTGTCTCTAATGGAGAGAGACACTTTCAGGGGGTGTTGTAAGACAGTTGTGATGCATTGCTCTCTGGGCGTGCTTGTCTCTGTCTGCTCCCTCTCCTCCTCTCTCTTTGCTGACTGAAGGGGGAGCTTAGATGACTGACTTGGACCAAATGCTTGGGATTCTCATGGATTCTGCCCTAGGCATCCAGTGGAAGCTTCTTGGATAGAGATAAATCATCATCCAGAGGTGCCAATCCATGGAGCTGAAAGGTAGTGTAGGCAGATAATGAGGCAAAAAAAGAGTTTCTGAAAATAGGCATACATTATGCACACAACTACATACATTAGGCATACAACACTCAGCGAGCATGTTCATCCACAGCTTCAGGTTTCTAATGGAGTCGGAACTAAGCAAAGAATTTCTGTGTGTGTGTTACGGGCAACAGACATTTTCAACATTGCTCACCAGAACAAAGCCTTTTCTTTTTTTGAAGTGCTTTTTCTTTAACCTTACTTGAAGTGCATTTGATTCACTTCAGTACTTTCACTGAAGCTTCGTCTTCCTTTCTTTTCTCAACATGCAAGTTTTCTCTTTCCAGGTCACATTCAGTCATGGTTTAATACAGCTGTGTCCCAGCAAAGTGAATAAGACATTGATGACGTTTGTCACAAGGAACCTCTTAAAAACCATCCAGCAATGCTATGCATTTGTCATTGCTTTCCTGAGTTCTGTGTTAAGACAGATAGGAAAGCCTCGAAGGTCTGAGGATGGGTGAAATGTGTTCATCTTGAGATACACAAGATTTGTTAACATTAATGACTTGATATAAAGAACGGCTACTACTTTTATTAATGATTAGTGTTCTCAAAGGAAATGGAAGTTGGAATTAACAGAGGTTTGTGCTGGCCTGTGCAGGGGGTGGGTACACTGAAAAGTGTATGTTTTTTCCATATATATCTTGAAACAATCCTAATTAGCCATGCCATTAACATTTATTTAAATGAGGACAGGGACAAAGATAAATTAAAGGTGTGGACTGAAAGTAGGCCAGAATTCTTTTTTCTTGAGATCAGTAGTTAAACTTCCCCTGACTTCAGTGAGACCAGGAATAGTTGAATTCACATTAAATGCATAAGATAGCAATTATCATATTTTTTGCATTGTGTATTTGAACACATAACTTGCTTGCATGTCTCTCCTGCTAGAATGTCAGCGAGTTACTCAGATCGTTGTGCTAGCTGTACTTAAAGATCTTAGTTATATGTTTCTGAAAATGTCATCTATTCCTTCAATCACTTGTAAGCCCCCTGTAATCTCTTTTTAATGTAAGCACGCTGGAGTTTTCCCTTTTGTTTGCTGCCCTTGCATTATTTACTTTGATCCGCTGTGAGAAAATCTGAAAGTGTGTTGTCCTAAATGCTAGCATCTCACCAACAAGATTTGAGGCCTTGTACTTCACATTGAAGAAAAAGGCTCTTGTGTGAAGACGCAGGTTTTGTTTAGTTCTCTGTCCCTGGTGGGAGCCTTAATTGCATTTTCTCTCTCACACAGTGGCTGGCTAAGGAGTGCCTGCCTTCCCTGCTGATGCTGGAGTTTTCAAGCTCTATTACTCTGTGACGGAGAAAATTCCTTGGTCCAAGAAGAAAAGACTCAGATTAAAAAAAAGTTTAAAAAAAAAAAAAAAAAAGAAAAAAAGTGCATTTAAGTATTGTCAGTTTACCATGTGTGGTAAACAGAACAAACAATAGACTTGCTTAACCTTCTTCCCCACCCTCTGAGACTCTCTACAAGTTTTGTATGACCTACTTTATAGAAATCACATCATATTTAGAATGTTAAATATTATGGAACGTATAATTCCCTAGGGCAAATAAATTAGACTTCTTGGGAAAAGTGGTAAACATAAAATTATAAATGCTTTGTGTTCTCCTAATCTGTGCCAGCCCATTCTAATGCATATTTTATAACCTCTAACTGGAGTTAAAACAAAGCAAAAGTCCCCAGTTCGCTTTTAAATTCTATTTCATTTATACTGGGAAAATCTTTGAGATTTCAGATGTTGCAAATAAATATTTAATATCCTTGCATGGTTGTGACAGAACTTCTGATAAAGTAAGGAGAAGGCTTGAAACAGATTTTAAATTGCAGTTATCTTTGATTTGCACTGTGAATGTTTCCTCACACAGTGTGCACTGCACTGGGTGCTGGACAGGGCTCTCTAGAATAGCTGGAAATAATGTGAGGAATTAAGATCTGGGTACTTGTGTGAACATGCATGGATGGAATCATGATAATATTCAAGCAAGCTTGTATATTTTTAGTCTTATGCCTGCATGTGTCTATGACAGCTTGGTGATTTTTGCACTTTGATCTGTGAATTCATGTCCCACTTAAAACCTCCGTATTTTGGAAGGAAAAAAAAACCTCTTCCCATGGCAGGGGGGAAAAGCCTTATCTTCTTTTTCCCTGAAATTTTGTTGTGTTCTTCATTGATCTGTTGTTGCTAATAGTGAAACAATGATGTCATAGTTAGGAGTTTATTTTTCTCCATTAATGTTCATCTGTAAAACCATTTTATATGGAAGTAGCTTTTGCCTTGCATGCCCATGTCCTCCTTCCCTTGGGATTAGAGTCTGCAGAACTGAAATTATGGAATGATTAAAATAAGCACTTACATCTTTAATCCTGGTTGTTCTGCACTTAAAAACAAATCATCAAGACCTTTGAGCAAAACCTTATTCAAATTTTGCATAACAAATTTGGATTTTGTGTAGCCCAAAATATCCCTGCTTGCTAATGATATTTCTGATGTTGTACAGATGACACACTTCACTCTATACTTTCCTCTGATGAGCTGATGCATTTGTCTGTTTGTTTTTCTAAGATGTTTTAATTCTTAAACACATCTTAAAGAATTACCTCACTTACTGTACATCTTGACAGTAGAGATTACCCAGGATGCTTTTGATAAACAGCTCTTGGGTGTATGCTTGAGGCTATTGAAAGGATTCTGAGGGATGGGTAAAAAGGGTCAAGCAAGCTCTACAGCTCACTTCTGTGATTAGTTTCACAGAATTTTTTGGATCTATCTGTTTACTTACATTTTTTTTCTAGGAGAAAGTAAGCTTTTTCTCTGTCACTTGGCAGATGTTTGTTTGTGCAGAGGGGCATTTTAAAGGCCTCTCTCTACAGGAGGTCTAGAAGAATCCCAGAAGAATCCAATTTCAGAAGTGGTTTGGGAAGGGGTAGAACAGTCACACTGCACTAACTACACTTAGTGTGCAGATAAACCTGGTTTTTGTCATGTACATACCTGTTGTTAGAAAGGTCTCCGTGCAAATATTAACACACATTATGATGACTCATGTTTTTGCATGGAGCATTCAGAGGATGCTTAAGGACAATTGCCTGGCCCATTTACTGAAAATACATTGGAATAGGTCTGAAATAGTGTATTCTTCATGGTTTGCAATATGTTTCTAGAAAGATGAGTTACCTAACTTTCTGTTACACTAGGATTTGTTTTTTTAAATATTAATTCCAGCTATTGCTAAACATACACACAGTAGAAGAATTTTATAATTAGGTCCTTCTCTTGGTTCTTTGCTCTCATAGAGTTCACTAGTTCTTCAATAATCTCCTTCCCTCACCACATCAAGCTTGTATCCACTACCAATATTCCAGGCATTTATCCCAAACTTCAGTGAATGTGTAAAAGAACAGATTTTGAAGACTGAACATTTTCACTGAGGCTTAAAATCTATTTCAAGCTATTCATAGTTTTGTCTTCTCAGCATATTTTTCAAAGTCTTAAGTTCAGTCTGACTGAAAGAAAGTTTTATGTGGTATGAAGTATTTCTTAAAGATATTGAAATAAAAAAGGTTCTTTTACATCTGTTTTTTTGGAAGACAAACAACTTGATGTTCTTTCTCTTTCCTGGTTAACTCATTTTGAAATAGTAACATAAAAAATAAGATCAGGTTTTTGTTAGCATCAATGTCCTTTGTAGACATTGTTAAGGTTTATAGGGTCCCAGGAATATGCATCACATAGGTATGAAGAAACATATTACGTAAAAGGAATCCTGTTTGTCAGGTGAGTCAAGTGCATTTGCATCAACTTTTTTGTTTTAAGGTTTTTTAAAGAAAACTGAAACAACCTAAAAGGTATAATTTTTCTGTTACATTGACAAACACTGTGGCTTAGATGCTCCTTTACTCATCAGATGGAAATTACACCTAATCATAGTCTAAAAATGTCTTCCGTTTCTACTATGCTGGTGAGTTTCACCTTTTTATTTGTTCAGAGCCCATTCCCTGAACAAGGCATAAACATCTGACCTATACTTGAAATACTTTTTATTTCCACATGGAAAGATTTTCTCAGCAAATCTATCCTAGAAGGACATACTAGCTGAGTTTGCATTTGGATTTAGTTGGTTTTCCCTTATTCCATTTAGATGTGCATGATGTTTTAATATAGTATTATATTTTAGAAATTATTAATTGGAATAGCAGTACTGGGATTAAGAGCATGGTCAGCCACAAGTTTGCATTGCTGGCATGGAGAATGCTGCATAGGGGGCTTCCTGTATACCAGTGGGAACTCCCATAACTGAGACATTTTACAGCTTCTGTGATTCTTTATTCTTTTGTTAAATGTACATGAATCTTCAGGCTCCTTACTGTGAGCGAAAGCAACTATGCCCCAGATTAACTGAAGTAGTCATATAGAAAGAGATAGTATTTTAGGAAGCACCTAAAATTGAAGACAAGGTAGCTTTCATGAGCAGCTCAGCACTTAAATATAGCTTTAAAATTAACGTCTGGTGGAATGCTGAGTGTGTATTTGGAGCAGTGTAGATTTGGAAACCTCATCCATGGCTTTATAAGCCACACAACACTAAGGAAACTGAACATTTTCTATTGCAGTTTTACAAGGAAATCCCTGAACAGTTGGGTGACTAGGATAGCTGATACGAGTATGCTTATAATAATAATTAAAATAATAGTAATGTCTTAAGTCAGTAGCTGTTGCCTGTTTACTCATAAGCAAGTGACTAACCCAATCTCAGTTTCGCTCTCCCTTTACATAATTACTTGTTGGAAGGGCTATAATTTGGTAGGAAGAGAAAATAGACGTGACTTGACACCGCTCCTCATAAAGGTGGGTGGAACTGAGACTGAGGGCAAATGTCTGTTGCTCTTTTTTTTTTTTTTTTCTTATGTTACCTTATTTTGATTCTTGTTTTCAGCATTAACCTTTGAAGACTACCTTTGCTGATATCATCTGTTTGTTTCTGCTGAGTCAGTCTACCCGCTTATAAAATTTATGTGTACAGAAACTCTTGTAACCAAAGGCACTGTTCTGTTCTAATTGAATTCAGTGGCAGATCTCTCAACGATTTGATTAGTTGGTTGAACTGTGTAAAACAACATCTTCCTTTTTCTGTGAAAGAAATTCTTGCAACCCTTTCCTTTTTCTGCTTCGTTTGGTACCTTGCATCTGTCTAAGGAAAGATGGCACATTCGCACAGCAATATGGAATAGGAGTTGATTGTCTATGTCCAGCAGGATTTTTTTTCCCTGGGATTATGAGTGGATAGAACATCTAGTCAGCTTTTGTATACGTGGATTAGAAGTATTTGAGGAGAGAACGTTTGTCATAGGTATGTGAACAGCCTTTTTAGATAAATTATTGTATCACATTTTAAGCACTGAATCATAGAATCTTCAGCTAAAAGGACCTAGAGTAATTATTTTAGTCCTTCCTTTGGCCAAATACATGATTTGCTTTCCAGGCCATTTATAAAATGTTTGTGTGACCTGTTTAATATGAACTGGTGCAGCAAAATTATTTTTATATCTGTTAGACTTCTTAAAGTTTACAATTGACTTCCAGAAAATGACCGCCACATACATAAATACATAAAAGAATGCAGAAGTCAACCTACAGTTCAGATTACATGAATGAAAGAAGAATTTTCTCCTTTTGATTTTCTGACCTATAACTTGTGTTATAAAAAACATTACAGAATTAACTTTATTTCATATTTGAAAATGTGCATTAAGTGAAATGTTAGTCTGCAGCTGTAGAACACAAGAAAAATTGACAGGATGTCCACTTTACTTGAGAAAGGTCCATCTTACCAGTTAATTCCAGAGTGGACTGTCAGATAACTTTAGGAAGCTAAAGAAAAATTTTTACTCTACTCTATTCATGGTAGAGACATCACATTATGTACTTAAGAAGATATTTGCTGTATGTATTGGAAGATCAATTTTTTGTCATAACATTGCTTTAGATTCAGATTTAGATTCAGAGATTTATATTCTCTGATGGTACTTGTTTCAACATGAGAGGAATCAGGATCCTGTGAGATACTCATATATTTGGCTTGGCAGATCAGAACCTAACTTCCATTTTCTTCTCTTTAGTCTTCAAAGTTGAATATAATTTTTCAGGGAAGTGCTTTCAAAAATATTTCATAGTGTGGGGCTGCTTAGAGCTCAGAAGCATTTGACGTTTTGTTCCTGGCAGCACAGCTAAGCTCTTTGTGGAGGACTCAATGATGTTACTGTGCTGATCCTAAGCATAAACTTGTTTGAAAACAAGGTAGTTTAGTTTGCAGTCAGATCATCGTGATTTTTATCACTGCATTTGATGTATAACAGGCTACTTAATTCTCTCTTCTTAAGAAAATCTTCTCTGAAAGAACTTTCTGCATTTTGAGCATTGTGGCAGGAACTGAAAGTTTTGTGCAAAGGAAGATGTGAAATCAAAGCAGTGCTTTTTCTTGTTGGTGTGGATTAGCTTAGACAAATGCTTTTGAAACACACTTTCTTCTCCTTGTTTGTGTTCCTCAATAAAATTCTGCCCACCAGACAAAATAATTCATTTCACAGGGCTGGTAGATGGTCAGGAAAGTGACAAAAAGCATAAAATGTCCTCGTATCAAATCAAAGTAGGTACCTGGATTCAGTGGTACAATTTTGCCATCTTTGAGGGGAATCTCTAGAGGAGGGAAACAGAGGAGGACAGGATGAACAGAACTCTGCAGAGTTAGCCGCTAGAGTCAGTCTTGTGGCCCCAATAACTCATTTCAGCTCCTACAACCTTCTGCTGCTTATTTGAAGATAATGTTCAGTAACTGAATATTTTATGCAATGATGAAGGCTAAATTATCAATTAAATCTGATGTACTGTGTATATGCATATATATATTCAAGATTACAAAACCAAGTCCTGAAAATTCTTGAACACCCAACTTCAATTGCCCATGTAGCATTTGCACTAAGTTGTTATTATTAGACTACGGTTTTATTTAGTGTATCATGTGCTATTTTTTATTTAGCATCCGTGTTTATTTTGGTGCACAGGACGGTTGTTTATGGGAACTTTGGCTCATTTTCTGCAAGAACTGGAACAAATCAGGGGCTGCAAAAAGAGAGAGGATGCTTTTTGTGATTGATTCAAGAGAAAGACACTCTGGCAAACCCAGTTTTGTCCCTGTTTCTGTCACAGGCTGTCTGTGTGATGCCGAGCAACTCAATTAAAGCATTTGGCAGATGGCCACTAACTGCATATAATTCATTTTCAGGGTGCTCAGCTTGAGATATGTGGGCTCTTACTTGCAGCAGTTGTTACTCTTCTTACAGCCACTGAAATCAATGGAAGTAGTGGCTGCTCAGCTTGTTTGTTAGCGTAGCAGAGGAATGTGCACGTGGAGAAGGTGAAAGTTCCTGAATTCTTGGTGTCATCTTTCTCACTGATTCTCCCTGTGCTGGATTACCAATGATTAATCTATGCTATATGTGAAAAATTACTTACAGGTATATATTCGGAAAAGAGTGCTTCAGTTGGAATCTGTGAGGTTTTTAATGAATGTCCTAAAAAAAGAGAGCACAAGAAGCCAGTTATTTCTATATATCCAGTCTGCTAAATTGTGAACAATGTATAGTCCAGTAGCTGGACAATGCATATGAATTAATGAATAATTGCCCATTTCCCTAATACAGGCTATCCAGAACATGGGCAGAAACATAAAATCTTCAGAAAAAATACCATGTGGTTCACATAACTAAATAATTATCACATAATGTAAAAAAGAAAAAAAAAAAAAGAGGTAAAATTCAGATTAAAACAAAAGCCATCTTCTCAGATTTCTCAGTTTCAAAATGCATGATTTGACAGCGTGAATATTGTTCTGAGTAATGTAATATATGGTATGGGAAATTAAAGTATTGCTGCACAGCTATAAATACAATTCACAGGCTAAAACTACTCCTATTAACATTGCAACTGAAAGATATAAATCAGTTCATAAATATGAAATTGCTTGCATGCTTGGCTTTTTGCAGAGTCGAGATCTAATTAGTGAAAGGCATGTTCTTGTGAAATACCAGGGTGGGAGTTGTACTTGCACCTTCTAGGACTGGGCCCTACCTTGAAATGATTATAACTGTATGTCTATTTATAGCTAAGGAGACATTTGAAAGAAATATTTGTTTTATTTGTACAGCATTTTCATTGGTTTACCCTAAAGATATATGCTAGATGATAATAAAGTAATAAAAGATTGTTTTCACAGCTGTTTGTCTTTGATTACATATTTCTTTGAAGTATTGCAATAAGACAGACTTTGAACCTGGAAAGAGATCAAATAATGAATTGTTCTGCTTTGTGAAGCTTAAGAAGGGATTTTATTGTTGAAACATATAGTGCAACATAGTTTTTTTTCTTCTAACAGTTAAATAATGGTTGAAAGTAGTATGAGATCATTACAGATGGACTAGATTAAAGACCTCAGGGCCAAACATTAGGAACTATGTTAGTACTAACTAAAATAATTTCTTAAGTTCTGTCATTACCAATTTATTTTTGTTAGTTTTTCTTTTTGAACCAAAATAGTATTTCAAAGAAAGTGTTTTAAATCTTTTAAATATTCATTTACTTAAAGCTAAAGATGACAGGAAACTTTAATAACTATATGAATCCTGTGGGATTTTGTTTGTAATACGGATTGTTTGACCACACTTTGTACCCTGGATAATACATTTAGTGTAAAATTTGACTACAAGTTGCAGAGCTGTGAATAAACTTCATAGGATTTTCTCAAACTGAAAGGATTATAGCATTTAAAATGTTTGTGAGGAGGTTCAAGTAAAATATGCAATTAAAAAAAAGCTTTTTATAATGCTTTTGCTTCTAACAATATTATATATGACACTAGGTACACCACCTCCCCTTGCTGAAATTCATCTTGAAAGTAAGTCACAAATACTTAAGTGACAGAAAAAGATACTTGGTTTATTTTTTCAAGGCTAGTGCACAATAAAATATCAAATAATGCAGGTCAGTATTTCTCATGATGCATTTGAGTTCTGCCTGGTGATGGTTGGAAGACTGTTCCTCTCTACAAGAAATACCTGCAAGTTTATGATCGTATACCTGGGATATACAAAATTTTAAGGTGTATATTTTTAAAAATTGTGAAATGTTTGTGCTCTCTGTATCCATCAACTGAGATTATTTGTTGTGTTATTTAGAACAAACTTTTGTCTCTGTGGAAGAGAGAAACCTTTTAAATGATAATTTCAATAGAAACATTAGACAAAGGAATATTGTAACTTTAGAGATTTTTTATGATGAAGGTGTGTTTAAGAGATGTCACTTTGATATTTTTACATTATGTCCTACATTTGTCAGCTAAAACCAGGATATTGCCTCAATGAGAAAAAGCATGTTCTGCACTTGTCAAAAGGCAGTAAGTAATGATTAAAATAGCAGTGTGAAACGCTGGGAGATTAAAGTGATGCTAATGATAAGTGAGAGAAGAAAAGGGCAAGCTATATTTTAATCCCTGAGAGAATGGTTAATGACTTCTATTGCCTGAGATTAAACTAAACCTGTCTCATCAGCTTTTTCTGCCTGGTGAAAAAAAGCTCTCTGCACTTTAATTTATTAAAGTCTTTTAAGGAAGCACATTGATCCACAGAGGTTAAACTTTAAAAAATTGTGCAAAATACACACTAAAAATGCTTTAACAAAAGTGTGACTTTGTTGCTTTAGGCAAGCTCACAGTTTTATAAAGAATTCATTGTCTATGGGTTGGTGAATTTAATTAAGGAATATTAATTACTTAAACTGAGAGGTTTGTTCCTTTTTAAACCAGAACATTTTTTGCAGTACTGGGGCAGGAAAAGTAGCAGTAGATTGTAGAAGATAGAAGCAGGAAAGGACAGACTAAGTTTAAATTACTGTATGATCTGTTATGATAGTGATATCAAAAAGCCATTTTAAAAATGCTTTTCAAAATATATGTACTGCTTGATATAATGTATTGAATACATTTGTTTATACTGAGTTACTGTTAATCCATTTCTTTTAATAATTCTCATGATTACAAGACAGTGTTATAAAATCATTCTTATATTGAGAAGCTGCCCAATTTAGCGTTGCCTTTTCAAACGGCCTGTAAAATCTTTCTTCACATTGAAGAGGGATGGCAGAAGAATAGTTAATTAGACTATTTTTAAAATACATGTGCTAAAATTGTCAAGTCTGAGTTCTTAGGATAAACTGCAACGTTGCAGCATGCTTGGGAAAATAAAATTTTCCTATCAGGCAGCTCGGGAGGCTTTTGTCACTTTTAACCTCCATCCTTTCATTAGACTTATTTCACATAACATCTGTATTCTCAGCCTACAGGACAGATACAATAGGTTTAGAAACAGAAAACAGATAATATTCCAGCAAATATGCATGGCTTGCCGAAGCCTTATTCATGTTTCTGCCCCATGTTCTTCTGATTTTTAATTGTTTTTTCCTCTTTGTAGGTAAGTGTACTGGAGGTAAACAGTGTGCTTTTGTACTCTTTCACAACTTCAGTACCCACAGTGCCTTTCTGGCTCCATACTAGCAAACTGTAGTGTGCATCCCAGCTCAAGGAATAAATCTGGTGCCTGTGCATACCAACAGTTCTGCTTTATATCCTTTCCCTCCTGCCTCATGGAAAACATTTTCCTTTTTGAAATCTCTGAACCTCTGTAAATAAGGAGCCATTTAGTTACTATCTTATGTGATGGTTGTAATCCAGGTTATTTTTTAAAGCTGTTTTTTAAGTATAACTTGTTTGGTAAGTGAGTTTAAACTTGATTCATGCTTTGATGTTAATGAAACACCAATTTATCGGAAGGCCCTGCAGCCCTAATGAGCAGTTTCTTTAAAAAGAACATTTAATCAAGGTTTATTTTTAACTTGTTTAAACAGATCTAATAGTTTGTGCTGATTT
Organism: Certhia americana; assembly: GCA_018697195.1. Classification (NCBI taxonomy): domain Eukaryota; kingdom Metazoa; phylum Chordata; class Aves; order Passeriformes; family Certhiidae; genus Certhia; species Certhia americana. The sequence continues at coordinate 65,399,413 of CM031857.1, read as the reverse complement.
CATTTCAGTATAATAATTGCTAGCAATCCTATTAGTAAGTCGTGGTACATGGAAGTTAACACAAATTCCATTCTAATGAGCATAGTGTAACAGCAAAACCCTTGTAGTCAAGGAAAGGTTCATGTTTGAGAGGAGTGACAGAGGCACTTGGACATTTTGCTGACAGCAGATTATTTTTGTTTTTATACAAATGTCAGGCATGACTTGCTAGCATTTAAGTGGGTTTTGTTATTTTTGAGAGGTGAAGGTTTTCCATATTAACTTTTTAAGGTGAAAGGAGCCACTTATTTCCTGATGTTAGGAAAAGTACTTGATCTGCTAGGATAACTCATATTTTTCTTTATACTTTTCCTGTACGTGAGGATTTAGCTGTAATATGCTATTTTATGAGGATGAAGTTCCACAATCCAAAAATACAACTTGTGGCATTTATTTAATGAATATAAAATCTTGGAGGCAATTTAGTGTGAAAAGCAAATGAAATTCCAGTGCTCAATTTATAGTTAAGAAAAATCTCTACAAGAGCAGATGAAGCTGAAAAATGTGTGATCATCCGAAATACTATTTTTTATGATTAGCTTAGAGCTGCATCTGTATGTACTGGAGATTGCATAGTCACGTTTTCATTGTGACTCCAGTCGTAAGTCTAAATTCTGTCTTATTGGCAAAAAATGAAGAAGAAAAAGAATTATTCCTTTGTTTAAAAATGCAAATATCCCATCAGTATTTTCAGCCTTAAATACAGTTGTTCAAATGTTACTGATTGAGTTCAGTTATTAGCTTTTAATCTTTTTATTACTTTGCCTGACACCATGACATTTAAAATATGGGGAAGTTTGGATATAAATAAAGCAGAGTGATTTAGGATTTTAGAACAGTACTAAAATGTGTTCTGATGCACTGAAGGGTGTCTGTAAGTTACACATTGTTTATAGGTTCCTGAGTTTCTGATTGGAATCCAGGAACCATGTGTTTTACAAGCTTTGGAGGTAGGGTGGAAGACAATACCTTCAGAGAAAATTGCTAATTTGATTTCACTTGTGCAAGAAGGAGTCTTGAAGTCTTTACAAATTCAGTAGTCCACCCAAACAGGCAGCATGCAGGGCCAGTACTTGAGCCTGTCAGTTGATGGAATAATCCTGGTTATTTGCTCCAGCATCTTACTGTGATTCCTCTGCTTCTGGGGACTGGGAGGGAGGAATATCTGTATTTGTATTTCAGCTCTACCTTGCTCTGTGACACTGTTTTTCTTATTTTGAAAGAAATCACAATATAGTAATGATCCACTCTTTGTATACTTCCTTCTTTTTCTCCTTTGCTTCTTTGGTTATAGAAGGAAAAAACTGGTTTGGTCATAGTACTTAGGTGTGTGATTTCAAGGACATGCTACCCATATTATTTAGAAAATATTTGTAATGATTGCAACAAAAAATAATACAACTGCTTTGTGATGATAAAGGGGATATGGGGCAGATTGTCTGACACTGATGTGTTAAGACTTTCTTCTCTTGAATATCTTCAGGACATCATTTTCTTCTGCCCAACAGACTCAACATATGTGACCTGTGTTTGTGCCTAGGAAAGGATATGGTCCTGGTTTTGTTGGGAAAATAACTGTACTACTTAAATCACCTTCCCAATGTTGTCTCCTTGCTAGAATAAAATCTGTGAGAAGTGTTAGTCCTTGTCCTATGGCCTCTCCTTGATGAGCAGTTGGCCTGGCTGCAGTCATGGTAAAGTTCTGGTGCTCAAGGATCTCTCTTGAGTATTCAGTATGTTAACAAACAATTCTCTGTTGCAGTAAACGGGTGAGTAAAGCACGACACCTCTACAGTTTAAATTTCATGATGGCATTTTTAAAAAGGAAGGAAGGTTTTGAAATGCATATGCTTTTGGATTTTTATTTTAGGGAGCTGTTATGAAAAAAGTAGCATAGGTGATTGTAGGAGTCAAAGCACAGCATTAACTCAAAGACTTGGGTTAAGCTCATTTTTCACACTGATTTTTGAATATGAGTAACACGGCATACCTTGAAACACTTTCAAAGGTATGTACTTCTACAATAAAAATGCCTAATGCTGTCCTGCAAAACTAAAACAACTGCATCTGGTTTAGACTTAGTTTCTGTCAAATCTTTTAGAGGGAATGCCAGTTCACATCTAAATACTCTTTTCTAGTAGAAGTTTGAAGACTTCTTTAAAGATGAGGGAAATAAATTAGGACTCATCTGTTCATTGACGAATGTATGCGCCAATGAATCTTGTCATCTGACTTAAGTCCTTTTTTCTGCCTTACTAAAAACAAACTCATGCTATTTGTACTTAAGGCTCATACACACTGCACCCTGAATACTAAGTTGGAATGTATTTACAAATGTGAAAGAACCTGTGGTCCTTTCATGCATCAGGTTGTCATAGAAACTAATTAACTTTCATTTCTGTGTCAGGGCAAAGTAGTGTGATGCAGATGTAAATTGTAGTTCAGAAATCACCAGGATGAAACTAGAGAAAAAGAAAACATCAAAACCTTCAGAATTCCTGCAGGACATCGGGAATGCAAAACATGTGATGGGAAGTTACAGTGTTAAATGCCTCATTTCACCATGTCTTTTTGCATAATCTGCTTCTTCAGAAGTGCTTGGAATGTTACTAGACTGACAAAAGAGTATGGTTTATGTATATTGCATTTATGTATGTATGTGAAAATTAATGTGTCCAGGGAGCATGTATATGTGCACATGGAATAGTGAAATTCTGATCAGAAATGATGTCTTAAATATAAATGGCACTTGCAGACTACAAACTGCTAGAAAAACTTAAAAAACTTACAGTTTTCTGTAAAGTAATCTTTGCTTTCTCAACTGAATTAAACTGATTTCTCTCCAGTTAGTTTCTCTCTTTATGAGCTTTTATAATTTTACATGAAATGTGAATATATTAATATTTTAACTGTAAGAGGTATACTTTGACTGGCTTAAGTGGTAAAGGAATGTGATTACAAGATGATTTATTGGAAGTCATTAAAAATGATTTATTAAGAGAAAAATGTTGTGTTACTATAGTCTTTTTTTCCTCTGTTGAAGATGGGGTTATGCTGTCATTTTTTCCTCTTCAGAAGAGGAAAGCAGCCTGCAACAAATCAGGGAAGCATTTTGCTTTGTGAGTTTCTGGCATGAATAGATGTGAAAAGAGTGTCCAGCCTGCTTTTACAACAGAGATGTAGCAAGCCTTGTGCTCCATCACAGATTCACGCTTAATAGGTCCCAGTCTCATGGGGAGACTGTGCATCCATCCAGGCCAGAAGGGCTGGGCAGTAATTCCATGCACACTTCCAAGAGCAATGGCCAGCCCATGCCAGTCTCGTTTCTTTGCTGTTTGCTCAATTTTATTTACTACCATTGTTTGTGGGGCTGTGCTGTGAATCAGATTAGTAATTGACTCAGATTAAAATATCTTTCCTTCCCCCCTCTCTTTCTCCTTTTTTTGCCCCTTCAGCCCCTTGCCCAGTTTGGAGGAGGGCCATAGAAAGTGTAAGTTGGAGAGAAATAATTGGTGGGCCTTTGATGATTGTAAAAGTTATGGCTTTCTTTAGATTACATTTCTTAGATGAGAAGTGGAAAAAAAGAAATCTGTGGGAAAAAAGAAATCTGCAGTGCAGTGGGTGCACAATTTATGCTTCAGTGAATACAAGACTTCTTGCTCTTGCATGTTCTCCCAGCTTGGAGTGTGAACTTAAAACAGAATGGATAATATTGCACTTAGGAAAAAAAAAAGGATAAGGGGGGGATGTGCAATTATGCAATTTTCCTATAGTCGCCTCCTTCACACAGAAAAAAAAGAGGGAAATATTTTTATAAATGAGAGTCATGGCAAAGCTAAAGACAGTCATAGAACTTGATTATCTTTTGGCTAAGACAAAAAATAAGTGTAAGTGGAAGGTAGATGCATACTCCATCACGAAAAAGAAAGAAAAAAAGGAGTTTGGGGATTGATTATGTATTATCTCCTTCCTGCTCACTTTATTTGTTAAATAGGATTTTTTTCCTTCTGGCTATGCTGCAGTTTCTTCTTATGAATTGCTTTGTTTCATTGTTTTGAAGTCAATGTACATTTCTTTTGAAACATGATGTAAAATGAGCTAGAGGAGAAAGAATTTATCTGTAAAGTATGTATTTCCCTTATCTTCTTTCATTGTGTGTATATATATGTTTCTATATTCAGGAAATTCATTGGCAACTCTCCAGTTGACTTCAGCAGGATAAGACCTGGCAATATAATTAGGCATATATTATTAAATGGAGGAGTCGATGTGTCACAGAAAAGTAATATGTCGTTTGCTGTAAATGTTGTAGAAGGGTAATATGGAAGGAGATTTAAAGGGACAGCAGGCTAGATCTGCTGAAATTTTACCAGCATGACAATCAAGTAATGGCTAATGTCAGACATGGCTTCCAATCAAAGTCTTGTTGAACTTGATCTATTCCTGTCTTGTTCCATAAATGAAACGACACATACCCTTGTACTCTGACCCCTATCTTCTATGTCTATGTAAATGGTTAAAAAAATTCGCTTAACTTTGTGCCAAATACTAAGGGAATCCTGAAGCCAAGCTGCTATTTACACCTCTTGTCGGAAAACTTATCCCTCAAGTCTTTCTTAGATTCAAGGTCTGCAGCTGAAGCATTGAACCACCTGAGACTACAGCTTCAGAACTGAGATGTACTTAAATACTTAAATATTCAAGAGGAGAAGACCAAATTGTGCTACCAATAGTGTAGCTTTAGGGATATCCAGTAAGGCAGCTCCATGGTTTTAGACAAACATTGCCTGAATCTTTCTTGTGAGGAAGGAGTAAACAGGATGGCATGTTGGTGAGCGGGGGCTTGCAAAGCCATCAGGCTCATCAGTAACTGAGAGGGAGGTACAAGTTTTATCTGTAAAGAAGTCTGCATAACAGGGTAGCATGGCAATGGGGAGGTGAGGGCAGCAATCTTCAACATCTCTGCCACAGCAGTATGCTTTCCATAAAATCTAACCAGGCAAGGCATTGCTTACATCTCAGAGAGTATAAGTCACATGGCCTCATGCAAACTAAGGGACTCATCAGTAACCTTTGTTCTCCTTCCTGCTACCCAGAGCAAATTAGATAGTTATGGGCTGACTGGATGACTCCAAGGCATCCACAGGAATTTCACGTTACTATCAAATGAAAGATTAATAAAAAAAAAGTCCTTTGTAAGAACGGCTGCAAGTGAATATGGTTTGATAGTGGGCACAAGCACTCGGTGGTATGTTGAATCTTCCCACAAGGCCATTTTACATAATTTATTAACAAGATCATTTTAGTTTCTGATTTAAAAGATTTGTAACTATAAGCTCCTGTGTTTTCCCTGAACAAGTCACAATGCACACAGTAGGCAAAGTGTTAAAGGGCTAGGAAAATATTATTTCATCACTCCTGTTCCATTAGAATTCACTTGGGTGGCTGAGAAAATGGTTTATGGATTAGAGAGAGAAGAACAAGCTAAAACATTTCATACCTTCATCTCTGATAAATTCCCCAAACTCATTCTTTGCATCTGAGCCATAAATAACAACCATGCTTTTTTGCTAAAAAGAGCTTTTTTCCTGTACCAGGTCTTTTGTCTTGGAGATGAATGCTATAATAAATTTGAAGTCTTAGGGGGGGCATTGTTTGAACTATAACATTATGGTTTACAACTGTTGCTTCTATTATGAGGAGGATAAAAAGCGACTATGAAGCTTGATCTCTGTCACAGAAACAGATTAATATTTCAGCCTTCAGCTTGGGTCAAGTGTATGATTTTTCCCAAAAGCACCTTAGCAATTAATTATTATTCTGTTTGCATTTAAAATCTTATCCTTTTAACCATCTTTCAACCTTATCCAAATGTTATGCTTACCTTAATTCTATACTGATTTTTTAAAGCCTAAAAATTATGCTATAGGTAAACACAGGTAGGAAAGTTTTAGAGGAAAACATTTCTAGAAAACAAATCACCAAAAGACATTTTGAGGTATTCCTTCCTTATAATTGGACAACATTTGTTTAAAAATTAAGATCACCCTTAATAATTTCAGTTGTATTTCTCAGAAGATAAATTCAAACAGCTCAAATGTTTGCATTAATAAGCAAACAAAGCATGCATGTAATTACGAATTAGAATCAAGAAAATTGTACCCATGAGCTCTAGCTTTCAGAGATTTTGGTCAAAAAAAGATCCTTAAGATGAAGATAACTTGAAGAAGATGTCCTTATCTTTTAGTTTCTACTGTGCTTCCCCTGCACAAACTGAACTGCTTGAAGTTTCAGCTTTCAATAATCTGGGTTTAGCACACCTAGGAGAATTAAGATCAGGGTGAAGGCCCTTCTTGACCATCTTGCTCATCTACTGGCATGAAGTCATATCTGTTGTAGTAATAAAAGTCTTCTGATTAAATATACCAAGAAATAGTTCCTTTCAGCACCAGCAGGCTTTCTGTGCCTTTTTGGTCCTGGTTACTCCTAACACCTAAGTTTCTTTCTTTTGGCTGCCAGGTCCACATTCACTAATCACCTTGCTTGTATCTAGTCCTGAGAGTGTGAGCTTGCAATGTACTAGTTGCCTCTTGTAGGAAAAGGGGAAGTTTGGATGGAACAGGGGGAATTGGGCTTTCTGGAGAAGCTTCACTCAGAAGTTCTCAGGTCAGTGCTGAGAGGTTCAGGTTTTAAGGAGGTACTGAAGAAGTGTAGATGGCTGCACGAAGAGATGAAAAATGCTACTTACATACTGCAATATTTTATGCCAAGTATTTTTCAAAAGTGTAATCAATTTTAATTTCAGTTTCTAAGACATCAAGTGCCATCTCTTTTCCACCTGCTTGACTGTATTGGTTGGTTATGTGCTGTTCCAGGATCCAAACCTGAAGACCCTTATTCGAGCACTCATCCTTCTAATAACTGATTGTCGATCTAAGAACTTTTTTGCCATTCGACTTCATGGAGACCCATGTCTTCAAGTCACTTCTTCTGTGTATCAGAATGGTTTATTTCAAATTTTGTTCATCTGCAAACACAAAGCTAAGTTATCAACAACAATATCTTTGATATAACCAAACTGAATATTATCTAAAGACACATAGTTAAGAGTAGAATAAAGGGTGTATGAAAATATACATTCATATGAAAAGTTGTATTGATTACATATTTCAGAGATTACCCTTAGCTATAGAATGCAACACTTTGCATTCCTTGATGAGATATTTACACTCATATATGGTTTCACATATCAGAATTTCAAAAGCAGTGCAGTAACCAGTCAAATCTGTGTTTAAGACAAGAGAAAATGAAACAAAATTGGATTTTTCCCAACATTTCAAAAGGAATTTAAAAAAATTGTTTAAAAGTATGGTTATATTTCATCAGGTTTTTTTCTTAATAATTTAAATTCTGTTTTGTTTCTTCATATGTATGTTTGTAGACAGTTTTCTATGTTAAATCATCAAAGTATGTACATCTATTAGGGCTATAAATACATGGAGTATGGCATTAGAAACTATTATAGTTGAAAATATAATCTATGTTGTTTTTTCTCTGTAAGTTTTAAAATCTATTGAATTTTTTTAAAAGTTGCCATCATTTGGAGAAGAGTAGCCAAATTTAAAATAAGGGGATAAGATGAAGTTGATAGGTTGAAGTTGAAGTCCAACCACATAGACTTTGTGGTTACAGTTGGAGTTTTACCCCTCACTTTCCCCACAATCCAGGCTGGAACAGGGTTGATCCGTCTCTCTTGCAGCTATTTTTCTGATCTGTTTTCTTTTCTACATGGGCAGACACTTCCATCCCTCTATTTATTGCTCTGTGAAATTAAAATAGATGTAAAATGAAATCTGATTTGTTTTGTAGTCATGCTTACAAAATCTTTTCTCCTTTTTGGATTCTCAGTGTATCCTGTTTGATAATTTATTTATTCTTTTTCAAACAAAAATAGCATTTCAGATTTACTGATTTACAGAAAGGAAGAACGCTTGAAGATTTAAGGAATATGCTTTCTGTACTCAAGAAGTTTAAAACTGTGCAGGCAATCCTAAGCTTATCCTAATGCATTTCATGACAGAATGAATATCTTTGTAAATATAGTCCTGTTTAATTTTAAGTCAAACTTAGTTTTGTTAATTTGAACAGATTTTTAAAAGTCCTTTATGTATATCCAAGTACATAATATAAAGACAAATTTTGAATAGTACCATAACCTAAAGTTCATTAAAGGCTCTACCTGGAAGTGAAGGTGCTATAGACCAGCTTTTAATTTTGTTAAAAGTCATACATTATTTATTTTCCTAGCATAGCCTTTTCATTCAGCGGTAGGAAAAAGGCAAGTCAGAACTCCTGGCTTTCTCATTATCACATATTTTTGGAGCAAATATTGCTTTCAATTTACAAACTCTAATGCATTTCTCCAGTGAAAATTCTACTTTTATCAGAAAGATCAGCATTGGTTTGAAACAATGTGTCAGGAGTCAAAACCCAAAGAAACTATTAAAAATGCCGTTTCACCTAGCCTTGACCTAATAGATACTATTATGCTTGAATATTCATACTTAAGATAAGGAAATTATGTTTAGCACTTTAAAGCATTCAAGATTTATTTCACCATTGATTAGCAAGAGTTGAGGGAACTGTGCCTGGACTAAAATCAGGCTCTTCTTGTAAATCTTGTGATTTACAGATGTGAAATAGTAAACTTGCTTTGATTATTTTTTTCTTTTCCATTTGAAATGCTGTGTATTTCTGAATCATAGTTAGGTATTGAAGTGGAAATCAAAACTGAAAAATAATTTTGAAGGGATAAAAATGTATACAGAATAGCTGAAGAAATAAAGACAATGACAATCTTTGGGGGAATACTTGTGGTAAATGACTTCTTTCCTTTAATTCCTGTAGTGCATCCTTACTGATTGACATCTGAATGGCAGTAATTTGGGGTAATGGGTAGCTACTAATTGAGGGTGAGCTTCACTCCTTTGCAGAAGAACGTTCTCAAGACCTTCCAGTATAACACTCAAATCCTGTATTAAGTGCATAAATTGGTATAGGATTTTATGTTAGCCTTCTCTGTACGAGTTAATTTTATCAGGTCCCCTTATGACAGGCGCTAAAGTGTGCTTGAAAGATGTCTGTATACATATGGTAATTTCTTACTTGTGGCTCTCTTTTCTGTATTTATGCAACCGTGGTGTCTACTGGCATTATGGCCAAAGATACGTTTTCATTGTGCTATTCTGTCAGCGTTTCTGTGACTATTTAGTTCTAAGAGTTTTAGATGGATATGCTGTTTCATTATCCTAAGAATTGCACACTTGCAACTGGTTTTGTGCATAGATAACTGGTTTACATAGGTGTCCTAGATCGTTACTGGGAGATAATACTGCTTTTTTATCATTACAGTTCTCAACCAGTTGATTTACTAAACTTACTTAAGATTTAAAATTTGCCTCCTGAAAACACAGTCTATGAAATACTGTAACTGGAGTTTTGGTGGGCTTTTTGGTATCAGTTGATTGTAGTTGATGATCTATGAGGAAAAATTATGCTAGTTTGATTCCTATTTCCTAATGTTTTGCTAAATTTGTAAGATGATTGCGCAGAGCCTACACTAGTTCCTTGTAAGGGTATTTTTAGCATTAAACCCTGGGCTGGTGTTGGGACATGTGGATGACATGAGAATGTGAGCAGGACCTAAGGAGACTGCTCAGTGAATATTTACTCTAGGGGGTTTAAATTTTATGTGCTGACCTACTGCGCTCTATTCTGAGATCGCAGTATTTCTAGTGTTTCTCAGAGAGGCACTGGATATCTCCTCTGTGAACAGCTGATAGAAGAAAAGCCCATTTCATTTGTGTCAGAAAAAGAAAGAATGACAAAGAATATCCCCCTCCTCAGCTGAATGGTAGGGGGGAAGGAAAGCAGGAGGGGATGGGAAAGTCCTCTAGGAGATTGAGGGCAGGAGAAAGACATCTTTAAAAAAATTTCTGAAAAGAGACACAAGACACAAACTTAGTGTTCTTCCTGTTGGAAAAATCGTGGATAAAAAAGCTTGTCTACTTTAAAGATAACCCAAGTTAATAAAAATTTATAGAAGGGCTTTTATGATGAGCTTGTCTAAAATAGCAGGGAATAGCAATGCTGCTATGTACCTGCAAAGTGTGTGTTGTTACCTTTGTCATGTCTGAACTGGAAGAGGTTTGAGGTTTTGAAAGGACCACTGCAGAAAATGTCCTGTTGTATTTCACTGCCTGTCTTGGAATATAATAAAAGTGCTGACATCTTCTCATATAAATACCCAGTACAAATACTGAGTTTGAGATTAGAGGGGAAAAAAGTACAGCAAAGTGGGGATGTTTTGAGACTTCATGAGCTTCCTTTTTCTTAAAAGAGTAACAGTTGTATTAAAAGAGTGTAAAGTCAAAGTACGAAGCTGGTCTCGAAAAATGTCAGGGATGCTAAATTTTAACGAGGCTTGTGGGCATTTAATGTTCCTCATCTTGACCCAGTGAATACCTGAACCAAGCCCAGTAACTGGTAAGAAAACAAAGGTATTTTTGACGATTGAGGAATACTTGGAAAGAGGAAAAGGTCCAAGTGAATAATAATAATAATATAAAAAAGCCTCTTGTGAATCTGCCCGGGACCCCTTTTTTTAGCGTTATTAGCAGACAGGCCTGTGTCCTTTCCTTTGATGACGGTAACAAGTTCTATGACATTGCCACTTTGAGTTCTTGCTTCATTAGATTGGGTGACTGTTTATTTGAAATTGTAATGAAATATTTACTTTATAGAGCTATAAGGATTAGCGGCGATAATTGAGTGAGGCTGATCCGGAGCTTTCAGTGTAATAGGGCCCCCTTGTTTGAATACAGAGCGCGGGGAGAATGGAGGGGCGAGGGAGCGCGTTTCTGCCTGTCACTTTCCCTCTACATGTTGCTTTTTCTCCCGGAGATAAGTGGGCCTAATGCTGAACAAATACGGGAAATCGGGAGCCACTGAGAATCATTCGCCTCTCGCTTTCCCATGGCAGCGTGATAGACGCCCGCTCAAAAGAGCCCCCCTCCTCTCGGGCCGGCGACGGGGCTGTCACCGCCAGCAAATCCAATGGCGGAGGAGCGGCCGGGCCGGCGGGGCCGGGGCGAGGCGGAGGGCGCGGGCGGAGGCGGGAGCCGGGCCGGGCCGGGCCGGGGGGGCGGCGGGCACCTGGAGCCGGGATAGGCCGCGCCGTGCCGCCGCATTGTGCCGGGGAGACGCGCCGCCATTTGCAGAGATAATGGGAGAAATTAATGCAAATGAGTGAATGGAACGAACCGCATTTTCATGCAGATCGCAGGGGCTCGCGCGGGCTGCTTGATAACAAGTCGCGGGGAGAAAAGGCCGACATTGTGAGGACTCATTTTTTCCCCATTTCTTCTCACTAGTGCCTCATAAGGGCCCTTTGTTCCCTAAGTAACTCTTTCTAAACTATTGACATTGCTCATTTATGTGAATTTCAGAATTTTTTCCCCCCTTTCTTCGCCCCCCTCCCGCCCCCCGAAGTAGCCTTGGGTGATCTGGGAAAGCGTTAATTGCGGGAGGACAATGACCGGGCTGGAACGGGAACTGCGATCATTAAGTGCAATGTTGCAGTTGTCCGTGCCTCATTATAACGTGCAGACAAGGCAATAAAATGCGTGTTTCACAAACAAATCTTTTAACGAGTGGAGTTCAAGAGCCTCCAGCTGTCCAGATTTACACCTTTCTTCCCTTTTTTTTTTCCATATTCCCCCCCCCCCCCCCCCCATCGTTACTGCAAATAAACTTTATGCCATTTTAGAAGATGCATTTCTACAGCAACAAACTTCCTGCCTTCAGAAATAACTTTTCGCTGCTTCTTTCATTAACAATTAAAAAGAAAAAAAAGAAAGAAAAACTGTGTGCTCCTTCAAGTCTCATAAAGAATCCTAAGTTGCTCCAAAGAAAATCAAACTCTCTCCAGTCCTTTCCTCAGATAAATCCCGTAGCTTTGCGCGTCCTTTGTGGAATTTTGGAGTAGGTTGCATTTTAAGATTTGGAGCAGTAATATTTGTATTTTTTTCAAGCGACTGCAACTGTAAAGATGAAAAACACTGTTGCCGGCTTCATGCGCTTGTTTATTTTTGAAGTCTTGAAAAAAAAAAAAAAATAGTCAGGAGGAAGAGTAGCTAAATAATCATATGTAAAGGTCATCCAGTATAAGTACAGCTGGGAACCGGTGAACTATCGGACCCAAGAGTAAAGCACAAGAAAGAAGAAAAAAAAAATAAAAATAAAAGGTAACAGATTCAGCATTGTCCAAAAGTTCCAGACCAGTGATTAATGTGTGAGATAATGGACTTGGGAAATGAGTAAACACTCCCGTGCTCCCTGCTTTGTGCTTGAATGACTTGATGACAAGGGCAGAGCAAGGTGAGAATTTAAACAGGACTACAGGAAAAGAGACAAAGCCCTGCGACAGCAGCCCGGGCAGGAGCGGGGGGGTCACTGGGTGCCTCGGCCTCGCAAGAAGAGCACGGAGCCCCGGGACAGTCCCCAAAACGCGGCCACTTTAACTTCACGGGTTTTTGAAAGGCACAATAATGAAACAGTCTGTATTTGTTTATTTATTGAGAGTTTTGCATTTCTTGCATTTGTGCTAAACCCAAAATCGCAGTCATCAGGAGTAATACTTGGTTTAAAACTTAAGCTAGAACTAAGCATGGTTTCTCCCTTTGATAGGTTTCACTTTCCCCAGATTTGTGTATTACTAAAGAACTCCTAAGTGATGCTTTGAGACGTATTAGGATGCATTATGAGATATTTTGATGAAAAATACACTTCGTGTGCAGTAATGAGATGTTGTGTTTGATGAACTTCCCTAAACATTTTCTGTACTCTCCTGCAGAGATGATGTTTTATTATCCCATATCATACAGATAATGTGCCTCTGTCTATTTAGGAATCACTAAAGACACAAAGATGATTTCTGACAAAGCAATGCTTTGTACCAATCATAATAGTTAACAAATCTTGTGGACTTTTGTTTAGAATTGAGTTTACTGCTACTAATGAAGGTGGATTCTTCTGTTTTTCTCATTTTTCTGTGTTCTGATACATCTTAGGTTTTTTCTGCTCGTTTAGGATTTAGGTCTTATGATTCTCATCATCCAGTGTTGCTGATAACCTGTTGATTTTTTAAACTACAGCTGCCTAAGGGAAAAAAGTGAGATTTGGGAAACATTTTTCCTTCATGTTGTTTTGCTATTTGATTGTATTTCATTTCAGAGATGTTGGTTAATTTAAGGAAAAATGTTTGGGTTTTTTTTTAAATTTTATGTAAGAATTTCAATAGTTTAGGCTTCACAGAGGTGTCATTTACATTGACCCAGATTTGTTACATTACTGACTTGCCATCAGAGTGCCACAAGGCTGTAGTCATAGGTCTTATTGTCCTAAGGGCTGTACAAACCCTAAATAGCTTATAGTGTAAGGGAAGAATCCTGACGGACCAAAGATTTTTTTGCCTTTTAATAGCTGACGCCATGTCCTAATTGGTCTTTTAGAGGATTTGCAAGTCCTTAATGGAGTATTTCTTGGTTAAAAATATCCGTGTTAACTTAGCATACATGCTGCACTTAATCAATGTATACAGATTGTGGGAAAGTTCTTATAATTTCTTGTAAAATGGGTTTTATGGTATTTTGAACAGTATAGAACAAAGGAAATGGGACCAGAAAGGTTCTGTTACAGTAGCTTGGGGTCCATAAAGCTGTAAACCTAACGCAATCCACATTTAAGCAGTTAGGTATTTTCCTAAATGCAGTACAACATTCTCAGCTTATAGTGGGAGACTTCACTACTGAGTAAATAAATAATATTGCTCCAGGTTTTTCTTTAGTTTCTTCAATCCAGGTTTCTTTGATCTTGAGCTGAATATGTGTGAATTTAATCTCAGAGTAGTTAAATGGGAGAAGTGTGTTTATCATGAAAAGTTTCTCATTCTTCAAGAGTTTTTCCCCTTTCTTTGCGTAATTATTCACTCTCAGCTTAGAAGTTGAACAGATAATAAATTTTGATGTAATAATAACGGAGTCCTTTCCTCACTGTACAGTATTTTGTGAGTGAGTTTGCAACTCACTAATGCCTGTGTGTGAATGTAACTTTGAGCAGTCTTCAGTGGATGTGTATGTGCCTATGTGTATGCATGTATAATGTACCGGCTTCACTGATTGTCTTGCATCTTCCATCAGCCCCACCATCTTTCCCCACTGGGACAGGAAATTTGCTGTTTGAGAAGTATCCAAAATCTGGACAAGGCTGTACTGCAAAACAGAAGGAGCAAGTGTATAATTGGGGCTTCAGTCCCGTTAAGGGTGTCACTGCCTTGAAATATGTTCAGATTTTCTGTTGCAAATTAAGAAGATAAAATTTTAAGTAGCCTGGTAAATGAACTTGAAGGTAATTTTTGCTCTCTTTTATGGGCCAGATTTCTTGTATGCTACTAATAAAAGCATGCATGAAAAAAGTCAAAACTTGCTAGTCCAGTCAAATGCAGGTTGGTATGAGATCAGGTGCTTGCTCATATGTCATCAAATAATCAGTCTTTCAGTGAGAATATATTTGCTCTTTGATAAACTTTCTGATTATGTTTATATACGGTTTATTTCTTATGTGAATTCAAATCCTGTTACTTTATACTGATTATTTCTTTTGTCAGACGTTTTATATTTAAGGCTTCCATTTAGAATGTTAAATTGGTGCTTCTTTCCACTTTAAGTAAAGCATGCACAAAGTATATACAGAGTTAGAGAATCTGGGTACCTAATTCATCATCATCCCCTCATTTGTACATCCAGAAAGTTAATGAAACTGGACCAGCACTCTAAATAGGTCATTGCTTTCATGGCTGCTACTTATTAGGTAACTCCTGTGCTTTGAGTTATATCAACTGAGGACGGAATAAAGCCTGGGAAGTAATTTTCTTCTGGTGTTTTTTTTTTTGCATTTGAATTCTGTTGTGATTTTGTTTAGTTTTTCTTCCTTAGCTTTTGAATCCTTTTCCCTGAAACTCATTTGCAGGGCCTTCTGTTGTAGTTTGTATCCTCCTTTCCTGGAGAGACAGCTCAAAAATGTGAGCTCTAAAACTCAAATTGTTCTTTCATTCTGAAGACTTACCTAGATTTGATTCAATTTCAAACAAGAAGTTACATTTGTGATGCCTTCCTGTAGGGAACTCTGGCACTTTATGCTGTTTGTCTCAGTTACTGCTCTGGTGATGGTCTGCAGTATAAGCCAGTTTGACCTGTTTTTTTCTTGCTGTAATAAAATTTTCTCTTTCAACATATGACAGTTAATTGTCACAAAGTCCTTTTAACTGCACATTAGGAATGACATGATATTAACTACATACATCATTAATTTTTAAAATTAATTTTACATCGCATGGTAATTTCCACACGCTCTACCTTTAAGCAGTGTTACCTGTGTAAAGAATAAGCCAAATGGAAAAGAGAGAGAGAAGAAAAAAAAAAAAAGAAGAAGAAAGTTGCGTGTCACATAATTTGCAGGTACTCTTAAATGTAACAGAAGTTTGAAGTAGTCTAAAGTTTGACTTCTAGTTTATATTGGAAAGGAGAACAATCAACAAGAAATAAAGACAGCTGTCAAACAACAGATTTAATTCATTTGATCATTTGATTTATCTTTCACATTGTCAGATGTAAAAATAGCTACATTATTTTACCTGTCCAACTATACCCATTAGGTTATATTCAAGACAGGCATTTATGGCATTATCAGAGTAGAATAAAGTCCAATATTATTTTTCACATGAGAGATTTTTTTCCCCATTAGTTTTCTTCTGAGAATACTGGGGAAGAATCAAAGCAAACACATATCTGATAATGTCTATTTTAGAGTTTCTTTCTGCTAGCCTTAGATATATTATTTTTACCAAGGCATGCTATTTGTTTTCTATTTTGAAAGCTACAGTAGTTGCTATAAAAAGGTTAAATTTGCAAGGACTTATCACACAGCAGTAACTGAGAGCTCCCACTCATTTCCTATTTGAAGTACAGGGGAAAAAAAACCCTGCGTGATTGCTGTTGGCAAATGAAGACTTTTAAAATGGTACCCTCTGTAGCTTCAGTAAGAAATGTTCCCATGTCTTCATAGAAAAAGGGGAGAGAAGGGGCAAACTGACTTACTAAGAAATGTTTGATTGATATGTAAAGTAATCTGTTCCTTAAGAAAGCAATTCCTGAAGGAACTGCACAGCATACATAAATCCTGTTACTTCTCCGTCTCCAGATACGTTTGTCATTGTGCTTGTGGTACACATAGGTAGATTAATAGATACATACATAGAATCCTACGTACTTACTGCTTTAAGCTATTGCATGTTCAAACAGATGTTGAAGCCAAGATTTGCCTTTTTTTTTGCATGTGCTCGTAGTGTGCAAACCTTTTAA
Source organism: Certhia americana (assembly GCA_018697195.1). Lineage (NCBI taxonomy): Eukaryota > Metazoa > Chordata > Aves > Passeriformes > Certhiidae > Certhia > Certhia americana. The sequence goes on along the minus strand of CM031857.1, from coordinate 65,382,896 downwards.
AGGTATCTATGAATTATTACTTTGGTTCAGCATGAGTGCAGTAAGAAGAAATGTACCTCATCTGTAATACACTGTGTAGACTAATATCAGCTTCTTTTTTTTTCTTATATTGCAGTGAGATATTGATCTGGTAAAATGGTACCATATTGGAGCTGTCTGTTGTGGTATTCATCATGCTGTCACATCCCTAGTGCCTTGGAGTTATTGAAAAGCGGAATTGAGGGAGTTCTGTCATTGTGTGTTGCAATCCATTCATAAGAAAGTTCACTAAAACATCTGAAGTACTGTTCTTGCTTATTTATTTATTTACATCTAGTGAGAACTATTTCACTTCTTTGAGGTACAGAACCCTCCTATTTCAGGCACAGGGACATTGATAGGCTTGGTAACCTCTCCTTGGACATCTTTCTCTTGTATAACGGTTGATCTTTAGTCAAAGCTCACACCTGCTGCCTTTACGGATGCTTATGCATTTAGGTTCTGTCCTTTGGGAGTAATAGATCTGATAGCTGTGGCTTCATTGCCCTTATACTTTTATCTGATAGCTGTGAGAAGGTAAACGATGAACTTTTATATGTAGAAAGCTTTTAGTTTCTTCCCACACTAAAGTATCAGCTAATGTTAAAAGAGCTTTCAAAAATATATAAAGATACTGTCAATCTGCACTGAGTAGATTAAACAGTTTGAATGAATTATTTTTGTTTTGGAGTCTGCCTGGCAACCTGATGATGAATTTAGAAGGATGTCATGTTTTCTGTAAGGCCATGATGAAAAGGGGATTTATTTACACATATAAGAAACAATCTAAGTATTTAACCCAGACAAACTAAGGGTCTGCTCTGCAGCTGCAACTGCCTGACTTCTGTAGTTTATGCATGCACTGTAAGTAATCACACCCAATTTAAATTTAGTATATAAGAGTTTAGCAGTAGAGCAATTAAATTGTCATTTGCTGATTTTAAAAGTTACAAAGACAATGAAGAAAAAGCATAGAAATTACAGGTTGACTTTATCTTGCAAGGTGCCAAGGATATCTTGTGGCTCTGCGGGCCCATAATTCCAGTCAGCCACATTGTGAATTGTAAATGTTTTCTGAATCGGTCACAAAATTCTTCATAACTACAGAAAGCGTGTTCATTCTTTATATTCAAACATTTTAAGAAAAAAAAAAAAAATTAGAATACCTTTGTCAATGTTGCAGTTCCTACAGCTAAAAAAATTTTGTTAGTGTTAGTGGATTTTTAGCAGGTGTTGTTGCTTTCATAGTTTAATAAGAATTTGTATTGTGTTTTGATATTGGTGCAAAGCTGACTTTATAATGGGCCTATAATAGCCAAATGTGCAGCACTTTTTAATATACAACCACAGCATGCTGTACAGTTGCTCAGAAGGAGCCTTCTGTGCTGTTAGGAAGTATGACATGAATGCATATTAAGATTTATCCATGTTCTGTGTAATATTCCTAAGAAGTCCAATAATTTGACAGAAGCCAATGGAAGGCACAGAATTCAAAGCACAGTGCTATTACTTAATAATTTATTTGCTCTTTTCCCCTCCCATTAGAAATGTGGTTCTTTAGGTTTGCACAGCAAAACAAAAACTTACCTTAAATTCCCCAAAGGAAATGAAATTTGGTGCTGAAGGTACACTCCTGAGGCTGGTGGCTCTGCAGCACTTCAGATTATGTGACTTTCATATGTGGCTTTGTTGATTAAACAGTTCAACTGCTTCTATGGCTGTAGAGTTGAATGAATCACCAGTTCAGCTTCTGTGAACTCTGCTATTACCTTCCTGTTGAAAGTGTGCAGGACTATTTTATATTTTCTTGAATTGTTTTCTGTTCAGCTGTTGGGGAGAGAAATGTTTTTTGTTTTCTGTACTTCGGTATAGTTGAAGGAATTTCTGCAACAGTGTAGAAAAGTGCCTGCGAGAAGTCTGCTCTGTGATGTATTCCATGCTTTTCAGAAAAATAAAAAAAAGAGCCCTACCTCCTCCAATATATGAATCTGATGTTTTTTAAAAAATTTCCATCAAGGTCCTGACTAACTGCCCTTGGCTCCATATTTTAGATATCATGGAATCATAGTATCAAAGAATAGTTTGGGTTGTAAGAGACCTTTAGAAATCTAGTCCATCTCCCTGAAATAAACAGGGACATCTTCAACTAGATCAGGTTGCTCAGAGCCCTGTCCAACCTGACCTGAAATGTTTCCAGGGATAGGGCATCAACCCCCTCTCTGAACAACCTGTTTTAGTGTTTTATGACCCTCCTTGAAAACTTCTTAAAACATCTAATTAACAGACCCCGCTGGAAAGTCTGTCCCCATCTTTCTAAAAGGCCCACTTCAAGTATGCTACAAGGTCTTTCCAGAGCTTTTCTTCTCCAGACCGAACATCCCCAACTCTCTCAGGCTTTCTTTACAGGAGAGGTGTTCCATCACTTGAATCCTCTCTTCATGGGCCTCCTGTAGACCCACTGCAACAGGTTCACGTCCTTCTTATGTTGAGAGCTCTGGATCTGGACACAGATGGAATCTGGAGAGTGGAGTGGGGGACTAAAATCCACTCTCTTGACCTGCTGGTTGCATTTCTCTCAGTGCAGTCCAGGTTACAGCTGGCTTTATGGGCTGCAAGAACATATTGGTAGGTCATGTCCAGAACTTCTCATGCTTTACAGTCCCATCTTTATAGTTTTCAGGAACTATCTCCCAGAACTGTCTTCAAAATTCTCCATGCCTACAAAAGACCTTTGGCAGACCTAAATCACCTTCTGACTGATCATCAAAGTGCAGTGCTCCTGTGAAGATTCCTTTACTTTGGTCCTCTGAGTGCACATTTATGGCTCCTCAGAACCTCTCCCTTCATTTCAGAGGTCTGTGAGGACTGAGCTGTCTTTATGGGAAAGGAAGGACTCTGTACTGGCTGTGAGGAGAAGAAATGACAGTTCAGCTGCATCCGGAAGCAGATGAGGAAAAAAAAAAAAAAAAGAAAGAAGAAATTGAATCATAGGTGGATAAACTAAGGGAAGCTCAGCATTGTAAACCACAAAGATAATGGAAAAGCCTCTGTCCCTCAAAATAAAAATAGTGAGGCTAATAAGAGCAATGCTTCTCTATATTACAACCTTTTTGTGGATATCTTATTCTTTTTTCCCCCTCCCCTGCTTCATCTGTTATTGTCTTTTTATATGTATGCTGTCCGGAAATGTGTCTTCATCTGTGTTTGGAAAACATCTAGCATACTGTGGGGTGTTATCACAGTGTAAAAAATAACTCCCAGGACAAGATTCTATTGCAGTATTTATAACCAATTTCAGGAGAAGGAGGATCAAGTTCATTCTTTATGGCTTTCTCAACCGTGCCTGTATATTGAAGACATTTGATTTACTTAACATATGGCCAAGCGAACTGTTGGGCATATTGGGAAAAATATGTGAAACTACTTTGAAATGTTGCAAATGTGTTTGGAGACCTTTGTGCCACGCCAAGCCTTTCTGTTGTTATTCAATTACTCTGGTTTGTTTTTTTTGTTTCTTTACCTTTCAAACACTCGACAGTTACATTATTTCCTTGAATCTTACCAAATATATTGGTGTATTTACAAAGTATTTATCTGCTTCCTTGAGTGATACTAATTTATATGTCTCCAGTTAATCTGCCCATCTTCCAAGTTCTCTCCCTCTCTCTTACCCAGTGTAAACGTTATGCTGCCATAATGAAATCATTTCCATGTCCTATAGAGTATTTAGATCAACAAGACCTTCACTTATTAGAAAGGGCAGAGTAGTAATGCTTTTGGCAAAGCCATTATTGTGGTATTGGTATTCACTAGAAAGGACAGAAATAGAACAACACTGGCCTCCATAAACAATTCCAATTTGATCTGTGTACATGATAAAATCTTGGCTTCTCAATGCATTTAGGTGCTGTCATAGCTGTTGTTGCCAAATAAGAATGCAGTGTGATGTTATTATAGTAAACAGCACTTAAGCACAGCTGGCAGAATTGATCAGGGCCACATTAGAGTGAACTTCAGCAGATGACTGACGCAGCAGAAACAATAACTGAATATGCAAACAGTTCTTGCAATGAATGCTCTGGGGATCAGGCACCATTATTTTTGACTTTGAACAGGGAAAAGGGGCAGATTTGTAACCTCCTTCCACACAAAAGGGTTCTGGGTATTCTGTAAACATCTGACTGCCATTTATAATAGTAGCTAGTTACAAAGCAAAACTCTAGACTCCCTTGACTATTTACATTTCATTAATTATTAAAGAAAAAACCCCATAAATATCAGATAAGTTTGTTTAATGTTTCACACAGGATTTTTTTTTCTTTGCTAGAAAAGCCTTTTCTCAATTAATGTTAATCATCGAGGACTTCCTGTTTAAATTGCACAGAAATGCGTGTTTGCCTCAGTAAGGGCTTTTTTCCCCTACTAATTATTATGAGAGCTAATTATGTGACCACATATTGCTATTCTTTTATTGTAATAATTTGGATTAGTAAAAATAAACATAGGATAAATAGTGTATGAACCTCATTCTTGCACAATGTAAATCAGAACTACTCTTCATATCTTGGTAATTTGCGCACCACACATTACCAAAATATTTAAAGTCCATGTAAACAGCTATTCATGCTTGTACTTTTACATTGTACAGTGTCATCTTTAGATTTATTTGACCATTAATGCAAACTGAAACACTAAAAACTTCTTTCTCTTTCAGCTTTTTAACTGAGTTTGTCCACTCAGGTAATGACTTTTTTTTTTCTCCTTTTTTTTTTCTTTTTTTTTTTTCCCCCCAAACAAGATGTACATTAAAAATTATGTGATTACAATGGAGGGAAACAGAAGGTGGAGGCCAAGGCAGAAACAGTAAAAGGCTATATTAAGTAAATACTTGACTCTCCCTTACATAAGATCCTATGAATTTTTTTTAATTTCTTGCTGTCTCTCCTTGTGGATAGAAGCTGTGCTAAGAATTTCATTCAAGTGTTTTGTAATCCAGAAAAGATTATGGATGGACACTTGTCTGAATCATGCTTCATAGGCTGGTGGCATTGAATTCTCTTCTGAGAGGCTGCCATCGCTTTGTCATTGCATCCCAAAATTAGACTGGGACTCATACTGGGGCTTCACAGAATGCCTGTGAAGTTCTTGTAACAGTCGTTAAGTTTGCTCATTAGCATCTTACTATAGACAGCTCCCCCTTTCTCCTCCCCCCCATTCTGAGGGCCGAAATAAGTGTCTCCCAAAATGTACAAATGTAATGTTTCCTGTTAATTTTACTTCGACTTTCTATGTACTTAAATCCTCTGACTTTACAGCAAAATTGCAGACACTTACAGAGAAACTTGAGTTTCTCTTCTGATTTCTTGGAGGTGGAATTCTCTATAAATCACACAGAGTTTGCCCCAGAATAGATGCTCACAATTTTACGGTCATTTTATGGCTTCTTCCTACCAAAACTAATTCCAGCCATTCCCCCAAAAGCAGTGTTACACAAATGCAATATTCTTATTAATCACAAGAAAACATTTGAGCTGACCCTCCTGGCATCATATTTTACCACATTTTCTTTCATAATACTCACCTACCAAAAGACATGGGGCATAGAGATGAGTTACAAACTTCTGAAAACAGTTGCACAGTGCTGTGATGTGACGTAGCACTTCAAACCTTCTGTGTATGTGCACAAATGAAGCCATACTCCATCACTATGATACGTATCACTAAATAATAAGGGACTTAGCATGGATATTTTCCAGTCTTGCTACCAGCTCACAGCCCAAGGAGAGATAAGTTCAGAGTAGTTATGTAGTCGTCCAGCTTGAAGCAGGAGTGCCTAGGGAAACAACCATCGTGTTTTAAGGGTTCAGACTTTTTTTGTTGGTTTTGGGTGGTTTTTTTTTTTTTTTGTTTGTTTGTTTGTTTTTGGGTTTTTTTGTGTGTTATGAGATGGTCAAAATCCTGAATAGATTCTAGCAATCCCATGGAAATGACTGTAGTAAGTCTACAGATTTAGCAAGAGTTTGATTTACTAGATCCTTTACTTTAGGATTGTATGTCACGCAAATTATGTGAAAACAGAGTAATGAGGGACAAAAGCTGTAATCCAGATTGAAAGGGAGGAAAAAAAATGCTCAGAAAATGTCTGATTAGAGAGTAAGCATGCCTTCTCTAGGCCTGTTATAGGTAGTTAGTCTTATGGAGACCTTTGATATTCATCATCTATTTCTATGTCAAGTATCATGAGCTGCTTCACCACCTGAAATTGTAAGTCCTCATGGGCTGAAAATTACCACAATTTCCACTACAAGTAAAAGATGTGGGTTCAAACTGGTAGTGCTGTGTGCACTCTGCCAGTAGCAGTGAACTGGTGGGGAACTTCAGAATTGCTACAGACAGACTGTTGGGCTAAGGTTGCCTTATCACCAGGAAAGTTTTCAGTTTGTCTGGTGTCTGTGGGCATTGCCAAACTTATGCTGCTGACAGATCCATGTTTTTTTGGGGTATGGCCTGTAAGGGAGTGGTGGTGGTTCTGGCTCTTCTCAAAATGTCAGCTGAGTCTTTTTGCTTCCCACGGATGTTTGTCAATACCTCCCACTGACATTTCATACAGAGAAAACCAAGCGGAGCTGTCCTGGCAAAAGGTAATCTATTGTGGCTGGACCAGGACATTGATCTGTCCATAATGTAAAGCCAGGAAGCAGTGCATTTTCCTGGTTTAACTTGCATGTTTTATTTCTCAGTAAAAGGGTCCAACACTCACGTTACAAGTTCAACATTGGTATCATTTGCTTTTCCTGACAGGTCCTGTAATGACAGCTGACAGTTGGAAGCTTAACTGGGTAAAAGTACTAATCTCTTCAGTAGTTCAAGTTCCCATAAATATTAAGTTAGTCAATTTTATCTGCCTTTCCTTCATTATTGGATCTATGATCAAATTAAAGTAATAAAATCCATGTCCATTATGCTGTTTTGTGGTCTAATTTTGATTGCCAGTATAGATACAACTGACACAGACAAGCATTTATGAAATTCAAAGTGAAATACTTGCATTGTTTTTCTGGAAGTATGTTTCTTTTATTTTTTCCCTGATTTTTGAATGGTTTAGATTTTGGGAAATAAAACAAAACAAGTACCCATCTGTATGTTTTTTAAAAAATAATTATGCCAATCCTGCTGTCAATGAAGTGAGCAGTTGCCTTAGGCTGCCACAGAAGAAAAATTAATGAGTGTAGTATTATGATATTATGTTGTAGATTTATGTAGCATTCTGAAAATTTATATCACCAGTCTGGTAGAGAATCAGCTATTTTCTCCATTTGAAGATAACTCTTTAGGGCCTAGGCATAAGCATCTCCTATTTTCAAAAAAACCAGTATGATACATGAGCAGTTACAACTTCGCAGTGAAATTCTCTTTAAAAAAATATTAATTTCTTTATGTACTTGACTTAACAGAAGAAGCTCTCTATTGTAATTTTTTCTCTCCTGTTTTTCTGGTTTAGACTTTTTTTCTTTTTTTTAGAGGAAAGGAACCCTGCAAATTAATTTGATCTAGTTCTACTCTCCTTTACTTCTCTCTTTAATATTGACATTATTTTTATATTATTATTGTCAGTACAATTCTGGAAATTCAAGGAAAGATCTTTTGAGCTCAATTGTATATTAGATGTGAAAAGATAGATGTGACTATGGGTTTTTTTTTAATACAAAGTTTCCACAAAAACTGTTTTTGGAAGAAGCTAGTGTATATGAAATGCTGGAACAAAATGATGCTGAAATGAGATAATGTAGCATTTAATAATCTCAGAAATGCTTATTTCTATAATAGAATATGACAGCTGGTGTTATTATGGTCTCTTTTGTCAGTCTCAGAAGTACCTGGATATGTCAAAAAGTGATTTTATTTTATTGTTAGTGTGTTCTTTTAATTTTAGCAGATAGAAATAATAACCTAGTTTAGTTCCCATTAAAAAGTAAGCACAATTATCCATCTTAATTTTTTCTACACGTTATTATTCTAGATGCATACGTTAGACCATTTTAATATATGGTGAAGCTAGTCAATAAAAATCACATTTCCATGTGATACAGTGACAAGGGCTGTTTTTTTCCTGACTGCCTTTGATGGAGGAAATTTCTTATTTATAAAGGCCAAAGTATCAGAGTTTTTAATTTTGTGGCAAAAGTACCATCACATGGTTTTTGGTATCTTTCTTTAAAACACAGGACTTGAATTTGTGAATAGGTTGCAGTATATTTAACTTTGTGGAAAAGAATTAAAGGAAACTCTTCATTTAACAGCATTTTTTTGTCTTCATTTGTACATAAAACTGGGTGAGAGTTTCTGGTTAAAAATATTAAAAAGAAACCCTTAATTCATTCATCAAATTAACAGATAATATGAAAGTGAACTATAGAATAGTACAGATTAACTTTGTGCAGGCTAAATCTAGAGACATGCAGGCTAGTAAATTTAGTATGTCTGCTTCTCCGTGTCCTTATAGTGCCTCATGCATGTACGGAGAAAACTTCTTTTGATTTAAAAAGCCAATATTTATGTTGGTGGAAATTAAGCATGTTTGGTTTGCACAAAACAGTTGTAGACTGAGCACCTCTTTCCTGTCTTCCCTTATAATCTTGTAAAGGCAAGGGCAGAGTTTTATTTAATCTATTACCCTGTCTGTGGTATTTGCCAGTAGAGGCTGCTTAGGATGTAGATCCTTCCATGTTTGCACACACTGTATTCAGGCAATCAACGATTTCCAGATTTCCAGGCCTAAATTACATCTTGACTCTCTTAGCTGGATTTAAATTCTGCTCTTTCTGAGCAGAATTATAGTTTGACTATCAAAGCATCTTCTGGCATTGACTTTCATGGACATTGCTGAAATAAAATATTGCCTAAATATATTCCAAACTTGTTGCCTGGTGTTTTCATAGGGTAGTCTCAAGTTCTTGTGAAAAATCATGAAACAATTAGATAGTTCCCTTGTAATCATTTCTGCCTTGCTTGTGATTTCGGCTTGTCAATCAGGTGAGTCTGAATCCTGGTTGCTGGTTTTTTGCATCTTTTGTAGTTCCACCAAACTGCTTTAAAGGTGGGGTACTCAGAGTTGCATAAGTTCAATACTTACCCTTGTTATCTGCTGTCTGTTCATATTATAGATATCACAGTATGGATTTACACTCCTGTATCTCAGCGGCATGATTTACGAAAGATGTTTTTCATATAGACCTCAGTCTTCCCCCCATCTGTCCTCCCTGCCCATTTACCTAAATATTCTTGCAAATACAAAGTGAATGCCTGGTGCATCATTTAGCACCTGAGGGTAAATACAAAAACTCCAAATATATATATATATATATCTTTTCCTGTAGTTTATTGTACTGATTTGGGAATTTGAAGGCAGAGTTTGTTGATATTGCCAAGATGATATGTCCAGATGAGAGAGGCCTGTTGCTACAGGCTCCACAAGACCCAAAGGACAGTTCTTGTCTCAGCACAGAGGATCAGTATCACTAGACAAATATATATGCAATTTCAGCTGCACAGGAGGGAGAAGTGAACATGCCCCTTGGGGGAAAAAAAGCTTTCCTATTATGTGTTTGGCTCCAGAAATGTCAGAGTTTTGTAGGAAAACAAAATTACTTGAATTTGGTTGGCAGCCACAAGAATTTCAGTTCTTTAATTTTCTTGGGTAATGAGTCTGTCCACTCTTGGAGATTTCAGTTCCAACTACTTCTTAGTAGATTTCCTTTTTTTTTTTTTTTTTTTATTTAAATGTATTTTTAAAATTTTTTTTTAATGTATTTAATTACTTTGAAGTTCTCTTTCAAGCCAAGCCTTAGATTTAGAAATAAACTTACCAAGTAGAAAAATTGTATGCCTATGTGTAATACTGAGAAGCAATTGTAGCTGAAATCCCCAAGAACTTTGGAGAAATATAAGAAAAATCGAAAGGCTACTTTCAGAAGTATCTGAAATTAAAAGAATTTTAAAATGTCTAATGTTAAAGCCCAATTCAGCTAAGGTCTGATGCATGTGCACAACTCTATGCACATTCTTAAATCCAGTGGGACCTCAGCATATGGCCAAGTGATTTGCTAAATTGGGACCTAATTAAGGACAATTGTAAAAGTAGCTGCTATTTAAGCAATTATGGAATCCTCAGTTAGATTTTGACTGGAACTCTGAAGTTAACAGCAAAGTCTCCTAAAATCAGCATTTAATCCATATATCTTTTTGCTTGAAACAAAAGACTAAGTAAGGAAAACATGTTATTATTAGATCAGCATTACTCACTGCAATTTACAACATTATGTACTTCTAAAGGATTTAACAGCTCTGTATTTAAAAAGTTTTCATAATGAAAAGTATTTTCTACCAGTAAAAGGCAAAAAAACCCAGGGAGAAGTTATAGTGATGTATGTTCTTTGAATCACTTGTGAATAGCTGTGATTCATTAAAAATGTTGACTTTTAAAGGTTTACTATATTACAGTTCTCTGAAGTATTTACAGTATAATGTTGTAATTTCCTATCAAGTATACATTTATGAAACCATGTCAGAATTTAAGCAAAAATACAATTTTGTAATATGAAATAAAATGACTGAAGGAAGTAGTGCTTAAGGTTTAGGCTTGAAACTGTTTAGAATCAAGGAATTTTGATCTTGGTATTTCATGTAAAAATTATTAGTTATTATGGTTTCTTTTACGATGCTTTGGTATCAAAGTTTTTCTTCTGAATTTCATTTTCCAAGCATTTTCAATAGCTATTATGGAGTAATAATATGGACTTTTGAGACATATTGTTGAATGCAGATGAAAATAAGACTTTTCTCAAGTTTGTCATAGTGGGCGATATTAAATTGAGGTGTAATATCTGGACTGCTTGTCCTCATTTTGCATTACTAGAAATAAGCCTTGCAGTCATCGCATCCCATTGGTAGCTCCTTAAACATGCTTTCAAGAGATGTATTTTGCTCAAACTAATACCACTTCAAAGGTGAGAAATTGTTCACACACCATTTTTGGTTAGCATAAAAAGTCATCAGATAACAGACAGGTAAATAATGAAACAAGAAATACTGTGGAAACTGCAGTGTAGCACTTCCTCAACCAGTTTAATTTTTGGTGAATCTATAGGTTAAAGTTCCTTTTAATTTTGTTTTTTTCTCTGCATGGCCATTAGCACCAATAACTTTGTGTGAGCTGGTAGAGGACTGTTCATTCCAGTGACTGGGATCATTTTTATCACAACACTGTAACTGGAGCAGCTTGCAGTTTCCTGTGTCTGAATATTTCCTTAAAAATCCATCAGACCTTTCCTGTTGCTGAGAATTATATCCCACCTCAACCTTTACTTTTCCAATACTAGGAAAGTCAAACTTTTTCAACCTTGCCTTGGGAGCCTTCACGTTCTAAGATCATGCTTTTGGTCCTTCTCTGTTTCTTCTATTCGTTGGTGAATTTTACTCTTCTAAAGGAGGTTGTCTAAGGCTATACAGGCAAAAGGTTCCACTGACACCTCCTATGTCAGTCACAGTTTCTGATCCACCTAGAAGTACATTGCCTGGTATGTTCAAGAAGATTTGTCTGTTTCATCACTGTGGCACATTGGTGTTGATAATCACCCAGGGATCAGCTAATAAACCCAGATATTTCTTCTCCTTCGTTATTCCCTGCTTAGGAGTTCTTAGCTTGCATCAGCTACTCTTATTTATAGCCCCTGAGTGAGTGACCTTGCACTTTGCTCCATTAAAATTCATTTTTCCTCAAGACCGTCCTGTTCTTTCAGTGTAATTCTCAATCCTCTTCCAACTTTGTGTCATCACCATGTGTGTTGGACATTAATGTATTATTAGAAAAGGCTGTTCCAAAGCCTGACTTTCGATGAACTCTGCTACTAGTTTCTCTCCACTGTGACATTCTGTTTGTCCAAGAAAATGAAACTTTTCATTTTTTGTTTACTTACCTGTAAAATTAATATCTTTGTGGTTTATTGCTGAATACATATCTTTTAAATACTTATTAGAATGGAAACTGAACTTTCAGAACTGACAGCATAGGAAGGAATAATTTTTAAATACCTGAGATAATTTTGAAAAAGCTGTTGCTGTTTTGTCATCTTTGTTGTATGTGTACTCAATTTTTTTTTATGAACTACGACTATGATTTTTGACATTATAGCCATTCTTTCATGCAGATCTAATATTTTTAGTTAAGTTACAAAATATGTCTACTCTTCAGTAATTGGTAAAGGATATCATAAATGATTCCAATACTCACGAAGCAAGAACCATGATGGAAGTCAGTAGTTAAGATGATAAGAAAAATGACAAAGCTTTACATGTTTTGTGGACAGGAAAGACTAGTTACTCATAGAAAGAACCTAGCCTGGCACCTTGGCTAATAAAGAATGGATATACTTAAAAAAAGGTGAGGGGCTGAACGCATACTAGTGGAATTTCAAATAAGGAATCAAGAGAATTCATGACACATCATAACGCAGAGATTAATAGGCAATCTTTAGCTGTTCTTAGACAGCTTTAAGTGGTACAGTAACTGGTGATCTAGCTGAAAAAAACACTATCTAGATGTTTTGATATGGGAATTTTGCAATGAAAATCATAGTTATGTTTACTGGAAGTTTTTTTTAATTGTATGGTGCCTGTATCATGTATTTTTGCAAAGAGTACATATGAAGTACTGAAATGAGCTATGCTTAAAAACGTGGTTTTGTTTCATATTTTGTAGATCTATTTTTGCTAAGTCACAAATTAACCAAATGGAATTTTATTTGTTTACTGGAATCTATAAAAAACACAGAACCAGCATAGTGTTTGTGAACTAACTGAACCCTAAAACTTCTGCAGTTGTGTTTACTGGAAGTTCTGCATATCATATGATGCTTTAAGAAACTTCAAAACATGACATTAGCTTCCCCCTTTCAAGTGGTCCTTTAAACACTGATTATTTTCCTGTTTTTTGTCTAGATAATTATTTTTGAAATTATTTGGAGTTTCTTAGGCCCATAAATAAATTCTAAGATGTTCTATTCTATCAGTTGCCCCATGTTACAAGTTGGTTTGTTGTTTTTAGAGTATCTACTTGCAGCCATCTGGTTTATCTCTTGTCATGTTACTTTGTAAATTACTAATTTTAAAATACATTGAATTATTATGACTTACAAAAATACAGCAATTATCTAATTATAGAGATACAAAAAATCATTATATGTTAAAAACTTTTTTCTGTATCACTTTTCATGACTGCAAGTCAAAATGTGAAATAAGGAAAAAAAAATCACAAGTGAAGAGTCCATGTCTGCATCTGTGTATAACTGATCATGTCTGACAGAAGAGTAGATGATGTTAAACTTCCCAGGAGCAGGATCTACTGACAGAGATGTGTCAAAAATAGAATAGCATCTGCCTTATTTTCTCAGAATGAGATGTGAAGATACACCAGGCTTTTGTGAGGAACGTTCTTTTCTAGTGTGCAAGCGATTCAAAGACATGCAGATCATTTTAAAAATACTGATGAACTTTCTTTCCTTTAAATTGTATTCTCTGCATGTTTCATTGAACTCTCTTGGAGTTTTTTGTACTCACTCTATATAAATTGATATTGTTGCCTTTATGAAAAGCTGGAGGTTAATTAAAAAAAAAAAAGTTAATTTCCTTTAATTTAACATTTAGCAGGTCTTTTTCCCCCACCTTCATTTAAGTTGGAAAGGATTCAAAGCTGGTTTAAAGGAATATTTAATGGAATGATACTTTGCAGAAGAAGAATCAGTGATTTTTAATATTGAGAGGCAACTTGGTTGGTAAAGCAGCTCAGAGTACAGATTCTACCACTTTAGGCTAATGTACAATCAGTGAATTCAATTTTAAGAGAGGAAGTGTGATACTGGTCTCCCTTATTCTCTGCAGTGTAGAGTGTAAATGTCTACATCTGAGCTTGTCATCTAGACTCTGCATATAGTCAGCAGAGAGAAATTCTACAGAGCTATTAATATCATCATCAGGTAGGCGTAGAAAATAAGTGAATTGTGACATAAAAGTGCTTATTGCTTAACATGGATTACAAAAAGATCACAGAGTGACAAACTCAAATGGCAACATCTGTGCTTTAAGTGTCTACATGGAGGGTAAGATAAATGGTCTTTTTGTTCACCTGACTGAACGAACTGTAAAGTACATATTTATTAAAAAACATTCACCCTTTTTTGTTTATGTTGAAAATGTGAAGCCAGACAAATATATGAAGTGTTATCTATGTTAAATATTCTCTGTGTTTTCTAAGCAACTATCAAATCGTCTTCACTTTGAAAAACAAGATCTTCTAAAGCATTCATAACGTTTTTATACGTCAATGGTTTGACTGTTAGTTTCCTGGTGTATTTTGATTTAAGCAATTTTTACTGCTGTATGCATCCTTCTGACTCTCAATCCCAAAACTTTTTCATACCTCATTTCATTACCTAAAATTGCAGTCATTCTTTCATTCAGAATAATTAACTTAGAAAAGCATTATCTGAAGAACAGTTATTTTTGCAGAAGTATTTGTTTCAGTAGGCTACTGGAAATTTTATTTCATGGTGGATTATCTTAGACAAGGAACAGAAGTATTACATTAGCTATATTGATGAAATTTCTATGAGTAGTGGAATATATGTACTTGTTTTTCACCACAGTTCTCACTAAAGCTTTGAAATGCTCTCTAGGCTTGGGGCATTAGGAAGCAACATCAGTTTAGGAGAAACCTGAGGGCAAAAACCCAATTAGTTTTAAGAATAACTTAAATAACCAGTGAGGGTAGAAATTGTATGTTTAAATATAACATACATATATTATAGATATAAATATAAAAATATATAATATAAATATAATATAAATATGAAAATAAATATAAATAGCTATATATTCCCTTTACTAAGCTCTGCCAGAGGAAAGGAAGACCATGTCATGTGGCTGAAAGATCTTGAAAACAATTAACACCTTAAGTTGCCTCAGCCAGAGATGATCAGTCTTAACATCTCAGACAGTGCCACTACTAATGTGTCCCTTCAAGTAAATTTATTTTGTGGCAGAATAAGTCAAAAGACATAGCCTTCCTTCCTGTTGTCTGAAAGTATTCCTTCTGTACAGCTTGTGAGAAGAATTAGAGTTTGACCCTACTTGCTCCTTCCTAATACTCTTATGAATTAATGAAAAAAACCCCCATGATGTAAGTACAGCACTGAGTGCTTCAAGCTCAAAAAAAAAAAAAAAAATAGCATTCATAGAAACCAAGTCATAAAAGTTCAGAGGCCAGAGCTGTGCTGTTATTGTGTTATTGAATGCTTTTGGTAAGTTCTGCTTCGTGGTTTCCTTTGGCTGAAGTAATTCATCTGCTTGTGTCACTGCCTTTCAGTGTGCATGGCTGGTATGAATCTCTAGTTTGATGCTGTCTGTCCTAATCAATAATATGGTATTTTGTCTGCTCCCAAAACATAGGTATTTGGAACACTACAGCTTGCTCTTTAAGTCTCATTATTCTTTTAAAGTATGGAAATTTGGTTTGAAAATGACCCTTCTAACCATTAGCATTAGTGATTTGGAAAGTTGTTTGACCTAAGAGAGACAGGTTTAAAGCTGAGTGAAAAGATATTTGACAGAGAAAAACCAGCAGTGGAGAGTCTGTAGATCTGTGGCTTTGAGGGGGAAGTGTAGATGAATGAGAAAATTCCAGGTGGTAACTAGAGAATCTCTGTACTAGTTTTTGCTCGCAGCATCTTTTTCAAAATGTTATGTTTGAGATATTACTTTTATGAAATTGCTTTTCTTGTGCACTGTACGTTGTGCTGTGTTTGAAGTCCCTATAGGGACTTCAGTTTAATAACTGTACTGTAGGTCTTGTTCAATTCCTTATAACTAAATTCATTCAAATATTTGGGACTGTTGCTTTCAGTGGTTGCAGTTGCTGTGCTTAGTTCTGACTTATGCACAAGGCATTCAAAGGTTTAAGTAGTTTGTCTGTTCCTTGTTGGACACATCTGTAGCCTAAGAGGATACAATTTAATGCTCTTTGGGACTTCTTGGGCCCCTCCTGGTTTTTACTGTCTTTGCTTGTTAAGATTTCTTTGGAGATAAGACCGCTTCTGCTTAGAGCATGTGGTAATTGTTGACATTCCATAGGTAGGTGAGATGAAACCTTTCGTGCTATAGAGTGTACTACGTGAGATTGTCACCTGACAAAGAAGTTTTCTCTGCAGATGATGTATATTATTTTTTATAATTTTAAAATTGAAGCAGTCATCAGTATTCCAAAGCTAATTCTTGAGTGTTTGAAATAAGAGAAGAGGGAAAGCTGCCCATTTTAGTAGAAAAATGAAAGGGTATCTGCCGTGCTTGGTAATGAGGATTGCAACTATTGCTCTAGGCTTCTTGTGCCTCATATGAGTCACTGGCACCAAAGTTTTTCCACTGTTTAACTGATGTGGTTTTAGGAAAACAGAGGCCATTTGTCTTTTCAAGACTGTTTTGGGTATTTCCAGGCACTCTACTTAAAACTTGTTACTTTAGCAATAATGATAAATACATAACATGCTTCCACAGAGAGTGCTTATGGTGGTACCACATTATATAAATGCACAGATATAGCACCTGTATTGTAGAGTGACATGCAGCAGCACTAATTTCATTTCCACTTCAATATAGTTTACAATTTCTGCAGCTGCAGAAGCAAGGTCTTACGAGAGTTTAAATAATGCTTGAGAGGAAAAGAAAGGATCAATATAAAGAAGCTTTCTTTGGAAGGAAACTGATTTTGATAATTGTGATATGAATTGGTACTTTAGCTATTCTGTTAGTAACAGATTCAGTATAATCAGTTAGGACTTAGTTGCAGTATGTGGATTTAGTTGTGATAGGTTAATATCTGAGTATCTATATAGTAGTTATGACATCATTTGGTGTTAGATTTTACTCTTTCAAGAATCGAATCAAATGTAATTTTCTTGTTCTTTATAAAAATAACCATCTTTAAAGACAGTTTTACATAAGAGCAAACTTTCTTTTTTCCAGTAGCCCATTTACCTAAAGTTTAAGTTCAGGGTTGACTGTGTTTTTGTGTTTAAACTGTAGACTGGATGGTTCATTTATACACCAAAAAAAGTGGTCGTTCATTGCCATTTTCTCTTTTCTTCTTTTAAATCTCACTGCCACTTTCAGTGAAACTCCATGTGAGTGAATCTTGTTCACTAGGAAAAACACCCAAAGAAATAATGTCAGCATACAGTTTGATTTCTTGTTCAGTTTCCTTTTGGTTAAAACTTAAGCTGTGTAAGAACAGCAAAAATGTCTGTGAAAAGAGAAGAAAGAAGGTTCTGAGGAAGCGGTGTCTATGATCTAGCACTTCCCCAAAGTATATTTTAAAAAAAAGAAATCTTTCTTATGTAGGATGCATCTGGTAGTCTTTGACTTGCTAAGATACAATAAAGTTTAATATTTTTTTTAAATTTTTTTTTTTTTTTTTTTCTTTTGTACCATGAATTTAGGATCCTAATCTAGTTTTCATTCAGAATCCCGTACTTGAAAAAAGGTGGAGTCTTGAGTAATTTTAGATGATGTTTTACATCTGGATATGATGGCATGGAAGAATAATTAACAAATACAGATGAAATGATTCTTGTTATGAAAGATAGTTTTAGCTTCATGTGAGTGTATGGAGACATTCAACTTTTATTTTTAATCTTACTTAAGATGCCACTCTGTGACAATTTATTTAAAGCATGCAGAGTTCTTGCAAGGAAATGATAATATTCTGGTGAGGTTACAGGAACTCCCATAAAATGCACTTTCAATCCTAACTTGTTTTAGTAAAGATTTTATCTGAAAATTTCCTAGGTGTTTGAACCAGCTCCAGCATTTAAATCTCACTGGCTCTGAGTTGGCATCCACAGGAGGGGTTTTGTGCTTCAGCAGGTATTATCAGACCAGAACTTCTGTCTTGCAGACATTCATGAGCTAATGAAAAGGAAGGAAGAAGGTGTTATATCTACACAGATTTGAAAATAATTAACAGGAATGGCGAAGGGGAAAGCTTTAAATCTTTGGAGTCAAGGTGCCTACATATCCTAGGTCTAATGCCTTTTTGTGTAGCGAAAGATCTGGGATTTTTTGTTGCTTTGTCTGTGTAGTTCAAGAGGAATAATTTTCTCTTTTCCCTGTACTTCAATGTTCTGTTTACCCTCCCCAGCCTCCTTCCCTCATATTTACAGAAAAGTGGGAAAGAAAGGGAAAAGGGTGGATAAATTTATCAGTTAAGTAGGCTGAAGAGACACAAAGCAACATAGCTATTTATTTTCAAACCTTTCTTGTAACCACATATCCCTACAGATTTCTTATTGCCATTTTTCTAGATTTATACTGTTCCTAAGAAGTTGAGCCTTCTCTCTCTTATGTCTTCAGAAATATAAGCCTTGTTTCAGATGCATTTTACAATATTGTGCTTTAATTATGGAAATATTTAGGCTGATCTTGTGCATTGGCTGATCCCTCTTCTGCAAAGTCTTCCCTCTAGGAAGGACTGAATGAGACCTTTCCTCAAGCCAAAATTCATACAGAGCTTGTATTTGGAGATGTACATTTAAATGACAAAGTCAAAGTGTTGATAAAGAGGAAAGTTTGAAAAAATAGTCCAAATTCGTGTTAAAACAACTTTCTTTTTATTCCATTGCCCTTATTCCACAGGATGCAAACTGCATTTGATCTGCAAAAATGTAAAAATTAAAGAGATTTTGGATGAGGATCTATTTTATAGTGGTAGGCAAAGTCCAGTCTTAAGTTTGCAGTTGTGTTTACTCTAGAACACTTTTTCTTGTCTTGTCTCTTTGGAATGTAGTTTTTCAGATGAGCTAATCTCAGTTTGTCAGTACTGAGATAAGGTTCTTATAGTATAGACTAGTCACAGAAGTGCTATAATAAGTTGATTTGGCCTAGATTTATACCTTCAGACTCAGAAAAAGTTTATTAAGTAATTTTAACATTTAGAAAGATTTTAAAATAAATTCTATAGTAGTTTATTTCTTTTTATCTCAAAATCTCTTGCAGAATTAAATTTATAAATATTTTCATTAAATTTCACATAAATAAGAAAATCACATATGAGATCTGCTGAGAATTTTATGAAGTGAACTCCACCTGACCCTGGAGCCAAGAAAGTGCTCTGTAGGTGATGCCTTTTGTTGGACCAGGTTTGAAGAAGTCGCAGCTTCATTCTGACTGCCTTTCATTTCAGCACAAATGTCGTG
Source organism: Certhia americana (assembly GCA_018697195.1). Taxonomy (NCBI): domain Eukaryota; kingdom Metazoa; phylum Chordata; class Aves; order Passeriformes; family Certhiidae; genus Certhia; species Certhia americana. The sequence continues at coordinate 65,363,580 of CM031857.1, read as the reverse complement.
AGGTAGTTGATTGCCTTACAAAGCTTTAAATAGAAAATCTGAACAGGTGGTTTGGGTTCAGGAAATAAAATAAGCTATATTAGTGTAGACAGGGAAAATTCTTTTCTCATTACACACTACTTGGATGGAATTAAGCAGACAGCTCATGCTGAGAAATTTGAAACTCAGAGAATGCAACAGTTAAAAAGACAGACAATAAATGTGGTAGTTATTCAGGGGTGGACCTAAACAGTCTAAGGTAGAACAGCTAACTCAAAATAAACAAACCAAAATAACAGACACACTCCCCCCCACCCGTTATGTTATCTTTGACAATGAAAATCTATTTTATAAACCAAGCATAATGATGACTTCATTTCTCTGATTAAAGTTAGTCATCTGTTTATTTTTCCAGGGTTAGTTAACTTTATTCGCATGGGATTATGTTAGCAATTATGTTTAGAATGAAATCTCTCTTCATTTTTAAACAGATTTGGGGGAGGAGAGAAGAGGAAAAAATATTTGTTTGCCACTCAGTAATCCAGTCCAAATGTTCAACAGTCCCTCTGTGGCAAGAGGCAGCATATGACTTTTAAGCTAGACTTGGTGCTGAACACATTAGAACAATAAAACCTTAGATCACTAATATTTGAAGTATTTATTTCTAATTTGCTCACCATCTGCTCTGAAATTCTTTGGTTTATTTCCACATATTTAAAGATCCCAACACTTTCTTTACTGAAATTAAAAAAAAATAAATTTCTGTTACCTTGGTCAAAGAAATATCAGTATAAAGTGTTACATGATCTCTCTAAGAAGTTCACAGATGTTTGATATTGGATTTTTATTGTTTCATACCTTATCATCCTTATATTTATTAAATAAAATTATTTTTGAGAAAACCAGAACTTTATTTTGGTATTTTTATGCTACCTTTTTTTTGCTAGGTAATTAACAATGTAAAATGAGCCAATAGATTTAGAGTAGACCTTCAGAGTTATTTTAGAAAGTGCAGATACATTGCTATATTTTAATTTAGAAACTCCCAGACATGAGTGAGTGTTGTGCATTAAATTCAGCACCTGATCACATGGATGTTGGAAGGTATCCAGAGACTGGGCAAGCAAAGACTGCTACTTCCTAGTTGTGCCACCGAAATTAAGATTAACTCCCTAGAGAAGACAATTGAATTAACACAGCATGTTTTATGTGCAACAAAAAAACCCTAACCTGTATCCCTACTTTGCCTACAAGTTTCAGAAGTACAGTCAGGTACACACTACAGCATCTGTGAATAAGCTGATTTTTCACGTTATACATTTGTTGTCTTTTCTTAATTATATTTTAACGTTAAATTTTAATGGTTTAATTATGTGCACATTACCATTACACACTAAGAGAAATATTCTGGCTCAATCCTGATGGCTGTTTTAAATGGTAGATTTATAATTTGTTGGGGTTTTTTTCTTGTTGCTTAGGTTCTTTACTAAGCTCAGCTAAGCAAATTAAAGATGTTAAACAGAAAAATCAAAACCTGAAAATACTAATCATTTTATTTTAATTCTGATGTGTGCTTTATGCATTTATATAAAGAAAACATTCATGCTATATCATTAGCAAACAAATAATAATCAGTCAGACATGAAGTATTAGTAAAAGACAAGAAGATTTTATGATGAAGACAGGAGAAATAATAGAAATTTGCAGAAGGGCTGTTGTTGTATCTTGTAAGGAATAGCTAGAAAATTAGATTAATCAAGGAGCAGACATTTGGAAGAAAGTTTGTGTGAATGCCTGACAGTCTTGCTCTTTCCCTCATTTCAAATGTTGGCAGGGTAGCATGCAGCTCCAAGGGAAATGTGCTCCTTTCATACTTGAGTAATTGATGAATTGTATGCAATATGCAAATGAGAATCCATAAATCTTATGAATGACAGCTTAATTTATGTGAGCCTTAATGAATGCAGGATTAGATTTTAATTAAATATCCTCAAAGGCACCCTGAGTAGTAGGGTTTTTTAGGCCTTGTTTTTTTGAAGACTTGTTTCACATGGAGTGCATTTTATGAAAGAAGAAAATCAGGCAAAGAACTTAGTAGAAATGTTTTTGTGTTTTAATGATAAGCATTGTTCTGTTTTGTGAAGCAAACAGTACTTCAACTGATAATAAGCATTGAACAAAATATCTACAGATCTTTTTTGTACTTCCTACAGAATTTCCCAAATTTGATTACCTTTAATTGCTGCTGGCTTCTGATATTGTATGCTATTTTTAATTACAGGAAAAGTTATTAAAACTTTTCCAAAAATAAACAGTGTCTGCAGAACTGTTCATTAAACTTTGATTGGCTATATGAATGTTTTAAATGCTAAATCTAATTCTACTAAAACAAGGTGTTCCCACCCCATTTTGAAAATTGCATCTCTAGATAATACATAATGAGATAAAATGATAAATAACACAGAAGGTTGTAAATAACATTTAGCAAGCAGAATTCTAAGATAAAAGTGTTCTGCAACAGTGCCTGCTATTCCCAGCTGTCTTTGGAGTAAGGGTACTGATCCTGTTCCTCTCACACCTGTTTTAAATTAGCTGTTAAGAATGTGGCAGAAATCTGCTGGAATTGTGAGCAAAAGTTGAGCAAGCTTCAGAAATACAGGCAGTGAAGTTGTGCAAGATGTGGTTCTTCAGCCTTATTTCACTGATTGAGTTTGTCTGTGTTACTTGGTAGTGTTTCCATGGCCAAACCACCAGGCCCTTCAGGTGATTTTCTACTGGCTTATAACTCCTGTAAATACCACCAGAGGAAAAGATCAGATCAGTAGCAAGAACGTGGAGAAGGGTAAAGAAAATTGGTTTCTTAATATTAATGAGTAGATAGAGAGGAGTCCTGCACATCCTTTCATTTCTGAGACAGACCTCTTCAAGTCAGCTGTGAGCAGGCATGGAGAACTGGCCTGTGTCACAGTGCAGCAGTGCTTGCTTCCTTTGGATGTTCCTGAGTAGCAGGGAGCTTAAATAAAGAGCTTCACAAGAATCGCAGTAGAAGAAAGTATAAGGCAAATTGACAAGATGAGTCCCAAGGGACCTGTGGCATTCTATTTTAAGGGGAAGTCAGGTATGAAATAGCTGTACACTTAATGCAAAGTTGTAACCTCCTGCTTAAAATGCTATCAGTGTTAGTTTAATTGTGGCAAATACGATGCTCAGAAAGGGTTCTTGAGGGCGTTAGAGAACAGACCTGGAAGTCTGGATTTATACTTCACTAAGAAGTGCATGGAATATTGTTAATGGGCATTAGATAAATATGATGTTCTGGACAAGAGTCAGTACAGCTTCTTGGTAGATGGCCATTCCAAAATATGCAGGAAAAGGCTCTCTAATTGATAAAACTTTCTTGGATTCACAGAAAAAAAAAAAAAATAGCAAGGTTTTTCAATGGGGAAATTGTTACCTTGTGTTATTCAGAAAATAGCTGTTTAAAAAGTAGGAAACTGAACTTTTTTTTTGGTTTTGTTTGTGAGTTGGGAAAGGTCTTCTCACAGAGGACCATGAGACTTCAATACTGATATGTGTTTTTCAGTATCTTCATAAATAATATGGCAAAAAAAAGGGAAGTAATATTACATTAAAATTAAATGTTAGAACTTCTCTGACTAAAGAAAAGACCACTGTAGTTAAGGAGAGAAGGAATGAGGGAGGAAGGCTAAGACTGAGGTCTATAAAACTGGGAGTGTAGTGAGAAGGGAACATTCTTCTAGTAAGAGAACTAGACATCATCAAATGAAACTTAACAGATGGTAGATTTAACAAAAAAATGCCCCTGCTTCAAACAATGAATACTTAAGTTGCTAGATATGCTGCTACAGGACATTGTATGTGCCAGAAATTGATGGAGTTTCAGAAAATCACAATTTAGGTCAGAACAATCCATTCAAGATGGTAAAAGACCACTGCACAGGGTTCTGATTACTGGAGGCTGGGAATGTGTCCTTCTGGTACTGTATCACTATGTGGTTTTCCTTTTCTAGAGATTTCCCTTTAGGCAGCTAGTGATGGTCATCACAAGGGATGGGATATCTGAGTAGGTGACACTTCGGTTTCACCCAGCATGGTTACTGTGGTATGTGTTGCAGCCCTTGTGTACTGCCAGACATGTGTTGGGGCATAAAGAGAAAGCATAAGGCATTTGTAACTGAGCATGCACGCTAAAAATCCTAACAAGCAGATGAATTCTCAAATTGTTTGTTGGGGAGAGGGAAAGACAAAGTGGGACTGGCATGAAGAGCAGCATATTTGGAAAAGAATGTATTTGTTGACCACTGTCCAAATATAGCTGACTGCTGTCTGTAATTATCAGGACACAGTTAACAGGTCTGGCAAATGCTTAAGTAGGAAGTTTGAATGGATATTTGATACAAAATTGCAGTGTGAATGACATGTATTGTTGGACAGCTGAAGGAAAAGAAAGCAAAGAGCAAGACACAAAAGTGATTTTTATTTCTGTGCTCTCCTCTACTAAAATGGAACCTTAGTATGTGTCCTTTTCAGAATTTGCAGCCCTTTTATGTTTTAAAGACAGGTGTCACGAGACATATTTCTTCAATTATTTTATCCGAATGCTGACATTTTCTTTTTTGCAAACTTCAAGTGGTGACTGTGTCAACAAAAGGGTATATGAGTCCCTTCAAGAACTTAGATAAGCAGCTCCAGTAATGACCCCATGTCTGTTAATGAACTAGCAAAAGGTGAGGAGGGAAGATGATCCAGCATCAGCATTATACATGCTGTATGAGCTATTTCAGACATGGCTTTGTGTTTACCATGTAGACTTTTATAGTGCTTTATAATGAGCTTTGAATGGTTGCTTACTGTTATTTGCCTAGAGACTCCATTCTAGCTAGTAACTTCAATTTCTGAAATAAAAGTGATAGAAATGAAAAGTCACAACTTTTATACTGAGCTAGTTAACATACACTTAGATTGGTTTTATTAGCAAATGCATTTAAATAGAAAGACTAGTAAACTCCCTAGAGAAATAAGCTTTCGGCCATTGAAAGCTGTAATTTTTTTCTGCATGAAGATACATATCTATATATGTGCTATATATATTTATATAGATTAATATATTCATTTATCTGTCTTGTTATATTTTTTCATAAGGAAATTGTAGAAAATCACAGAAGCATTTTGAAGCCTTTAGCTAGAATTTGTGCATATATGGCACATGTATTTTATTATCTGTATACTGTTTTTATTTACTTGCTTAAATATGAAAATGGACTTTGATCTTAAAAGTAGAAAAGATGAATGAAGGTGAAAGAAAAGGGAGATCTTTGACTTCACAATTACGAGATACAAATAGAGGTTCATAAGATAAAGTGTCTCTGTAATCATATTTAACAAACTGTAATATGCTACAATTTGCATCAGATTCACTGCCTACAATGCATAGTATTTTTCGAGAAGGTCTGCATGAAGTTTATAACAAAAAATTGTTTAAATGGAATTACATATGGATTCTCTGCAAAGCACGACTTTCATCTTGTGAGAGGAATCAGGCCCAATATATCTGCTGTAATTGTGAGAGGCAATTATAAGATCTCCTTGAAAAGGACGTTTTTACAGATCTCGATTTGGCTTTCAGCATTTATGAATTTGAATTGACATCCTCAGCACAGTGCCAATTCCGCCTGACTAGATTCATTCCACAAACGGAGTTTAAATGGCTGCAAATGTACTGTTAGGCTCACCAGGGCAAGGTTTTGTGCAAGTCTCAAATTGTTACACTGGTGTGGGTTTGGGAAGAAGGTGATTTTAGCTGTGCTGTGCCTTTGGCATCCCAACCAGACAGTTAAAATGATCTTGTTTATTTACCATATAGTTGCCAGGTCGTTTTAGACTCAGGTTGGCTTTTAGCTGACCAGGTCTGGGGGAGAAGAATCGCCGTCCTGATTTGCATGGAGTGAGAATCCGCCATTTTTTCCAGTCTCAAAGGAGTAGAATCATTCTGCTGTGGAGGAAGCAGAAAGATCTCCACACTGCTTGAATCCCTCAGCCTGTAGATATCATGTCTGGCCTTATTTACCATCTGACTGAATTTCCACTAGAATGAGAACTTTTTGCCCACTCCTCCTGATATATTTTCTTTCAAAATCCATCCTTTTCCCAGTCAGAAGAAATATACAAATTTTTGTTTTCCTCACTGAGTAAACTTCCTCCTGTTAGCTGAGAGTTTTACTAATTTCACAGAGAAGAAGCCTGGGAACTAACTGCAGTCAGTCAGTGTCCAGCATGCACTTGCAGAGAAGATGGCCACTAGCTGATATGTCAAGAACAGTAAATTGTTCTCCTCTCTTCTTCAGCACTGCTGAGACTGGAGCAGTTGGTCCAGTTCTGGGCTCCCCAGTTTGAGAGAAGTAGCAGAGCAAGTGCAGGGAAGCCACTGTGGTGGCTGGGGGCTGGGGCACATCCTGTGTAGATGGGCTGTGGGAGCTGGGCTGTTTAGTGTTAATATCAGGAGGAAATGGAAGGATTTTGTAGAGGTCTCCAGCTACCTCAAGGAGGACTCTAGAGAAGACTTTTTTCTGGGGGTGCTGCAAAAAGACAAGGAAACTAAAGTCCTAAGTTGGAATAAGTAGAAATCTGTTTGTGGATAGAAAGAAAAATAAAGTCACAGTGAGAGTCATTAAGCACTGGAACATATTTCTCAGCGTGGTAGAGGGTTTTCTAGGCCTGATGACAGGGTTTGGACTAGATGACCTCCAAAGGTCCCTTTCAAAAAGTTCAATAATTCTGAGTCAGAATCAAAGAACCATTAAGGTTGGAAAGGAGATCCAAGATCTAGTCCAAGCTTTGAGTACCACTATGCCCACTCAACCATACTGTGACAGACTAGGTCTGCCTTGTGCCTCCTATACTTTTTTTCAACCATTATCACAGTATTTATAGCTAATTTCCATTCAAGTTCACTTTTGATTCCACTTCTCTTTCCACAATAAAAGGTTAGGTTTTGTTAGATTTAGGTGTAACATAGTATTTTGTAGGGGGAAGTTACAAGTCTGTAGTTCTTTACCTGCCTTGTGAGTCCATCTTGTCTTGCATGTAACAAGTTACAGTAAACAAAAGTTGCTAAGTTTGTTGAATTTAGCAATTTTTTAATGTGTGCAGCTTTTAGCTGGGGAACAATAAGCAACCATACTCACTGAAACATATTATTCCAGAAGTTTAAAGTGTGTGTCTTGATTTGCGTGCATTATCTGATTGATTACTTTTTCCCTAGGCCTCAGTATGTTCACTTCTAAAGAGGTACGTGCTACTGAGTTGCTTGATTTAGCATTTGATTTTGCCTTGATGGGATTGCAAACACAGAATGTGTTCCTGTGTACAGTAATATTGACAGCCTGTGTCAAGTGCATTGCATGTAAAGGATTTTTAAAAGTTATTTTAGGTGATATTTGCAATGGTAAAGTGACAGAAACCACCTAATAATCTGATCATAACTGACAAAAGAGATGCTTATATAATATTAAAAAAATTTTAATAAGTTGGATTGTTATGGCAGTTGCGTTTTGAGCATATGAGAGAAATCTATCTGAACAATTGTTAGCAGTCATGGTCAATCAAAGCAGATTCTTTATGAAAATTCTAGGAGGACCCTAAAATAAAAAGAAGAATGAAGGTTTTTCAACAGGTATGGGCAGTTTTGGACAATTTTGTGCAGTCACTTAAGGGTTTTCATAGATAGGTCATAGTGTCCCATGTCTTCACATACACATGAATTTCAGTTTAGCAAAAAACGAAGCAGGTAGCTTGTCTTACTTCATTTATACTCTCAGTATAAATTTCAGTGGATAGCCATGTTTGTATATATCTTCTTTAAAATTATCTTTGTTGGGTGCTTCCCTTCGGTTTTGGAAAAGATACACTAATGTTAGAATTGGTCTTTCATTCTCCTAGTTTGAGTGCTGTGGTGCTTGTATGTACTTAGAGTGCCAGTGGCTACTCATTTTTTAATTTGTTATTTAATGCCAGATTCACATTTTTAAATAGTGTTTGTAATATATAACCCACCATTATATTGCTATTGTTGTCAAAACTGAGAATCAGACCCAAGCAGTGTGGGAGACACTGAAGGAACCTGAATACATCTAATAAGGCTCCATAATCTAATTCGGGACCATATCCCGAATGCATAGCAAATTACATTACTTTTCATGATCCCTGTCTTCTTACTTCACTTCTCTACAAGTTTTGGAAACATGAATGTGGTGAAGATGAGGGAAGAGCTCATCTATGTGCACTGATAAATTTCACTGATTTCAGATACATTGTATCTCATACTATAGTTGCAGCCTTCTAGCTGTTTAGTCAATGTGAATACTCACATTGTTTAGAGTAGAATTAGTAGATTTTATTAGTATGTATAATATCCCACAAACTGGTCTGAAAGGTAATCAAAACATACAGCTTCCAAAATATGTTTTAAAAAAGTCAGCTGTTGATCCTGTTTTGGTGGGTTTTTTTTTCTATTTAAAGCAATATAAATAAGCTCTTAATTCTGTTAAGTACAAAAAAATGAAATTTATATTGTAGAATTGCATCCAAATGACAAAATCAAAGCCCTCAATCTTGAGAAAATGTTCCAGAAGTTCTCCTCTTCAGCCTACAACATTGGTAACACTTTCAGGTGGTGGCTAAAAGGGAGACCAGCACTTTCAGTGTGGCTGGGTGCTGTGTAGAATGGAAAGATTTGTGAAGGTCTGATTTGTAGCTTTGTTTTCATTAACACTGACAAATGGCAGATATGCTGAAGTGTTAGGTTAGAAGGTTTGAAGCATTTGTTGAGTAATCAAAATGTAGTAATTATACACACAATTTGGTGGTTTTAACGACTCTTGACTTGCCTACATCATATAGGACTTGGCTGGCGCCAGGTAGACTTGGCAACAGCTCTGAAAGGTATGAGTCATGGGAATAGTTGGCAGATCCCAAAGATACTAGCACATATCTGAGAAGAAAAAAGTTCTTGACCTCTTTCAAGAAAGGCAAAAGGAATATAAAAATCAAAAGTTAGAACCCCTTTGCTACTCAGTTTTGGTGTATTTTGAATTTCACAACATCACGGATTACCTGCTTGTTCAGTGGCTGTGGAAATTGAAAGTAAATCTGTAAAATTTTAAATAGAAAGTATTGAAAATCAGGTTACTAACACTGCTAGGGTAACTGTAGTTTTGCAAGGTCATGGTGAGTTGTTACCCATTGTGGATAACAATTAGCTGTTACAAACGATTTTGTTTTGGGATTCTCTTTAAATGGAATATTTATAACTACTATAGAAGATTTAGAGGCTGTAAGCTGCTGTGCAACTGCCATTGGCAAAAGGCAGCTGCTGCTGCTGTAGGCAATATAGGAATACCTGCTATGATTCACTTAGAAAGTGTTATGAAACATAACCTTAGAAGATCCGTTCATAGATACCTATAAACAAAGTTGCAAAGACATGAAAAAAAAAAATCAGTCTCCTTGTAACTATTGTTTCAAAGCAGCCAAACAATAATTGAGCAAAAGAGATTTTTTAAAAAATTAGATACAGGGCATGTGAATATACAAATAAAATCCAGTACTGCTTACCTATCTATTTCTAGTTACGGAATCACAGAATGGTTGGGATTGGAAGGGATGTCAGGAGATCATCCAGTCCAACCCCTGTGCCAAGGCAGGGTCACCCAGAGCAGGTTACACAGGATCACGTCCAGGCAGATTTTGAATGTCTCCAGAGAGCAAGACTCCACAACCGCTCAGCAGCCTGTTCCCGTGCTCTGTCACCCTCAAAATTAGAGGAAGTTTTTCCTCATATTCAGAGGGAACTTACTGTCTTTCAATTTGCGCCCAATGCCCCTTGTTCTATCTCTGGGCACCACTGAAATGAGTCTGACCTCATCCTCTTGAAACCTGTCCCAAGGTGTTTGTATGCATTGATAAAGTCCCCTCTCAAAGTGTCTCTTCTCCAGGCTAAATAGGCAAAATTAATCTTTACTTATATATTTTTTAAATGTCTCTTGCTCTAATATTGAAGCATTCTTGAACCTACTGTTTTATTAGTTAATTTATTAAGAATTTAATAGCAGGTTTATGCACTGTTCCTTCACAGGAAGGAACCTGTCTCAAAACCAGTAATGAAAATATGATGTATTAGAAAGACTGAATTTAAAATTTTATATCAGTGTGGTCAAACAGGTTTTGTATAAAATTTTGAATACAAATTGTTATTCCATGAAGAAAATGCTTGATTCCAGCTTTGGGAAAATGTATTTATTACCAGAATGAATAAATAAAAAACACCAAAACTTTTATAGTCCTAAGATACTGAGGCTTCAATAGACTAAAAATATGTTAGTTTTTTTATATTCTATTCTGATACTCTGATTATATTGTTGAATCATGGCTGCTTCAATTTACCTCTATCTAATTTCTTACATTTTCACATGAGCAGAAGATAATATGTCCCAAATATCCTTTAGTATAGGTGCAGATTTATTGTAATTGAATTGAAATATTAAAAAAAAAGCCTATGAAAGTGTGTAGTAAGATATTGTGCCCTCAGTTTTTTAAAGAAAGACCTCTTTGTTAATAGGAAACTTTGCTTTGGAAATACTGGTATAATATAGCTCACTCAGTTCCTCTTAATTGATTTGACCACGATAACGGAACTTCTTTTTTTTTTTTTCCATGATTTTTTGTTATTGTTTTGAAAAATGTATGAAGAATGCATTTAGTACTTTGCATATGTGGTGATTTCTATATATACTACAAAATGCTGACAGGGTAGTGATAAATTTGCTTCTGGCATTGAAGTGCTGTATCTTGAGGGGACTTTTCTTCTTTGGTTCTTTATTCACAGAATGCTATTAGTATTGTTTGTTACAATGTAGGATATTTATAACAGGAAACATCTGTGGAGCCGTAATAAAGAATAGTTTTCATAAAGCAGTTTTACATTATCCTTCTACCAGTATCTGATAACAGTCACATTTATCTGGGTGTAGGAACGTTCTGACAGGTGTAAAGGATAACTGATTGATATAAACTCACTACTGCATGAAAATGAACCTTTTGATAAAGACATCTTAGTTAGAACTGATAAGTAAAGTACAGAGAACATAACTGTCTGCTATTATGTATCATTTTATTACCTTTATGTTGATCTTGATCTTTTAAATGGATAGTAAAGCATTGACAAAAGATGACTGAATATAGACATTTGTATAATGTACCTTTAGTGGGAGCATAATCTTTAGATCAAGGACAACTTAACAGGCAAAGGGCTCATAATTCATTAAAATAGAGACACTATCTAGTTCATAACATGGAAAACTTAAACAATGCAGTATTCTAAGGATTCAAAAGTAATACTTTTCCTATTTCTTTGGAATACAGCTCTACTTAGATTTTGATGGATTGAGAGGCAGATGAAAGTGTTGGCTAAAAATTAAAAATAGTTAAGAAATTTATTTCCTGTTTTATCAGTTCCCAGAGCTTTTATGGGCATATCCATGTTAACATCTCTCTGATATTAAGTTTTGAGCAGATGGATGCTGTGAAAATTATTACTTCATTTATAATGATAAGATAGAAATAAAAGTGTTTCTCCACTTACATTTTCTAGGAACATGGTCTGGCTCTTAAGTATTATTAATACAGTATTATGGTATTTTAAAGAAGAAAATAAGTGTAAACCTATGCTAATCTGAAACACTGTAGAATCTAGAAATTGTTGTATAATATAATATAATTCTTGTATAACAGCAATTATATGGACTAAGAAATAGCATCTTAAATCAGCCTGTTGGTATCATGGAGTAAACATCAGGAACTTTAATATTTTGGTATATGTTGGTTTAATTTCATATACAAATAGGATCATTAAAATTAGCTGAGAAAGTTGCAATTAATAGGAAAATGTCATAGACCAAAGCACAAAGAAAACAAGTAGATACCCATAGTATTTTATCATATGTTACATTTTATTTTAACATGTTTGTGTAAATGTACATTAATTTATGCTTATTTAATAAACAAATAGAAGAAATCCAGTCCTGTATGCTGTAAGTAGAATTCCATATTCACAACTCACTAATAATGCAATGAGGCAAATACTTTTTTTTTGTCTGAGACTAGAATCTTAACAGCTTATTAATTGCTACTAAGTTGGAAAAGGCAATGATGAAGTCTAAAAATTAGTAATAATTTGTGCTGTTCCTTAACCACTGGTGGTGATCGTTTTTTCAACTTTAATTTCCTCTGAAAAAGTAGCTTTGAGAGGAAAAAATATATTTCCCATTGTAAGTCTTGATGTACTTTAAAACATTGTTTTAAAATAGTACAATTTTAATGCTATGTATGCATGGATAAATACTGTATTTATTGCTAGCTCATCAGAACTTGCTAGACTGTGGGTAATCTGACTCTTTCATTACTGTGTTTTTATTTTAAAGGAAACTAAGAGTATGGTTTTTTGAAATACATTTAGGGTCTGTGCAGTGAAAGTGGCCTCTTCAATCACTGGTAGAACCTTGACATTTTATTTTTAATCAAAGAAATTTTCTGTTTTAAACTTAAAGGAATTTATGCACATGATTAAGCAATTTCTTGAATGAGGGCCTTCATTTTTACCAGCAGGGTACTTCATATGAACAGTAGTTTGTGATGTGTAATTAAAACATGTTATCAGATTTGGCTTAATTAATGTTAAAACAAAACAAAAGCTTGATGCCTGCTTCAAGGACATGGAAAAAAAAGCTTTCCTGCTATTCTTGATTTGTCATGTTGTGCCAATGTAGAAAATGAATGAATTATGTTACTTGCCGTAATGACAGATTCTTTTACCTGAAATGTTGTTATGCATATAGCACTTGTCTGAAATCAGTTGTTCATATGCTAGAGAAGTCCATGTACGTCTTGTATGCAAATTATTATCTTTTAATCTGTTTATGAATACAGCAAGGTTGAGGTAGCAGAGGTCTGAAAAAATTAACATTGCATTATCTTTGTTTTTGTGGAGTTAAAACTTTCAGAGCATGCTAATATTAATTGTGGTTAATTTTCCATATTTTTATGGCAACTGAAAAAGAGGGGGGCGTGGAGTTGCCTCTTCAGTAATATACCATCTCTGCCCAAGATGCTACATCAGCGTGTCAGTGAAATTTTCACGTTTAAGAAATGACTGCATGATCCACCTCACGTGACTCTTATCTCCTCTTCTCCAGCGGCCAGTAGTAAAATTTGACTTGCATGAAATGGCAGGAGGACTATGTGACTGTTTATAAAGATTGTTCAAGAATCCTTGAAACCTATCAGCATATACATAATTCACATTACTTCTTCTTCTGGATCTTGATCCTTCTAATACATGTTTAGTATGTGCATGTTGTTTTAATATTTGTGCTCTGAGCCCAATAACACAAATGACATAATGTATTATGTTTAAAACTAGGAGAACTAATCAACTGTGTTGATAAACTCAGTTTTTCACATCGCAGAAAGTATCATGCCTGTTGGTGATACACGTAGACTTGATAAAAAGGCTGAAGTCTAAAGAAACAGAACAGCTGAATTTTTTGTTGCACTTAAAGTCATGGTCCATTTAATTAAAGAATGAGGCTTCTCAGACATGGGAATAGAGGACTTTGACATACATGGTGTTTATCTGACAACTTCGAAGAAAACTAAAATTTTCTTCCAAAAACAAAGGTTTAAAACACAAAACAGGAAAAAACTAAAAAAACCCAAACTAACTCTTTATTGGGGAAAATATTTTTGAATTTTCAAAATGGAATTCAGCTTTTTGAGATAATTTCTTTCAGAAAGAGATATAAAGTCCTGGTTTGCAACTGTACTGATCCACACCTCTGTAACACATCATTAGAGTGTTGGCACATTTTAAGAGTGAAACGTAATGAGAAAAAAAAGAAAAAAAGAAAAAGGAAAATCCTGTAAAGGTATAGAGAAAAAACAAACCAAAACCAAAACACAGAGATGATAATTTTGAATTCTTTAGTGTAATTGCATCCTGGCAAAGGCTGATTAGAATAAATGAACCTCTCCTGACCATCAACCCTCACTGGCTTAGAAGCTGAATGCTGGAAATATAACATGTATTAACTTTGGTGCTTTTTTTTCCTTTTTTTTTTTTTTTTTTTTTTTTTTTAAATATATATATTTACAGGTCTTGGCAATATCTGAGAGACCTTGTTTTCATTTCTGGTCACCACCTCAGCAAACTAATCAATGAGGCATGAACTGCTATCTGCAGAGAAAGAAATGAAAAATAAACCAGAGATAATCCTTCAGTTAAAAGGTTATTCTGTGCGATAAAAGCTATTTTGTTAATTTATTTACTTACTGGTACAGTGAGATAAAGTGAGGGAACAATTAGGGAATTCTAGTTGAAAGGATTTAAAAGGGCAATGACGACTTAATATTTTAGGTTATTTGATTGACAGTGTAGTTACTTATAGATATCTTAAACTAGAAAAAAAAATACAGTTTTCAGTGAATCAAAATTCTGTTCGAGTCAATTAGTATTTTCTGCTATTAGTATTTTCTCTACTAATCATATCTCAATGCTCGCAAATATTAGTTTAAAACCATATTTTATTTTACATGGTAATTTGTTTAAATGGGGTATTAAATTGTTTCTGTAAAGTGTCTAGAGTAATAGTTGTTTTTAAAATTTTACAGTTATTTTTCATCTTTTCATATTTTCTGTTCTTCAAAATGTACTAATATGCATAAAAACTTTGTTGGTTTTGACCTGTATGTAATCTAGTAGAGTATATGTGTAGTTTGCAGACTATTATGTAGTATTAAATTCGGGTTAATGAAGCTAATTAAAAATTATTTTAATATTCAGATGGTTATTTCTGTCTATGAACACCAAGTCTAAGAAAATGATTTGTAAAATCTTTACCTAGCATGTTGCAGCAATGTTTTTTTTTTCCCAGTGTCTTTTTGAAAATTTTTAAGTTTAATTTATTTATCAAATCTTCCCAGTGTGCAAGTTTGCATTTTTGTTTGAAATTCTGATTAGTTGCAGACAGTCTTATAACAAAGCTAATACTTTGCATGCATGTCTCTACTGATTCACAGATATTTTGAGAAACAGATTCATAGAGGTATCTGTCTCTCTCCAAGTCTTTCAGCAGGATTTGATCTATGCTTGGGAAAAAGTAGCATCCCTTGTATGCAAAAGGTGAAGGGGCCGCTCCTTCCCAAGCACATACTTCCTAAATATGCTTGGGAAAGAGCAGCCCCTTCACCTTTTGGAAGTGGACAGTACTTTGTAGCATTCTGTATATTCAGAATAATCTGCTTTAAAGCGATGCAAACTGTAGTAGTTGATATGTTAAAGCTTCTGTCATTTTACAGGACTGAGGATTATCATTGCCAAGAAATTTTCTGTTTCTCTTTTGGATCTTCCATCTTTTCATCTGCATGAGGATTGGTCTTTCCTTTTTTATTCTACTTGGAGAGCTGTTTTTCACTCTGCTCTTCTCTTTCTCACTTCCATTTTTATGAAGCCCATTTTTCTTCCAAACCTTGAAATTTGCACCTTTTTTATTCTAGCGTAGGAAGAGAAAATATTTTATGTTGCTTAGTTCTATTCTCTAATTTCTTACTCGTTGTAGAGACACTGACCTAGGTCTTGCAAGTTAAAAGCAATTTTTGCACAGATGGGTTGACCAGACCTTCTGTGGGCTATCTGGGTATACTACAGTTACCACAAAAATCAAAGGGAGAACAGGGCTCAACTGTTGTTGCCAACCAACAGTGGCAAAATAACTGTGCTGGCAGGGTATCCAGCAAGTCCTCTTACATGTCAAATCCAGGCAGTGGAGACTGCAATAAATTTCTGTTCAACCTTTGCGCCAGGCTTCCAACACAGAGGCTCTTCTCTGTTTGCTCACTGCCTCCACCTCGTGGAACTGGCTCACCTGCCGTATGTTACGGTTTTCCAGAGTGAATGAGTCAGGAGAGGTGGAGCACGTAAGTTCAGCTTGGCTAGTTGGAATCAGAAATGGATTGTCAAATCTTGACTGAGCCCATTAAGGAAAAAAGTGAAAAAAAGCATGTGCAGCTGAGTAAGAAAAGCCAACATTCTTGGAGGAAGAAGAAGTCTGGAAAACTGTGGTGAGAAGATATCTTCCAATCCAGGAGTCACTGGCAGTACTACACAGTCGCTTCTCACTCCTCTCTGCCCCAAAAAACATCTTCGTTTTCTGTTTAAAATGTGTGTTATTTCTAACGTAATCATTCGTATTTGTGTTAGCACCATTGAGTGTTGGGTGTCTTGCAAATACACTAGACCAGAGCTGTTCTGAAGGACTAGTGTTTGACGTGTCCAGGCAAAGAGGATCCTAACAGAAGGTATTGCTGGTACACATATATGCTCAAGAGACTAATATTCAACATTTACATTGCAGCTATTTAGATTTGGGTAGTTTGTGTTACACTTTGTGCAATGCAACATTGCACCTGTTAGACTGTGACTTCATTATTTGAAAATTCATATGCACATGCAGAGTAGAGGTGCAAAAAGATTTAAGGCTGAATTGACTTAAGCGTTTTCAGTGATGGGATTCCAGCATAAGTTTTAAGAGTCTCTCCTCCCTAAACAAAGTTTTAGCAAATATAAGACCCTTTTGAGCTAGAGATTGCATTTTTCTTCTGGTCAGAGTGGTCACACACTTGTTTGCAACCCGAATAAAGTAAAATTTCTACATATCGTTATTGTGAAGGATTTGGTACATGATCAGTGTATGCAGTCTAAGTGGCCACCACCTTTGAAAACATGGTTACAGAAAGATAAGAAATATGAAGATCAGAGAATCTTAGAATCATTAAGGTTGGAAAAGACGCTTAAGATCATCAATTCCAGCTGTAAACCCAACACTGCCAAGTTCACCACGAAATCATGTCTCTAGGCATCATATCTGTAATCTTTTGCACACCTCCAGAGATGGTGACTCAACCACTTCCCTGGGAAGCCTCTTCTGATTATTGTTGACAACTCTTTCAGTGATGAAGTAAAGGTGGAGACCCTTTTCTCTCCTGTTGCCATGCCTTAGTGGTCAAAATGAGACTGGGAGACCAACTGGATAGTGGTAAAATTCTCTGTCAGAGAAAATGAAACAAGCTGGTCATCAAGAAGACTAATACCACAAATAGACACACTTCATCTCTGTTGAAGCTCTTCAGGTACATGGAAGGGAATGAAAAATTTCTTGGACAAGAGAAAAAAAATGAGCATGAATCTGTGTTGTGATAAAGGAATTTATCTAGAAAGCAAAAAGTTGAGTCCTAATTTGTGCTTAAATAATGTTTTATTGTAAACTAAGCCAAATCTGTAGATTACAGCCAGAAATCCTTCACTCAGATAAATGGTCTTGCTACTTTTTTTCCCCTTCTCTTTGTAGTTTAGTAGATCTCTCAGTGTCTTTTTCAGTCTTAACATTATTATCCTGACTTGCCTAGAGGATGATGATTATTTTTCTTGATAATAGAGTGAAGTTGTATGGCTCAGCTTCAGCTGAAAAAGTCTTTCTGTCTGTGTGTTTCACATTCTGCAGAAGTAGTCAATAGTTATGATGATGGCATATGCGTTAGTGACTGTTCTTCTTTCTGCAGTAGCTGTGTTAAAGGTTAAAGCCACTTTATAGTTAGGTGACTAGGGTCTCTATACAATAACCACTGTAGCCTCAAACACTTCCCCAAGGTGATTTATACTTAAAAGTAGAAGGGGATGAATAGATCTTGGAGTGTGTCACACTCTTCAGGGAAACATTATAAATGACTGACTAACATAGAATATATACTTCTGCAAAAGTTGGGCTAGTTGAAAAGTATTTCCCCTTAAAACTTTTGAAAAAACCAGAAGTCTATAAGTGAATATTTTTGTAAAATGACTAGAATATATTGTAATACAGTGTTTACTATTTAAAGATTGATTTAGTCACAACTTCAAAATATCTTTTGCTTGCTTTTGCCTGGACTCAGAAGCCTAGAAGTGAGCTGTTCAGCCTCCAAAAAATAACAGTATAAATTTGAAACATCATCACAGTCTTTTCAGAACTGATGGGAAATGGTGCTACATCTAATACATTATTTATCAAGCTACAATTTCAGGAATAACAAATATCTTAATTAGTGGAATTAATCAATTATGCCTTCATACATTAGTTGCCTGTAGTCCTCTATAAGGAAAAAAAAAAGTTTCTTCTTTTATTCTACCTTTCTAAAATGTGGTTATCATGCTCTCCTTCTTTCAAGCATTTAGAACAAAGTCCTGATAATTTAATTACATGCCTCATTCAAATGCAGGATCATATGAACCTGTAATGGCTCAAATAATCTGTTTACTAATAATTCATCCAGTAGTGCTTTTTTTTTGAAGGGAGAGGGGAAGGGAGAACCTTATCTGCAATTTCACTTTGGTACAGTATTATAAAAGAATAACAATATAGTTGTACGGTCTGCCATTTAGTTCAGTGTTTTTGGGTGCATTTAAGCTATTGAATTAATCTCACTTTTAAACAATAGAATATAATACTTTAATAGCTTGCCTCTGCACTGGCTTTGTGGGATGCTGAAATTAGTATTATAATGCACTGTGTATAGTTTCTGCTGTATCTGATTGCTTTAGCAGCAGTCAGGTTGATAGTATCAGGTTCCAGCTTGCTGGGTCAACATGGACCCAGGCCATTAAAGGAGAAAGGTTCAGGGAAAGTTCATTTCTATTGTTTTACCATGGTTACAAAACAGAAAAAAAAAGAAGAAATCCTGCATTTGTAACTTATTGCTTCCTTGGGCCCTGAAGGTAGTATGATTTTTTTTCCTCTTAAATTGAACACAGAAATATAAACCTCCTGATTATCTGTAATTTAAACAAAAGAATATTTTCTGATCACTTTTAAAGTATAACACAGATGTTCTGCATTGACTGCTGATGTCATTAAACAAGTGTTTGTATTCAATTAATTTGATCTCCCAAACTGTTAGCATTTAAATTTGTTACTAGGTCAATAGAAAAATGAAAACTTCATAGGGGCTTTATAATACTGACTTTTGTTTACATAATTTTCACTTTAATTAACTCACAGTAAGCCTGTTGAAATAAGTATGTTTGCTTTTTCTCTAAAATAGAACCCATCCATTGAAGATATTCTTTTTATTGTGATTATAAAATGAAGAAACACTTTCATGAAAAAGTGTGAATTTAAATATCATCCTAAGTGTGTAACATTTATGGCACAGTTGTAAACTACTTGTGAAGTACCATTATGAAAGGGTTTAAATCTTAAGATAATTATGTTTGTTACGTATATAATGGAAAAAGAAAGAATAAGACTTAGCACAGCATTAGTACGTTATACACGAGAACTGGTGAAGAAAGCTTATTGTACAGCACTGAGTACTTCATACAAAGAGGTAAATCATGTAATGGGTATAATATAGAATAAAATTTGGTATTTCTACCAATATGAAGAAATTCTGCAAAGCAAATGGTTTCGCAAACATTTCTCCTAATGGGAAGATTTGCATGAAAATTTGACTGAACTCTGAAGGTTGTGACACAGCATAATATTTAACAATATATTTTTATTTGTAAAGGCTTTTATGTATAATTCTCATAAGGCGCTTTTTGGAAAAGTGAAGCCATTTTTAGATTTGACAGTTACACAAGTCAGAGATAATGGTATTCAATAGAATGCTAGTTCTGGAAACCAACTTCCAGGGGTGAGTTTATATTTGTTATTTTCCAGAGTTGCCTGCTTCTATTATTATTAACTGTGATCTCATTAAAAAAAACAAATTTCACATATGCTAAGCTGGGCCAGGATGAATGTGTATTTTAATTTAAGATCTTTGGGGAACATACAGATAATATTGTTGACTTAGTATGAGTCATTAATCTTCCAAGACAGTGCAAGGCGCAGCTCTTAGGGTCTGACTACCCAAAGAGGTTTACAAGAGAGGTCTTTGGTCATTTGAAAGATTCATCTCGCAATAAAATTGTGATTGACTGAATTGATATTTGAGTATTAATCCTGATGTGGAAAGGAAGAAAATAGAGAAAATGTTTGACATATATGAAAGTTAAAAAAAGTTACAGAGTGCAGGGAGTACTAGGTAGACTCTATTACCCTTTGTTTATCCTTTTCTACACTTCTAGGTTTGGTATCCATTAGCAAATGACATCTGTTTTTTCATTTGATTATGGTGCTCGTTTTCTTTCTTAAATGATTGTGTTAATGTTGCGGTGCCCTGCTAATCACCTGCAGAGATTGTAGTCTGTGTGTATGCATACTGCCCAAACAGATAGGCGCACACACCTGTGAATGTGTGTTTGCATACAGAATCATAGAATCATTGAGGTCGGAGCCATTAACTGGACCCTGCCAAGTCCATCACTAAACCATGTCTCTAAGCATCCCAGCTACCTGCCTTTTGTACACATCTGGGAATGGTAACCCTTTTGGTGAAGAAATTCTTTCAAGTGCGCAGTCTAAACGTCCTCAGACTGACAGGTCTGTAATTCCTAGTATGAGGACACTATAATGATCAACCTTGAGGAGTGTGGTTCTGTCATGGTGGGGAAATGGAGAATACTCATCTTCCACCATTTAGTTCTTAGTGAAGGAGTCACGGGAGCTGGAGTTCAACTGTTTGCATACTGTGTTTTTCTCTAGTCCAGTTGAGTAGTGCATAGTCTTGCAGCCTAGTGGGAGAGAAGATAGCAGTCAGTACTTACCAAAGAGAACAAACTAAATCTAGATTGATTCCTCCTTTGATTTGAGGTGCTGTTGGATGAGAACCCCTGTTGCCTTAGAGACTCCCGTGCATGGAGAGTGTGCTGCACCATATGGCCTATATGCACATGTATGTGCAATATACATATACACACATACAAGCAAACTTATCTCATGTGAAGAGTTACTGTGTGAGAGTACATCTTTCAAGGACTACATCTCCTACTCATGGGAGTCCAAAGCATGCCTTGTCACTTTTTTTCCCTCTTAAATTGTTAAGTAAATGGATAAATGGGAACAAATGACTGCTTTACTGTTCCACATATTGCTTAAAAACTTCAGAAAACTTTTTTTCTCTTTTAAAAAATAGCATAATGAAGATATAATGAGAAATAAAATGAGAAAGCAACATTACAAACTTATATTATACTTGCAAAAACATATATACTTCCACTTTATACCTTTCAACTAAAACAATATATCTGTTATATTGTTATATTATATAAAACAATATATCTGCTATATCCATTTCAAGAAAATTTAGAGAAGGTTAATTGATTGGTACAAAATTCTTCTAATTTTCTATTGTATTGCTGTATCTCTTCTTCAAATATTGTTAAATTTTTTGGAAAAACTGTGTGAACACACTATCCAGTTAAAGCTTGGGAGTGCTTTTGTATTGGAGAGCTATAAAGTCATGGAAGCATCACCATGACTTTCAGCCAAGCATGTAACCAAGCTCATTTCTGGACAGGATAATGTCTAATTATTTCTTGTTCTATAAAAGGAACAGTCTTCTGCTGTTCTTTTTTTTTTTTTTTTTTTTTTTTAAGAACCTAATTCATTACCACACAAACCCAGTTCTGCTAGAAGTACATACAAACAGCATAGGAAAGCATATAGTTTGGTCAACTAGGTCTTTCTTTAGTATCATCTTCAGTACTGGATTGAAGCTTGAAACAACAAAAGCTAAAACAAAGTCTCAAATATCTTGAGGTAAACTCTAGCACTGATGAAAATGCACCTCTTAGTTTGATCCATGACAATTTGATCACCATGTCTAATATTCAGAGAACATCAGCCAGAACAAAATCAGGGAAAAGAACCCCTTTATATTAGTGTATTTGATGATTTGGATGATTTTTCATTCCTGAACCCTTAACTTGCATGTAACAACATTTTCAGAGCTTTTCTGTGCACGAGCAATACTGAGCGATAGAAAAGTAGGGTTTTGTCAGTAAGAAAACAGAACAAAACCTGAGGCAAATCTTTGAGAAAAGTAGTAAATATGGCAAATCAAAATATAATTATGAATTGGCACCTACTTTAATTTTTGTCTTACTTGACTCTGGGCATAGATAGAAAATTTGTTTGTAATTATTGTGATTAATTTGTATTTCATTATCATCTTAATGCTCAGTCAGGATTTGTTCTTGTTGTGCTATGATCTATATGGCCAGAGCCAAAAGAGAGCTCTGTGCACGTTACGTATGGAGATGTGCCAGGCACAGTGTGTGTCAATCAGATATCATATGAATGTTCTGGCCAGCTATAGTATGTCCCAGGAGAGTGTGCTGCAAGTCTTGGTGCCATTTTGCCCATCCTGGCAGTTGTATTCCTATCTAAAATTCCCTTATATGGAATTCTGTGGTATGTGCCCCATGCTGCTGAAGATGTGAGTTCTTAAAAGGAAGGATGAATTGGATTAGAGGTTTCTTATTGGGAATTCATTGTTGAGAATGCATTTGTAACAAATAACTTGCTGAATCTGGTCATTTTATTTTGGGGGTTCTTTATTCTGGCTAAAGTGAGATGCTTTTGAGGAACGCATCTTCTCAGACAGAATGCAATAGTAATTTGACTGAATTTCAAAGTCTGATGTCTTCATCACATAAAGTAAAGGCACTAGTAGAACATATGTAACTTTTTTCAGTCACAGAATAAATATAGAATATATCCATATTAAATTAAACTTTTCAGTAAATGATGTAGGCTTTTCTATAAAGTAGATCCTTTGATATCTTCCTATGTATTTCTGTTGTATGAAGATTCATAATGGAATTACCAGAATTACAATGAAATATAAAGAATCATAATAATAATTATAAGAAATCTTACCAGAAGTAGATACATTTGTCACTCTGTTATGTAAAAACATACTCCTTGTACTACTTTTTAGAAATGACTGATTAACCTTTCAGTGTTTCCTTAGGATAACACATTAACAGCAAACTGTTATTTCTGATAGGATGGACTTTACGTAAGGTAGTTAAGAGACAGCTTAAGGGAACTGGCTGCATTTCAGGCCTGCAAATAATTTACCTTCAAACATTGTCTGAGGGTTATGGCGACATATTTTAAGGTGTCACCAGATTCAATCCTCTGTAGCTTGATGGAAATACACTAAATGACTTTTAAATTGTTGAAAGGATAACAGAGTGTCTTTGGTTGAATCACTGCAGTTATTTCCATTTGGACCTATAGTACTGTCTGGTTTTTTATGGTTCTTTTTTTCAGGACTTAGGAGTCTTGGACTGGTATTCTTCATTGTTCAAATTACTGTAGTACTACTGCTTTGGAGGCAAAACTGTGCTACCATTCGTATGTTTATAGATGCTGCACTGGAAGGAAATGGGAGTTCGATTGTTTCTGTTCCTTGCCTTGTACAAGGAAAATGAAATACAAATTTATGTTACAATATTCCATAACAGAATATAATGGCCAAGGAAATCTACATCTGAACTTGCAAGGGTGGAACACTATAACACTCCAGGCATCTTAATTTCACAAACAGATTTTGGGGACTGGGTACACAGATCAGGTTTTTGGAGTGTACTGTAATTTGGTTTTTCCCTGTGAGGGAAACTCTACTTTGGGAGTGAAGTACATCTAGAGTACACACAAAGATTTACTAATTAAAGGGCATCTACAAGGGTAATCCCTGTTATGTATCTCTTGGTCTGCATAGGTTTTCAGTGATGAGCATTGTGCTAGGTGTTGCACAAATGCATGGCTGTATTAGGGCTGGTTATTGTCCCAAACAATTTGAAGTTGGAGTGGCTGAGATGAAACTAATGTGCATGTTCTTTAGCTTTTAGTTTAGGACTTGCTTATTGTTATCAAATAGAGGTGCACTCAAAGAGCAGACATACTCATTGTGACCACAGAAACTTGTGGTTTCTGCTCAAAGAAACTTGTAAATTTTAATGGTCATCTGCTCAAAGAAACTTGTAAATTTTAATGGTCAGTACTCATCAGAAGATTAATACTTATTTTGTATTTATGAATATGTACAAATATAGATCATCTTATCTAAAGGTTTAAATTCTTGATTTTAATGGACACTGCATGGTTACCATCAGTGTTACTCCAGCTGAGCAGTTAGACCTGTACAGACTAAGAGAGAGTCTTTTCAGTATTTCATACCACTACTGTTGGTCTCAAATATACAATAAAAGTCACTTTCAAGCTTTTATTTAGGCAGTTCCAGCAATTCTTTGGAAGTGTACGGTTAATGAGTGTGGGTTTTCAGAATTAAAAATAAGGTGAATAAAGGGCAGTGAACATTAACCATAGGCTCTGGCAGAAGCTAGTATAAAATTTTTCATTTTGAGTATAAAGAGTTTTTTAAAGGGCAAAGGGTTTAAGATATAGGCAGCTTCATTAAAGAGGTGACAGTTCACTTGTTTCAGCATTTCATACAAAGAATTGTGGCCAATTAACTGACGAGTGCATTCAGATATTACAGTGGATGCACTAATACGATAGAACTTCATTATCAACTGTTATGAATAAAAGTAGCATATTAATTAATGAACTGCCAGAATATTTTCACAAAATACCTTGGATAGTATAGTAGTTTTTTCTTTTTTTTTTAATTTAAAATAGTTTTTTAAAGTTAAATCATTATTGAGGTGTTCATGTATCTTATATTTAATACAGACAGTAATGAACGCTAGCTCTGTGACCCCTGGAGCAATGGCGGGCTTGCACCTTATGTAGATGCTTTTTCTTAGAGTGTTTCTGCTCTTTTTTTTTGAAGTGGTTCTCAAAATGGCAGCTGCTCCCCAGTATGTCCTGATGGAAAAAAGTCAGATGATATTTTTCTAAAGAAGTTAAACAAAAGTTTCTTAAATAAAGATAGTTATGTTATGTATGGTTATATATATGTGTTCAAAAGAGGAATATGTTGTTATATGGCCTATTTCTGCTTTGAGTCTAATTGGTTATTTGTACATGCAATTATCTGATTTATGTTCACAAATTTGTAATTACATGTGCAAGTTATATGCAGAGATGAATACAGATGGTTGGAAAACAAGCCTTGAAGCAGGACTGTTCATTCCAACTGAAGTTCATACATTTAAATCATTGTTTCAGGCCATATGCAGACTCTAACAGACATAACCACAAGAGTTAGGCTTGCTTTACATTAAGAATCATCTCAGCAACTTGAAGTAAAACTTTTTTTAAAAAAATGAAAGCTTAAAATTCTTTTAGGTTTGTGTCATTGTGGATCAAGCCTGCCTTTCTGGCCGATTAACTCCATGCTTGACATTTTTATAATATATATAGTAGATGATGTTTTGAGGGGATGTTTTTAGAATTAAAAGCCTAAGAAAAGATGAAAACAGTTGAGGAAAAAATAGGCTTTGCATCTGTTATAGTTTGGGGTTTCATGTGGGTGAATAACACTGTTAGAAGGAATCATTTAGCTTGCATATTTAAATTTTGGGTGGGGTTTGTGCTGTAAGGTTGAGTGAAATGGGAAAGGCATCTGTTATAACTTGACAGAAAGAGCATTTTGTGGGAAGCATGTACTTTATATCACTACTTTTTCCACTTCTTTTTTATAATTTTTTTTTGGTAGTTGCAGAATTTTTCTGAAAAGACAGCAGTGTAAATAAAGGAAATAAATAGTATTTTTTCAACGTTTTCTTGTTATTTTCTTGTTTCCTTAATATTGCTAGTATTCCTAAAAAACTTTATTCAGGATCACCAGTGCTGTGATTTCTGAGTACTGTTTCTGAGGTGAAGTTTATATTTAAAAAAACCCCCAAAACAGTATGGTTTGAATCTATGCATGAGTTCTCTTTAATAATTGCATTTCATTGTTCATTCAGGCATTTCCAACTCTAGTTTGTATGGCTGTCACCATCAGAAGCTTGTGTTTCACAGTTATTACATAATCATGAGAGCCTACATACTTACATGTTATAAGAACTTTCAGAAAGATCTAGTGTTTCAGCTAATTAGATGAAGCAGTGAGCTTTTTTGACTTAATTTACTTCTGACATCATAATTCTGCCACCCAACAGAATAAGCTTCATTTCTTATCTATTTTTCCCTTTCCAATGGATGATTTACTGATCTCAATTTCATTAAGAGAACAAGCATATGTCAGTAATATTTTGAGCTTATGTACAATCACAGCTGTACTTAAATCTGGTACTGTAACTTACTCCAATAACACTCAGATTTCTAACTGGTTTTATTTCATTTCTTGCCCTTTAGATCATTCATATATTCAAGTAATATGATAAGTCACAGAGAATCTTCTTATATTGTTTGATTGTGTTTGTAGTAGGACTTCAACCATCAAGGGAGAACTGGCAGGTGTTGCTGTAATATGTATTTTATATATTCCTGCACTCTTGTACCTTGTATCATATATTCTTGTATCAAGAATATTACTAATCTTGCTGGAAAGCAGAGTGATTTGGGCTGAAGTGTTGAGGAGGATGGAAATGACATGCTGTTTACATGACAGTTCTGTTAGGAAAAGAAATAATTCAACAAGGTCTTTTCTACCCTAGCAAAAGAGTAGCATCCAAGGACTAACCTGTGCTCCTGTATTACTATGCTAAATGACTTTGGAAAGGGATATGAAATTAAATATGTTTTCTTCCATTTATTTTTGTTCCACTGATAAACTAGTAGTGCATTTCTGACTCAATATCCACTTTTTGACCATTTTGTTTCAAAAATAAGAGTAAAGTGTTCCTTTACTGAAATGTAGTATTTCATCAGCATGATTTCTCCACTGTTCACTCCTGTAACACAACCTAATTCTTTGGAGATCATTCATGCACTTGTTTATGAAGATTTTGAAACAGATCTTTGTATTTATTTTTATCAGCATTGTTTGCTGTCTCAGTTACTCCTAGTATATCATGAGTGCAGCGCTAATTATTGCGTGAGAACATTTTCTGTTTAACTGTGAGAAGAAAAATAAATTTAAGGTAATTGCACTGAGAGTTTTATTGTTTTACAAGACTGCTGCAAGTAAAAAGGACATGGTGTGACTTTTGATGGTTGTTTTACTAACTGACAAAATAAATGTATGCTCTGTCTTAGAATTGCATTTTTTACTTTGTTCTTGAGTAGGAGAAGAAAGGGAAGACCTAAAATAGTAAAGTTTAAGGTTTGGATCGATGTACTTTGTCATTTTTTTTGCCTTTAAAATGCTAGTTCAATGCATTGGAAATATTTATGAAGGTTACCTTGGCAAGCGTTTTCCAAGCAAAGGAATTAAATTACACAAAAGGTTTAGTCAGTCTTCCTAGACCTTGTTTTTCAGTACTGACACGCCCTTGGCTCAAGTCTTGCGAGTGAGAAGGCTGCACGTATGATGAGAGCAGCAAGAAGCTATCCCAAAACCCAGAAACACCACGTGGGGAGAGTCCACTGCCTGTGGTTGCAGGTTGTCACAGGGCATCCCTGTTTCTGCATTAAGTCAGCAAGTGACATCTTTGGCCCTTTTGCAGTGTCCATTTTATGGCAAGCGCACAATAACTACTTCCAGCAGCTGATCGCTTGAATTTCATTCAGCCAGCTTCTCTGAGGTCAAAAGTTCTGTGTCAGGCTTTGAAGCACTAAGAGGAGATGGAACAGATGAGAAATAAAGCATAGATTTTCAAAATGCACCTAAATGAGATGCATAAATGCTGATGCAGCTAAAATTGGTGTTGATATTCTAAGCTGTTTTAGGCTGTTCTAAGAACTTAAAAATATATTAAATAAATACACCAAATTCTTGTTACAGATTTGCTACCTATCACTTCTAGAGTGTAACTTTTCCGGCCACTCCCCAGTAGTACTGATTATAAAACTGCCTGGCCAATGGCAGTTTCACTGCATCATGTATGCTCAGCTACAGATGAGGACAATATTTCTGTGCACTAAAATTGTTCACAGACAAAATTAAAAATAAAACTCTAAATGTAGAAAACAAACCCTGAAATTAATTTTGGCAGGAAAGGCAGTTTGCCCTCTTAATACTGCTAAGACTTCCAGTTTTCTTTAGGAGTGCTTCATCTATTTAATAAAAATAATTTTAAGGAGTAAAACTTTATTAATCAAATGTTAATATTGCACAATTGTTCCTCAGAATTGGTGCATGAGAAAGATAAATCACAGAATTATCTCAACATTTTTGAACACTTTTAGTTTCCTTTCACATGTTTTTGCCATGCAATTAGTCATCTGTAAAATGCTAGTGATGTGCTCTGCTCTGAGAATTATATACTACTCATGAAGAGTTTCAGCTGTTTTGGAGCAAAACCTTCCTTGATGATCAAAGGTCTTAACAGAAATCAGTAGGAGGTCTACTTATCTAAGGCTTTCAAGGATGAGACCCATAAATTTTAACATCAACTCTGTCTTCTGGCAGATAGTAATAAGAGCTGAATGCAGGCTGGTTACATTTAAAGCCAAGCAGATAAGCCCACACTATTGTCCTGTTGTCTGTTTCCATGTGATTGTACAGGGCCAGGTTTTCTGTTGGTTATGTCTGCTTTTAATTGTTTAGCACTATCAAAACATTTCTAGGAACGAGCTCATACTTGATTAAACAACTCAAATTATGTAAAACTTAAAAAATATTATCAAAGCACGGCAACATTTTAACTGATAAGGATCACAGATTCTTCCATTTCTTATTCTTTAATTCAGCCATCTGTTTTCTAGATTTGGTAAGACACAAAGTATATAAGACTAATATATGTTGATCAAAAGACAAAAAAAATAACAATTATTCTCACCCTTAACTGTAGTCTCAATTGCTTCTCTGCTAATCACAGTGCAGTAGACAAATATACTCTTTTTCTTCAAAGATGAAAATGCTACAGTATTTATTCCTTGATAGTATTTCGTGATGTATTTTTGAAATTGAAGGAATGAAATAAAAATCTGGCCAAAAATTGTTGGATTTATTTCACTCATTCTAAAAACTGTTTTGGTTATCTAATTAGCTGACGTTAGTGGAGAAAATATTTGAGACTTTAAAGATTCACTAATCTGCACTTTGAGTTGCACATCCACATAATGGCATATTGTAACTGTAAACCATGATAATTTCTACAAAAAATAAAGATCAGTTGTCTGTGGGAATGTCTTCTAAGACTTGGGAAAAGTCTGATAATTTTATCACAAACTGATACAAGCTTATAGAAGGCCGATGGATTTTCATGGGGATAAATTTAGGTGCATAGCACATTTTGAAGCACATTTTGGTGCTTCACTTCAAAAACTTGATTACTAAGTTAGTAATAGTCCTGCAGAAAGCTTTCATCTTCTTCTTCAACATATGTTATCTCACATCTGAAAGTTAAGGTTTTAGAGTAGAAAATACCTAGCTTATTCACATTTCTAAAAGCAGAGTGACAATCTACTGGGTATCTTTTCTAATGGGTAAGCAAGGAACTCTTAACTTCTCTATAGAATTCTCCCCAGGTCTTTAAAACAGTTAATCTTGAAGCTTCCTTGAATCTTTGTTGATATTGTCTAATTTCTGCATTCTCTAATTTGCTCTTCAAAGGATGAAACAGTACAGGAAGATCAGCTATGACTTCCATATGTAGCACTGTTTCTTTCCAGTGTCTTCTTGTGGAGTCCCAAAACACTCTGTACTATAATCCTAGGTGTTCACAAGGCATTCACTTTGACTTTTGGGATTTTGGCATTTCAGACTGTTTATCTTAGCTCTAAAAAATCCAGACTTTAGACATCTTCAAAATCAAAATGGGTCATCTTTGAGTAGTTTGCCCATTGAGATAATTAGCATTTCCTTAAGAGGTCAAATGTGCTTTCAGAAAGAACAGTGTAATTTTTCCAGTAATTGTATTCAGATAAAAGAGAAAATCTTACAATGCCATTTATATGTCTATAAAAGCTTATATACAAAATTTAAATTTGATAAAAATAGTATTATCATCAGCTTTTAAATGGTGATTTTTGTATCTCAGTGTCATCAACTAGAAGAAAAGATTGCATTGCTCTGGCATTTAAATGTATCATTTACATAATGAATCAACTCATACCTATTTAAATTATGTTTATTTTTTATATTGAAGACGAATCTACTGATTTTGATACAAAAATAGGAATATGAGTATTTTGAAGGTTTCTTATCTTGAAATGAAAATGAACATGCCCTAATCTAAAAATAAGTAGGTCTTTACTATACTCGAGTTTATGAAAAATACCAACAAAATGTTTTAATAAGCTATTTTTATCATCCTGTTTATGATAGTTAAACTAATTTGCTATGCCTTTGATGTTTTTTTTTAAAGAGTTTATCATATAGCTATAAAAATTATAATGAACTACACAACAACATGTGAGTTTTCAATTCTAGTCAAAGTGATTATTTTTTAAAGTCATTTTTCATGCCATTTTCCCCACAACTTTGGTAATGATTCATACAAAATTCTTGCGAAATTAATACATAAAATTCAAAATTCATACAAAATTCTTATAGCTTGAAAACAAATCTTACAAAATGGTAGTATTTCAAGTTAGTGTTATGGTTAATGAAACAAATGCTTAACAAATGGCTACTAACAAATTAAGTCATGTATTGCTACTCAATCAGTTCTTAAGGACAATTAGATGCATCCATTTTAATTGCGTATTGCATAGTCTACCATGCCTCTAAATCAGATCTTCCAGGCCTTAAGAAAAAATTCTTTATTTGTCTTACAGTGTTTTTCTGCCTTTTTATAAGAAAAAACCCCCATGTTTCTTAAATAGGTAAAGGCCTTTTAGTAATAGATTGAAACTAGAATCACTTGATTTAAGAGGTTTCCTTCTCTGAAATTCCATTTAAATAGAATCACAGAATAAGCTGAATTGGAAGGGCTCCATAAGCATTAAGTCTAGCTCCTGGCCCTGCACAGGACCATCCCCAAGTCACACCATGTGCCCGAGAGCGTTGTCCAAACACTCCTTGAACTGCCAGACTTGGTGCTATGACCACTTCCCTGGGGAGCCTCTTCCAGTGCCCAACCATCTACTGGATGAAATATTATTAGTAAGATTGGAATTGGGAGTTTAGGACTTTATGAAAACATTTGCTTGGAAAACTTTGGGATAAATCATGGAATGGAGTTAGGTTGCTGGACTTGTTTATGGCTTTGGGTGTGACACCTCCCCTCCCCCTCCTCCCCTCCCTCCCCTTTTGTATACAGCAACACAAGCAGTTTGATTGTAGAAGGTTACCAAAGGAAGAGTTCTGCCTTGGGTATTTCAGTATCACTCACCTATAATTTGCTGCTGACCTTTGTTTAGAGATTTGGTCCATGACTGTCTTCCCTTAGGCTTTGAAGAGGGGTGGTTTTATTCCTCAAAATCAAAGACAAAAGCATTCAGGCTTCACCATGGCTGTACTTGGTAGTTAACATCAAAGAGAGTCTTTGCAGGTGTGAACTTGCTTTTTATAAAGACCTGTAAGTCATTGGTGCGTTGTGCATTGTACCACATTACCCTGCTTGTGTTCTGTTATGCTGTTGTCAGACCCTTCTGTAGTCATATCACAATAATGATTTGAGGACTTCATCATAGATACTTAAATGAAACCATTGAAGTTTTCCTACATGGTGGCATTTTTTTGGTGGGTGAATATATTAGAAACACTCCATTTAAATCAGATCATTTTTGTCCATAATGTTTTGTTCAGTTTTATGTGTATTCATGGTATGTTTATTTTTATTGTAAATCACAAAGGAAATATCAAAGAAAGTACAAAGACTCTTAATTTGGTTTTGTGAGCTGGAATAAGACAATGTTCTTTTTCTACAACTGTTTTTCTTGTTGTTTTGAATATATGACAGTTTTGTTTATATTAAAGAAAATCAAAAATCCTAAACCAATCGAAGAAATGACCAAGCTTATAATTTTAATAATTATCTCAGCTCTGGACATCAAGTTGGGAATTAATGATCAGTTAAGGTTAATGACTCAATGCCTTGAGTCATTAAACTTCAAGAAAATGCTCTGTACTTTGATTGTTTTTGGTTTATTAAAGTTAGGGTGTAGAAGGTGCCAAAAAAAAAAGGAAAAAAAAAGCAAATATTTCCAAACACAATGGAAACTAATATGAATAGAAAACAGTGGTATTTTATTACCTGCCTCATTCTACAGTCCCAGCATCTCTAGAAATGCCATTATCCCTGATTGGAGTTTTGTCAGTATGAGAATCTAAGGAGCAAAACCTTTCATATCCACCTTTCTTTTCTTTTTTGTTCTGAAACAAATGAAGAACTTCAAATGTTTGGCAGATCATAGGTTTACACTGCAGTTTTAGAGCAGCCCATCACCTAATTCTGTGAAGTTATTCCACAGTATCCCCTAAATGAGCAGTTGCAGGATGTTGCAGTGGTACCATGCTGTGGTATTTTCATCGTCATCCCTCTCTAATTTGTATGCTGCTTAGGCAGTCCAGGAGATGGAAAGTTGTGTATGTTAGCATTTAACAGACAAGGAGTGCTTAAACCTGAAGCCCTTTATTTTTCCATACTGGACACATATAAGCTGCTGTGATGGCTTTTGCTCAGCAATGTTGTACAAATAATGCCGAGTCCTTTCTGACATAAAGTAGTGTATTTAAAGTAAGGTGCCTTAGTGAGATTTTCACTTTAAACAGAATAAGGGTTAAATGATAACTTATCTTTTAAATGACAAAAAATAAAGAAATTGCAAGACCTTTTCACACATTAGATATGTATTGTCATTTATCATCTAGATATCAGGCTAGCAGTGTGAAGTAATAAAACATATCATCGAAAAATGTGCTATAGGTCTGAATCACTCTTTCATTCCACCTCCCAGCTAACTGTAGTATTAAATCAAACAAGCAGAACATTTCCTTAGGCAGCCATTGCCTTTTAATTTCCTGAAGAACCTTAAAATATCATTCATTACAAGTACTACACATATTTGGTTTTTAAAAGTCTCATAAATCAATAGCAGGCTGACTGTAATAATTATTACAAGTTAGTGCATAATTTTCGTGCTGAAGGCTGCATGCAGAACTTTAGCATATGCAAACGAGGCAATTCAAACTGTGTATAGATATTAATATGAAGAAGCAGGTAACGAGGTGCAGGCTATGAATTATGCATCAAGAGCGGCTGATCTTCAATGAGGAAAATGAATTCAGCATGTAATCTAATTAGTGATGGAAGTCTATTACATCTAACTGCAAAAGCAACCGTCCTTGAAACAAATTTATTTACAGTCCATGTTACCACTTGAAACAACTTTGAAATGATGTGTAAGACAACAGCTTAATTGTAAAAATTTTTTTGTTTGTTTGTTTCAGTTCTAGACCTGGAAGGCCTCCTAAGAGGACTCAAAGTGTCACCTCCCCAGAGAATTCTCATATCATGCCACATTCTGTCCCAGGCCTAATGTCTCCTGGAATCATCCCGCCAACAGGTAGGATTGCTAGAAACACCTTTACGTGGGCAGTCGTTTGAATTCATGGCTTATATCCACTTGTTAATAGATTAACACTCTAGGAGAGCAGCTGACAAATATCACAGTAGTTCCCCCAATGTCACATTATTGGTGCACAAACATGTTGTATGTAATGAAAACTTGTGGCAGCTTAGTGCTTCAAAATAACTGAAAAAAATAATAATCCTTTATAATCTTTTCCCCCTGTTCTTTTTCTTTATAAACAAGTATCTTTCAAAGCATGAATTACCTATCATTAGACAATAATCTCCCTATTCATTTTTAATAGATCAGATATCTTCTGCATTTTTTTGCTGCTTTGCTTCATTAGATAATGTCATCATGAATATAGTTGCCTGAAGAAACCGAGTTAGTTAAAATAACTCCGTGCTGCACACATGTCTTTCTTAATTTTTCATCCTGAAATTCTATTTTTGATATGTCTCCCGAGGCCTTACACTAATACAAAGTCCTGTAACAATCTGTTTCTCATACTATTATTTTCTTTTGAAAGTTACTGTACCATCTCCTAGCAGTGACTTGCTCTTAGACATGGTTGAATTAAGAAAGGCAAGGAGGAAATGAATACCAAAGGTGTAGGCACCCAATAGTCAAGCTGCTTGTGGTGCCACACTCTCTTTTTTCATGTTACAGACCAGTTAAATGCTGGGACTTGTTTCAGCAAAGTCCACCTGAGCTTCTACTTCTTGCCCAGTTATTTCCCACTTACTTGCATGGCTCAGTCTCTAACACTGATTTTCTCTAAGGCAAATGAAAGATAATTAACTAGACAGATCAAATAGAGAGGAAGATTACTTGTGGACTGGAAGGATAGGTGGGTGTTTGAGTACATGCCCATGATCATGTCTCTCTAAGTATGAGCATGATTCTTGGCATGGTTTTGGTCACAGATGACTAACATTCTCAAAAGAAATGCTCAGTTCAGGAAACAACAAATACCAGAAACTGTTTCAATGTAAATATCTTGTCTGGTGGAAGAAGCTAAGTGAAGAAGGCTTAGCTCACTAGACAAAAGGGGACCTATACTTTGGCCTTAGGCTCAGGAGCTGCTTTACATGGTGAGATGGACACATAGCTAGAAGTATTTTATTTGAAATTTAAAGTTTTTTAAAGATGAAGAGGAGTGACAAAATGAAGGGAGGTCAGACAACAAAGATTGATAGGAGAGAGGTATAAAATAAGGAGAGGTAAAGAGGGATGAGACTGAGAGTGTAGGGGAGTATGGGAAAGGGGAGTATGGGAAAACATCAGGCAAGTAGAACTCACAGTGGTAGTCTGGGAAGGTGTGACCAGTGCAAGAAAAAAAAAGCAAAAAAAAAAAGCATTTGGTTTTAAATACTTTATACAATAAAATTTACAGGATAAGATCTTGTATAGAAAATAGAGATCATGCAGAGTGAATGCAACATGAGAATATAGATGGGACTTATGTGGGAAGAGAATGAAAGTTTTTGTTGGACAGAAACATTCATGTTCATGAGAGAGATCAAAAATTGCAGAAGCAAAGGGAAATTATTTGGGGGAAGCAAGGCAGGAAAATATCAAAGAAAAAAATGCATGTGAAAAGTAGAAAGGAGATGAAAGAAGTCAGAGTCAAATAAGCAGGCCAAGAAGAGGGAGACAGGAAAAGAAACCTTGTCAACAGTATCGTTTGGGGTTTTGTGTTACAGTTAATATGTAAGAGCAGATCACCTCTTGATTTTTTATTTTAAGAAAGTAGTTTAAAACCACAACTAATGCCTTAAAGTATCTAGTTCCTCTCTAGTCCTTTAAAGCTGGTCATAACAAGTTAACAATAAAAATATATGGTACTAAAACCAGAGATCTAATTTCTTGGAGTATCAACCCACAAAACCAGATGCAGATCTTTTTAAAATGAAGATTAAAAAAAAAGAAGAAAATATTTCAAAATTAAATAAAATAGGCATATATAAGATTATCATTCATCAAATCCTTTTCGGATAGTTACACTTTGGGAGTTTCTTGCAAAAGAAGAAAGTTTTAAATGCAATCGCTGTTACATTTGAACTCGTTTCAGATTACATGGCTTACCACAACAGAAGGAGTGGTATGATTTTATTTCCATTGTGGTGCTGTTGAGTCTCAACAGCACAAAAAATGCAAACAATAACTCTGATAGAAGCAAGCTCTGGGGTTTAGTGTTTCATGAGATATGCAAAGGTTCAGCAAAGATAAAGAGCGTCATGCCAGCAGCTCTACATGGCAGCCATTCCAGCATTTTATAGACAGACAAGTATAAAAATAGACTTACAATCTGATCTCATGAGTTCAAAACAATGAAAATGTGTGGGTTTACATTGTAAATAAGTACCAAAACTACTGTAAGAGCCCTACAAAGAAACGACTGATAACTACAGTCAGTGATATAGGTGCCATTGTTATGTGCTGCTGCATTAATTGATACAAGAAAAATCTTGCCAACTGTAAAATTTTACTCCATATTTTGACTGTATATAAAGAAAATCACTGACCGGTTGAAGTTGTCAGGCACCACTGGAGGTCACCTAGTCTGGCCTCCACTGGTCAAAGTAAGATCGCTCAGAGCAGGTGGTTCAGGGTTGGGTACACTTGAGATTCTGTGAGTATCTTTGAGGATAGAGACACCATGATGTATCTTTGCAACTTATTCCAGTGTTTTACTACTTTCAAAATAACAATGGATTTTTTTTTTTTTTAAATGGAATTTCCTGTATTTCAATTTGTGTTTGTTGGGTCACATTTGAGACAGCTCTCTCAGTCTTTCTTGATGTGTCAGGAATTCCAAAACATGGTTCTTCATTTGAGAAGTTTGTGAAGTGTGAATTTCCTGTTAGTATTCAGCTCTAAGAAGAAAAAATAAAATTACCAGATTATAAAGTGCTTCCTACCCCTTCCCTCTCCATTATTTTTTTTTTCTTTGTAATAACTTCTTTTAAAACTTTCTGATTGATTTAATAATCTGAGTGTAATAAGTTTCCTTTCTGCCTAAAAAAGTATAAGTGATCACACAAACAATTATGTGCTATTTAATGCTCTGTAAGTATAGAGATCTTCAATTATTAGGTATATCTAGGATACACAATGCTGTGATTTAATGCATGATTTTTACTTGAAAAATTTTTTTTTTTTGAAATTTGCTGCATAATACAGAAATAGAGATTTAAGGTGGAAATCTTGATTTCTAAAGTGACTGGTTCTGCATGCATCGTTTATGTGTGCAAATAATACTGGTATTAAACTGTATGCTGAGATTTCTCGTGGTATTCTAGGACTGTATATTTTTGTAGGAAGCCTAGTTAAGAAACACTTGAAAGTATTTTATATCACTGATATAAACTCTGAAAACACTTGCAGAGACCATTGTGTCATCACTTAGAATAACCTTGCTTTATGGAAATATTTAGGGACGAAGATGAGATGTATGAATTATATACAGAAGGAAAATAAAAGAGAAAAAAGGTATAACAGTCCACATTATTTAAATGAAGTATAAATTGAAGAAGTGAGGATCACCCCTCAGTTGATATTCTGTCCATTTTATTCAGTTATTACCCGCAATTGCTGTTCTATCCAATGCCTTTCATTAAGATAAATTTACAGAATGCTCTCAAATTTATAGAAGACTGATCACTTCACAAAAGATAATCTTATATTTATGAAAATAAATATGTAGGACCTTTGATAGTGTGACAAAATGAGAAATGTGTATTAACAGGAAATGAAGACCTTCACAAGCGTTCCAGAGAATTAAAATCTGCCTATGCTAAAAGTTTTGTAGTCAGAAGAAAGAATTTGGTGTAGACTCAAACAGTTGTATGGATGTTTCCAGCTTATCTAGATAACACCTTGAAATCCTTCCAAAACTGTATGGCTTATCATAGTTAACTTTGATCTGCTCTCTCTGTACTACAGATCTTTTCTTGGTTAATGTGTTTCAGAAGCTGTCTAAAGTTGTAACAGTAGATGATTGTAATTGTGTTCTATCAGAAAAGAAGTGCTGTATGTCTTCATTGTATGAAATACATTGTGGTCTGTACTTTTATATCTGGAGTACTTTTATCACATATAAAATGATATTTCCATTATTTTTCATACAAACTTCGAAAAGCAACTTTTCTAATTATTTTGGTAATTATTCTTCAGTATTTTAGCTTTTGAAGCTGTTTTTAAAACTCCTTGCCTAATTCTTCTGCAACTTGGCCTACTGAGTCCAAAGTCTACAGTTGACAAATGACTAACTGCATTCTCTTGTGCTTATTTCAGGAACTGCATCTTTCAAAGATAAAATGAGAATATAAAGTGATTTTGCAAATTGCTGACATAGGGCAGGATAAGAATTCTCCTTCATATATTGATATATATCTATAGATATATCTTTGTCAATTTAAAAAGTAATTTCAAAGCATGTTTAATTATTACATTACTTCTGCATTAAATTCATCTGAGTAATTATTGTTGCTATTATTATTATTTTGAACACATTTGCTTCATGATAGGTACTTCTATATAACTATTCCACATCTGAATCCAAGTTGTTCCAGTGTAAGGATATTAATCTACCTCGAAAATGTTTCATGCATGCGAATTATATCTGCTCTCCTCTATTAAACCATACTTTTTCTTTTCTTAAATGGTAATCTGAAGAGTAATTTCTAATCTCATCCTTTTTTTCACTCTTGCTAAGGGCCTGAATCAATATGAGTATATTGCAACTTCCATCTTGTACAAAATTCTTTGCACCACAAAGCATTTTTATGGGGAGTTAGAATAAGGAGAGAGTTGAAAGGTTTTGTATAGATAATTTTTACTTGGAGGGCAAACATTGTTCACAGATTCAGTGATTGATAAAGTGTGGTAATGTTTTTGCTAAAGTAGATGATGAAATTATTTGGTGTTTAAAGAAAGATTAATCACATAATTAAATAATTTCATTTTCTCTGGCTCATCGTTATTGATGTTGTATTAAGCAGACTGAAAGAATGGTTAAAATATAATTATCGTTGTTACTCTCTCCATATCATATTGCCAAGAAATAAAATCTGTAGTTAGAAGTATTTCCTCCTGATAGTCTCAATCCTGTAAGGTCTCAAGAATATATTTAACTTACTGAAATAAATAGAGTTGATTTCTGTGAGTATTCCAGGGGCTAGAAACTGTAAGTTGGAATTACATAGTAATTTTGAGAAGCAAATCTATTATTCAGTGCATTTTTTTTATGCGCTGGGTACCTTCTTAGATCCTGTGTTGGTTAAAAAGATACACATCAATGAAACTGAGTGCTGTTGCTTACTTATTTTTAAATACATTCTGTGTTAAAACAGTATTTTGGTTATTAGTGTTAAATTATTTTTATTGTTAACATTGGTTTTTATTGGTATTATAGGATGATAAGCTGTTTATCTGTTGGGGCGGAACTAACTCTAAGAATAAGCAACAAAGTCTTGCTTTCAGAGTGACAAACTGTAACCTAATTCAAGAGACTGAATCAAATTACACAAAACATTTTTTCACTTCATTAAGGAAGTAGTCATTATAATTAGTGTGAAAGCTTCTGTCGTGTTCACTAGTTGATGTATCAGTAGGAAAATAAACTGACTCAACCCTGTAAATGCATTTTTTCATAATTTTAAAAATAATAATTTAGGTGTAATACAGGCCACCTGTCATCATCTGAAAGCAGTCATGATTTTGCCAACATGTCTTCCCACTGAATGGCTAGCTGTATTCTGCTTTATCACAAGATGTTTTATTACTGAAAACTGCTTCTGAAAGCTCACTAGTTTTAAATTCCAGTGAGTCCCTTAAATTTTTCAGTCATAAAATCTTTTAAAAACCAACAACTACTTGCAGACATGGAACGTTTTTATGAAGAACTTTTATTCAGGAAGAATTTGTACATGTTGCAGTGTTGAATTGCATGATACTACATATATTCAAAGCTTAAAAGATACTGTTGGAAAACTGTTTAAGTCAGAGTCACACCTCATGCAGATTCACCCACTGCCTGTTGAGAGCCATCCCAGTTTCCAGAACTGCTCCCAGCTTTTTTGATGTAAAGGCAACAAGTTGGCTCACTTCAAAAGAGACTCTGGGATTAAATATTTAAGCAGCAAGGATAGTCATGTACTTCAACATGCTCAAGGTACTCAAAAAGAAACTGAGTGAAGTTATTTAAGCTTTAGTTATAGGCTTGTGAATCCTCTCTCCTACTTGTCTCTTGTGAGTACTCAGTGTTGGGTTGTGATATGCACAGATTTATTATCTTTTAGTGGAAAATCTGAGATAAAAGTTTTTTGATTCTTCCTGGATCCCAGAATAATTTTGCCTTCTGAAAAGTAAGTTTGTAATCATATTGAGTTCTGAATTTCCCCGTAAGAGTGCTATTCCTGTAGCAGTTACATAGGATCCCAGTTGACTGATCATATTCTGTGAAGATGAACTGCTAGAAGTTATTAGATAAGCCTTTAACAATATGTGATAATTTTTATGTATAGACAGCTTTTTTTGGGTAGATTTAACATGATAATAAAAAAAATAAAAGGTTTCCAATTTTGGAAGCAACCTTCTCCCCAGTTCCAGTTTCTTGTTCCAAATAATGGAAGTATATTAAACACCTTGGGAGAAAAGGTTTCCCACTTTTCAGAACAATATTTAATTAACAGTCTGTTATAAAATATTGTTTCCGTAAAACAAGTAACATGTAAATTGAAACAAAATTAAGAACAAATAAAACACCAAACTCTTGATACGAAAAGAAAACAATTAAACACTTATTTTTAAAGGCAGGTATGTGGTAAAATTGTCAGTGACTACATTGCAACCTAGTAATAGAAATGTTTCTATAGCTTTCTGAATCCCACACATTCTATTAATTGTAATTGAAAAAATTTTTGAATTTTGAAAATTGAATGCAGAATATGCCGTTTGTTTCTTAAAATTAAATTATTCAAATTTTAGGGTTCACAATTTTCCCTTATACTGAGATTTTCTTATTGCTCAGATTTCAGGCAGAGCATTTCAATAGAAAAGCTTCGAGATAATCATAATCCTGTGTTTACAGTTTTGCGTGTAATAAACCTGTTGGTTTTCCACCCACTCCTGCTTTTTAGTGAGAATGTTCAGCCAAAATAATTTGATTCCAAATCATTTAATCTCTAATTTGTTCAAAACAAACCTTTTGTAGAGCAAACAATACGCTGTCATTTTAAACGTGAAATACAGAGTATTATTTTGTTAAATGCTGCCACTAGAAATGAACCTGAGCTGTTGAATTTGGAATAACATCTCAGACTTGCAA
This sequence comes from Certhia americana, assembly GCA_018697195.1. Lineage (NCBI taxonomy): Eukaryota > Metazoa > Chordata > Aves > Passeriformes > Certhiidae > Certhia > Certhia americana. Next base: position 65,322,735 of record CM031857.1, on the reverse strand, counting down.
ACACTTCGGTCCATTAGCTGAATGGTGCTGATTGTTGTAGCAAAATAGAAGGATGGCAGTTCTTAGGATGAACATAGCAAGGTCTGGTACACAGCTCGGTTTCATCATGTTGCTGGCTGTAGTTCCGCATCATCACAATGATGTGAAGTTCCTGAATGTTGTGGGGGTGCTCAGCAGCTTTCCTGTAGAGTTAGACTACTTATGTCCTTGCATGATGTGCTCAATGAAGTGTGAATGATTTTCTTCTTTTAATTTTATATTTGATTTGCTTCATAGTGCATTCAATAAGAATACCCCTTCAAATATATATATACCAAAGTTCTGGTTCATGATTTCATTATCATATATTTGGGGATTCTCTAAAATACAGGAAAAAACTGTAGCTTGATGTTTTCCACTCACTTTGTGTTTTTGGGCAAAGGCAGTTTCAAATGTCATTATTTAATATGATTGTCTCCTGGTTAAGAACAATCTGTCTGCTGTGGAGTTCTGCAGATTTCATGCAAGGACTTTAATATGAAGGGAATTTCCAGCAAATATGTCAGGTAGCCCAGGTGTTTTTGTTATATGATATATGATGTAGGTGGACTTCAGAATTTACTTAAGTGATTGGTATCTTCAGGAAAAGTATGCAAGGAAGCATTATTTTATCTGGAACGCTTCAGAAGACTACAACCTAAAGAAAAAACTTAAGTAGCTAAGTACTATATTAATTTATTCTCAGCCTCTTGGGGTGTCCTGTGCAGGGCCAAGGCTTGGATTCAACGATCCTGATGGGTCCTTTCCAACTCAGCAGATTCTATGGTTCTGTGAATGTAGTTTTCCAAGGAGAACCAGCCACTGAGAGTTGTCCTTATGACTTATAGCTCTAGGAACATTGCCTGCATGAATTGTACAAGGCACAATAGCATACTATCAGAATTGTAATACATCCACTATCAGTTGTTCACAGTGCACTGTACTGTTGTTACTAATGTCCTGTGCAATATATTAGAGTTATCATAAAATAGTCTTAGCTGGGAGAAGGTTTTTGAAAAGGAAGGTTGTCCTGGTTCAAGTTCAGGATTACAAGGCCGGGTTATTCTAACTTTATTCCCTGTCATCTGAGAATTGCTTAACATTTTCCTTCCTGTTCAGAAATCAGAGTCAGAACTGTTTAGTGATGTGAAGTTGAGCACATTTTTTTAACAATTCATGTGCTGATGAATTGCATCTGTGTTGCAAACAGAAACCAATCTATAGGTTATTGCTTTAGGAGCTGCTTCCAAGAACTTGTTGTTTATGGAAACCTGAGCTGGTGGTCAGAGTTTCATTCCATTCAAGATGCTCAGTTTGAAAACTTCATTTCATGTGAGAAGACTTATTCCTTCAAAATGCAAACATAGGTAGATATGTTGTTTGGTTGCTGCGTGCCTGCGACAGCAATTGCAAAGGCAGGGATGGAAAGTGGGCAAGGAAGCTGTGTTGATGGAAAGAAGGAAAGAGAGAAGAGGGGAAGGGAGAGAGTTCTTTACAAATAGGTATAACCAGCTTAACCTAATACAAGCTACTTGGTTTGCTGCTAGTGGTTATTGAGAAGTTACAAGGCTACATTGATATAGTATTTATATAATAGTTTTCAGGAGTTACTCTCTTTCCACAATGTGTATGTGCACAGGAACCTGCATTTTTGCTTTTCTGAAATGTTTTTTAGTTATGAATGTTCTACATGTTACTCTTAAATCATCTCATTTCAGTCCAATCATAATTGCAATGAGATACTGTGTTCAAGCGCTCAGCAAAGAATAAACTGATACTGCTACTAGTGTTAGAGATGTGACCAGTCATTTAGGAATAAAAGTCTTAGTTTGAGGAGAACATTACTGTTACTACATGATGATGTTAGTCATCAATTAATTATGTATTAGTTTCTAGCTAAGGAAACAGTAGCATGCTAGGGCTGACTAAGCTGGGAAAAGGAAAACTGCACCTAGTCAAGACAAAATTGGTAATGCCGCTGCGTCATTTTAACTCATCAAAATCCATACAAATGGCAGGTAGTCTGACAGTGTACTGAAAAGTTTTGTTCAGAATTAAGGTCTTGTCAATGCTATCCTTTTGTTAGGGGGAGCTGAGATTTAGATTGACCCAGGGGAAGTAGAATGAGTTGTGAGGAATGTTTTAAATGGGCAGATACTTCTATGAAATTTCCTTTTCTCTGTATTCATTGTGCTGTCTGCTACCACCAACACTAAGACCACCCTTACAGCTTGAACAATCCAGTTTCCCTTAATAAGAGGAAACTTAATGGAGTAGCATTTCTTTCCACATGTGTTTTTTTAAAAAAGAATGTTTCCAGCCTTTATAGTGGAAATACAGAATTTGAGACTTGAGTTAGTGTCAGCTGCATATTCCAAAAATTTCCATTTGTGGTTGCCTCAGATTACTGGACCTGTGCTATGGAACCTTGCTAGGAACCATAAAATCAAGGATATGATCTTAGGTAAGCAATTCTCTATGAAAAAGGATGAAGTCACTTCTATGTTTTCTTTTGACAGTAAATTGAATCCTTAACATGTACGCTATGATGCATCAATCCAATATACAGAGATATAAATGTAATTATTTCACTAGAATACTGCATCTCTGTAATGTCACTTAAACTGGGACTTCAGATGGTGAGAAAAGCTGCTTAACACAGTGCAAAGAATGTTAGAATTTCCCTGTACACTTGTTTAATAAATGTATATGAATATGGGAGTAAAGAAACAGTGTAACTTGGGTGATTTGATAACCAAGTAACTTACTATCACAACAGTGCATTAGTTTTGCAAGTGCCAGACTACAAAGAAAAGAAAAAAAACCCCTCAAACCCTAAATGATTTTCAGCATCCAAACAATATTCAGGTTAAGTATTTGAGAAGAGAAAGGTGATTTTTTTGTCAATCAGTCGATTTGTTTTGAAAAGTATCTCAAAAAGATTCTTCTAGATTAATATTTCTTTCAAGTGGAAGAAAACAGTGGTCCCTGCGCACTCAGGGACTGTGTGACAAAACAATTCTTAAAGGAATTTTTTTCTTCTCTTGAAAGCTCAGGTTATATTCAGGTTTTGATGTCTCAGATATACAGATGCTGAACACACTGAGGACATCATATTTCTAAAGATGAATAACAAAAAGTACAGTACTTTTGCCTCTGCAAGCATCGTTTTTGTGGAATATGGAATAACTTCATATGAAATAGGATACAGATTTTTTTAAAAAGTACATCCATAAGAATATCCTTATAAAAAAATGTAAATTACTTGGATTTCTCTTAAAATTTATTTCTATTATCACCCAGGCTAAAATTCTATAGGGAAATATTTTAGGAGTTGACATGTATGTAGAATCAAAATTAATTAGTATTACCATTGTAGAGCATTCTTAAGTTAAATGAAAAAAACTCCCAAATGCTTGCTCACCAGGAAAGGTCTGGGCAAAGGATTGTACTATTTAGGCTATAATTCCCGTGAAGAATATGACTTTCATAGCTACATCTGTGCCGATAAATTAAGGATAAATAAACCAATTCAGAGCTGTTCACCTTGGATGGCGGACATGCATCCTGCAGCTTACAGCTGCAAATCCAAAACCTTTTTCTTATAATTTACCAACCTAAGGAAAAAAAAATAAATCCATATCTTCTCCCATGGAAGAGTTCCTGGGAAGTTTTGTTTCTTTTACTGTCCATAGCCAATTACAGAACATGATTTCTAGCTACACTAGAATTTCACTATGAGGTTGAATGTCTGTCTTGTTGAGTTTCTAATGTGTATTTTGTTTAAAGAAACTAGAGGCAAGGTTTTTATGGAAGTTTTAGTTTTATCTTTTATTACACCAAGTGCCAAAAACTCTCAGGCTTTTAGAACACAAGTACTTGTGTGTGCTGAATGAAGTTAATCACCGCTACAGTCTAAAAGCATCTGAAAGCAATTAAAAATGCTTATATAGAAGTTCTGTTTTAAGTAAAAGCAACTTGATTTCTCCACCTTCTGTTCAATAGCTGGATACCATTTGTCCATTTTGTGTTAAAGATGATGACTTTTTTTCATTAAAATTTCTTGCAGAATCTTTTTTTTTGGATTCTTTGATTGCTTTCTTCTCAACTCCAGGAGAAAACTCATGATATTTTGAATTACCTTTCTTCGTTTTTTCCTCCTGTTCTGAAACTCCAAACTAACTTCCTGATGATACAGAGGAAAATAAATATACATTTTCTTTATGTGCAGTGAATTTATCCTTATGCAAATAAAAGAAGCAATCAGTCCAAACATGGTATAATTACTGTATCCACATCCACTTAGAAATTTAAGGAATTGTTAGATGATTTTGTACTTAGAAACAAATTTTTAATTTTTTTGTTTGTTTGGTTGGGTTTTTTTTTGTTTTTAATTTAAAGTCATCCTAAGATCAGTTACATTTTTTATGCCCTGTTATTGTCTGAGACTTAAAGTTATGGATAACCATTCACACATTTTTTTAAACCAGACTTCTGTCTGTTTAATTTTCTGAAGAAAAATACTTGCTTTTAAGTTTTTTGATAGTTGTTAGATGCTGTCTTTATAGTGATTGTTATTATTATTGTTATTACTGCTATTACTGCTACTACAGTGTTTTATGATGAGTTTTGTTTTCCATTTGTTTAACGCAATCTCAACTCATACTACCAGTAATGAATTTCATCATATTAGTCAAAATATTAAACTTGGTATTGAGACACAATATTTTCTCAAAATATCTTGAGTTCAAAATCACGTGATTTGTGAGAATATTTACTTTTATTGTATGTGAAAAAATATTTTAGAATTTTCTACAAGTGGTCTGAAAACTCACCTTTGTGACTTATTTTCAAGTCTACCCTGAAAATTTATAGAAGGATTAGAAATGTGTAATCCTTCATTCGTCCGAATCTGTGACATTTTCCTTAATGAGTGCTGGAAGTTTCACTGATTCCAGCTTACACAAATTCAGCCTTGGCGTAAATTTTGAACTATATAAGTGGTGCTTTATAAACTCACAGAACTGTGGTAAGAATGAGTATTTTACTGTATCATCTTTCTTCCCTCTTCTTTCTCAAACCTACTTCATTTAATAACCAGGGTTTTTTTAATGAAACCTTTAATAATGAAAATAGATTTTTCTGGAAGGGGTAACAAAAAATGAAGAATAACAGTAAATACTAACAAGATTTTTCCTGGGATGTCTTCCCTTGCCATTCATTCCAAATACTTAATTCCCTCATCCTGTCTAGCTGACCAGGCAAGAATTTCACAGAACTTTCTTTCAGGAAATGGACTGGCACTTTAAAAGTTAAAAAGAATACCAGGCTTCTATGTTAGAATAAATGATGTATCTTTTCAGAATTTTTATTTATTTTTCAGACTTTATTTCTTATTAAGTAATCAAGTAAGTTAATAGATTCAGTAGGCAGCCCAGATTAAAGTAGGGCATAAGCAAAACTGAAGGATATTTAATGTAGCCCTTATATAACTTGTAATCAAGTTGGGTGAAGGTTATTGCCAATGGATTTAACTTAATTTCTGTCTCACATCTTTGACTATTTTAATTCAGTGAAACCACAGAAACTGTAAAAATTTGTGCTAAGTGTTTTTTGTTTTTTTTTTTTTTTTACTGTGTAATTCAGAACTGTTTATATAACCTCTGAGATAACGCTGTCTCTTGGAGTTGTGTTTGAATCTGCTTCATTGCTCCTTTTAGAATTATTCATGATCTAATTGTATTTGTTCACTTAACATGGATCCATCTGTGGCCTGCTCCCAGTAAAAGCCTTCTCATTTCATCCTCAGTCATTACATCTGAACATCTCATGCAGTGCTTAGCTCCAGCTCACTTTTTGTGTGGTGTTGTTCCTATGGTTACTTGCAGGGATTATTTCTATTATTTCAGAGTTTACTATCTTATTCTTTCACTTTTTTATTTGTTGCTTTGGTACAGTTTCTGCTGCCCTGACTCTGTATTCAAAAACCGCATTATCTTCCATGATATCCTGTCCCCTAGATCTCCACAATTTTTTCAGAGATGTGAAAGATTTGGGAGTTGATTATGATAATTAATTTATTTTTGGGAAGAACAGGGTGTGTGGTTTGAGGCTTTCTCGTTTCTTTGAATAGTTTTGATTAAAGGGCAAAGTTTTGGCCACTACTCTGTCTTCTAAAGAGAAGCGTTCCTCTCATTTTTCAAAAGTTAGTGATTTTGAGGTTCATCTGAATTCTGTCTCCTTTAAGTTCCTTTCCACTTTACACTGTTACATTTTCACCATATCAAGAAACAACATAAAGGCACTTGCTTAAATTTTGCTTTCTGATTTTGCTTTTATGTATATAATATATATAAAATGTAGAGTAGAATAAAATAGAATATAATAATTCAGTTGGAAGGGACCTACAGCAATCATGTAGTCCAACTGCCTGACCACTTCAGTGTTGACCAAAAATTAAATCAAGTTATGCAACTGTATTTTGGCAAGATTATTAGATTCATTTTAGACACCTTAATACTGTTGCTTCAAGCTTGACAGATTTATTACTTCTGTTATTCTAGTAAATCTGGAAGGAATTCCATTAGGTAATGTTCTTTTAAAGAAAAGATGAAAAACACTAAACACTGATAGATAAATACATACCAAATCAAAAAGGATTTCCAGTGCTAACATAGCTCAAAATTTCTCCTAAAGGCCTCTTAAATCTTTTTTTGCCAAATGTCTGAAGAAAATACATACCTGAAGTCTTACCCTTTTTTTTCTTCACTTCCTTCTGCTTCCTATCAGCTTCTAGGAAAATTTTCAGATGATGTCATTGTTTTGAATTGCATTGGTTTTCTTTTCATATGCAGTGCATACATCTTCAAGAAGAAACCTCACTCCCTGAGGCTGCTTAATGACAAATCTTTAGCTTTGTATAACTGACACAAAAAAAGGGAACATTTCAAGACATGTATTTTGACAAATATACCTTCTTGTGCTGTCTCTGCATTTGTTTACAACAACATATTCTTGCAAAAGTACTTGCTAAATGCAGAGTTAGATCTTTAACATACTATGAAAATACTATCTGTGCTGCACAGGATCAAAAAGAGCTGTTCACAAACCCTATCCTGTTTAAAGATCTATAAAGAGACTTTTCACAATTCTGTTAAAATTTTAATTCTTATGAACACTTTGCCAATTTATTTTTAAAAGAACTCTTCTTTCTTTTCTCTTTCTTTCTTTCTTTCTTTCTTTCTTTCTTTCTTTCTTTCTTTCTTTCTTTCTTTCTTTCTTTCTTTCTTTCTTTCTTTCTTTCTTTCTTTCTTTCTTTCTTTCTTTCTTTCTTTCTTTCTTTCTTTCTTTTTTCTTTTTACCCTTCTTTCTTCTTCTTTTCCTGAGTTCTTTGTCTTTTTCCTTTTCATTTCCTTCTTTCTTTTTTCGTTCTTCTTGTCCTTTCTTTCTTTTCCCTTTCTTTCTTTCTTCTTACTCTTCTTTACGTTCCCTTTTC
>CM031857.1:65289047-65314925 GCA_018697195.1 Certhia americana | reverse complement strand
TTCTTTCTTTCTTTCTTTCTTTCTTTCCTTCTTTCTTTCTTTCCTTCTTTCTTTCTTTCCTTCTTTCTTTCCGTCTGTCTGTCTGTCTGTCTGTCTGTCTGTCTGTCTGTCTGTCTTTTTCACCATTCAATATATATAGCACTTCAATTGCATAATTGCAATTACCAGTATGGACAGTGGGCATCTCATTGATGCTGAGGCTTTCAGAATTTCACACTGTTCCATGCTGTTGCTGTCTACTTTTTTTTGGTGAAATATACTGTATAAGAGCACTTTATTTAGAGTGTGTGCTACTGAGAGCAGAGCTTTCTGGGCACAGAATTAAAAGAGTTTCAGCCTGACCTGACAGCCAGAAGGAGAGAAAAAGCTGGCAGATTTTCAAAAGTTCTTTCCAAAGTAGGAAATAGTTTCAGATGCTTCTCTCTCTTTGGTCTGCCACTGCCTTTATGAAGGGGGAATTAAGGGAATATTTATAATTTAAAAGAGACTATTCCTTGTCATCCTGGCTGCATCACTATTATAACATGACAAAAGAGTTTCCATTCCAGAGGTAGTACCTCTGTGTAGTGTATGAGTGCATGTATGTGAACGTGCTAATTCAGGTATCTCGCTACTATGCTCCACTAAATGAAATAAATAGGCCCGTAATCAGCACTGAGTATCATCCCTGTAGGTTTACTCAAGTGAATGGAACTACATCTTTCTGAGCGTATTTTAGATTTTCTCTATGCTCTGATGAATTCATATTTTCAAGTTTTTCTATGCTGCAATGAGCAGCATAGTGATGTGGTGGGTTCTGTTTTATATGAAAGTGCCTGGGACATTTGCTGCTGTCCTGTTCTGCAGCTGATTTCTACCCCTAATCCAAAACATGGTAATAACTTCTGGGACCAGTCACTGAATGTCTTGTTCAGTAGAGTTCCTACTGATAACCCAGTTACTTGCTGGTGTGGGCCAGAGTGTGCCTGTAATCCAGCTGGAAAGTACTCAATTCTGTAGATGCTTTGCATTCATTAGCAGTATGTACTCTGGCATTAAATCTAGATTTTGATTAGAAGGCGAATATTTATATTGTGAAATCAGTTTGCCTCCCTAATTTGATTTTAATAAGAAGTAGAACTGGGGAAAAAATAACTGGCAAAATGTTTGACAGAAACAGATAAAAGGTATGAGAACTAGTGGAATTCAAAGTAGATTTTATTCTATCAGGGTCTGTTTTTAAAATGTTTCTGTAAAAATAGAGTCCTTGAAAGAAAGAAGGAAAGAAAGTGTGTTTAATAGAAATAGTTTTCTTCTTACAGAACAATACAAAGCACGTATCATTTTGAGACTTGCTTCATTTTTCTGAGTTTTTAATTACTAAAGTTTTTTAAACTTTTATAAAGCAGAGGTTTTTAATGGAGTATGAAGTTGAGATAGTTTTGTAGTATTTTTTTCTGAGCAGAAAACTAATTTTAAAGGAAATATGTACCTAGAAATAGAATTGCAAAACAGCAGATTGATTACATTTCCATCGAAATGGCAGGCATACAGGTAAACATCTTCACTATATTTTTACTATCTGAGAAACGAATTTAATTTTCCCTAGCTTTAGCTGTGTAAGAAGTTAGTTATCAAGGAGGAGATTCATCTGCTACTATGTCTGAAACGTAGCTGTTGAAATCTTAACAAGTCATCTTCTTTCATAGCCAGTGGAAAATAGCAGACATCTCTAGAGAGTGATACATCTCAGAGTAAAATAGGGCAACTTGAATCGCTTCTGGAAAAGCCTGGGTCTCTTCATTGACTATAGGCAACCTAGATGAAAAGTCTGATCTGAATGATTAAATTTTAGAAGGATAATTTAAAATTAACTGGGTGAAACTGTCAATGTAGGTAATTTTTTTTTAAATAAGTGGATGCAAAACTGTGTCTGTACATTGTCCATTAAATGAATCTTTGGAAATTATTGGTATATTTTAAAGTATTTGATGAAGCTTAGTGTGTATTCTGGGTATAGTAATAAAAAGAAATAGGGAAATATTTATTCTTTTCATTCACACAAGAAGTTGTATATCACACTCACTCAATTTAGCAGGCAAACAAATCACATTTTAGCCAAGGACTGAAACTTCTGATATACCACTGGGTTCAATGTGAGTTGTGTCTGTTACTGGGTTCTGGTAATTGTGTTCATGGCATAACATGAACATACTTTAGTGCACTTAAAAGACTGATAAATCTCTCCAAAATGGTAAGTGCTGAATTCCATCTGCACTTGCTAACTGTAATAGTTCCTCCTTAAAAGTACATCTTTAAATACCTTATTTGGTGCCATGCCTATTTTTTTCCAGTGCTATATGGTAGAATTTTAATCTCAAAATCATAATGTCCTGCAGTACTTTCAGCATGTTGAAACACCTCAAGAAAAATCAGATTTGTCTAAACTCTCTAGTAAATAGTAGTATTCCACATCTAATTTCATTTACTACATATGGACATAATTTTTCATATCATTATTGCAAAAAAATAGCTGATAATTCTAATATCCAGTTATATATGTTTAAAAGCATGAACATCTAGCCTGAATAGTAAACCTGGACGCCTCAGTTGTATTAAAAGTTTATGGTCCTTTTGTCTTTAAAGTCTTTATTTTTTTGAGACACCAGAATAAATTTGATTGCTTATCTATTAAAGGGAGAACTTGTATTCATTTTTGTATAAGTAAGGGTGTACCTTATAAGCTGTAAAACACCTCATGTACACATGATCATTTAGACTGTAGATAGCTTTTATTTTATTTTGTCAGTGTTTTGAGTCTCTTAATCCATATTTGCCTACTGCATTTCAAAAGGGAATCAAATTGGTTTTGTGGTGCATTAATGTTTTATGCAATATTCCATAGAGAACATTAAATCAAAATAAAAGAAAAAGGTTGACCTCTAACACTTACACCCATTTCTTATGTCAAACTGGAAGATGTTGAAAGCCTTACATGGTCATAACCCTTCTATCTAACTGTGACCCTCCTTAACATTAAGCAGGTGACTCGATTAAACATAAATCAGGCATAAAATGCCCTGCATGAGGCAGCACAGTGAATCAAGCAAATTATCAAATGGCAAAACTCATTCTGTGCTCTGGGCAATGTAAGCTGCCAGCACTTATACATCAAAACTTCACTCAGTGTAAGATTGATTTTATTTTATTTTGTTTATTTTAATTCCCTACAGCAAGCTGTGTTAGTTGTGTAAAATGCTGTCTGCATCATTACGTTCCTAAGAAATGCTTTTCTTGTTTAACAAAGGCCAGTTGCAATCTTAATCTGTCTAAGACTAGATATGCTGTGCTCTGTAGTGGATTCTTGTGGGGTTGATATTTTGTGCAGTAATAGCAAAACTTAAGCTTCTGTGATTGTATAGTTTTTTTTTTTTTTTTTTTTCACTTTGCTTGTATGTATACATACACTACCAACTTTATCAAAAATATGAGCACCAAAGGGATAATGTTATAAAATTGAATCACCAGTAGCCATTGAAGATATTTTCCAGTTTCAGTAAAGATGCTGGGATTAAAGTGTGTAAGTCCAATCTTAAGGCAAGAATGAATTTTTATGTAAGATGATACATGTCTTCCTTTCACAGTTGCTTTTTATGCTGCCTTAAAACATGTCAAAATAATCCCCAGCAGAGGAGCCTAAAAGGAATGTCAGCTCTGTGGTTATGTAAATCGAATTGAGTGCTTTACAGCAGGTTAAGATTTTTATAACTCAGGAGTTGTTAACAGCCAGCTGGTTTGTATCTGTTTTTTATGGTTATTCTTGTCATAGGCAGCCTCCACAATTTTTAATTATATTTTATGGTATGTGTTTTCCCTCCTCTTGAATCCCACAGCCACTCTTTGCTTCAAAAGATATTTTCCACTGGGAAGAGGAGAAGCATTGCTTTGGGACTCCATCATTAGAAATACTGTTGTATAATTACCTCCTGGTAACAACAGAGGAGTGTGACTCTCCATTGCAGATCTTTAACTTGCTATGCCAGGATGGAAATCTGTAGTATTCTGCACACCCCGTTAGGCTGTGATGCCTGCAGCCCTTAACTTAGACAGTTGTCTTCTGCTTTTAAGGAACTGATTTACAGTTTTTGTTGCATTCACAATGCAAATTCCTCTTTACTTCACACTTCAGGTTTGAATGAATGCTTTGTACTTTGGAGGTTTATAGTATTCCATGTTCTGGATCACCACTCATTTTTGTAACATACATTCTCAAAAACACCTTATCCTTAATTTTTGTTTAGTGACTGTAATTGTGATATCGGACAAATGTAATATTTTCAATGTTTTGTAGCAGTGTAATTTCAAGAGTACAGTTTGATTCCCATCTGGAGTACAAATAATTTAACATATAGTGAGCACGTTGTTGAAAAACAAAGCATCATTCCTGACAGCCTGAAAAGCCAATGCCTTGTTTTTTGTTTGACTTCAAGAAGTTATGAAATATTTAGTTCTGTATAACTGTGAAGACATCACCAGAAACTACATTCTTGAATGTTTTACAGCATTTTTTGAGTGTCCTCCCTCTGCCAAAGGAAATGGAGTGCTTGTTAATTGTCTTTAATGGTAGATCCTCCTATTGGAACATCCTCCTCTCCTTGCAGAAGCAATGATGTAAGAGCGAGAGTCTTAAATAATTGATCACACAGAGAAAGCTGTTTGTTAGATGGTTAAAAGACTGTTAAGCTTGTCAACCGTACGATAACAAAAAGACTACTATGAGCCTGTTTTTTAGTTGATGTTGAGAAAATTAACACTCGTTTTTAGTTAAAGTCTAAAATAGTTACAGTCAATCTCACTTGAAAAGCCTATTTTGAAAGTGCAAAGCAAATAATATATGCTTTTGTGTTGTATTCCAAGAATTGATTTGTGTAATCCAGTTTCATTATTTTAACAGACTGAAATCAATAGAAGTATTATCATCATACCTAATATATTCAGACATTATGGCTCTATAGATCTTCTTGTATTACACAATATTATATTTAAATTTGAATGTTAAGTGTTTATTCTGACCTACTTATGGTCTAATGCCCAATGTCAGCAGCTTCTGAACTTCAAATATATCTCTCTACTGTATTGGCTTCATATTATTTTCTATAGCTGAACAAGGGCATACCATGTAACTTATTATAAAGATGAAGGATAAATATTTATTATCAGAATTAGCCTATGTGGTAAGCTAATTTTTTAAAAAAGTGTAATCCAGTAGGAAATTTTAAAAAAACCAAAAACAAATAAAACACTTTTAAACAGCTTTAAAATAACAAGTTTGCTGAAAATGAAGTTTGGATATTTGTAAAAATATACTGATACTTTCAAATGCATTTCTCATATTTATTTCAATTTCCTTCCCCATATTCATCCAATCAGTAGTTTAAGAATGAAGGTGAAAATAATAATGATAACAAAAATAAAGAAGATACTCCTTAAAATGCATTAGATAAGTTGCCATTAGTGCAGAACAGGAATAGCATATACTAAAACTGCACGATATATTACATTGCTTTTAAAAAGCACATTGTACATAGATATATAGTATATTATTTTTAAAAGATCACCAAAAACCCCAGGAAATCTCACAGACTTTGTTTTTAGCAGATTAGGTGGATACAAAATGTTTCATGTTTTAGGAATTAGAGAACTGCAGCCACAGTTCATGGCTTCACCTTGCCACTTACCCCAGGCAAAACTGCCAGTATTTGCCAACTGTGACCTGCAAAAGTAATCATCATTTCTTTCTTCTCTCAAGCTGTTGGGGACTGTGTGCTGTTTAACGATATTTATTTGTTCAGGGTTCCAAAATATATCTGCACATGAAACCCTGGAAACTAGAACTGATATATTGAATTTTTAATTGCTTCTTGTAGCCATACCATAACAATTTGAAATAGAAGTAGTTCTATATTGAATAAACTCTGCTTTAAAGCAGTATTTGAACCTGCCCTAAAGTCTGTGTTTAGCTACCAATGAAATACTGAGAAGATGAAATGAGAATATACCTGCATATTTCAATTAGGCAGTAGTATGTAAAATAAGATACTCTGTGTGGTGTGCAGTACGTTACCTTCTTGGAACAATTCATTTGAACAAATAAAATAACACAGTTTTGACTTAGACTTAATTGCAAAGTTTCCATTTTTGTCAGATATTATACATGAAGGTATTTTGGAGGAGCAAAGTGTATGTTTCACTGATTCAATGCAGCTGGAAAAATGCATCAACAGCTGATGAGGCTATTGACCACATCAGGCTTTAATTCATTCATTTAATCTAGATGGACCTTTCCTTGAGAATTTCCCCCAGTGTTATTACTTCTGTATTGAAAACAAACATAGATGTTCTCCTTCATGTGTGTACACTTTTGGATTACAAAAACCGTTGAGAATATGCTTTTATGAAGCTCTCAACTCAAAATTAATGTAATGATAAGGAATTAAGCATTATTCCACTGTATCCTTGAACAGGTAACCTTATGTAATAGTTCTTAAATATACACCTGTTTTTTCTTGTCTGTAAAGGATGGAAAGATTATTAGATAATCATATTGTTCCTTTTACTTTTCAGGCCATTTAAAAAAATACCAGACAGCTTTATGGCACACTTAGATTAGAAGTGTATTTTTTAATCCTTTATATCCTGTTTTTCAGAATACGACTTCCTTTACAGTCAACAAAAAAATAACTAGTCACATTTTTACAAACATAAGGTAAAATCATTATATTTCTTCTCGTGATTGTCAGTGATTTAGGAAGAGCACATTTAACACTTAACTGGCTCAGGTAACAACAGAAGGACAGAGATTTTTTAACCTTAATTTTAATAAAGCCTTAAGTAGTTTTCATGGAATTAAGAATTTTTTACAACTCATCAGAAATTGAAAAGTGTTTTGATTTTTTTTAATTGCTAAATTATTGATCTTATGCCCTTCCTGCTTCAGAGTTTGAATTGACCATATGCTAACTTGAAATTCAAGTTGATAAAAAATATTTTATCTGTTAATTTGATGGTTTTAAGAAAAACACTACAGTGAAACTAATAAAAATATTTATTTCTTATTCTTTCTTAATGTCTCCCAGGCTCAGAAGTGTTTTGTGACCTTTTAAGGTGTGTGGAAAAATTGAAAGTAAGATTTCATCTTCATAGTTCTTTTGTGTATTTTTATCCATGTACACTTTGCACTGAACTGCTGCTCTCACTTCTTAGGCAAATCTACCTTGCATTTATGGACTTCCTTTGATTTAGATTTAGAACAAGGGCTGGAAGCAATAATAATGCATGCTTGGCTTTGTACAACTCTTAACTAAATTGTATTGATAATCCTTCTGTAGAGTAAGGAAGTGTTATCTCCATCCCATAGGTAAGGGGAAATAAAATTAAAATGTATGTGACATCTGGTACTTTCTGGTAATCTCAGAATTAAAATTCAAGGGCCTCTAATTTCTTCTTCTGATGTATTTTTAACTAAAAGAGTGAACAAAGTAATTCAGATATTATTCAGATACTTTCTTTCAGCATCTCTTCATATTCTTCTTGCTGCCCTCTAAGGATTTCTGTAGGTGTGCTTGGCACATGTGGTTAAGTACAGGTCTTGTAGGTGTGGGGTTATGATCTTTATGGATCTAATTTGCCACTAACTGAAGATAAATTGTAAGAAAATGACAAACAGGAGACTCAGGCCTTCAGCAGTCTAACCAAGCAACTGACCTAGGGGCATTTCTAAAGCTGCCAAAATCGCTGTTCATATAATCTGTCAAAAAGCACAGTCCCACTGCTGGAAAAAATGTCTTCCGTACTTTGCATCTGGGCATTTTATATGAACACACAGGATCAGAAAAAGAAAGTTAATACAAGGTGAAGTGCAATGTGTTAATGGCATTCCACAGATATAATTGCTTCTGTAAATACTTGTGTGAAACACTGTGTTAATGGAGGAGTGACTTGGGGAAACACAGCACAGAGGTAGGAGCTTTGAAATGGACTAAAGTTTATTTTTTGTTTATATGGTGGCTTGAAGTAAAAATGTTCATTAAAATATCTCTTTTATAAAAAATGTAAGGTTAAGGTGAGCTGGTGCTGCAATTGGATGCAAAAAATATTTGATCCTCTTGATAGATAAAATAGATATTTCATAGAATCACAAAGTGGTCTGTGTTGAAGCAGACTTTAGAGATCATCCAGTTCCAACCCCTCTGCCATGGGCAGGGATACCTCCCACTAGACCAGATTGCTCAGAGTCCCATGCATCCTGGCCTTGAACACATCCAGGGATGGGACATCCACAGCTTCTTTGGGCTATCTGTTCCATCACCCTCACAGTTTAAAATTTCTTCCTAACACCTAATTTAAACCTGCCCTCTAGCTTAATGCCATTAACCCTGTTCTATCACTCCATGCCCTTGTAAAAAGTCCCTCTTCAGCTTTCTCGTAGACCCTTTAGTTACTGGAAAATGCTGTAAGGTCTCCCTGGAGTCTTCTCCAGGCTGAACATCTCCAACTCTCTCAGCCTGTCTTCATAGGAACGGTCTTCATGACCCCTCTCTAGACTCAGTCCAGCAGGTCCATGTCCTTCTTATGTTATGGGCCCCAGCTGAACACAGTGCTCCAGCTAGGGTCTCACAAGAACCCAGCAGAAGGGAGGAAGCGCTTCTCTCAACCTGCCGGCCATGCTTCATTTGATGCAGCCCAGGATACAATTGGATTTCTGGCTGTTAGTTTGGTGAGGAATGTCAACTGTTCATTTAGGAGATTGGAAATATGAATCCATCCAAAATTCGTGTATATCATCAACATTGTAGGAGGCAATCTTTTTTCCATGCACTGAAGCCATTTTATAACTAATTTTATATTTCATGCTCTTTGATATGAGGAATATCAATCACTTATGCTTGAATGGTAGCAATTTCCAGTGAAACTAGAACATTTACTAATACTCACTGAAGTTTTCCTGCAATGTAAGCTTTCTTAGAAAAAAAACATGAGAATGGAAAAAAAATACTTGTAAATATTTTTCTTCAAAAATGTGGTCAGTTGAGACAACACTATACTGCCTCTTTTGAAATATGTTAGCTGTAGCTGAGAAGGGCAGGATGTCAACAGCAAAGAAAGGAAAATGTAAGTACACTGCATTTACACACAGATTTGATCTGGTGTATATATGAGTGTCTCTGTAGGCAATATACCATCCTTATTAAGCATTGTTGCTGGAAGGACAGAACTGTGTTGATTCATCTGCTTTTATTACATGAAACCTCACTGTATATACACACACACATACATATATATATATATATATATATATACACACACACATATATATATATATGCTCACACATATAAATATGGTTAGTATGCAGCCTAGATGAAATACAATCCTCCTGTGGCCTGTTATCGTGAGGGAAAATCTTTTTTAATAGATGGAGGAATTACTCTATTTCAAACCTGGCAAAGAAATATAGCATGTGACTAATACAACCAATTAGAGAACAGAGTGAACAAAGAGAATTCTAGAAATGTCTCTTAAACTTCTTAAGGCACTGGAAGTAAAAAAAATTTCTTAATATTATCGGCTGTTAGTACATCAAAGAATTAAATCTAACAACAGGTCTGCATCCTTTCAAAAGCAATTCCTTTGTTTTAACATGTCATAAGTAGTGAGTAAGAATTCAATTTTAAATAAACTCAGCAATTTAATATAAAGAAATTGCATCAAATCCAGTTATTTTCTCTCCTGTGAATTTTATGCATACCATAGACATATTTTCATAGCTAATTTGTTCTCCACTTTGGAAAATGTCCACCAGTTCTTTGGGTTATGCAGTGACAAATACTGATTATAATCAGTGTTTTATACATGGAATCTTATTAGTTATCTGTGTATCTTCCAAAGTGACTGCAAGTCAATATTAGTATCAAATTACTAGAATGATGTTCTGATTTCTAAGATAAAGTAACAATAGTGATCCTGTTCCATTTTTGTTTTTTCCAAATTATTCATACTATAAATTTTAGTCTAGAAGTCATTATGTTGAAGACCAGTAACATCTAGAAAATACAAGAGAAATACATGTGCACTATATGGTCTGTGTATTTGTTTTGTTGAAAAATACATTCATTTGGAATGGTGATACTTTTGTTGTTATGTATTGAGGTTGCATCTTGTAGTTGATTAAAGTTAGATTACTTGTAGTTGGGATTAAAAATAGTGAGTTATTTTCCAGATACTAATTACATTTTTGCCAGGTATTTCTATTACTCACTCTGTGCTAAATGTGCAGTCCATCTTGCCAATCTGGATGTCTAAGAGTCTGATAAGTCTAAAACTTGGAATTTAGCAATGGGCAGAAAGAAGGTTATAACCCAGAGGGAAGTGAAATTAGAAAGCACATGTTCCATTTTGCAATTGTGTAAGTGTTGAGAAGGTGGAGAAAAGTGATTTCCAGTAACAGATAGATATGTGAAAATCCAAATCTGTTCATTAATGGACGAATAAAAGATTAATTAAATTATCTGCTGCAAATTATAATCTAGTACTCCCTACAAAATGTGGAATCTGTGAAATAATTGTTGTTATCATATTCTGTCTTTTTTGGACACTACCAAGTTGAGAGGATCATGCTAACATAAAGTATTTCTTTCATGAAGTATTGTTAGCAACGAACATATAATGCCTTCTTTGCATAGCATATCATGAGGATTTCTCAGATTTCTGTAAAAAAAAAATCTTGGGACTCTCTTATGCTTGCTTATTTTATATATGTTGAATATTTATTCATGGTGTGCTAGAAAGTGGTACCAATCCATTGTCGGCTTCAAAGAATATGCCTTTCAGAATCAGTACATGTGATCACATATGTAAATCTGAATTAAAAAAGGTCTGCAGGTCTTCATAATATAGAACTGCAATTGTGCCAATATGTTAGGAACTGTAGAAAAATTACTGCATGTTTGATTTTGTATTACAATCAAGTACAGTAATAATACCATTATTAATACCACACTTTCCTTTTAGATCATCAAGTCCAACCTTTGACAAACACCATCATGCACTCTAAACTGTATCAAAAGTGCCACAACTATTCACTGTTTGAACACCGTTTGTCTGGAGAGCCTGTCCCAATGCTTAACCACTCTTTCAGTGAATAACTTTGTCCTAACATCCATGCTTTGATGAAGTGCTGGGACCTAAGTGCACATGGTGCCCCTGTTGTGCTATAGTTTGTGTTGGAAAGAGATACTTTTTCTTCAAATGTGACATGTCACCCAAAATCATTGATCTAATGTCTTGATCAGTGCCCAGGGTGCTACCTGTGGGATTCAATGTTCTGTTGCCTTGTGCAACAAGTAGAACATAAAGGTGAGGGAGGACTGTCTGTGACAATTGACTGCGTTTTCATCTGAAAAAAGGACTATACAGTGTTACCTGTGAGTCATTATCACAGCTACTTTGTACAGTATCACAGTTCTGCATCACAGTACAAACTCTGCTATCACTGTGCTGTAACATTACATTTAGCCCCATGCCTTGCCTCTGGCACAGAGTAATGCATAATGGATCTGACAAAACTTTAAAAAGACAAGAAAAAAAAAAAAAAAAAGAAAAAGAAAAAGAAAAAAAAAAAGAGCCCCAAAGACACACTGCAGCTCTTGAAGTTGCAACACTTCTAGTGAATAAAAGAATGAAGGAGGTGAGAGGACTCTTCTGACCCTTTCAGGTGAATTCTTTACATTCAGAAACGTGAAAATTCTCTTGCTCAACTTGCTGTGTTAAAACAAGGGCACATATGTCTTGAAATAACCAGTGGACTTCTGAGATTTTTTCCACCATTATACTGACTTCTGTCTTTCTAATGCTTGGCACAACATGCTTTGCACATTGCAAATAGAGACAGATAATCAGAAAACAGTTACAGAATTTGTTAATGTGTATTGTATTATAAAGGTTTCTTTTTAGGGGCAAGAGGATTCAAAAAGATCTGTACTTTAAAACTAAGTATAAGAAAACAGGATCAAAGTTGTTCTTTAAAGACATTTTAGATTTTTTTAGATATGTAGTATATTTTAAATTCATTAAAGAATAATTCAATGGAAACTTTATTTAAAGTATCTTGAAATAGTAGTTTATATTTTAGGCGTTTACTGGAGGTCCACTGCTCTAATCAACAGCTGTGATAATATTTCATCTTAGCTAAAGCCCTGAATTTCTTGCCTTTCCTTTTCATGACTAGGAAAAATACTGTTTTCACTTCTGAGGATGGCAGGAGACATCTGAGTCTGTAGCTGACTGTCTTTGTGCAGTCTCACAAAGCAAGAATTGAGTCTTTCTTTGGGCAAAAATGTTGCTTTAAGACCAAAACCATAAAGGCCGACAAGGTTTTGATAACATGTTGACTAAATATTAGTGGGCTGTTTCTTCAGTGTGTGGACTCAGTGCAGAGAACTGGGGGCACATCCATTCCACCAACAGGCTATCAAAGCTAAAATTGCACCATTGTGGTCCACAGCTAAAATCTCATTTTATTCTGATCGTGTTCTGGTACCACAAATAGTTATACACATGGATAAGTTAAATTTCACTCACATGATTAGGCACGTGGGCTACAGGAAAGACTCTGACAGTTCTGTTTGCAAGGCTGAGTTCGGAAGTTTAAGGGAGACCCTTCCACACGGTCATCAGGCTGCCTCAGCAGTGTTTAGATATTAGTTTAATCAAAGAACTGTGTGCCATTACCCCAGGATCTGTGTCAAGCTGTGGATTAGGTTTATAAAAAAATCTACAAAAGCTCCTGCTGGTTTAAAGATTATGAGTATTTAGCTACATTGCTGCTGTTACAGGCACGAACACGTCTTTTCAATATTGTCGAATTGTAGCGCCACTACAATTAATTAGTTGTGTCCATCCAGTTATAAATTAGACTAAAGTTAAAAGCTAAAGTTTTTTTAAATACTACTGGTCTACTTATTGTTTTTGACTGTATAATATAAGCTGTAATACACTTCTCTAAACTGGTCCCAAAGAGTATGTCAATAAAGACATTGTAGTTAGTAAAATCTACGAACATCAAATGAAGAAAATTCACAGAGCACCAATAACCACCAGTAACTTTCATTATGTTAAACCTTTTAATTTCTCCTATCAGCAAGAATAGTATTGTGAGAACATGAGATAATACACATGAAAAGAAGAAAAGAACTTCTATTTGTAAAAAGTGCAGGGAAATTGTTCCCATAATAAGTCATTCTATTAAAGAAGAGCCATTATTGCACTCTATCAATGCAAATGTAAAACAGAAAGTCTTTCAGGAACCTATCATCATTGTTAGCATAATATATTGTCAGTATATATATGTTTTGCCTTCCCACATATCGTTTTCTTTTTTTTTTTTTTTCGGAACGGCACATTCAGTTAAGGAGACTGCGGATCAGGATTTGACACTTAAGGAAAAGTATTTTTTTATATTGTTCAAAGCTGACCTCTGCTTTTAAAAGGCTTGATCTGCACTTTTTCATCTGTTTAGAAGCATACATTTTTGGTTAAGAAATTGAAGACAATCTCTTTGTCTTTTTCCTAAGCTGGGAAGGTTGAGATAAAAAAGAATGCCTGCTTTAAAAGTCACACATGGCTGTAATTTAAGATTTTTTTTACCTCATTGTCCATAACAGTTGAAAGAAACCTTCAATGAAAGTTTATTAACTAGGCCAATGCCTGAGGCAATAAAGGTTCATTTATTACCAGTTTCTTGGCTGTTTTTCTTCTTCTATTTTTCCGTTAAACTCATAGCGTAAGATAATACTTCACAAAATTAAACCTTTGACCTTCTGTGGAGTTAAGTCGCCTTTGATTAGATAAAGTAACAATTTATGGTCCAGCATGAGGTTGCACATGAAATGAATAATGCAACAGAGTGAATGAGAACTGAGAATCTATTGCTTTTGAAAAGATGACTGTTGTTTAAGAAAGAATGTTCTCTCTTAATTGTATTGTATTGTTGCTGTGTGCATTCCAGTAGGATTTTAAATTGTTGCTGAAGACTGCAGTATAGCCAGGCAGTTATGCAACATACATGGTTTAATTCTGTCACAATTGCACCAAGCCAATAATAAATTCATAGATTACAAAACCCCATGAAGCTGTAAGTGTAAGTAAAGTTAGTAATTTGCTGTGGTATTTGAAATGCACTTTGTGATTTCACTTTTTACTCTTCAGTACAAAGGAATATATCCACTAGAAAGAATAACTTCATGAAATGTAAGTCAATCAGTTCCATAAATGGCAAATATTTGTGATAAAATAATTCCATTTGCACATTCTTTTTAAGCATTGTTCGACCTGCTAGTAGATCTATTTCAAAAAATGCAGTGTTAATGAAACAAAAGAACACTGCTGCTTTCTACATCAATGTTTTATTTCTGCAACTGTGGTATTAATTGTGGAGGCGCATCTTAACCAGAAAGATTTTCAGATTTGAACATTGCTGTGGAAATTTAGTTCTGTTGTTTGTTTATTTTAAATGCTATACTCAGGCCTCAAAATTAATATTACAAGTTAGGAGTAGTTACAGGAAAAAGGTCTGATTAGACTGATGAAGAACAGATGGTTTGAGCTTCACATACACTGGTTTTCTCCCAGTGCAAGACTGTCAGTTTCAGTTTAGTTGCACCAGTTTAAACCATGGATGATTTTTTTTTTCTAAGTATTCCTTCTTTAACAATATTTAAAGTGCAGGGGGATTTTTCATTAATATGATACCTTTAATAATAGGCCTTTAAGAGATATTAAAAAAAAAAATCTAGATGAGCAGTTTATGATGAACCATTCTAGTTGATCAAGAAAATATAGCTAAGGGGACCAGACAAGAATTTTTTTTTATTATCCCAAAATAACATGTAATGAAATTTTTAGGGTAAAATTTAACCAAGCTTGTTGTATTGGATCAATCCAGACAGTTTAGCAGAAATAAGGTTTCTGTATAACTGTGAGATTCCAGGAATACATTGTACAAAAAGAATTCTTCTTGTGAAATTTAGTATATTTTAGCAGAACATTATGGTGAAGTTCTCCTTTCTGCAATCCAGTCTATGTAATCAGACCTCTGTCCTCCAGCAGATTGCTTTCCCCTTCTTGTTTTATGTATCACACTATATAAAACACCCATTAGATCAGAGACTAAGGTTAGGATCCTATTTCATTTGAAATAACTAGGCAGCAGCGTAATAAGCTACCAAAAACTTGTACCTGAACTGCTGAAACCCATGAAACCACTGCAATAACCTATAGTGATCAGGGTCAGGTCCTAGGAGGTAACCCTGCCTTTCTTTCTGAGGCTGATTTTTTTTCAGATTTTAGTAGGAATTTTGCCAAAGTAAGAACCACAATATGAAATCTCATATTAAATCAAGAAAGGGCTTGAATTATTTTCAAGTCAGTACCATTGAAATAAACTAGAAGAAAGAGGATTAAGAATTAATTTGAAATAATGAAAGGAGTTCTTTCAGAATTAAGACGAGATTTGGAACTCCTCCCATTCAGTGAGTAAAGCATTTCTGCAGAATGAAGTTTCCAGCAAGTAAATGAAATTAAACGTAACACACTGCTGACAGTTGTATTTTGGTTTTCTGCTTATTCTGTGATGACAAAAGTAAAGTTCCTTGAAAATGTTTTCAAAGTCCCAAACAAGGAGCTTTTGAAAATACATACATGTTAATGAATTTTTCAAGTACCCAAAAATATATATATACAGATTTATATAAAATAGAGTATAAAGGAAGCTAATAGTTGCATTAAGGAAATTATTGGAATGACTATTCAGAATTGTTATTACACTTAGGCATAATGATGTGAAGGAAGTTAAAAGTGAATTAAGATCAATAATTTAAATAATTCTGTAATTTGTCCCAGGATGAAGTTTAGGCATGCAATTAAAAAAATGTGTGTTCTGAGACACATTCAAGGGTGAAAAAGTTCCACTCACAGGTCCTTTTCTATTTTGTTTCACAAATAGGGTGTGTTGTAAACTGCTCACCCCATCAAAACTGAAAGTTTTAAGAGTTTTTTCTTAAGGCAGGCTGGCAGTACTGTTTGTTGGAAGGCAGAAACCCTGGATGTGATTTAGTGCCCACCAGTAATTCGTATACATTTTGAAAATCTGTCATGATATATGACAGCTGTCTCAGGGACTTTGCTTTTAAAACAGAATTGTTTTCTGAAGATGCTGGTTTTTTTTGTCATTGTTTTTGTTTCGTTCACTCAATTTTCAGCGTTAGAGACCACACATACTGGGCATACTTCTGGTCTCATTCTCACCCACGAAATTCTGACTTCAGTAGAGTTGCATGGGTGTAAATTAGACTAGGACTTGGCAGGAGAAAGCTTATGATTATATTTGGCAGAGACAGCAGGCTGCAACTTTATTAACATAATTAACAGCTACAAACACACCCAACAGGCCAAAGTAATCTAGTGACAGAAGAGAGAAGGTCTTAGTAGGAAAGGATCCTTCGCGCTCTCTTTTGGTGTTCTGCTTCTTGTTCCTGAGTTCCTACTAAGGCTTGGCGAGCGTTCAATTGAGCTGTAATTCAAATTCATACGGCTCCTGCAAGACACCTTGAACAGACTTTTGCTGATGAGTCTATAGGAACTGTCAGCAATACGGAGATTACTTCAGAAGCGTGATGGTTGAATCGAACTTTACTTTCTGATGTTTTGCTTTTTGAATTAAATTGTTGGACAAGATTAATTGCACGCAGTAAGAGATTTAAATGAATGGCTTTATAAAGCATTAAAGTTCTAAGTATATCACATGGGAAAAAAGCTGTAAGGTTTAAATGAATAAATGTATTTAATGCATAAAATGTCTAGGCTAATTTTTTTAATTCCTTTACTAACATATTGAAAAACCATACTTTATTCATCCATCTTAGTTATACTGCTGTGGTTGTGGTAATTTAATATTCCTGCTCTTCGCTAATCTTCTGGTTCAACAGAAGTAAACAATAGGTTTCATAAATTAAAAATACGCTCCTCAGAACATGCTTCTAAAGATAAAAAACAAGGCTGTAAACATTTATGACTGAAACAAACTAGATTGTTCAAATACTGCCATGATGTATCATGTATATCAATATGGCACTGATATCAGTTAGAATGCAAACAAGGTTTTAAATGATGTGCCCCTTCATTTCAGCTGGAGAATCCGCTTTACACCATCTGCCTATCAGATGGTTAGGAACCAGGACTGCGTATTAATGCCACATGTTCGATTTTCATTCCTCTTGTAATGGTTAGATTCATATTGCTAATAGCTGTGCATGAGCACTGTCGATGAAATTTGTGTGACGATGGAGTGATGAGATATTTATAAAGCTGCCTGTCTCACTGCATAATCAGCAGGAAGAATGCCAGACATAAACAACTTATCAATTTCAGAATATTAATGACAACTACCATTGACTTTAATCCACTGAATATTTTGGCCTGAACACTTTCTAACTGTTCAAATAAATATTTGTAAAGAATAAAAAATACCTACATGCCTGTTTGGTGCGATCCTTATTTCTTTCATTTCTGTTGACTTTGTAGGTTACATTTGGTTATCTCATTTTTGAAGATAACATTTCTGTAGTGTAGGGAAGCATGCATCTTGAAAATTTATTGGCTACCTATTGTAGGAGTAAATTGATATTAAATAATGTTACATCAAAAGGCTTTTTCAAAGAAAAAATTTTTAAAAATCCCCTGTATTTCCCTGGGTATATACCCATACTGTGGCTTTAAAACTTTAAAATTTATATTTTAAAATATAAATATGGATACACAGTAGTGTATTAACTTCTGCTTATAATATATTTGCCTACCTACACTAGTGAGATAAGAAAATTAAGTTGGGCCCTGTGCTGAAGTTCTGGGTTGTACCACAGCCCAGCACACCACAGTGCACCAGTGACAATAAAGCAGGTGGCTCTGATAACTGGCTTTGGGCATCTCTGCCACTTGCTTTGCAATATTGTCCCAGTCAGGTGAGGATAGAAAAAAGTAGCAGTAAAGAAGAAACTGTGCTTTGGGCTGGAATTGCTGTGAGGGACCAGCATTAAGCTAGAATTCTGAGCATTGTTCCTTCCATTTCCCTCGTTACTTACACCCATGCTTATACAAGACATGCATTTCCGATTTGTATGGTTTCCTTTAATTGCTGTATAGAAAGTAATCATTTCAGTCACGTCTGTGATTGTATAAGAGATGGAATGAAATTCTTAGTTGAATTTCTACTTTTTAAAATTATCATTTTTTACCACAAGCATTCTCTTGCAAAAATCATAGTACAGAACTAAGCAACTTGTATTTTAGTTTCCCAGTCCCCATCCAAAGAGATGCACCAAAGCCTACTCTTTTTTTGCAAATTTTATAGCAAAAGAGAATTTTTATTTCAGGAGTACTGCATCCAGATCATTATTCCAGTGAAACAAAATAATTGCAGGTGGCCTCACAAGTCCTATGTCCAGCATCCCTTTACTATGTTATTTATCCCAATACTTGGAAGCTCTTTAAAACTGCTGGTCTGAAAGTGTAGTCACAACCAAAAATTTGGGGCCTGCTATTGTAGTCATTGAATATAGTGTACCAGAATATTCCTCCAAAGAATTGTTCTTTAAAAATGCTAGTTTTAGCTTTTCAGGGATATGCACATATATTAAAAAAGGAAGCATAAGTTATTGTGTTGTTTAATGAGCACCGGATGCAAACCAAAGTTCAGAGGTGCACCATCCCTTTTTTTGTGGCCGCATTTAGGGACTGTAACCAAATTTGTATAATGTATGGCTTCATATCCTTCCTCTAAGGTAAAAATATAGCTGGAAGCAATCCATGTTATTGTCAATACCTTTTTAAGATCAGAATGTGCATGATTTGTGATAGTAGCAGAAGCTAAAATAAAAGTAAACCCTCATATTTATTCACCTTCTCATTTATTTTTGGCTTTTGGTACATCTTCTACCTGAAAGAGCACTTTTCTAAAGAATATTGATCTGTAATTATCACTTGGTCAGTAATTCTCATTACACTTGGAGGTGTTAGAAGTCAGCCTGTGAGGAGGGTTGAGAGGCTGGAACCATTTGCTAATCTTTATGTGGTCGTGCAAAGCAATAAGGGAAAACAACCTTCAGTCAAGCAACAATATATTCAAAGGCACCTCTTGTGCCACCTCATAGATTTCCTGATGTCTGCTCACCTTCTGCTTTTTCCCTGCTGGAATTTGCCTTCTGTCCCTCCCCATCACTAGCCAAAAACATGGCAAAAGTGAACTTGTTTTCCATGTAAGGGGTCAAAGGAGACAACAAGAGACCCTGGGAAGCAATGGTGCTAGCAATATTTACCTCAGTGGCCTGGGATTATTTGCTTATTTGGTCTTTTCTGCTAAATTGCACTCTTCCTATGCTAGACAGCAGCCTCAGAATAGTAAATTGTGGAGTTAGTTCCTCTTGAGATCCGTAAGACACTTCACACCTCTCAGAGAAGCTGAAAATCAGACGAGCAGGCACCTTTAAACTAATTATATGGAGTTTTTCAAGCCTTCTCCACATTCAGGGCAAGAATCTTGATTCAAAGTGACTGAGGTCTGTTCTCCTCCTGGGGCATCACAGGCTGAGGGCTGAGAGTGCATCAATTCATTAAACTTACCTGTTTTATGGCCTTCCCTTTTATTTCTTAGATTTAGTTCTCTATCATTTCCGTCTCTGCTCCCTGCATCAGTTGTGTGGGGGAGGCAGCTCTTGTGAAGTTTTGACACTGGCTTCTTTCTGCTGCCACCCAGGCTGGAGCAGAAGGATCTGGGTGAGCAGCAGCAGGGCTTGGGGAGCACAGGAGAATTACCCTGCCTCAGGGAAGAGGGCAAAACCTGGCACTTGTGACTTTAATTAAAGGCTGCATCTAGTTTTGAGTTTTGAAGGCAACTGGAAAACTGGATCAGTTCTCCATTTGCTCCTGACAAAGAGAAATTTTCCTGGGTTTGTAGAACATTCTTGTAAATGGCTGGTTGGCAGAAACATGGTTTGGTAAGAAGAACATTTGAATTGCCCGTAGGTGGCTTTGGGATTGGTATTAAATAGGTTAATAATCCCTCTTCTCATTGATATACTTTATTGCCTTCAAGTCTGGGGAGAGCAAAACAATGTTCTGCATTATTTTTTTCTAGAAATGCTTCCTAGAACAACTATATTTCCTTGCTGTTATGTACGAAATGAGAAATATCTGAGTTCTATCATCTGTTACTCATAAACAGAGATTATAGACCTGTTTTTTTCTCTTTTCCTTAGCATGTCTAACATTAGAGAGCTAATGGAATTTTTTTTTCCTAAGTATGGTTATGAACGTGTTCACCTATTCATAGTCAGACACTCAGGACACCATTTTGAACGTAAATTAGGTTTTTGACTGCATGTATTTGTAGCTGCATTTGGTTGTGATTCTATTATGAATGCACTTACTAGATGCCAAGTAAAAGTTTAGATGAATGCATAGGTGAAATTATCTAAATATGATGTGAAACATTTTACTTGAAAAAGTTGTTAATTTTCAAAGCCAACAAGAGGAATAATGCTCTGCAGTGCTCTCTGTTCTTATGTAACAAACATGAAGGAATAATAACAGTCCCTACAATAAAGGAGACTCATAGAATAATGAATATTAAATTTTTTTTTATACTTCTTTGCAGGTCTGACAGCAGCAGCTGCAGCAGCAGCAGCTGCCACCAATGCTGCCATAGCAGAAGCAATGAAAGTGAAAAAAATCAAATTGGAAGCTATGTCCAACTATCATGCAAATAATAACCAGCATGGAGCAGACTCTGAAAATGGAGATCTGAATTCAAGTGTTGGTAAGTTTCAGACATAGCATTATTATATATCTTTATACTAAGATATTTAATTAAAATGGTGATCTTTCTGAACTTCTTTCTGAAGTCCTTGATTTGTTGTAAAAAGTTGCATATTTGTTTTCCTTTTCTTAATATCTTTAATTTTATTTTGTACCTGACCTTTACACTAGCATTCAGTAGTGTTGTTACTATTGCAAAAACATTCTTTTCTTCACAGGCTACTTTTGCAGACTTCAGTTAATATTTTCCATGAAAGAAAGTGGTTTGATTGCTTAGAGTTCATTTTTCAAAGTACAGGTGGAGTGACAGATGATGGTGTCAAAGTGAAATTTAACAATGTCTCCTGCTCAGTGTGCTGGGTATTGACTTTAGGTAATTCAGAACACAAGCTTGAAAGCAAAATATTTCATACTTTCATGTGCCCTGTGACAAAAGGAAAACATACATACACAATAAATTCTGCCATGCTCTGCAGTTCCTATCATATTTTATTTTAATAAACACATTCTTAAAATGTAGTTAACATTTTTTCCATTTCTTAAGCAGCCATCAGCAACTCTTGTTCTTTTTCAAAAAAGAATTGTTTCAGTATATTTTATTCATTTGTTTGGACAATTTGTTTTGCTAAAGCATACTTCAAAGCTAGGGTAACTTTTTGTTGTTGTTGATTAAATCTTTAATCATCTGTGTGTGTCGGCTGTAAAATGTTTTGTTATGCCATTTCATTGTATTGGATCCTTTTATCATGTTGAGACAGTATTAACTCAGCAACAGAAATTCAGTGACAGAGAGGTACGTTCAGAAGGCTGCAGGGAAGGTTGGTGTGTACTGGAATAAAATGGCCTCAGATAGGCTTTTTTTGTTTCATTTTGGCCCTTTGTCTAGATTTTTTTTTTTTTTAACTTTTTCATCTTCTAAATACATTTGGAATGAATCTTAGAGGGTACGTACTAGCCTTAGCATAAATAAATACATGTTTGGGAACATTGTTTCTGTACATTTCAGTAGGCATTGGTAGGCTATTATTTAGAAGTAATATGAATTGTAGTTCAAAGAACAGCTTCACCTGGGCACATACTACTGTAAATAGCAGCAATATGTATGCATTACTGCATAAAGAGATTATATTTTAAGGTTATATTTATATTTAAGGAGGTTTTGTTTTCCTTTTTAGTAAAGGCTTTAAACAAACCTCTATGATGGTAAAGAATATAGTCTTAAATCCTGTCTGAGTACTCAGATACCGGCATAAGCAGTTACTTGAATACAAGTGTAAAGATTGTTCTCTTGGAGAGAAAACAAAAGAGGGTAGAAATCAGGTGTCTTTGAAATCTGGGAGGAGGAGATAGGTACAAGTGAAGTGGAAGGACCAGGTGGCCTCTAGCACACTGAGAGAAAAGTGAAGTAATGAGAAAGGGTGAAAAGTGTAAATACAAACTAAGAAGATAAAGAGTGTGTACTAAAACTAGAAGCTAATTTAGATTTTCAGGCTTAGATGAATCCATTATGTGAGATAAAAAGTTCAAATACTAGTTTGTGGAGCTGCTATTCTGCTTGGCAGTTCTAGTTATAAACCACCATGTGCATCTGTGGGGGTGGAAAAGTTAACAGGTAATCAACATCTAAGCCATGCAGAGTATTGCAGAAGAGTGGATAGAAGGAATAGCTCAACTTCCTTTGAATAGAAAAAGAAAATCTATTTTGAAATCCTTGTTTTAGGCATAATTTAGATAACTAATATGCTCTTAGACAGCCTAATCATTTTCCCTATTTCAGAAAATATATTCTAGCTATTTTAGTAGGGCAAACTTAGCGAAGCAAGATTATTTATTGTCATTGTCAAAATTTCCTCTCAGCCCCTTAACTTACTTGTTAGCTTCAGTTAATTTCCCAATTTAACTGAATGAAGAATTAAGTTAATTTTGTTCAGAAAAAAATGGCTCTTCTGAGTAGAGTGAATAGCTTTCCAGTTGTCTCCATATCGAAGAATGGTTCTGAAAATACAGTTTTCTTATCTGTGCATCTTGTCTTGAGCAGCACTCTTCATACAGAGGATTTCTCAAAAACAATTTGCCTTTATTTGTTTGCTTTTATAACAAACCCTGTCTGATGTCCAGTGTTGGTCATGCATATGGAATTAGAGAAGTGACTCCTACTGCTACTAATGTCAGGCTATTATTAGGTTCATGAAGAGTTAAGCTCTTTGTTTATTAGTTGCATTTTTGAAAATTAGCACACTGTATTATCTTGACAAGAACTCATATTTCAAAGGTGTTGCTTTGTAGTAGGTGTGTACTCTTTCTTCTCCTGCATTTTTTCAGGAGTGTGTTTATTTATCTATTTTCAAATAAATATTATCAGGACCATATACCATTAATGTTTTAAATTATAGCTTCCTAGGCAAGAATACGAAATATTACATTACTGAATGTTGACAGGAGGAAAGAATAAAACAAAAGAAAACAATCTGATTTTAGTTTACATTTTAAATTAGGTTATGTGCCCGACCAAACTGAAAAGGAACAAACGATCCAACCAGGCTAAAAGCTTAACTGATTCATCTTAGCCCATATGTAGCAGGCATTATAGTGTGAGTGGATCGATCATCCTGTGCTCCAATACCTACCTAAAAATGGATAAATAGAATAAGGACCCTTATTTTATTTATCTTATCTTATTGACTTGTCCGGTTTACTTCCGAATTGTCTTGCTTTTTGGTTTTAATGAAATGTTTAATGTGAATTACAGAAGTAATTTTTGTAGTCAAGTGCTGTATAATTATACAGAGCACTACACAAATTTTATTAACTTGCTCCTTTGAAGCAATGGCCAAAAGGTTAGTGAGTGAAGGGAGTTAAAGGAATCCAATGATATTAATAAGTTATTATTTTATATCTCTCATTTTTGCTGGTAACCTTGAGCTTGCATCCTCCCACCAGAATTATCATTTTAGAAGGGTAGGGGGTGGGGGGAAAGAAAAAAAATAAAAAAAGGAATTACAGAGGAATCAGAGTGAGGTATTAGCACACTGAGTAAAATATATGGCTGCAACGCCTTTCTCCCCCATCCACAATCAATTGGATTCTTTTAGTTTAATATTTACTTGCTAAGATGAGATGCTAGTCTGCATGGTGATAAACAGTCTGCTACTGGCATCTGAAGGTGACCTGTCAGTTCATATGGACAAATCTCCTGCTTACTGAAATGTACAAAATAAATCATTAAAGCAGGCAGGTGCTCATTCCCAGATTTAAATCACCATAGATTTATGATTTGAATTAATGCTTCATTTGGTCATAGAAATAGATGCTGAGACAAATGATATGCAGTGGTTGGGGCTTCCATACTGTAGCCATCCTAATATTGATTACTGAGATGTCTTTGCAATCTCTTGTTTATATCAAGTACTGTCTTGTGACAGCTTGGCTGATATGAGCTACATTGCAGATAAGAAGGAAAAATGTCCCAGGTTCTTTTTAGTGGCAATTCTACATACAACATGCAGGGTAGATAAATTATTGGGGTTTTGTTTAAAAAATGAATTCCGTAGGGCAGCAAAGGAAAATGAAAGATCAGTCTGTATGTTGGGGATTTGGGTTTTTTTGTTGGATTTGGTGGTTCGGTTTTGGGGGTTTTTGTTTGTTTGTTTGTTTGCTTGCTTGGTTTGGTTTGATTTTTTTTAATTAGTTGCAGAATGAAAAGAAAGAGAGTGGCAAGGTCAAATTTTAAATTTCACTGATAGGATTCTACTCTTTGTCGTATTAATATCTCAGTGTGATATTAGGATCGGTTGTGTGTTTACCATCTGATGCTCTGAAGCAATGGATAGGTAAAGCAGCTCAATCGTTTCCTCGCTGCTTAAGTACTTACTGCCCTGCTGTCCTACTTCATTAACCTGCAGCAGCAAAAGATAAAAGCCTTTGAAAATAAATACCTTTTAAAAGCTATTTTTGTGAGCTAGTTTGCTATCTATAACTTGGTAGGAAGTGAAGAACAGTCTGTATACTTTTGCTTCCCGAACATTTTATATAATGAAAACGCTATACATACACTTTAGGGAATACTCAAAGGATTTGCTAAGACCTTTGCCACTTACTAAAATATGACTCATAAAACTTGTAAACAACTATCAACAATAGTAAATTACTTGCTTAGTAGGAAATGAGTTCATATCTATTCAAAATGTGATCTCAAAACAGATGTCCCGAGAAAATGTCATTGTTTAAACTACATTCATACAAAAAAAATGCTATTATTTCTTTAAGGAAGTGAAGCAATCATGAAGACTTTGGTGTTCTTAAATTCTAAACACAGTTAGGAAATACAAGGCAACATTTTACACTTGGCTAGCATGTTAATCCATAAACAACCACAAAATGTGTTGAAAATTAGGAGATTTTCTTGGCATGTTAGGTTTCCTCTTCATCTGCATTACTTTGCAATATTTAAAATTTTGAGACAATTACAAGGCTTCCTGTGATGTGTTGTTCAAAAGTAATGTTTGCTTGTATACTATTCTTTTTTTTTAATCCAGAGTCAGAGATAAAATGATTTAGGTGAAATTATTTTTCTCCGGTGACCTTGCCCAATAATAGAACAGTACAAAATGGAGTAATTTCCTTTTTCTAAACACACGTGTCTATTTTAAGGGAAAGAATTACTTTTATGGTTTCAGGAAAAAGTCTTGGAGACCTTGAAAAAGCAAATAAAAGGAAACAGAGAATGCAGGCCACTGAGCACAGCTCTGCAGTTGCACATCTGATTCTCTGCCTTGGCAATGTTAATGAACCTCAAATCCTCCCTATAATTAGATGAGGGAATTGCTTATATTTTCAAACAGATGATGCTGCTGTAATGAAACGATTGACAGGGAACTTAAAAGTGTCTACAGTAGTCATTTAGTTTCCGGGTTTTGGGTTTGGAGGTTTTTTCCTTCTTTTTTTTTTTTGTCTTTCCTTTTTTTTTTTTTTTTTTC
>CM031857.1:65286773-65288947 GCA_018697195.1 Certhia americana | reverse complement strand
TTTTTTTTTTTTTTTTTTTTTTTTTTTTTAATGTAAAAGAAGATTGGCTGTAGATACAGGTCCTGGGAGAGGTAGTAATTTACACAGAATGCTATGACAGGTGTCTTTGTATAGCATGGAAATAAAATGGAAGACAGAGGAATGATGGGCAGGTATGGCAATTTTTTGGGAGGGGGTGTCCTGTTCTTATTCTGCCTGGGTTCTTTAAAAGGGGCCGAGACTCAAGAGATGGATCCGGATTGAGTGCACAGCTGTAACTGCTGATGAGCTAATTGCTCCTTATCTCTCAGCCCCATTCATCTTCATTTTTTACCAATTACTGAGAATTATCTGTGTTCTCAGTTGGATATGAGAGTTAATCCTTTTTGGTTAAGCTGGCAGTACTGTGAGCAGATTCCAAATCATAGGGTAAAAAAGCCAGAGCAAGCTTGTTCTCAAACTCTCTCCAGTTCAATGACAGTATCACTAGTTCATAAGAATTTTTTCTATTGTTTAACAGATCAAACACTGATTTTTATTTTTTTTCCTTTATATATTATTAATATGTATTTTTCTCTTAGCGTAAATTGAATGAGTATATTCCTAGGTAGATGTGTTCCCTTTCTAAAAGTATTCACTTGCAAAAATGAAAATAAGATAAACATTAACTTCAGTCCAGAAGGATTCTTTGTGGAATGTCAGTGTTTATTGTATGATACATAGCACTTCTTTTAATGACAAGACTGTGCATGCAGCTTTTACATCGTGGGACATAAGACAAATGCTTGTCAGTGACAGATATCTACTTTTGTAAATTTGTTTGAGATCTGTGGGTGAAAAGTGCTGTCTAGGTGCTTGCAAAAGCATAATCATACAGCCTTAAGGACAAATGTGCTATGTTGAGCACATCGTATTTCAAGCTAAAGGAATGCTTTCATAAAACTGTGCTTTGGGAACACACAGAACACCAGAAACAGATCATTTAGTTATAATCAGGTCACTAAGCTTTTTTCTAGAATTTTGCTTGTCATGGGAAAAAAATCTTTCATCTTATAGCTAAAATGTAATGTTTGTCTGTCAACCAAGAGTATAATTTCTCCATATCTGCTTCCCTAGCCTTTAACTGTGATAGTTAAATTTGCTAAACAAGGTAATGAACTGTTTGTTACGATCTGAGCACCAGTTAGTAAATTAGGGGAATTATTAGCAAAGATTCAGCATTTCATATTGGAAGGTCAGTTGTGCTCTAACAGTTCCCTCATCTAGGTTAAATCTTCACTGTGAAGTTCATTGAAACAAATGTAGACATTTGGATCTGAGTCACCATAGACTCCACAGACAACAATTGGCAGTTGTAGGGGTGATCCATCTCATCCTGAAGTAGATGGCAAAAGTAGATCAGATAAATTGCGCCTTACAAGTTCTTAGTCATGCAACTACTGAGCTGTAGTTACATAAAGAAAGTCAAATGAATGTATCTCACTCTCAATGCATGCAATTAATATTTTCTGGAATAAGATTCGAAAATTTGAAGGAGGTAACAGGTCTTTTCCAAGACAGTGATACAGTCATGGCAAAACAGTGCTTGAGACACAGTGAAATAGAAAAGAAAAAGAAATAAATCTACTCTTCAGAAACAGCAGGTGAAAAGTTTAGCTATTCACACAGAAAACTATTTAGGTATAAATATACTCACAAGTTTTTCTGATTGTATGGGTATATTGCTTCTGTAAAGAGTGATTTTACCTACCTGAAGCACACTAGAGAGCAGGCTTCTAAAACTGCAGAAGTAAAAGCTTCTGATGTGACATTTGTGCTTTGGGCTTGCTATGAAGCTGTATTGAGTTCATGGAAAAATCTAAATTAATAAGTGTATCTTGCCAGCAAGATAAAAAAAAAAAAAAAGGCTATTTATATTGTTTGATCACATTTACTTTATTTCCTGTTCCATGCAAGATAATCCTAATTGGATAAATAGTTGTATAATTTAATCTCCAACGTGATTTATTTTCAAAATGCATACTTTATTGTCATGGCCATTTTTTCTTTTTATTAGTGCCTTGTATGAAACTAATGAAATTGTTAAGCTTTCATTCAGTTTTGTTTCATCATTTCTTCTTATCTACAGTAAGCATTGTAAAACATAATATTGTGGATGTGCTATGTTAAGAAATGTAAGTTTAGTACCCACCTGA
>CM031857.1:65231773-65281773 GCA_018697195.1 Certhia americana | reverse complement strand
TATTTAATTTGTTTGCTATTTCCAGCACTTTTAATTGAACTTCCAAAACACTTACACAGTATGCTTTTAAAATGTCCTAATTCAGGAATTTCTAAATAGCATATTCATTTCTTCTACAGTTGCTTGTTAATGATGAAAACATTTATCACCCTGAAATCAATACAAATGTCCTGGGCATCCTTGTTTAAGAAAATTAAAGCATCTCTCTCAACCTTTTTTTTTTTTTTTTTTTTTCTTTTTTTTTTCCCTAAAGAGTGGAATCTTTTGTTAAATGCATTTTAAACTACCTGCACATATTGTTCTCTTTATAGGCTTCATTAGAGAATGTGATCAATTTAATGTAAAGGTTTCAAAATACCGTCATTGAGGCACAACAAGGGAAAGAAAAAGATTTAAAAAAAAAAAAAAGCAATACAAGCTTGACATTTTAAAACACTTGCATTTGAAAGACTTTTCACTACTAATTGATTTTTAAAAGAGTTCTGTGGAAAAGTGAACTCAGAAATGTTTGGAAGTGCCTTGGCAGTGTGCCAGAACATTTAGTACAAAGCATAACTAGACAGTTTCTGAGGCCTTACTACAACTGAAAAGATATGTTCTTTGCCTTTCTTAATCTAATTTGGAATCCCAGCTGTACACTTACAGATTATGCTGGCTATTTTCAGTATCTTGTGGACATCTTTAAATGATCAGTTGGCACAAGACAACAACTTCCCTGCTGTCACAAATGGGGTGAGGCAACACAAGGATTTCAGTAGTGAAATTTTCATTAAATTTCCTAAAACAAGCTATAATAATGCATTGGTGCACATTTCCTTAGTTTAGGTGGCATTTTGATTGTATTTGTCTTCTAATGCTGTTTTCTGGGATGGATTGATTGGTCCAAAGTCTGTCATTTCTATTTGTCTTTAGGGACTTCACAGTTCTGAATGGAATGAGGAGGAGTGCAGACAATGTCTTATACTTCATAATAGTTTTCTCTAAAATTACCTTTTAGCTCCAATGATATGACACTGTCTATTTTATAACACTTTAGAGTTCTTAGTTGACTGACAAAAATCTTCTTTTTTTTTTTTTTTTTTTTTTTTTTTGTGGAGCATGCACTTTGAAAACTTACATAGGCAGCTGAAATATTAATGGAAATGACATCCATTCTGTTTTGGAAAAAGAGCAGACCAAATGATAACGAGTAACATTGACCAAAAGCAATTACTTTAAAAGGATACTGCTAAGTATCTGAGAAAAATGATTCCTTTGACTAGTTGTTTGTCAGGCCCTGTGTGGTTCTTATTGATTGCTCTTGAATATATAGCCCCCATGATTGAAAACGCTGCTGGTAATGTCCTTCTTTTTATCGTGCTGAGGATATCTTATTGAGAATAATAAGAACAAAATTTATACAGGAAACAAATACACGTTGGAGCTTTAAATTAGCAAAAAGTGACCTATAGATTACCTGTGATATTCATTTTCTAGCGTGTCTCCTTTTCTAAAGCTAGTATTTAGAATTAGATGACAAAAAATCAGGTCTTAAAAGTTGTGTATTAAGTGTTTGTTTATTATGTGCTTTGTTTCCCCCCTTCTCTGTATCTGATCACCTCTGTGGAGCACTGTAATTTGTCTTCTGCTATGAAATATACTAAGTTTGAAATGAATCATAGATAGGAATTGAACTGGTACTGTTCCTTACATATGAATATTTTATCTATGCAGCTAACTTTTTTTCACTCCACAGTGAAAGATTTCATCTTAGTGCGAGTGGCTGCCAACTTAAAATGCCACTGGTCTATTTAAATGGACACTTGATTAGGATGCTCAAGAGAATGAAGACAGACATAGGAATGGATTTAAGCAGCAGGCTTCAGTGTTACTGACAACACTAGCAAGGTTCTGGAACAATAAAAATCTTCCCAGACTCCCTAGCTACACAAGTACCCCTAGAGGATGGAATAAAATGTGTAGTACTCAGTCCTAGACCTCAGTTCTTTACAAGGTCTTTGAGTATCCCTCTCTCCTTGCTTCTTCCCATAGCAAGGCAACAGTTATCAAAGGGAGACATGGCTTTTCCAGTTACAAAAGGTTGCCAGCAAATCCTGCGTTTCATTTATTATTATGTGCTTTACTAGCAGTCCTCCAAAGTTAAGAAGGAATAGCTAGGTCTTTGAATTACTTCCAGATTTTCCTGTCAATTGAACTAAAACTCCAAGATGCTTTAAAATCCATTAGACTCCAAAGGGAAAAAGTCCTTCATGACTCCAGTAGTAATTGTTCAGTCAGTCCTGAGGCATCCCTAGGAAAACAAAAACCAACCTGACATCTCTGGTTCCCATGTCCCAGTTACATGGAGGGAGACTGATGAAGCAGATAAAAGCAGATAAAAGATCTGAATAGGAAAAGAACTACCCAGAAGTTTAAATTAACAAGTTGAATGTTAGTAACAATAAAAGATGAGAGCTTTTGAAAGAAAAATCCGTATCTTTTCCAGCTATAGTCTGTAGCTCTTGATCTACTTTCCCACCTTGAGAAGTGAAAGCGAGTGTTACAATGTATAGTTTATCTTCTGTCTATTCTACAGAACTCACCAAAAGTCTTCACTAGACATGTCCTTTAGGCAATTTCACATGCTCTGTGTCCAAGACAGTTGTATTAAATCTCTTCTCCCTTGTAATGCTTAGTTCTTTTTTCCTAAACACTTCTATTACATTAGGTTCAACGTTTTCTCTAGTGATGGAGAAACCTGTATCTTTCCTTTTGGAATCCATGTAATTCTTACTTGGTTCATTCTGTCTCGGAATTATAAAAATTTTTTTTTTTTTTTTGTTTTCTGTTTTTCTGTTCCCAAGAATGTAAATAGTTTTGTTTTCACCAGCCAGAGATCTTGAAGGAACGGCGATCGAGAGGCTTTTCTTCTTGTTTTCTTCATAATTTATTTTCTTATCATTTCAAATACCAAAGCTAACCACAAAATGTACAAATGCCCAACTGCCTAATACTAAAAGCACAATGCCCCATACTGAAAGCACAATGCCTAACTACAAAGTGCAAAAGCTTAATGTCAAATGCTAAATGTGAAATGTCCAAATGTTCCCACCCTCAGGGTGGCATGGATATTTATACTACATTCTACGTAATCAGTATTTATAATTCTTCACCAATAACTATTATCTATGTTAGAAGGTTAGACTCTATTCTAAGCCAACTATAATGTGCCACCTCACAGCAAAAGATGGAGGTAAGGAAGAAGAAGGAAGAAAGCCAAAAGCCATGTGCTTCCTCCATCTTGTCATCACCTGCTTACCATCCTAAAAACCCCATATATCTAAAATTCTCACCCTGTGATAAAACCACACACTATTCTACTGTCTAATACACACTCTTAAAAACTCTGCTTCATTTCAGAGCTTAAAAGCCCTTTTCCCATGAGCAAAGGTTAAAAACACTGTTTGTCAGAGATTCTAAAATCTCTCAAACATGCAAAGAGATATTCCTCATAATTCCAGACCCCGACAATTCGGGCTTAGGAATCCCCATTCATTTTGTTTCCACAGATGTGCCGTGTCAAGACTCATACAAAATATACAGGATTTGCAACTGTTTTTTAAGGCAAATCAGATCTAGCAGCAATTTATTGATAGGAAAGAGAATGCAGCTGCTTTATTTATCCACAAATATGACTTACGGAGCAGAGATGCCAGCAACAGAATTTAGCTTTTTGTGTAGTGCTCTCACAAACATGCTAAGTCACTTTTGGGTGAAGTATTGTGTCATATGGATACTCTTACTGGTTTACTTTATCAGTAAACCTTGATGAGAGCACACTGGCCACACACAGACTGTAGTCAGGTGCCTGTGCACCTCGTGGATCCCAATTACCAATAATTTCTAATTTCTCTTTCTGCACCAAGCCAGCCTGGGTGGCCAGAGCTGAGCTAGGATTGGATAAGGACCTGCCTTAGTTCTGATACTGAGTAGATGCTGAGGATTGTCCTACAGAATACACGTAAATTGTCCTGCTGGAATCATCTTAATTGTGCCTGTTGGCACAGCAGTACTAAGCTCTAAGTACTAAGCAGGTATCACAGACATGGCAAAGAATAATGTTATTTGCAGTCCATCCATTTCTGAAAATAGTATTTAAATAGCCTGTAGTGATTATATAAACAGCTATATACAAAATCTAAGGGCCAGTAAAACTTGAAGTAGCTTGCACACAGCATCCTTAGTGCTCACACATATCAGAGGTGTCCTTGGGCGCAGACAGAACTGCTGCCATACCAGTACAGCAATCAGTAGTGGAGTCTCATACTGCTCTGTGATGCAGGATTAAATTCCTTGGTGTACGGTTGAAACCTGGACTGGAAGAAGATACACGAAAGCAGCTCTTTATTAAAATTCGCAATCCGCCATCTAATGATTGGTGATGGTAAGCAGTGGGGGGGAGGAGGGAGAACTAAGGGAGAAAGAATGAGCAAAAGAAAGATCAGAATGAGGAAGCGCAAGTTAAAGCCACTACTGAGTATGCTTCTTCTGTTTTGTGACTGGCCACCTCCTCTCTCTTTTACTGGTCTCTATTGTGGGATTGGCATGGAATTGTACCCAGGACAGGCCAAGACTCTGGGTTGACTGTCTTTTGTTTGTCTTTGTTTGGAAAAGCTGATTTGCCAAATAAACAGATGTAACTAGGGATGAAATTAAACTTACCTTATTTGCATTTTCTGAACCTTTTCGTGGCCAGGACTATACGTGTGACTTCTCCTGGAACTGAATTTTTGGCTATGACATGCTGACCCCTGTTTCTGTATTGTAATATCCTCTACAATGTCACCACTTTCTTCCTGTTTTGCTGTTTGTCATGATGCAATTTTTACAGTGCCATGTTTCCCCTCTGTCTCCCTTCATCATTCCTTGATAACTATTTTGGGAAAATAGAATGCTTTCCTTTTGCAGTAGCAGTGCTGACAGATGTCAGTTTATCAGATAGGCTGTGTAGAGCAAAGCCTGGCGCTCTTGTAGCCACATCATTTTCTGCAAAATTCTATTTTCAATTTCGAAAGGGATTTTTTTGTTTGTTTTCATAATTATGTTCACAGCTGAAATACAGCCAGGAAGAACACAAAAATTTGAAACTGATATCCAGCTTATAATAGATGGAAAACTTTAAGAGTTGCAAGTGAGCTTGATAACCTGGCAAAGAGTGGAAAGCTGGAGAATCAAGATGCAAGTCTTCTTCTATGCTGGTATCAGGATAAAAAGATGATTTGTGCAGAACTCTCTTAGGGGCCAAGAGTTGTTTTGCCAAATTATCTGGAGAGAACAGAGAAAAATAATTCAGGATTTATTAAATGTTAAAAATAACCATCAATTTTTCATCTGTGATATTTTCTGCTATGAGTCATAGCTGAATGTGTTTGTATGGGAGTGGGAAAGTAGGGATGAAGAGTATTTTATAGACAATAATATATTAATGTTGCCATGGATTTTGTGGCTGCTGCTGCAGAATTTAAGAGTTGTCACCATGGAGTTTGTTTTGTTGTGTGCTGCAGAGTAGGCAAAGGACCTGTGTGATGGTGACTTGCTGCAGTGGACATTAGCTCTTTGGTTTTAGGACTTCAGGTAGTAGTGGTGAAATTAATATTTTGATTACTAGCTAAGAGGCAATAGTCAGATGATGTTACTGCTGCTTTCCAGATGAAAGGGAAGTAATGGTGAAGTTAAGCAACAAGTGAAATCTTAGACTCATAAGAAATAGCAGGAGGTAATTTGTAACAATATATCTGTAGAAGGATCACTTTAGACAAAAAGTGGAACCAATAAGCTTTTGAAAAATTTTGGAGTGGAAACTTTTATCTATTAGTTATTTCATATTTAAGTAGAAATGTTCCATTTCCTATTCAACTGATGAGCAAGTTTTTTTTTTTTTTTCATTTTGTCCATGGTCATATTTAGATTATGTGGTTACCACTTGGAAGGTTATTGCAAAGTGTTTTTCCCACTTTTGTGCTGTAACATTATGAAAAATTAAGTGGAATTAGTTACATATTACCTATTATATGGGCAGGACTGTAAAGGCTAGTATATAGCTAATTTTTTTAGAACACCTGCATTGTACAAAATGAATCTGTATCTCTGACTTTTACCAAGATTCCTCATCCTTCCCAATAGTCATTGACAGTTTATTTAAAAACAAAGGCTATAATGAGAAGGGTTTGCATTTCTTTTCCACAATCATCATCCAAAATAGTTATAGCTGTTAAAAATTGATCTTAGTGTTATTCAGATCACATAAGACTTCCTTTAATTGGCCCTTAATAAGCTTGGTTTAACTGGGATTTAAAGAAATAACAGTGGTCATTAACATTAGCCAGATTAAGACTCTGTTAATTACCACTGAAAGATAAAGTAATATGCAAAGATGGGGTCTAAAATATTCTTGCACTCAAGCACCCAAGGAAGTTGAGAAATTTCTTACTAACTGAAATGAATAAGTCAATAGCTCTTTCTCTTCAATGCTAAAAAAAGACTGAAGAGAGTGAGAGTACAATTACTACATTTAAATACTCTGACTTAATTAGTACTGTGTGTACAGATATACTTTCTGTTTTGTTGGGGGTTTTTTCTATCCCTAAAACATAATCAATGATTTGTTTCAAGTTTTTGATAAACTCTGCAAGAATGTATCATTTTCTGGTCATTAATCTTTTGTATACACAGACATAATCTAATATATATATTAATATACTTATTTTTAGGCTTTATCTATGAATATAAGTATAGTATATAATGTATAATAATAGTATGTAAATATACATTAATGTGCATATTTATGTTTGTACATAAATAAAACACATAAATATATGTCATTTATGTATATCTAAAACACCCTTTTAAGTAGGGAATATTTTTCTTATTGCACAGCAGCAATAGAATCAAAAAATTTCAAGCATTATAAGCAAAATGTTAAGATGTATCTTTAAAATAATGGCATTTTTGTGATGTCACTATAAATAGTTTAAAGTATTCCTCAGTCATGACAGTCTCTCAAGTATCAGCATGACATAGTGTTTCCACTTTGCGGTGGACTTGTGGTGGAATTTGTCAGGGTTTCCTATCAATCACAGCACCCATCAAAGGAAAGTTCCAGAAATGAACAGCAGGCAGATATAGAATCATCTTCTGTGCTTGAATAGTTTCTGACTAGTCTTCGTCAGTCAGCAAGGATTCAGCAAGGATTTATAATCTGAAATGAAAAATTTCTAATCTCACATAGTTGTTTCTTATATTTAATGTAATGAGAGCTTTTCCCTGCTGCGATACTAAGTGATAAGTTCTGGTTTAAACAAACTGCTGTTCTCAATTATTTCCATCTGTATGATTATAAATATTTTAAAAACAAGTAATTCTGTCTCTTCCAGAAAGTGATATGTGCTGATATGTTGTATATCAGTTTCATGGAATATTTTCACATTCTTGTATAGTGAGAAGGACTAACAGTTGTGCCAAGCTTACTGTTACGTATTCTCATATATTAATGATTTTTTTCAACTTCTATCTCCTTAAATAGACTGGTGATCTTAATTTAGAAAAAGGCTCTAGTTACATATTTTCTATATTTTATTTCTACTACTTTATTTAATCAATTTTCTTCAGACTGCCTCCACAGTGAACAGTTGTTCAACAGCCTCTCTTTGTGACATTTATTTTCTTTGGAGATACAGTCATACGAAAAAATGATCAGTTGGTAGGAAAAATAAATCTATGTGTTCCATTTAACTCCATTAATACTCAAAGATGCTGGAATGTGCTAGTCTAGAACTTTCTTTTTTCAATTGTTTATTAACAATGTAGTTACTTAAAGGACGTATTTTTAATGATAAACCATGATAAATCACTACAACATTGTTGTGGTTTTCTTTTCTGTTTGAAATTTTATGTAATTTGTATTATATATCCACTTTTTCAGTTAGCAGTTAATAACAAACCCATGATATTCCGGATGTACTGTAATATTTTCTAAATCAATGAAT
This sequence comes from Certhia americana, assembly GCA_018697195.1. NCBI lineage: Eukaryota > Metazoa > Chordata > Aves > Passeriformes > Certhiidae > Certhia > Certhia americana. The sequence goes on along the minus strand of CM031857.1, from coordinate 65,273,749 downwards.
CAAATCTCCATTGTTTCATTAGTTTATAAAGGCTATGCATATAACACTTAAAAATTAAATAAATAAATTTAAAAGATCACATAGCTACCCAAACATACTTGATATCCTTTTATATACATCCTTTAATTAAATTAATCCCTTAATTTAATAATTTTAAAAAATTATTTTGAAGACTGGATTCTCGTATTTGGAACCCTGAATTGAGGATGAGTGGCAGATTAGAGGTTTAATCCTTAAGTCATGTTTTATGTTGTACTTTTTGAATATAGAATACCTGCAAATGCAAAATAACATTTTTCACCCATTCATACAGAAACTGCTACTTGTAGAAGACAGTCCCACATGCACATTCTTATCCTCCCAAGGGTGGACCTGATACCTCCTATGCATTCTTTCATGTACATATTTCTCAGATGATAATCATGGGCCATGAAATCGGTTGCTTTTAAAACAACAGGAACTGTGTTAACAAAAGAACTTACCAAACTTATTGTCTCAAATCAAATAATTGAAAAACAGGGCCAAAGGGGAAGAAATATGCTTTAATCGATAGGCTATTTTTACATGTGAATGGAAATTTTGATCCATTCTTTTGGATGAGATACAAACTTTATTAGCCTATACCCAGTCAGCCTTAATTCTTTATTAATGCAGGTTTACTCTTTGCAGGCTGTGCAATATTCTCTATTAAATTTCTCATTCATCAGTTCTTGCCAAAGCTAGCTAGCATGTTGTCATTGTACCGTGAGTACTTGGGCTCAGAGTGCAGCCTTTGCTATGGAGCTGTCTGTGTTCCCTGGGGACTACTTCCACTACTTACATATGGGAATGAGGAAGGAATCAAGATAAGATCTTGTCTGCAGACCAAGAAAGTTTGAGAGAGACTTTTCGTGTCGCTGCTTGCTGCTGTTTTTATGGCAGAAGAGATACTCAGAACAAAATCTGTAGGTGAGCTTTGGGAACTTGTTAGTTTGCCCTAAATGTAGAGGCTTTGGCTCAGCAAACTTTTGGAGGAATCTAGTGCTAAACATGTAACCTGTTACTTACCTTACGTTTTTCAGAAGAGTTTAAAGTATTTTCCAGTATAAAAAGGTAACTGTGCTTTGTCAGCTTTAGATTTTCCAAACCATGTAAACAAGCTGACGTGTAATTAACTTGTAAAAAACATGTAAGCAAACTTTTTTCCACTTGTGCCACACCCTGCAATACAATCAGTTCATTCTTTGTACTCTACATGGAGCATTTGGCTAGAGATAATTCATAATAGTCATTAAAATTAACAGTTTCACTATCATGGTGAGTGGAATAATCCTTCAAACAGAACAGCATAGTGAGACAGCTTTTCCTAAGAAGCACAAAATGATGCCATTGAAAAAGAACTGATTTGGATAACTTTGATACTAAAAAAAAAATAAATAAAATAAATATCAGTGTTAAAATAAGCAGAAAAAAAAAAAAAAAAAACAGCTGAAAAAGGACTTCCTCAAATATTCCTCTTCACATTTTCTTCTTTCCAATCTCCATGGTAAATACCTCAAGCACTTGCCAGTGTACTCCTTCAATGAAGAGCAAAGCTGAAATCTGTCACAAATCATACCTAGCTGCCAGAGAAATTCAAATTGCTGTAAGCACAAGTGCCAGGGGAGCTCTTACAGCGATGCTGAAACCATAATGCAACATTCACAACGAGATCATTGCATCATAATCTCCTTCTGAATGTGACTCCCTTTGTGTGTCAGGTGTTTGCATGTCAGAGCGAGAAGAAGAAAGGGGATTGTGAGTTTAGCACAATCTGTTGTTCTGTATTAAAGTTTTGGGGTTTTGTAATATTAAAAATGACCTGTTTTTATGTGGGATATTCCAAAGGCTTCAGAGCTAAACTGCTGCCCTCTAATCCCCTCAATACAAAATACTTTTGTTAGGAATATTCCTGTTTTCATTTCAGACAAGCTAGTTACTTGGAATTTGCTCTAAGCCTATAAGCTCACAAAAGTTAATATATATTAAAAATTATTTTTATTTCCAGTATATTCATCACAACTATTTTAATTTCCTAAGTGCACAATCAATATTTAAATAAAGAATATTTGATTCTTTCTCAGCTGTATCAGCTTTTGAGCTGAGTAAGTTTATGAAAATGCACAGAGGGCTTTTTTTTCCACCAGATTTACAGCAGCATAAGTAAAAGGAGAATCAGGGACATATATTACAGGATTTCATTTACATTATTTAAACATCCATCAGACCTGCCTTTATTTCATGCAGTCATGATCACAAAGTATATGGAGGTTGTTTTGGGTATTTTTGAGAGCTTATCAATATAATCTAAGACCTGAATGTATGTCTTCAGAAAAACCTTAAGATACAGTGACATTAATAGTGAAAAAAGCTGGCAGCAGGTTGGCCCAGGAATGTGAGTAAAGCTGAACATCAAGTGAACATCCCTCTCACTTGACTGCTACCCAACAGTATTTTAATCATTAATTTTGGCTACAAGAAAATGTGTTTGATTCACTGTGTTATACAACTGAAAACCATTTAGAGTTATAGTAAGAATAAGACTGTGGATGAGTGTATAGACAATTTCAGCAAAAAAACCCAAAATCTCACTTTTACATAATTGCTTGTACTGCTTTTGTGATAGAAATAAAAGGGAGAAAGAAAATGCTTGATATCAGTCCTGTTTAACTTATCTAACTTCATAAAGTGCTAAAGTTTGGAATCCAGTTATCCACAGTTCAAAAAGAGATATATATCCTCAGTGTGGGATGATGATGTATATGTGAATTGCTGTGTACAGCTGACTCCCCACTGACTATACAGGGGCATGAGGCAGTTGGTAACTTACATTGAATATTTCAGTTAAGTGAATTTAGGTGCAAATGTTTCATGGCTGAATTGTATGTCCAGTACCAGGAAAAGGATTAGGCAGGGCTGATTTAGTTGGTATCTGTATTATCTACTATTTAGCTATCAGAAAAAAACTAAAAAATTAAAAAAAAAAAAAAAAAAAAAAAAAAAAAGGTGAAACGGTAAATAAATGTATTGTAGAAGATTACCTTTATCTGCATAGATCATAGGTCTGGTTTCAGACCTGTGATCTGTACAGCAGAATTCAGCAGATACCTTGCTTGTTGTGTGGCACTGGGCACAAAGCAAGAAGCCACTGTAAGTTCCACCAAGTTGGGTGGTGTGAGCTCAGAGCTAGTGGTCTAGTCAATAAAGCATCTCTAAGGAAATACGGTCAATACGAGTGACTCAAACCTCTTTTGCCCATCTTCTGTGAAAGCATGTTATTTTCCAGTGTGGAAGGGCCTCTCTCTGTATTTTATCCATATTTTTTTCCTACAGTCTTATAAAATATAAAATGCCTCTTTGTTTTTAACTAAACAGAGTAGATGGCTATCATCAAGAGTGCAGTTGATGGGGAGTTTAAGGGTAATTTAAGTATCTAAGTCCCCAAGTGCAATATTAAAATCCTGCCAGTCCATTTATAAGCCTATGAAGGTCTGAGACAGCCTAGACTGAGAATCATACCAGTTCTGAGTTTTTCTTGTTGTTGATATTTCTGCCCTGTCTAGCTTAGGTCCACACTATTTTTTTAATTATTATTTTTAAAATTTATTTTCTTCTTTTTCTTTGAATTCTGAGGAACCCCTTTCTTTCTGTTCATGTTTTTGTATATATGAGTTGCCTTCAATTCTTATATGTCTGCTGGCTAAAAGTTAGGTATTGTGGTATATCTGTGCCTTTTCTTGGACCTGAGGATAAATGCCAAAGAGCAAAGATGGAAAGAAGAGAGAAAAAGAATAAATAGTTCTTCATGCCACTGAAACTGCAGAGGGAATTTAGGTAGGCAGAATGCAATTATGCATTTGGAATATAGCCAGGACATATGGGTTAACACATGTACTCCTGTGAAAAGTGCCATGGGATATTTAATGACTGTAAGTTGTCAGAACTCAGTTTTAGATCTCAGCTGAAAGACAGCACCACCAGCCGCATGATGTCCCTTCACACCATGCCGAAGCAGCTCCTTGCTATAGACCCAGAGGGAGGGAGGGAGAGAAGGAGTGGTGTCTTCTAAATCTCCACTTCCATTTCTTGCTGCAGTTGGGCTTTCTTGAAAGATTTATATTAAAAGATTAATCAAGCCCAGCTTTCTTACCTAAATGAGCTCCAGCAAGTTCACTGTGCAAATTTGAATATGAGTAAATTGCCTTGGCCAGAAATGGCTTGCTCTAAGATGGTGCTTTACCACACATTTCTTTGGATGAGGCCCTGCAAACCCTTCTGGGTTAGCCACCTTTGGAAAATCTCTTACGAGTGTAAAAGTCTTGCTCAAAGTGGAGCAGTGCAAGTATGTTGTAAAAAACATAAGCATGTTAGCAAAATATTTTTTATTTGTCAAAGTATTATGGCATGATAAAAGAATTAAAAATGAAGAGGCTGTATGTCAGCTATTGTATATGTTCAAAACATAAGGAATCTTAAGAAACTGTTATGCAGGATGGTTTAGGTCTACTATGTATTTAATCTATTTATATGCAATCTATTTTGGTGGCACTCAAAGCGTAAGAACAGTCATTATAATGTCAGCTGACTGTTACTAATTTAATTGTTATGAACTTCTACAGTCCTAGCTGTAACTGGAGTGCCCCAAACTTCTATCCTATTATCATTTGGGTGGGTTTGATTATAGTAATTGTTGAAATATACCCCAGGCTGTACAGTTGATGTGCAGCTTGGTGGAGTCTTCTTCTGTAGGCTGTTAATGGCAAATAATTTTAATTTTCCCTTTTTAGCAAGGGCTGCTCAAAGTTGTGCTTTCTGCCCTTAATTGATAGGCTTATTTAATGAGGATCTATGGCAGAATACAGTGTACACCAATTTCCTGAAGTTTGAGCATTCAGTGTAATCTATATTAGTAGTGTTTATCGTGCTGGTCTGCTGATGGGAGCTTCTTTGCAGGACAAGTTGTGAAGGGCTGGATTCCACAGATAAAACAGCCTTTGTGATTCTTGTATAAATAAATGCATTCAGTCCCTGCATTACACCATTTTTTAGGCAGCTTTGTCCCCTCCTGCAGAGCATTGATGCTGTTTGTCTTTGCAGTAGGGACTTTCTTTTTGATGTGGTGATTGAATGGCGTTCGCCGATCATTTGTTCAGCTGTGTAAGCCCACTAATTTCCCAAAGTTAATTGTAAGAGTGTGTATGGTTGAGATAATTGAGTCGGTTGCCATACTCAGATATAATTCTGCAGACAAATTCTTGATGCAAAAGTCCTGAAAATGCAATGTGAAAGAAAAGCCTTTTAAAGGCAAGTGTTCAGAATATTGTAAAGCCTTCCCCGTTCTATATGTTTGTTTCAGTTTTGGTATAAAAGAGGCTGTCCTGCCCGTTTTCTCTAGGAAAGACATGATAGTATAACTATTATCCACTTGGAATAATAAGTTTCTTGTTTTCAACAATGAAAATAGCTGAACCAATATATAAAAAAATAAAATAGAGATAGGTGCAACTGTGAAATCTTGGAACCAGTGACACATCTAACATGAGAGTTTGTTAAGAAGAATGTATGCATTCTTTGAATTCATTAAAGCACCAGTTACTTATGTGGCACCATTTTTTCTTGAAAGTGCTCTGTTAGGGAACAAAAAAAGAATGCTTTAGATATGAAAGACTATACTATTTCTGGAAGTGCAGGCTGTATAAAACAATTCTTTAAAATGCAAGAAATCTTATTTAAAATTATAGGATTCTGCATTATGAACAAAGAAGAATAGATGAAAAATCTATGATGTTTCTTAAATATTCTGCAAGCTACGGAATATGCTGTGAGTCTTACCATACCAGAGCTAGCAAAAAAGTTGCAGTTTTGGTATGCTTCATTAACTGTTTGCATACAAGACAAAAGTGCTTTCTGATGAAGTGTAAAACCAACTTGGGACCAATTTTCCACAACATAAATTCAACATTCATTCCATCCCCTGATATTCTTAGATTCAAACAGCTAGGGAGGTTTTATGTCTTATCTTTTATCAATAATTATTTTTAATTCTACAATTTTAGATTATTCAGCCAAATGTAATAAGCTCAAGTTGATTTCATACTGTGATGATTGCTGTTAAAGACATGTTGCTTTCTAGAGTACTGTGATTAGTCTCGTTATGTGTGTTTTTAAGCAGTTATTTGAAATTCTGTATTATGGATATCTCTTACTAGAGTTATTATCTATGTTTTATTGCTAGGGAAATGCAAACATGTATCCTTTCAAGGATGAATTTAAGATCACACCTTTTTAATTTTTTTGTTTGTTTGTTTGTTTGTTTGTTTTGTGGGTTGTGGGGGTTTTTTTTCCATTTGTGGAGTTGAACTAATTGTATGGTGATAATGTGTATTTTAGTGAAGTGGGAAGTACCCTTTCAGATTTGATACTGCACATCTGTGATAATGTATTTAATAATACTGCTCATGATTCAAATTTGTGCTTGCTGAATTCTGTGTGGTCTCAATTTTTCCATTGAAGATTGGCTGGTGATATGCTATCTTTGTATCTTACTATAAACTAAATGAAGTTTATTTTTCTTTTATTATAGAGCAATTTAGCTATGCAGAGGAGTCACTAGACTCGACTGAGGTGAGAGGGTACATGGCAAATATAGAGTGCATTAATGTATACAAAAAAACTGGATTTACAAGAACTTTGCCTGACTTGAAGGTTTACAAGTTACCCTAAATCACTTCCAACTTGGATAGGGAAATACTGCAATTTTCTGTTTAGCTTTATGTGGACTTATTTTTAGTTTTGAAGTAATTTGCTTGCAGTAGAGAAAGAGAAATAGTCTTGGGGAAGTTTATTAATAAGGGAGGGGGAAGAGTGCTCTAGTGATCCCCTACTTGCAGAGGCTACCCTGTAGGCTGCTGAGAGACCTCACTATAATCCTGATAAACCTTTTCCAGTAAATGCCAACTACAAACTGTCATAATTTTTTTTTTTTTCCCCCTCTACAGTTATTTTCATATGTATTTTCTGTGCTTTGGGAAATGTTCAGGTAGATAAAGATGTGGACAGATTGCTGATGGACAGGTGGAAGGGATCCTGAAGAAAACTGAGATCAGAAGAAGTTGAGCATAATTGCCTTATATGCAATATTTGACCCCATGTATAGCCTCACATATGCGTTGAATTAATGCAAAATCGTTGCTGAATACAACTACTGAATAAATGCTTTAGAGCCTATTAAGTATGTCATTCTGTTTGAGTTTTGTGCTAATTTCTTTCCACATGTTTAAGCCCATCATGGCTTTTTTTTTTTTTTTTTTATCCTCCAAATACTGTGTTCAGTCCTTTACTATGTGTGCTTTTAGCGTAGGAACTGTTAGCACGTCTGAAGTAACATCTGCTCTGTCTTTTTGTTGCTGGGTTCATGGTATAATTAGCTCTATATTTCACCAAATACAATTTTGCTCCCATGGTGGATAGAGCAGCATGAAGAAAACATAAATAATTGCAGATTAGAGTAACAGAAGGGAAAGTGGGTGTAGGTGGCTTTGATGGAAAAAAGGGTTAAGGAGAATAGAAGGTCAACTCATTATAGGACATAGCATTGTTGAAATTATACTTGAATATTCTTCAGTTTTTCACATCTGAAGTATGTAATTCTCTTATTTAGTTCCACATAGTTTTGTTAAAAGGAAAGGTGTTTTAAAAATAGAGACTTTATTCTAGGTTATATGCATTTAAAAATCCTAAATTATGCGTAAGCTTAAATGAGCAAGCACTCCTAGACTAGGGTATGTTGTTTTTATTTATTAGCTGAAGATTGCAGTGTACAAATCACACTTTCCTGAACAGTGCAGTGAAGATTATCTAAAGATTACAAGAGAAAAGTGTTCCATACGGGCTTTTTGGGTGAGTATTATGCAGCTTCATTCAGAGTTTCCTACTCTCTGACTATTCTCCCTTATGAAATGCTTCCAGCAAGAAAGACATCAACAACTTGATTCAGTACAGGTACCTTGTACCATTTGGAATGCCTTCAGGCATCCCACTTGGCCTCCAGCTTCCACTCCTGGATGGCAGAGATCATATGCAGTAGGTGCTCTGTCATATTTGTGAGCCCTATGGGGACACGTCAGACACCACATCAGGGCACCTGAAATGGCAGCAGGTAACAGGATAGACCTCCAGAGCTTGCAGTGTCATGTGCAACACAGTTCCCTTGTCTCTGGGAGCAAATAGGACCACTAATAACACAGTGAAAATATTTCATAGTTTCTTCCTTGCCCTTATTTTTTCTTATATTAATGATCCTTAAAAGATTCTCCTTTCTATAACATCCAGAAATAATAATGTGATTGGTGCAACTACTAACCAATATTTAATTAATGGTACAATTTTGTGATACCTTATCTGTTTTAAAAGTTATTTTAGCAATTTTTCTCAGCCTTGTCCAAATTGAATCTTGAAAGAAGATAAATCGTGGTGGTTATAACCTGGCCTGAAGGAATTTTTCAGAAGTACTCATGACTGGCCATGTTCCCTCCATGATGCATATCATCCTGAGTTTGTGCCAACAAACACCTCTGTTAAGAATGGGATGTGTTTTCCTTCTTTGTCTCTTTACTCCATTAGAAAGTTTTCTAATGGCCTCATCCAAATCAAAGTAAAGACCATTGTTAAATAGCTCGCCAGCTTCAGCCAACTTCACAAAAAGTTCTTCTGGGACTTCATGGTGTGCATTTCTGTACGTTCTGCTAATACTGAATCCAAATTCCATGGAATTGTTGAAAAATGTAGGTAAAGAGCTGTAGTTGGAAGTTTAGAAGATAATCAACTTCCTGCACTCACAACATCATCACTATTATAATGACCTCTTTTCTGACAAAGGCATTTTGAATTTCCAACTTTTCATCTGCTGTGTATGTGCATGTATATAAATCATATATATAAATTTGGGGTTAGGCGGGCAGCTTGGTACAAATCTCTTTTGCTCATTTACACCACTTCTTCCATAAGCAGTAAGAGCTTAGACTTTTTAATCATTGTGTTTAAAAAAACCATTCAGTTCTCGTTGATACAGAAAATAAATCGTCAAAAAATTAGTTTGCTATTCATAGTTTAGACTCACATAAAGAATTCCTGACTTCTTCTTGACAATTTTTCTTGTATTTTTTTTCTGTTCCTGCTTAATTAAGCTTTCTTTACTTGAAACCTTAAAAATAATAAAAAAAAAAAAATCAGTTATATCCAGACTCTACGGTAGGAGATAACTTGAACTTTGAATGTTGTAGCAGGTCATGTTGAGGTAAGAAACACAAGATTTAACATCTAAAGTTAAATCATCATGAGGTACATGATCTCAGTTGTCCCTGCTTTTGTGTAAGCAGCTTTGTTAGAATTAACTATTTCTGGTACCATTATAATATTGGTTATTGTAGTCTTCAAAGAATAGTATAGAACAAGTAATAGGGCTACTGGTACAAGAAAATGTAATTTTCCTCCTTTTTTTTGCTTTCAGACTACAAACAATAAATCATTTTGTTCAAGAGACAATAAAGCACCAACTGGGTGCTGGTTTAATTCCTATCAGGGGAGGTCTTCAGTAGCTTTCTAAAACAAAGTAATTAGAGAAGGAGTTCTTTTATATTAAAAAAAAAAGATTATTTTTGTATATCTCTGGTGTTCTTACAGGTGTTAATCAGAGTAGAATAAAAAAGATTGTATTCTACTTCCATTTTACATCAGAGACATAAAAGTTATAAATCAACTACAACAATTATAAAACACATAAAGAAAAATCCCAAGTGCAACAAGAATTTAGACATAAATGGCTTCATTTTACTGATGAAGGTTACAGTTGTTTAGTGGGAAAAGAAAATAATAGGAATCATAGCACATAAATGAAAGAAAATAATGTCTTGGGAGGGGAATGGGGAAATGTTTCCTTAATAAAGTCAGCATACAGAAATAAAACCAACATCTGCTCCTCATTTCTCTATTTGATTTCGGTTTTAATTACAGAACTTCATAGTTGAGGCAATTTTCGTAGATCTTTAGCTTTTCCTTTTTTGTGGTTGAAGCTACTTACCAAGTTCTAGAGGCACTGAGTGTATGTTTGTACTTTTTTTCCTTGGCTTTGAATAATACTGCCTAACAACGGACCTCGTTTACCTTTTGAAGGAATGTCTCCTGAGGTTTCCTGGATTTTGAATTCTCCATCTAGTAAGCTTCAGCTCAGTGGCTCCTGTTGTTGGGTTTGGTGCATAGGGGAGCTTATGAAAAAGGTTTATCACCTCTGGCTTCTCTGTTCACCCACTGAATGTCTTTAGATTTCTTACTCTGTAAATGATTCTCCTAGGCCTTTATGAATGGGGACAAGCTATTTATGTAAGCATGTAGAGGCGAGATCCCATCCCATGCAGATGGAGATAGGATGAGCTGGAGGAGATTCAGCCAGGGCTCAACTGGACACGTCTGTGGTCACAAACAGAAATTTGCCCTACGTGCAGGAACCACCTTTAACATGCGATTAATTGTTCTGTCATGGAAAGATAGATATAATATTGGCTTTACAAAATATTATTGTAATACAGCTTCAATCTGATGTACTAATTGATTAATAGATAGGTGAGTTTTGCTGGTTTGTCAGCCAAAAATAATTATACCATGAGCACTGTTGGGGTATGACTGCAGTGATTGGAATAATGAAAACTACTTGTTGTAGGATTCTGTGTATTTTATTAAAGTTTTGTACAAGTTAAGAAACTTGTATTGAGCAGGTGAAGATTAATATACTTGCAGGATTTATAGTCAAGGATATTAATGCAGAGCTGCATAGACTAAGGGTGTTTAGATAATTATGTTAAATTTTGAAAACTTGTTAATTCTTTGCAATCATAAACTCTCTTGTAAAAAGTTAATTTCATGCAATAACCCTTTGCAAAATCCCCCAAATTTTTCTATAATATTCTATATTTCTGAGCAATATATCCTCAAAACCATATACAAAATTTCTATGTGGATTTCTGAAAGAGTATTTGTACTGTATTATTTTCTTTCATATTCCCTAACTGATAAATTTGCTTCATTTTAAACAAAAAACAACTGGCATAGTCTTGAATATTTTCATTTTTGATTATGCTAAATAACCTGTATGTTGATAATTGCAGTATGCATGCTTGCATTCTTAATCAAAGCTGTGGGAGATCAGGTTCTGAAGCATATCTGTGCATTCACTCCACTTTTCAGCATAGTAGAGATGATGTAGAAAGACATCTAGACTTTATGAAACTTTCATGACTAACTTTGCCCTTTGAAATTAAGTAGATTCAGGGACTTTATAATCTGTTGTTTTTAGGGCCACACTATGACACCTGTCTTGTGAGAGCTGTCTAAATTATATTGCTGTGACTGCTCTTGACTGCTATAGTACCTGGCCAAAGCAACACCTTTAATTACTCAGGATTACTAAAAAGCATCTTCTCATCATACATGCTGAAGAGTCAGCTGTTCCAATAAATGATTTTTATGGTTTTGAGAAGTTGCTTCACTAAACCTTGACCCAGTGTGCTATATAACTAACTGATTTACATGGAAGTTCTGGAGGTTACTTCTCACTACTCATGTATTACACATGGGTTAGTTGCCTTTTTGATCTCCATTAATATTGTGCACTCAGAAATGTTCTTCAACTTTATGATTGGGTATTTTCTCCCTTTATTATTTATTATATGCTACTATTCCGTGGTAACTCCCTCACTGTACTATATCATATACATCTTACAGCAAATATCACTGAGCTGTGATCATATGTTCATGATGGGTTTAGAGCTCAGTATGATTAATCATTCAAACCGTGTACTGTGGCATGTTTTATTCTTTATGTCTGTCTCATTAAGTGACCTTTTAGATGTAAGGAATAATCTTTTTTTTTTCTACTGTGTGTGTAATGCAGGTGTTACAGTAAGGTTTCAACCCCACTCATGGGGCTTCTCTGACTGGAAGATAAAAATAGTGACTTTTCATGGAGTTCTGTTTGCTGTGGTATTTTAATGTTGCCCTGAAAAGTCTTCCTCTGCAACCATGGATACCAGCCTCTGTGCCCATTACTTGTATGCAGTAGATGTATGTTGCATCTTGGCTACAAGAGAAGAAACACATGCTGCTCACTCTGTGGTTAACTGAGCCATCTCTCCCTGCCTTAGCTCTTCCTGATATTCTATTTTAATTGGCTATTATGGATTATTTAATTAATGATTTGGTCCCAAACTGACCCACATTTCATCTTTATTTAGAAGTTTGGATTTATATTTGTTTGTTTGTTTAATGAGTTTGCATTGTTTTAACTCAATGACAATTAATTGGACAGCCTAGGTCAGACTACTGGCAGAGTTTTTTTTCTCTGCATGATCTCATTCTTACTCATTGTCTGAGGCCTCTTTCTGCCTGAGCATGGAGGGAAAGGTATGCCCTCCAGCGTGACATAAAGCCCGAACCATTTCAAGATGGCTGTTTGAGATTGAATGTAGAAGATTTCAGCAGATGGCTTCTAATTACTTGAGATATGCCAAAGTGCTGAAAGGAGCATTTGTATCTTCAAACCTAAGGGGTAGCTGTACCTGACACGATGTGAGTGGCATGTGCATTAATGTACCCACGTCAGCATTTATTCCATCTACAGCTTCTGCCATGAGCTTTATCACAGATAATTGTCTATGATATGAATGGAACTTCCTTGAGTATTGTTGTAATAGAGCTATAACTAATAAACCTATTACAGAAAGTAGAAGAAAATCCTATGCTTTTTAATGGAAAGTAGAAATAAAGCGACAATCTATATTCATAATCATTTTATCGAGAAAGCTATGGAAACTTTGAATTAAAACTATCAATTTGACCTTTTAGTTGAGTTTATAGGCATGGCTCTTTTTATGATAGCGAGCAATTTCTTTAAGATGCAGGGAAATTACTGTTACATTAGTTGCATAAAATAATTGAGAATTTTGAGAGAGAGAGATATGTCATGCTCACCTTACTCACACTGTTAGTCTCAGCAAGGTCAAGGGACTAATTGTGGACCCAGCCTGCCCTAAGCCAGTTGCAGTACATAATTGCATGCTGCCCTGGGAGCTGCATAAAGAAGGAAATTGTGACTTGAAGCAATTCTGTTTGGTATTCTGGGGGGTAGGGTCAAAACTAGCCTCTGTGTCTGCTCCCTCCCTTCCCCTACCGGTGGGTGGTGAGTCTGCAGAACTCATTTCCCCTCCTGGGCTACCATCTGTGGTATGAGAAACCGATTCACGGAAGAGAAACTCGGAGTTTCCTTCAGAAGGTTTGTGTATCAAACCATTCTGATTTTTACATTTTCAAATACATTCACAGTAATTAATTCATATGCTGAAATAAAATTGAGAGTATTATTTTTAAACTTCCTTGTAGGACCTTGTGTTAATCAAGTAGTAAACTTCTGATGTTGTTTGGTTTACTAGTAATTCTAAGGCTCAGCACAAACCATTCTTCCAAGCAGCTTGTTTAGCCTTAGAAAATGTCACCAGCTAGAGCTATTTACGCAACACATTCCAAATTCCTGTGAGTTGAGCGGTGTGTATTTTGGAATGCTTTAACCTCCTCACTAAAATGAAGAACTCCCTCTAATTTCAGCTGCTTCCAGGAGTATAACCCAGTCTCCCTGGGAGAAAACTAAGTCTCATCAAGGCTATCTTTACTGGCAGAAAGTTGTATTAGCAGAGGTAGAATGTGTCTCTGAGCAGCAGATCACCCCTGAACTTTTGTTAGGGTGTGCGGGGGAAGATTGGAAGCTTTTAGGGGCAGTGCACTCATAATCACCACAACAGAGATTTCTCTGAGAGTAATCACTTTTATTTCTGGATATGTAAAAAATAAACACTGTCTAAAATTGTCAGTGACTTTATTAATGCTACTTTAGTAAAATAAAATTCTGGTTTCTTTATTTCTTTTCTTTTTCCCCTGGTTCAAATAACACTGACATTTAGTTACCTTTCTTCTTCTTATAAATATATATACTTATTCATTTATTATACATAAAAAAGAAAATTACATGTTCTCCTGCTCAAATTCAAATTTTTAACAAAAATAAATACTGGAAATAACATCTGCCATGACTGAAACAGGCACAGTGAATTTTTCTTTGAGAATCAGTATACAGTTATTATTGCTAAACATAAAGTTACATGGGTTTACTTGCTTAATACACAGAGAGGTTTGTACTCAAAGAGATGAGTTTTTTTTCTGTTGCCTGCCTTCTCAGGCCTGTTAAATGATGCAACAGTGTGGTCTTGTTAGACAATAATTACAGGAACAAGATTTCTTTAGTAAGAATTTCAAATAATCATGTAATGTCATCATTTACAGAAGCATTTTATTTTAAAAAACATTATTAAAATAATGAGATGAACAATTTTAGCCATATTCCAGTGCCTGTCCTGTGCATTGAGAAATTATTATGTTAGGAATATTATTATATTAAAACATTTCATTTGCTTGAAGTGCAAAGTCTACTGTAAAAAGTAGCTTGACCAGGGCTCAGTGCATCTCAATTTACACAGTTAGAAGCCCCCATTTAATTTTTCTTACAGACATTTTGTTCTTACATTGCTGAAGCTCTTCTCTACTGTGGCAGAAAATGTATAACTTATGAAATAAACCCTGTAATTTAGGTTTATTTCTGTATTTGTGCATTTTTATGTCTTCTTTAAATGTCTGGTAGCAAAGATACAGCTGTATAATATACATAACAGCTCAGTGAAATCAGTAGCCACAGATTTTAGTAACCAGTATGAATAAGGAAGTTTATTTTTATCAGGTGACCACGTACAATCCACTCTGCACCATCTAAGTGTTATTTAGACTTTAATAGACTAAGATCCTGGTGTCCCTTGGGAGGAAAGAAAGTATAAATACACGCATAACAAATGTGGTCCTTGAACTTTTATACATCTGCGTGCATTGGAACATGCCAAACATAACATACTCCAGCTTATTCACCTTCAGGCTTCTGCAGAGGCTATTAAGTTGTACAATCTGCAGAGGATACATATGGAAAGCCTTTTCTTATCCACCTCCCGGACTAGCTCTACAAGGGACTTTGCTTTGGTGGAGAACAAAGTGGTGGTAGTGAGACCTTGGAAGCTTGGCTCTTTCTGGGTATGTTAGAAGGGCATAGTGAGCCACAAAGATAGGCCCTTTCTGCATCCCATGAAGCAAATCTGTCCCTATACATGCTCCACACAGGTAGTGGGGGTAAGGGCAGGAAAAAATTTAGTCAAGTCTATATTTCATCTATCAAGATAATAGAAGAAACCCGTCAACCCCTCCAAACAGTAGTCACATGTTTGTATAGTATGTATAGATTCTGGGATAGGTAGAGAACTGTTGCAAGCCATTTGCCTGAAAAATAATATTTTGACACTGATGTACTTGTAATCTGCTTTCTTAAAGTTTAGAACAAAGCTTCATGACAATGTAAAACTTAGGCAACAGGGTGTTTAGATAAACCCAGGGTAAATGTCCAGCTGCAGCACAAAAGCCTGAGTTCCTTGGCAGGGCTGGAAGTGTGATCGTGCCTGGATACATGTCCCTCAGATGGCAATGCTCACCCAGTCACAGGGATGTCCACTTAATTTGGGATATTACATCACACTACTGCAAGAAACAGGAATTTTTCTTGAGTGTAAACTGAGATGCAAAAATCATCATGTATTTGTAGCAGAGATTTTTAAGAAGTATGAATGATATCAGGATAGGTGATACAATTGCAAGAGTGACAACACTGTAGGTGGCACAAATAGTTGGTTTTAGCTATCTTTAGATATTAAACACATTAGCATATCTAAACATATATAGCTATTAAACACATCTTATTCATAAATAAAGAAATGTATGAGGAATTGATTTTTCTGAAGTGTCAGCTACATCAGCTGGCTCTTGTAATGTACCTTTTGTGCAAGTCACACTCTAAACTGAAATGCAAAGTACATATGGGTAGGAAATCCTTTTCCTGTGAATTGTCCAATCAGTCTTGCATTGTTTGAAATTACCATCACCACATACTTACCATATGTCATCTCATATAGGACGATTGTGCAACTTTGAACAAGCAGCTTTAAACCTTTATTTTCTATTGGTTACTTTAATCTGTCTGCTATTTTCTTTTTGCAGTATAATACCAAAGTGAGTCATGAGTCTTCTGCAAGTTAAGGGCATGTGGATATTATTAGGAACAAATGATAATGTATAATAAGTTTGGTACTGTTTTAAATTAATTAAAGGCTAGGAAAAAGAGGACATGAATTACCTTTAGTAGTATCTGCAAATATAACCAATTCTGCAGTTTCTGTGTGTAGCAGGCATCTGTGCTTAGAGACTAAATGGTGAATAGGAATCTGACTATCAAAAAAGAGTTGCTGGGATGAAAGTCATAATCAGTCTCTGCATTTATAATTTTCTATTTTATTAGTGCCTTCAATCTTATTTGCCATAGCATAGCCATGTGCAATAAGAAATATCTTTGCACTTCAATTTAATTTTAAAGTAATTGCATCTAGTAGATGCCTTGATGCAAAAAAGTATCTTATAATCCATGTAATTATAGTTTCTGCCTGTTCATTTATTATCTACGTTTACAAGCAAGAAGTAGGTTTGTATGTTTTTAAAACATATGCTTGGTAAGCACTAAATCTAAGACTTATAAAAACATTATCAATATGTTCTAATTAATATTTGCTCTTTTCCTTAAGCTATTATAAGGATACTTAATGCATAGCCTAAAATTAGAGTTGACAATTGCAAATACAACCCAACCAACATAGTAATAAAATCAATACTTACATTTCCCTTGGGGCCACTATTTACTGTTTGCTGTGCCATTTCCTTAATGGAATGGCAGTTATGTTTGCAGAAACCTTGTAACTACGATTTTTGTATTTTAACTAAAAGCAGCTTTCCTGAAGTAGTATGATTAAAAAAGAATCTGGAGTTGCTTTCAGAAAATTGCTGTAAACATTTTGCAGGCAGTTTTAACAAAGACTAGTAAATGTCACTGAATTCTAAAATGAATTATTTGTAATGTTTCAAGTCCTTTCAGTTGTATTGCAGTAGGCATTTGCCTTGATCTTGAAATACTTCCCTGATTTGTTTTTACTTTAATTTACTCGGTTCAAATTATTCTTAATCACTGAAAGCTCATTCCTGTGTGGAGGTCTGCAGTGTTCTCAAAGTGTACAAGAGAGTCTGGCAGTTTATTTGACTTAGAAAATTAAAATAATGGAGGAAAGTATGATCTTTGAGATGAGTCATTGCAGCTGCTGCACAGATCTAATTCTAGTCTTTTGACTTGGTTCTTCTTTCACTGAAGTCTGCCATTCTCTGGCAGGGCAGCAGGCATTTCTGTGCCTTGCAATGTAACTGTATAGTACAGAAAGCATGCTATAGTTGACAGTTATAGTGCACATAAGTGTTTGCATATTCAGTAGAATATTCTTCTAATGATCTCTGACAAGAGGGATGAGCATCTGAAAGAAAATCTGTGAGTCATCATGGCTTAATAATTTGTTCCTTATGGGGCTCTGCTGACCATGCAGTGCTCTTGGCATAGCTGAAGTTTAGGGTAACAGGTTCTGTCATACAACATGGCCACTTGCTTGGGCTCAACTGTCAGGGACTAACTATTAACCCTAATTGTTAACTAATTATTACCTTTGATCATGTGACCTAATACTGAACTTCTGCTTTCACTCCTATTTTGCAACTATTATTTTGAATAGTATTCATATGAGCTGATCATTTATAGTCTGTGTCAGTGTCTGATTATAGTCACTCCATATAGTCACCATTTCAGGATCTGCTTTCGTTTCACTTGTTAGTGATATGGGAAATTTAAAAAATATGGAATACAAAAGAAATTTTGAAATATGGTAATTTGAAAGCATTTAAATTAGAAATGTTTTATAGTGATGTAGAAATTATACACATAGAGAAAAATGTGTATTATATATCTAATAAGTCCATAAACATATCAGACAAGATATAAGCAAAAATATGCTGAATTGAACTGAAAAAATACCAGAACACAATGGAAGTTCAGGATTAAGTATTTCGGTCCAGTTCTGAGTATTTTTGCAATTTTATGTTACAAATATCATTTAAGTTGCAATGTTCCTTGTAGATTTTCTGTATGGATGCATTTAAAAAGTATGCAAAAATTTGTCTTTTAAATATATATATAAGAATTTTACAAGGTTTTGTACATAGTGCAGTTTAGGTATGGCCTGTGTTATCAGTAATCACTGTTATAATTTTGCAAAATTATTATGTTAAATATTTACCAAAAGTATCTGAGAGTCTGCCCTCAGGCCATTATTCATTGTTCTAGGTTTCAACAGCAACAACGATTCAGCTTCCGCAAAGAACAAGTCAGGATAGAAATAGAAATATCTTTCAATATTCAAGTATTTTCTTTTGTTTTTAATACTTCTAAGCTTTGGAGGAAGGAGTTAAATTTTTCATTAGGATGACCCAAGAATGTCTGGTTCTGATCACTTGAAAATCCATCTGGGTCTGACTAAGGCAGAAGTTTCTGTAATTTCAAATAGGTGTGTTTCAAACGCCTATTGTTTAGAAACTTGCTACTCTCCTGCAGCTACATGGGTATGGACCAGACTCGCAGGTCTGGGAAACCTGCTCTCCAGCAGTTTTGCAAGAAGAGAGTGCTACTTTGGAACATTTAACTCCTGTTGCCTAAATGATATTGGTATTAGCATTTCAAGCACTTGATGTCTGTTACCATAGAAGAAAGTCTTTCTGTTTGTTTTTTGGATTTGGCAGATGTAATTCCCTGCACTTTACTAATACAGTGCTTTATAGCATCCTTTGAGGATACTTTTCTGGACAAAATCACTAGATTGCCCAGAATGGGTTACTAAGAGCAAACTTCCACCCTACAAGTGAAAAACTTGATGTAGGTCTGACAGAAACTAGATTAATCCTATCATCAAAAAACAAACAAACGCCCCATGTACTTTAAAGTTTGTCCCAGTATGATTTAATTCTTTGAGGCTCAGCATTTGTTTATGCAAACCTGCAGTATTTAGTGGCATCAGCAAACTTTGTTTCATTAATATTTAGCTAAAGCAATTGTGTGCATAGAATCCTAGACCCATTCAAGGAAACATATTTTGAAACAGGATATTGAAAATAAAGTCCATAGGACAACAAAAGTCAGCTTACATGCTGATGTCAGCATTTGTGTGTGGTGATAAAGCCAAGCTCTTTCCATGATAAAGATAAATTCATATCCAAACCTTTAATAAAAAAACAAAACTGATGTTAGCTATTCCCATTAAAGTCAGAAGCGTCTTTGTAACACTTCCCAGAGACTCAATTGTTAGGAACAAAAGTTATGTCCTGTTAAGAAAAAAAAATTAATCACTCAAGTTATTACATAGGGTGTACTGTGCATTCCAGGTTCAAGCTTTATACTGAAGCCTTTGAAGAGGCTGCCCATACCTACCAAATGTTGTAATTGATACAGAATCAGTGCTATACAACAGCTGCAATAACAAGGTGCTGCTGCCTTTACTTTAATCTACCTCTCTTTCTGCCAGTTTATTATGTTTTGAATTTATTCTTTTGTAGATCTGTGAGCTATCTTTCTTATGGAAATTAATCTTTTTAAAAGATTTGTACTCTCATTTTCAAACACTAATACATTCATTCAAGTATCCCATTATTCAGAACCAGCTGGCTTTTTATCTAGTGATATTTACTTCAAAAAGCCAAGTTAAATGGTATCATAGATTAATTCTCAGGGCACAGGAAAGCTTTTTTAGAGAAAAAGAGATTTGGTAATTACTTAGAATATCGCAATAAAATCACAGAACATGTCAAAAATGCGTTATATAATCTGTCATAATAAGAAGCTTCAAAAAAAAGTTAATTCACTGAATTGAATCTAATATGTAGCATCAGTATATGATTTTTAAGTGAAACATTAAGTAAGGATAAAACTTTGCTGTGATTTATAATAAGCTATGTCATGATTTTTAGTTATGTATTTCTTCTTTGGTGAAAGCACTGAAACTTCAAAAAGGGCATTATCCACTGAAATTTCTTACATAAATCAAACTGGAAATAAGACACATTTTACAATTCAATTTAAGATCCCACAGAGACAATAATGTTGCAAGCTGTGCATTTTACAGAGTAATATAGTAATGTCTAGTTTGCATTTTTGAAAAACCAAATTAATCACACTGTATTGAATATGTTGAAGCAAACCTAAAATTCATCTATTATTAAAAAACTTGTGCAACAAATACAAACTATATTTTATACATAAAGGACAAACTCATTTATTCATTAGGTTAAAACACTTGGAGTTTGCATTTTGTAGCTACTAAAGAAGTGACATTTGCTATCTGTTCTCTTTTTTAAATTTTTCAAAGCATTGTGTTCAGACTAATCTGCTTGAAAAATTGTACTAATACTTTAACACAGTGTCAATCCTGAAGACTGCGCAGAAATCCCTGTGGAAACTAAGGCTAGTCTTGATATTTAAATTTTCTTTTTTTATTGAATCACTTTACAGGACAAATATTCAGTTATCATATCATCTCATGTTAAAGTAACATATTTTATCCCTTGAAAGATTAACCACAAGATAATAAACTTTTTATCCAGCTTTTAGCATTTGTACATCCTTTGAGTTAACATGGCTAGGCAGTGCTTTGAATTAGGGCTTGTATCTTTGCACTCAGCTGTGCTCAGACTGGTACATCAAATCAACCAGAATGAAATTTTGGCCTTTATCAAGTCTCTCTGATTTCAATAGGAACAGTATTGCAGTCTTAATCTTTTGCAGGGAAGGATATTTTAAAATTATTTGTAGATGTTCTCCTGTTTTAGAATATAGTTGTGGAATTATGTATTCTATATCTTGCAGGGCATATAAGCTACATGCCGAATTTGTATGCCAAGTGTCAGGTACTTTTACTTTCAATTCCATTTCTAGGAATGCCACTCTAAGTTCTTATGGCCTCCAGGCCAAATTTGAATTCTAGGATTTGATTTCTGGGATAATTGTTACTTGTTGGCAATTTTTCTGTGCATTCATGTCTTGATGATATAAAAGTGAGAAATTCATTTTTATTTTTGTTGGAAATCTATATTGACTGTACACTAGAGAGATTGTTGAAAAAACAAGACTTCTGAAAAAACGTTCACTTGCGTTTTAAAGGAACAAAAATCTTACTCTAGAATAAAAAACTTCTTTTCTATTTTTGATTTTGAGAAAAAAAATTTACATAGTTTTTCCTGAAAAACTTCAGGCCCTTGTCCAATATTTTAGTCCAAGGTCTAAGCCTAAATAGTTTTTAGTCCAAAAGTAACATGTTTGTTTGTTTGTTTGTTTTGCTTAAGCAGAATAAAAACACATTGCTATATCCAATAGTAGAAACATTTCAAACAACTTTCAGGTTCTTGGCCACTGTAGTGGAATCCAGATCTACAGCTGAGTTGTATTTGTTTTGGGATGCGTGGTAACCTACAAATAGCTGATACAACCCCCTCAACCACAGCACAAGTCTGGAACTACATGATCTTTAAGGTTCCTTCCAACCCAGATCATTCAGTGGTTCTATACTGAGCTGAACAATGTGAATTGCTTAGGTATCATCTTGTTTGCAGGGCTTCACCCTCAGGGGCTTAACACACAGAAATATCTTTATCCATTGGATTTGCAGAGGACTAAACACAGGTTGCTGAGAAGCCATCTAGCCCTCCTTGTCATTACATAATAGCCATCAGTTATACACTGGTGAAAATTCGTTCAGAAAGCACGAGACTTAGGAATAGAGGTGATCTTTCTCAAAACTGGGCCTGCAGTTCTCACCTGGAGAAACTTGGCACTAATTGAGTCAAGGCAGGGTAAAGAAAAAGTACTTCTTGGCTACCTATTGTCTCTCCTGTTATGTAACTCCCCTCATCTCTGATCAGATGAATTACTGATCACGAAGAGTGATGGAGCTAGGAAACACAGTAAGATGTGTGTTTATGTCTTTTTCTGACCATTGAAAGAGTGCACCATTCTGATTTTTACTAAATGAGATCTGGATGTAAATACCTTGCTAGGAATTTTGTCTGACACAGTTGAAGATATTGTTTAAAGTACATTTAAATGGTGTGTGCATTCTTCACAAATCAGTTTGATATAAGATACAGGAATGACTACAATGAATAAGATTCATGTGGGCTTGGTAAAGTTCAGAGTACTAAATCTTGGAATAATAGCTTAGGTGAACTTCCTTGTCCTAGAACTATTAGAGGGAAAAAAAGCAAAAAAAAATCCCCTGCAACTGTAAAGCCAATACTGAATGAATTATCATAACATGCTATCATTTAATGACAATAGACTTTTTTGTCAAATCCTGGCTTGGCTCTTTTGTCTCTTCCACATTAGGTGGGTGAAAGTTTTTGCCACTAGAGATGGCTATAGGTAACAGTGATCCAGACATCCTTTGAAGTAAACAAATATTTTGTGTTAAATGACTTTAAGATAGTGGTTTCTTTTCATTTTAAAAAGGAAATAAAAATACCAAAATAAATTAGAAAGTAGTGACACCCTCATCCCCTGCCAAATCACAAAAGTTCAAGGAAATATTTGAGAAATTTGCTATTCAAGATGTATCACTTTCACATTCCTACCCTCTTAATCCAATTTCATACTTTTGGCTGCCTTTGTGTGAAGATTTTACCTTTGATCATTTTTGTAAGGCTCCAGTCAGAAAAACCAGCAGCAGTTCTGAGTAAAGTAGGGTATCAGTACATAAACAGAGAATGGTGGTAGACTAAATCTCACAGAGAAAATGATCCTTTTTGCATAAGCAGCCCCAATTGTGAGAAGCAATTAAAACAGATACGCAATTATATGTAGCTCTTTCTCACTGAGGGAAATTCCTTGTGGCCTCTTGTGTATGTATATGTACTTTTTCTTTCAGTATTTTCGCACTATAAGTCCTTTGGGGCCAGGAGTGTCCACCTGCTCTGTCACATATTATTACTACTACTGTTATTACTAGTCATACTAGTTGTAACTTTTTTCATTGTCATCCTGAGAAAACAATAAATCATGTGCAAAAACAGTTTCAGCAGTCCTGAAACAAGACTCAGGATCCATACTCCTAGGTAAGATTTCCTCCTTTGAGTAACAGAATGGTACAGTCATCTGTCTAGGGACGTGGAACTACAGAAAAAAACCTAAAGGCTTAAGTGTACAACTAAGTTACTTAAGAATTTTAAAAAGTTACAAAGAACAGAATTTTAAAAGTGTATACAAAGTAACATATTGAAGTGCTGAATAACAGCTAGTATGTAATAATGATTCTCACTCCATGCTGAATACAACATAATGTATGTGTATTCTTCATCACAGGAAGCACATTATGATTTTGTTTTCTAGGCTGAACATGCTAGATTTTGAGCTGGTGGACAAATATGCTCCATTTCCAAATCCAAGTATGTGAAAAGAAGATATTTTTTATTAAAACTCTAATTCACAACTTGTTGTACCATTTATATATTTACACATTTCCTTTGTGTGTATGTATGTGACACACACACACACACACACACACACAGATACATACACAGGTGTTCAAATAGCATTGAAGTAGTGGAATTGTGCACCTAAAAGCGAGAAAAAGGTATTTTAAAAGATAATGATAATACTGGTAATAATAATAATAATCACCATCATCATCTTGATTTCTTTGGGACCTGAGCCTATTACAGGCTGCAAATTTACATAAGGAATATATAAGACCTAAAAGTTAGAGACTGTATCAGAATGGTCATGAGAGGGCTAAATCAAAACAGGTAACTCAAAAGTAAGACAATTCCTCACAAAGCTTTGTGTTAGCACCTGCTTCCCAAAGGCGGGGGAAATGGCTCTGTGACCCTCATATCTTGTGCAGCCTTCTAGCATTTCCACAGCAGTTTGCTAGTGTGGAAGAGACACAGCATAGATTTAGAAACCTCTGTGTCCAGCCCCTTGCAGCTCATCAAGCCAATATCTGGGCAAACATAAGTCTCCTTTTCCCTGAATGGGAAACACAGCCATGTACTCTGGAGAGTTCCTGAAACTTGCTGCAGCTGGTGGGTTTTCATGCAGCCAACTTGTGGTTGTTTTCCCAGAGAGCATAGGGATGTAATTGCTATGAGACCTTGCGATCAACTTTGCTTAAGACTGGATATTAATCTGTTGATTAATAAGGACTGATTTTTGATAATTTAGCCTTTCTTCCTAAGAAAATGATTAAAAGAAATCAGTGAGTAAAAATCTGAAAAATTATGTTCAAGAAGGCATTCTCTGTGCAACCTTCTAGAGCCAATGTACTGTTAAGAGTTTGTGCAGCATTTGTGCTGGAAATCAAAATATTCCTCTTTAGTTCAGCAATTTTTTAAAAAAATCATCAATAAACTTGATTCCCTGTAATTAGTCAGCCTCCCTGCTTTGCATTTTCACCACTAGTGCATCTTCTTTGGAATAGATTGAACATGATTTTACAGAGGCGTTCACACTTTTAATTTCACTGCTTTCAAGCCTAATATATCTTGCTTCTCTTATTTTTTCATATAGTAACACAGTTGAAATAGGTGGGGCAAAGTGTGGACTAGCTAACAATTGTGTTTATCTACTAGAACACATTAGGGAGCTTAGCATTCTCACTTTATGCATTTTGTCTATGCAATTAATTTTTGCACTTCCGTGTATTTACGGGGGATTTTCTAGTATTTGTTTTTCTTTAGTTTATAGTCTATACAGAACTGTCAGCCATACTTAAATGTCCTGAAAATCTACAGGACTTTTCTTCTTGAGTTAAAGAGGTGGTAATTAGGTTAATATTTTTCAAAATTTTTGAGAATTTTTTTTAAAGAAGAAAAGGGAAGACAAATTACTGAATACATACATGCCATATTGCGTTGGTTTACTTTTCTTGTTTCTGAGCACTGCTAATATGACATTAGAGACTGTAAAATGCAGACTAGAGATAATAAGGATCAAAAATCAGGGTCCACATCAACTGAGGAATTGCCTGTATCAGACCAGTGTAGATGATAATCCTGTCCAAATCCATATTTTTCAGGAAAGATTAGGCACTTGTAGGCATGAATCACTCAGAAGCTCACACTCGTGTCTTTCACTTTGCACAAGTTCCTGGACCTGTCTATTTTAGTTTCCACTATTATTTCCTGTTATACTGATTATACAACAACAAATTGAATGAGGATCACTTCTTTCTTTATAAACTGAAGTAACAGGTTCTTACACTAAAAAAACTTAGACCCATAATTTTCAGAAAGCATTCTAAAGATGTTCTTACGGACTACTCAGCCAGGCACATTCACTCTTACCTGTTCCTTAAGCATACATAAAATGCTCCTATCCACAATTACATGCAACGACTACATATAGTAATATATTAATTATCTATTGAATGGGCAATTTTTGTACAAAAGCACAAACCACTGTATTTGAGATGTTTGCAAAATATTTTGTGATGTTCATTGTGTTGAGACATAAGGAAAATGTAGATTTTTGTGAGTTTTGGTTGACTCCTGATGGTTCATTAGTCTTTATATTTTAAAATCTCTGCCTCAAGGGACTAGCTCTACTTCCAGCTTTCTGGAAGCTAACCTGTTTAACCCGGTGTACCTGACAGGAAAATGGGGACCAGTTTTTTATTTTCCTGAACACAGTGCATACAACGCCTCTGTTTTTTTGTTTCTCGATGATGTCACAAATTTATTTTTGCATATCTAAAATCGCATTGTTATCTTTTAAGATCATATAACCATAAAAATAAACTTTTTATCTATGAAATTAGCAGGAGTTAGATATTAGTAAAAGGAGACAAATGGAAAATCTATTTTTAGGTAAATGTCACACAGCCTGTAACTGAGTTGCTGAGCTTTCAGTTGTCTTGGACAGTTTCATTATTCATTAAACTGAATTTTAAAAAGCTTTTCCTGTGTTAATCTCTTTTGGTGAAATAATGAAGGATTAGTATAAAATGACTATATTCTATGGGATTCATTGTAACTGTAAAAAGAAAATTCTTTCACTTATTAACTTATATAAATTCAGTATTTCCTGATTAATGATTATACCTATACTCTGGTATTCAGCATTTAGAATTCAATCTTATTTCCTGGAATTAACAGTTTCTACCACAGCTTTTATTATCAGAACATAAATATGGGAAAAGTAAAGTGGATACAAATTTGGCTTATGGTGCAAAGTGCAGTTATAATTTCTTTGCCTTTGCTATAAAACAAGCATGCAATAAAATTAAAACAGTGAATGAAGCAGTCTACATGATTGAGGCTACTAACTGTTTTTCAGATTGCTACCTTTGTCAGCAAAGAATAAACAATGTGGAATTTCAAAGGTTCTTTTGGTTTCTCCTTTATATATTTCTGTAGAAAGATGTTTATCAGAAGTTAGGGATTTTTTCTGTGTGTGTTGTTGTTTTTTTTGTTTTTTTGGGGTTTTTTAATTTGCTCTGCACACATATATAATCTGTCATGATAGCAGCAGAACTGCAAATATGAGACCCATCAGACTATTATTTTAGAGAAAATTATTAACGTGTTTAATTAAGAGCCCCCATTGCTCAAGGCCTATTTAAGAGCATAAACTTGATTTTATAACCAACACCACCCCCCCACTCCCCCCCCCAAACAATGCAAAACTTTGTGAGGGGCAAAAAAGAAAAGAAAAATCCTTATGTGAAGCCAAATAGAAAGGGTTACAGAAAGACTTGGGAAACTTATTTTTCCATGTGATAGTACTTTCCCTCCTGATCACTTTGTAGTCTCAGAAGATGTAACAATCCAAGTAACAAAAATGTTACACAGCTACTGTTAACAAATGGCAAAGGTTTTGTTTGGTTGGTTGGTTTTTTTAATAATGTAATGGTAACATAGAGACCTTATAAAAATTGCCTTTATCTGTAGAAATGTATCCTTTATAGTCTCACAACACTCCTATATTGCATATAAATTGTATATCTGATTTTAGAAAACTGAATTGTACAGAAATCAAATCACAAATTTATAACAATTCAAAAACTAGAGCAGCAGTATTTGATTTGGGCAGTTTACAAAATGGTTTCCTCACTGTCAGGAGGCTAAGATTACCAATTTTTAGCAGGCTGATTATGCATATTTTCCAGTGGACATAAATAGCCTAGATTGTGAATAGTCCACTTCAGAAAAATGAGCCAACACAGCTGATACTGATGCTTTGTTTGGTAATTGTTGCTGAGATACAAATTGTTTCAGCAAACACAGAAGATAACAGAAAGATTAAGAGACTAAAAGGAGATCAGTAGCACACCAAAAAAGAAAAAAAGAAGTGGTCTGAGTTGTTAGTGGGAAATCAGACTCTTTTGTGGTTTTGCCATGTGATACTGCTTGTGTATGTAATGGTACCTGAAACTATCCCTGAGCCAGTGCTGGGGTTCACTTGCCTAAAGACATGCTTGAATTGTTCCTTTGGAATTCCATAAAATACCAAGTTTTCCACATGAAAGGAAGGGGAAGACCCAAGGGCTTGGAAGATAGCCTAATTTTAATTTCTAAAAAACACTTATAATCAGAAAAAGTTTGACTTTGTTGCCGAGGAATAGATATATGCTACTACCTTAGATACCCTTGAGTATCCTGCCTGATCTACACCTCCAGATAGCCTGGGGTCTCCTGCAGGTGCTGTGTGGTACTTACCAACCCTATGATTTGAATTCTTTCCACCATCTCAGGAGTCATGTGTTTAGGCCATTGAACTGTGCCTGGGAGAAGGGTCACTGTAGTCTTTGGAAGCAGCAGATGCAGATTCAGCTGACCAAAGATGGGCCTGTCTCCCACAGAGTGAGCTCAGCAGCCCTCCAGAACCTTTCGGCTGGATCCCTGTTGACTATCACAGGAACTAAACTGTTCAGCTCACATTGTGGAAACAGAAATTTAAGCAAACTGAATCCTAATGGGGTCAGAATGAAAAAAGGAAAATGAGTTTGCAAATAAGAGATATGATTATAAAAATGTACCTGATGCATTTAGATCAGCGTTTGTTAGTGGGGTTGACATTGTACACTAGTTTTCTGCTTCATTTTCTTTTTCTTAGCTGCATTACCTTCTAGTCCAGAATTGTTTCAATTTATTATTACCATCCATAGCTACCTAATTGTGCTACTAATGAATACAAATAATCCAGGCATCAGGCTTTTACAGATCCACTTCAGTATACAAATAATGGTTTGTTGTGTAACTGCTGATTATGGGAGAAGGTAGCTCACATTATGGAAAATATGTGCAGAAATGGTGATGAGGAAAGCAATGGATTCTGTATTATGCCTTTTAAATTGTGAAAAAGTATTGTCATTCTTGTTCTATGGAGTAGTCCATCATGAGAAAATGTGAGATCATCTAAGTCTGGTTTTTAAGCACATTTACTTACATTTGGAACTTCATTTCAATTTTTTTGAGTGTCTGTATTAGCACTATCACATATGAAATACATAGTGTGCTACCAAATTGCCTATTCAAGTACATATGTATGGGGTTTGAGCACTCAACATTAAGCATTTGCATTTCAAAATTGGATCCCTTGTGCTTGAAAGCCTTGAAAACGGTACTCTATGGTCAGTCTAGTGCAGCGTCAATTGAAATGCTGTTTGAATGCAATGTAGAGCTTCCAACTGCTGCTTCAGAAAGTGTTATGCTGAATCTGGAATGCTTTGCATAATTTAATTAATTATGCCACTAAAAACTGATTTTCTCTCAATTTAAAGCAAACAGCTTTTATGAGGGTGAACTGCAGCACCCAGGGATATCAGGTGTCCAAGCTTTTAATCCTATTACAAAGACTTGACAACCACTGATGGAAACTGGAAAAACATAAGCCTCCAGCAGGGCAACAAGTGAAGTAGAAGAAGGCAACAGATTTTTAATACTCTTTGTAACCACTGTATGCATTAAATCAAAATCAAACGTAAAAAGTGACAGAACTGGTAGCTTGCACTTTGTTGTGCAGACAGTGAATAGTGCCTAAGGAATAACACTTATTTTGCTTTGGTATAATTGAAAATAGCTGTTTTCTCTAAGAGGGAAAGTGTTCTGTTCAACTAGCATAAGAAAAGCACAGTGATTGGCCAAGACTATTTGTATCTGTGTCTGTTCACCTAAAGTGTTCAGTAGCTCAACAGTAGAAAGTTTAAAAGTGGTTTCTAATGTTATGGATTGGATTCTGTCTATAAATCATTTTCCATATGAGCAACTTTTAATAGATGATTCTAGACTACAAGTATTAAGCACACTGTCACTAAATGCCAGCCTTCGTACTCTGGCTTTCTGAAACTTGTCTTCTCTCTTCCAAATTATTATTGGGTTCAATATCACACAAAAACAGCAGACACTGTAATTTTGAGGCAGAAAAGAGTACTGATTTAGAAAAGCTCTAATTTCTGAGCCACATAAGCAGAGCCATAATTGGCAGACCATGACTGACCTTGCAAAATTCTGTGACCAGGTTAGGAAGGGTCACAGAAGAATTGACTCCATCTCCATATCGAACATCAGCATGTAACATGAAATTAACTACATTGTAGAAGATATTGCTGATAAAAATACAGAAAATATCTCATTACTGGGAATTCAGCAGCAAACATCTATAAAATGCAAACATCTTCCTTATAATGCTAACAAATATGCATATAATTAGTAATGTATATTTATGTATTATTTGTATTCTTCATTAATATATACCTGTCTCAATGAAGAAATAGGAGTTGGTAGGGCTCATTGAAAGCTCTTTAACCTTGATTTAAAGGGGGAAAGGGATAACATCAAGCTCATTAGAGATGTCCAGAACAGGGACACTGGAGTTTAAAAGGCAGTGTTTTAGCAAGGTACTTTGCTCTGCCATCTCACTGGAGGTTGAGGACGGAGAGCCATGTGGTAGCAGAGACTGCAGAGTAGGTGATTAATGTGTTAGAAATTGCAGAAGTACCTAAGAATAGTCATGGAGGAATTATTTGTCTTCCCCAAAAAGGTGGTGGGATCAATAGGCCAATTGAAATTCATCTAGAGCAATGCACATAGCATGGCCACCAAACAGGAAGAGCTGGAAGTCATTGTGTAGCAGGAAAACTGTGGCAGAATTACCAGCACATAGATATGGTGGGATGACTTCCACAACTGGAGTGCTGCAATGGGTTGCTGTAAACTCTTCAGAAGGAAGGTGGGTTACCACCTGTATGTTAGGGAGTGAAATACGTACATCACAATAGTAAAAAGCAGAAAATTAGGGAATATAAAATTGAAAGGGAAAAAAAATCTTTTTTCAGGTATTATACTACTGTACTACTTTTTTCAGGTACTGTATATTTAAATGTAAGTTCCTGCTTTTTGAGAGTGTCTTAGTTTTCAAAATACAAGAAAACATGTTCTCTTGTCAGAGGTCGTGAGATTTGAATCATGTATTTACCAGCTCAAGTATGTTCTGTGCATAAAGGTTATGAAAATTTCTTGTAAAATAATAAAAGTATCTCATATAATTGATTCTTCTCGTTGTTTCATAAAATTGCTTTGTTTGATTGCGGGAGACTTTGGACTGAATTTTCATTACCTACTTCTGAACAATTTACACTGGGATTGAGACAGTATTGAGCTAATGAGTTAGAATTTATATTGAGCCTTAACTGTCTTCCTGAAGTAACTAGGGAAAGAAAATCATGGCAATAATGGAGTATTTTTCATTATAAACGATGTTGTACAGCTTTTACAATCAGGTTTTTAATAGATCTGGAGAAATTAAATTGGAATTCTACCAACTTTGTGCTTTTGTCATCCAATGAAAATGATGTTAAAATATGTCAAGACTAATAGGCTTATCCCCTTTCTACTGAAGTGAGAAGGAAGTAGTGTCGTTCCTGTTGTTTTTCAGGCTCTGCTGTTCGTTAAAGAGTAGCACATATGTAGAAAAACACTGAGAAATATGCACTTTGCTATAATCCATAATGCTAAATAGAAACAGGCATAGATCAAATGCATCTTGACTTAAGTCATCCTAAAGTCCTTATCAAGAGACACTCCCATGAAAACAGTACACATTTTCAAAGTCAGGAGGTTGAAATTGTGCTCTACATGAAAAAGGAAGCAATCATATATTGCTGATGGGTATATTAATACTGCTGAGAATGCATGCATATATCCATACTTATTAATATATTCAAACATTGTTTATTGATTGTGTATGGTAAATAAACTCATACAGTGAGTGTATAGATTACTGTGTATGCATAAACATACATACACTCAATATCAACATTATATGTAAGTACATACTGAGAATAATACAGTTTGTCAGGTTGGAAGGTCTTAAACTTTTCATTGCATATAAATATACAAATTAATAATGAGATATTAATTATTATTGTCCTTTATACTGAGTGTCTCCTATTGTCCTTTAATTGCATCTTATTTAACTCTATGGTTATTTTTTATGAGGAGCTCTGCAATAGTGAATAAGGGTGTTTCTCAAATAAATGAATTATTTCTCATCTCAGTACTTGTTTGTCCCATTCTTCTTTGCTGTTTGTCTGTTCCATTACCAGAAGACTGCAAGAATCAAAGCAATCCCTTACAGTCTTATTAATAATATGAAATAATAATTGAATATACAAAATAGAATCATCAGCCAAGCATGCATATATATATATATATATATGCATGTTGGTGCCCTCAATAATTTTTTGTTAATTGCTTCAAAGAATGTTTATTTATTCACAAATACAGGACACAATATAACTGTAGTTTAAATTTTAATTGCCATAACAGGTCATATGTTTTGTTAGACATTTTGCAGGCAAAAATATTTCTCACATATTACAACATGCCATACATTGGTTTATTTTCTAAGTGTGAGAAAAGTGTACATACAATATACTCAAAACACAGACTTCATGTGAATGAGCACAACTCTAATACTTTGTGTGCTACCTTTTAACTTATAAAAGTCATTCTTACATACCTTTTCCAGATGGTGGAAACCCCCCCCAACTCTAAAGTCCTTTCCCAACCCACATATTAAAAAAAAGAAAATTAAAAGTGAATTGCCACTTGCAAAAAAAGGATAGAATGCTGGCCTTGCTTCCCAATTCAGAAATTAAAAATTTGGAGTCTTCATTCATCCAAATAATATATATTCATTCCCCACAGGAAGCAGTGATGGTTCTTGGGATAAAGAAAAACTTCAGTCTCCCCCCACCCAAGGATCACAGGCCTCTGTTAACCACCCCAACTTGCCTGGACAACATAATGTTCCAGTTAGCCATCCTCTCAACCCTCTTCAACAGAACCACCTTCTGCCAAATGGTACGGGTTGACATCTTTCAGCACTAAAATCAGCAGTTTTCTAGTTCCTGTCTCTTTTCTTTTGTGTTTATATAAATAGGCAGTGAAAAAATCAGGGATGTGCAGAATATTGGAATACTTCCTTTAAAGTATTAACAGGAGAAGTGGAGACAGTAAAGAACAAATATGTATGCAATAAAATTGATACTTAAAATAACTGCTAACATGTGCATCAGTGGCATTATGACACATTGCTAAGGCACCTTAGAGCAGGTACCAAAAACTATAATAGATAGCCATTGCTTAGCAATGATATCATACATTACACAGACATGATCAAGCTAGGAGGTCTAATATCCTCTCCTTGTGGGTGGAAACTCTCCATGGTTGCTAGTGATTCACCTCTGCATCTCCCAGAAGAGAACTGACATAGAGCTGTTTTTTCCTGCAATGTGAACCATCTTGTCACCTGTCACCTGTCACTTGAATATTGTCTATCAGGAGAAAAAGAAGACAGTGCTTAAGAAAAGATATATTAACCAATTTCCCTCTTTTTCCCCCCAACAGGGTTGGAACTTCCTTTTATGATGATGCCCCACCCGCTGATCCCCGTGAGCCTACCTCCAGCGTCTGTCACGATGGCAATGAGCCAGATGAACCACCTCAGCACCATCGCCAACATGGCAGCAGCAGCACAAGTGCAGAGCCCTCCATCCAGAGTGGAGACATCTGTTATTAAGGTAACTATAGAACAAACCAAGCTGAACCAAACCAAACCAAACCAAAAGGCACCGAATCATAGCCCGCTCCCAGCCACCATAAATATTGCAAAGGTGTAAAGGTGTCAAATGTTCCAAGGTAAGTCATAAAGTCAGTAAATGCAAGAAAACTGTGGTGACTCTGAGAGCAGAACAGGTTATCAGTAGGCCACTGTTACCTTCTCAGTTTCCCTCCATCTCTCTAAATCAGTACTAAAGCAGCACTCAAATTGAAGCATTTTCATACACAGCTTTGCAATTTCTTGTATTTCATAGTCTGTAATCTAGTGTTCTTTGAGATATCATGGAAAAAATTACTCTTAAATTGGAAGGGATTGTTCTCCCAACTTTACAATCTAAGTATTTGAACTGAAATGCTTTAAGTTTCCTGAAGAAGGCTGAAAGATTTGATACTTTACCTGTGCAGAAACTAAATTTGCCAAGTTTCAGAACAAATAAGAAAATAAGTAGCACAGAACAGTCCCAGAAATCTCCAGGCCAGAACTCTGTAGTATTATAGGGACATCTCAAAAATATCTGATATCTGAACTTGTCTACCTGTTTTAGGTTTTGTTTGTGGTCTTTAATTAAATTCATCTGGTTCTAGAGGCATTACCAGAGGTATGGAGTCTTTTCTTCCTCTGACTGGAGGTGATCTGTTACCATTTTAAAGGCATTTCATTTTAAAAGACACTTCCCTGTTACCATTAGATAATTATGACTTGATCTTTATTCAGACATCTACATTTTGTCTCTTATCTTTCTTTAGTTATAATGAGAAAGTACACAAACTTTTGTTCTTTCATCTGATGTATCTTAGAAATAGACAATGCAAAAGCAATTTTATGTGGTTCTTCAGGGCTATGTTGGAAATCTGTCCATTCTTGCCATTCCTTTGACAAAAATTAGGTAAACTTAGAATCTCTTGGACCTTCAAATCAGGAGTTAAAAAAGGTTTGAAGTTCATGATGATTTAAGTACAGTGAAGAGGTCTGATTTTATTAAGATATTCAACATACTGGTACACCTTTCTTTAACCTAGCAAGCACAAAACTGCAAAGAACTGTTCAGTTAAAAGTCAATGAATCTTTGTTTTTATTGACCTAGAAAAATGTGATTTGATGGCCTAATTTAGTCACCTACACTTCCAAATGTAGGGTCTTCTTTGGAGGCCTTCAGTGGCATCCCTTTCTCACCTTTGTTGACATGCGGAGTTAAGGTACTGGTTTGAGAAAAATTGTTTATACAATGTCAACAAGACTAGATCCCACCCTAGTTTCCATCTTGCCCATAACTTGGGGGTATAAGCACTCTACTGCTAACTAACTGATTACATCGTGATTTTTGCACCTTTATTTTTCTTAATTTGTATTTTCTTGATTGGTATTTAGTAAGAGTTACATGATACTAATGTTCCCTGGAACACGTTGTGCTTTATTTAATTCTGAATTTATTTTCTTAATTGAAACAGTAGTCACTGGTACTACAGGGGTATGTAAAAAATGAAGATTGAGATGGAGCACATGCAAAATAACACCTGACATATGAATTACTGTGCCAACAAAACTTTGTTTGACTATTTTCATGCTATTTTCTCTCCTTTCATTTTCTATGAGCTGTTTGATTTCATATGTAAGAGCATAAAGTTTGACCTTCATGAGCCTTGGTATCTGTTTCTAAACCTTAACAAGCTGACTACTAGCTTGTAAAGCTGATTTACAAGTTAGCTGTAGCTATTAACACTGCCTAAGTTACCATGGCCTACTTTTAAATATGTCTGTGGGAGTATATTCCAGTGTGACCTCTATCTTTGTCTGCAGTTACCATAGTCAGGTATGTTTGGGTACAGCATATCTCATGGGCCATGTAAAATGGTTTCCTTTTGTGGAAAGCAGGTCCTGCTCTGTTGACAGATTTAAGCCCATTATGGGAACATTGCTGGACCCAGGAAGCACTGAATTAAGAAGTACTTTTGGCTCAAGTGATCTAAACCTATCTAGTAGGTTAAAACTATTGGACTCTGAAAGGGACATACTGTCATCATATAGCTGTGTGTATTATTATAATTGTGGGCAGTCCCATAACAGAAAATTTTCATTATCCTGGGGGTCCTTTAGTTCATTTTTGTAACTCATCTATTTTCTTTAGCAGAGATAAATTCCATATAATCTAGGTGAAGACCTTGAAAGTACCTAGCAATTTAGGCCCTCTGGAACATTCTATCAGCATGTTGTAAATGGAAAATCATAATTTCTTTCCAAAAGGTTGCTTATTTAAGCATTTGTTTGTATTAATAATCTACAGTATGTATCAATGTCATTTTTGAAAATTCAGCTCTCATATTCACACTAATTAAATATTCATTGTAGCTGCCAACTTTTGCATAACTCCTGGCATAACATCCTGTGCAAGTTACTTGACAAACCAGGTTTCATGTTCCCATCTGGTTTGCACATAACTGTAATATAAAAATATGTGGATTTCAATGAAATGGTTTTAAATTAACCTACGTTCTCTACAGAAAAGTGTGCACATTTCTTTTGAAGTTTGCACTAATAAGTTAAGGATTTTGGGTCTTTTATGTAGAACATGAACCCAAGTGTAGAACCTTTTATGTAGAACCCAAGTGCTGCTGTGAGTTCTTTAGTCAAGGCCTGTGACATATTGCTGACAATTCATTTCTACTACAGGTGAGTGCATACACACAAGTTTGAATCTGACACTCAAAACTCACTTCTGAATGTAAGATCTGGCTGCACGTAGTTATTTCAACAGTACTATAAGAGCTAAGGAACTTACTGTTTCCTACTCATTCCTGCAGCCCCATTGTGGTACAACATATGTCTAGATTTGTCCTCTGTTATTATCTATTGCAGATGGATATGGTCATGTGGATAGAAGTAGCACAGCCAAGTGATTATGTTCCTGTTTTTTAATACTGAACAATATTGAAACATAAACCCTAGAAACTTAAAAGCATGAGGTCATTATTAGGGAATTTTCTTCCCATGAGGATGGACATAATGTCACTGTCAATTTACCTGTTCTTCTCTAGGCATAGTCAGAGGCTGTGATTTTAATGTCCATTGAATTATATGCTCTTAGTAGTTGAGCAGGAAACTGTAAGCAGCATACTTCTTGAACCTTGTGCTGGCTATGTAATGTTTATGAATAATAACTTATGCTACAATCAAAATAAATATCTTCAAGAATAAATGTAAGTGAGAAGGTCAAACCTCCTTTTTCTTTATTTTTACAGGAATGGATAAATAGTGCAGTTGCTCTCTTTCATGAAACTGTTTGTTATTAGAATTATAGCTTCCAGTTTTTTACTGCTATTATTTTCAGACATCTTGGGTTTGTTTTCATTATGGTTTGACTCATTTTTTAACCCTGATTTTACTAAAATATTTTCTTCTTCATATCAATGCTTCCACAAATTGAAAAGTTTTTGAATCATTCATCTCAGAGTTTGTAGTTGTAACTTGAAATGGCAGCATAGATTTGAAGTTAGAGTACATATGTTTGCCAGTATAAACTCTGCTTGAAAGTTAGAAGGCCTGTAAGAAATTTCGCCTCTGAAAAGTAAATCATTAGTAATCATATCTAATTAAGTAACAAAGAACAAAATTAAGTATTAGAGAATCAGAGTCTTCAGATTATGAACAACCAGGTTCATTGGATAGAAGATTTGCCTTTGTGAACAGTGCCACAGTAGATGACTTGCTGACCTTTCCTTCCAATTCACTGACTTCACAGCTAGTGTTGTTATCTTTAAACTCACAAAGCTTCAAATGCCTTTCTATTACTGGGCAATATTTCATTTCTTCATGATAAGATGTTGGAATAAAGCTGAGATCATGTACTAACTAAACATTTTATCCTGCTATATTCAGGAGATGAGACAAAGACGAAATTACAAGGGAAGCCTTACAAAGCAACACCTTAGATTTGGCAGTGAACTCTGAGCCCTAAAATCTTCAGAATTATATTTCAGAAGAGTGTTGTGCCCTTTCGAACATGAGACGAACATTAGATGTCTTTTTGTAATGGAATGTTTAGATATATGAGTTGGATGAATAAGAGGAGAGCAACAACAAGCAGGGACAGCAGATTGTGACAACAATGAATTGCAGTGAGTGTGACAGCTGTGACCTGGGGATGCTTTAGACATGAAGTGGCTTTCATCACCTGCCCATGGTTTCAAAGGCTCAGCTTGTTAGCAGTTTCACTACATCAATTTTTTTTTTTTTTTTCACTCAGCAGAAAGATATATGAAAATATAAAAAATATACCTTATATTAGTAGCAACTTGAAATTACATTGTGAAAGTTAGAACAGAGCAGCAGCATGCCAGAATCAAAAATTGCAGTTTATCCATATGTGACTAATACTTATAGAAAGAATTAAGTATAAAACAGAAACCAATACCTCCAGCTGAAAAAGTGGAGACAGAAGTGACACAGTAGTTTTCCAATGAATAATGAATATATCAGGCTAATCTTTGCTAATTCCCTTGCGTATATCACAGCACTGATTGTGTTGCACTATTTTATACCTTGTTTTTATCTGTCTATATATAGATAGATATATTCCTGTGATCCAATAACAGAAATTTACTGTTAACTCATTTAATAAAGGTAGCTGCTGACAGATTTTATTTTTTTGAATAACTGTATTTATAGGACTATTATGACATGAAATTTTATTTTAGCATTCACTCACTTTTTCATTTTTCATTGGAAATATGTGTGTTGCTGCTGATGTAATTTAATGTTCCTATCTTTTTTTTTGCCTGTAATAGATGAACTCAGTTGGTCAGAGCCTGGTGCTAATAACACCGAGGTCATGGGTTCAATCCCCATATGGTCCATTCACTCACGACCTGGACTTGATGGTCCTTCTGGGTCCCCTCCAACACAGACTTGTGTGTTTCTGTGATTGTTTCCAAAAAAGTCCAAATAGTAGCCCAAGAGAAGTACATCACTGCCATACAGAAATGGTTGAACAGAGTACATTTTAATGTCTCATGTTGGATTGGTGGTGAGCAAGTCCAGAGAACATACTGAAAGGAAACAGGCTCTAAGAGATAAAAGGGCAAGTTCACTTCACTGATCTGAATCTTGAATCCAGTGTTGAAGGCAAAAGTTTTCTATGGACACTCCCATGCCTTACAGGAAAAGCATTTATGCAGACAGTGGCAGCATTCCTGTGAAGCTGGGTATGCTATAAGCCTTTCACAGACAGGGAATGAGAACAAAATTGATTGTATTCCAAATTGGCAGAAACACCCTTTTTGTATGCCGAACCTGAAAAATACCTGACTATTCAGATAACCTACTATTTTTAGAGACATTAGTGCATTGTGCATTCAAAATAGAAATTTTGACATTAATTTAAAGTGCTTTTCTTGAATGTGTAAAAGTACAAGAAGTGCAAAACTACTTTAATTTTCTCTTTATCTGATGCATGAAGTATGATGAAGTTTTCTTCTTTATGGAAGAAGAAATTTGATTTAGACCATTTAAATAATAAAATGTAATTGGTCTACAATAAATATTTTAGAATAAAACTAGGACTATCTGCTCCTAAAACAACTGCTTTTACATGTTAAGAAACCAGACGTGAAAATTGGAATATGTCTATAAATTTTTAAGTGTAATGTAAATCAAATAACACTTAATTTTATCATGACTGCAGAGAATATGATATCTAATTTGTAG
Organism: Certhia americana; assembly: GCA_018697195.1. Lineage (NCBI taxonomy): Eukaryota > Metazoa > Chordata > Aves > Passeriformes > Certhiidae > Certhia > Certhia americana. Next base: position 65,234,814 of record CM031857.1, on the reverse strand, counting down.
GAACTTGAACATAACAGGGAAAATCTCCACATCTCCACATTGGAATAACTTGTATATATGCACACTTTTTTTTTTTTTTTTTTGTTAATTGAGAATGTGTAGATCTTAGGTCAAAGTATAGTTGACCTTCTTTATTATGGCTTAACCATCTTTATATTAGAGGACACTGTGTTCCACCTCATTAACTAGTTCTATCTATATGATTAATATTATTTGGTTTAGCTTTTAATACAGTTTTTATATAATGACCTTAGAGGACACTAACTAAATATGGTAGGCTGTAACTTGGAATCATGTGGGGTTTTTAAATAATATGGGATCCTATTATTTCTTTTATCATGCATGTTTCTGAAGAGCAGTTTGAAGCTAATAGCAGCCATATGCTCATGAATTAACTTGTGGCATGTAAAATAGGTATCTATACATGACACAGAGAAGGTAGTACAAGCTTTATGTTTGGAAATTTGCGTGTTCACATGTGTAACAGGGAACTATGTAAGTAGTGTGAGACTAATGATGCAAAATGGCCATGGGGCCAGGTATGAGGGATGTGATTAATTTCACTGACTTCTAGGGCATAATACATTGGATCTATTTGAGGTAGTTACTTTAGAGTGAGGTGAGTTGCTCCTTGGAAACATAAATGTATGGGTGACAAATGAGCCTAGGGTGACTAGTTGTGATGCAGACATTTCTAGTATAGACAGTGACATCTAGTCAGATGAATTCCTGGTGTTTGGCTGGATGTGCGATTTGGATTTACTTTGAGGGGTGAATTCCTAGTGATGCTTCTTAAGCTTACTTTTCAATTAAGGCTATATTTTCAGAAGAGGAGGAAAAACCCTTAAAAAAATCAGAAAGTGTGTCCATCTTGCCAATAAGGAGTTACTAATTTGATTTGAACAGTGTTTCTTGCATGTCTATATTTGCATGTTTTTTGTATACCTTAGAAGGATATTTTATTTGTTAGAATAAGTACTCACTGGGAAAGTAGAACCAAGCTCTCCCTCTTCTATTGATAGGCATCAACTTTGTTTCTTTGCTTGCTTGTTTTTAATCTCTGTAATGGCCGAATCCATTGACACCCACTTCCTGACTAGGTCACTATACTTTATGTATTGCTCATGATTTCAAAGCATTAGGTCTCTTGTTGTGGAAGTACTGTTAAAGGATTACTTGGAAGTCTCCTGTTCGGCTTTTTATCAGTTAACTCCAGCTGTAATAATACATGTAGAAAACAGGACACTAAAAACCAAGCCAATTCAGTCTTATTGTCATTTTATCTCTTTCTTCATTTTATGCTTTCAGTTGTCAGTATTCTTGTGATGGGAGCAGCAAAGTAGGTACAATGAAAAATTGCAGAAGTAAAAAGTATAATGGAAATCAAATTAAATTCAATTGGTCCAAAAGATAAAAAAGTTCAAGGTATTCTCAGTGAGAGAACACATCTTATGTAAATATCACGGATTCTTTTCTTCATAAGAAAGATGTCTAAGATTTAAAATAATAGCGCAGTTAATGACAATACAAAACGTTCAAACTCCTGAATTTTGATTGGGACTGGAAGTGGATCTGTAGGAACAAGGTGAGAAAGATGTCATGTGCATTAATGTAAAGTTAGCAAGCTCTTTAACAAGCCAATGATAGTATGCAGATAAGGAAATAGAAATAAAATTTATAGCATTCAGTCAGTTTGATAACATACATATAGAAGTGACTGAGGAAGTTAAAAAATAGCTATTAGTTCAGTTAATTTTGCAATTCCTGAGTCTAAATGTTCATTTAGAATGTCATAGTGTCTTTCACTAAAGCAGAATGAAAAGGTAAAACAGTACAAATAAAATATTCTGTTTGCAGAAAATAAAAAAACAGTGTAAGAACTCGGTTACTTAACTGAGTTCTTATACTTATTCAGCTAAAGCAACGTCAAATTAAATGTGACATTTTACAAGAAAGTTATTCCTGGAATACATCTCACACGAGTTCAAAATAAGTCAGTAAGGAGCTGAAGAAAGAAATCTGTGTTTTGATCACTTTTAACAGCGATTTTTATAATTCTACCACCAAGAAGGCTTGGGAGACAGGTGTCTTCCCACAAAGGTTGGAAATAATATAATCTACTCCTGTTAAACCCGCCCTATAAAGGTGACGGTAGCGAAAGTTCTTGTTAATAGATTCCTTGGGGCAGATTAGAGTGAAATGATGCTGAATGATCTGTTTGCAAATATACACTTGTAGGCTTTATTTTAGAACAACTTGGTTGCAACAGGGAGTACATATGTAGCCATTTTGGTTATTGGTATCTGTAGTAATATAGCAATATAAAGCATAACAGTAACACTTAAAAAAAAAAAAAGGTGGAAAGGAATAGAAAGCTATCACCACCCATGGACCTCACAAGACTTAACTGTTGCAATTCAATATCTGTTGGCTAAAGCGATTTTGGTTGTCTTGATCTGTCAGCAATAGGAAATGCCCACAAAACACCAAAGTTCCACAGTTACATATGCTCAGGTTCAGGTGGGAACGCCCAGATTCCTCTCCTGAGGTGGGGAGTTTCACACTGAATAGTAGAAGTCTGGGGATCACAGAGCACTTCAGGAGTCTTTCATGATCCATGACACCTCCCAGGATGCCACAGCTGTCTCTCCTGTCAGCACAGTGGAGTCAATTATGACCCATCACAAGGGGTAAATATCTTCAGACTATGTGTGAATGTCCCAGTAATTTCCAAGAGGGAAGTTTTCATGCCTGAGCCATTATGAAAAGGGCATAGACATGATAAAAAGCACTAGCCCACCAGCAAATAGGCAAGATCTGCATCTTATCAGCCTCCTCCCTTATCTTCAACATCCAGCTGTAGCCTCCAGTGTTGAGTGTGTGCCATCTGCACCTGGGGGTCAAGTGGGCCATTGTTTGAGTCATTAACCAGTCCAGTCTCTCACACTCCTGATTAAAAGATGATGCTGATGACAATAATAATAATAATAATAATAATAATAATAATAATAATAATAATAATAATAATAATAATAATAATA
>CM031857.1:65218971-65231763 GCA_018697195.1 Certhia americana | reverse complement strand
TAATAATAATAATAATAATAATAATAATAATAATAATAATAATAATATGTAAAATACAATGACTGTATGAAACAGTTCATGTCATTTGTACTTTTCCTAGCATGAAGTTAGGCTGTCCAGGGACACTGTGGATACCCTATACCTGGCAGTTTTCAAGGCCAGGCTGAATGGGGCTCTGAACAACCTGCAGTAGAGGCAGTGCCCCTGCCTGTAGCAGATGGGTTGAAACTAGATGGCCTTTAAAATGTCTCTTCCAACCTAAACAATTCTGTAAGTTACCTAAACTATGAAAAGTATGACCTTGAAAACAAATTGCTTTATCCTCTGCACTTCAATGACTTAAAGCACAAACATCCTTGAAAGAGTTTGTTCAATACTGAAGAGGATCAAGACAACTGAATATTTAAAAAAATTATATACCTCTAGAGCAAGACTTAATTGCATGTCTAGAGCTCATTCCATGACTAAAATTAAAGGATGACTAAACCCAAGAGATGAGTCTTATGGCAAAGTAAACTAGAACACAGTTTTTAAAAAGCTGAGATGAAATACCTGTTGGAGAGAAATAGGCAGGAGGTGAAGGCTGTGCATGCAAGTCTGGTTTGGTTATTGGAAGAGCATGCATTCAAACTTTGTCAGATATGGTCAAGAATTTTGTTACTAAGGAGCAAGAATGTCAAAGAATAAAGAATATTTGTGGGAAAACTGAGGTAGTGACAACCTAGAAGATACCACTTACTTTTCTGTCCTCTCAGGAGCAGAAGGATTATTCATACATATATTACCTGAAATGTCTTCAATAGTGATACAACAGTTAAACTTAATCAGCTTTGTGTTTTGATATATTTTGAGGAAGGGTTTTGGTAATGATATAGGACATGATATAGGGAAGAAAGTATTTCTCATCTTCTGAAAACCATTACTGATGTATTAAGATAATTATTTTTATTAAAAAGTCACTTAAAAGTAACTTTCAGAATAATATTTTACAGTACTTGGCAATTTGAGAAATTTAGAAAGTTGATTTATACTTAAAGACGCTCCTATTTTACTTGAGGAGACCAAGACAGTGTGATTTTGTGAATGATATGTAATATCATGGAAAAAAACTGGAGTGATTTCAATTCTAGACATAACCTCAATCTCATGTGCTAAAATCTCTGATATTGAAATCTTTTACTTGCTTTTTACAGCATAAAATAAAATACCCAGTGTCACAAGAAGTCTCTTATTTATGAAAGGGACTTGGTATTGAGTGTGTGTAACTTGTCAGTGGAGTAAGCATACAAGAAAAGGTGTTAGAGTTCCCTAGAATGAAATTTTTTTGTGGTAAGAACATTTTTGGAGAAGGCAAATGTCAGATTCTTAAATGCTTAGAATTCATGATTTGGGTCAAATCATAGAGTACCAAGATAAGGAATGCTTCAAATTTGGCCCCTAAGAGTTTGTTGCCCACTGCTTAGTAAGCCTCTGGTTCTGATACCTAACTGAGAGTCTTAACAATCCTGAAATGTTGGCCAACCATATGCTAAATTGCTGCATATTACCTAAATTGGTCACACTACTTTTTACCTCTGAGTATCTGTAGAAAAAATAGGGAAGCAAAAAAATGGAGGAAAAAAAAAAGCAAGAGAGGTTTATACACCTGATTTTCCAGAAATACCTGCCTCTGGGAGTAAATTTTAGGAAAAATATTGGGCAGTGGACAGAATCCTAGGTGATTTCTGTTGCCAGGATTATAAATCAGTAAATTCTACTTCTTTGCTGTTTCATGTAGAGTAATAACTTGTATGAAAGTGGCATGCTGTGACAAAATAGCTCTTATCTGCATTATTTAATAAACACAATTTTAACATTTCCTTTTTTGAAAAATTTTAAATGGATTCTAAAGTTAAGTTAATATTTTGCCACAAACCAAATTAATCTTTTCTACACAAAATCTCTGTTAAGGAAGACATATTGACATTCCAGTATCATTAGTTTATTTCTATGACTTTTTTAGAGCTACAGAGCAACTCAATTTATTATTAGTATCATTGCCATTTATTATTGCAGTGAATTTGTTGAACACAAAAAATTGCTATAGACTAGATTGCTGATTGTGGAATTATGAAGCAAGGATATAAAATAATAGATAAGGTGCTAAATTGGTTTATTTTGCATTTCTGTATAGTTCAATCCTGTGTTTTATTGGAATTAAAGTGTATTTTACAAATTAATTGATAAAGCCAAGATATATAGTTTTCTCATGGATTTTGTCTATGTCATATTATATGAGAATAAAACTCATTATCTGTTTTGTTTGTACAGTAATTATATTTCGTTGTCCTGTGCATTCGTTTTGCTCGCTCCATCTCATAATACGTGCTGTAAAAGCACACATAAATAAATAGGATAAACAAATTAAGCTGTTTAAATAAATTAATTTACTCTGCAGCTCTGTATTCAAATCTTATGTGCTCACTGGATTTCATTTTAATGAAACCCTTCTAAGAACAATACATTGTATGCCAAACAGTGAAATTATATTTTAAATGAATGATTAAATATACCGTGTTCTAATTTATATCAAATCTGTACACTGTGCATGCTTAAATCCTCCTAAATCTAAAGAAATAAATCTTCTACATTCTGAAAACATCTGCATTATAATCCTCCTCTTGAATACCGAGTTCATGGACATATAAACACAATCAAAGTCATAATAAGCCTAGAGCTATGATGCAGTTAAGCTATCCTCATCAATGTTTTTGACTTAAAAACCTAAGACTATTAAGTGGAATCCACTTAAATGTCTTGAAACATTGCTCTAAGAAATCTTCTCCCACTCTGTCAATATGCCCATTGAATCCCTTTGCAATCAGAATCTCAAGTTCAGCAGATATTTTTTATGAAACTTACCTGGAACAAATCTATTGATTACTGTAGTAGAGGATGTTGCAAAATTTCTGGGGAATGCATTCAGAGAAATAAGTATTTATCTACTGATTAGATATTTATCTAGTTCATCAGAAAATAATGGCTGCTCCAAAAGAACTTTGCTATGTGAGGAATGTACATTTTCAAGAAAATGCATTTGCAATAGCAAGTTTTCCTTTGTGTTATTAAACATGTACTAATTGTGTTATTTCATTACCAAAAGCTTTTAGGGAATTGAATGTGTGCAGTTGGTGGTCTGGGCTCATTGTTGTTTTCATTGAAAGTCAGGTTTTCAGTTCTCAAAAGGAGAAAAACAAGCAAACAAGTATTAGTGTAACATCTTCATTCCTTCCCATAGATTTCCCCTATAAGATTTATTTATTTTTATCACTGTTTTTCCAAAACAGCCTCACTCTCACATACTTTAGCAATGAGTCTTGAGAACTTTTAGCAGTAAAAAGGAATCTGCAGGGAAAGACAGTGAATTTTCTAGGAAGAACTATTCTGTACTCATCTCCCTTTGATTATTGCTTCTGTCAAACGTCTAGGTAAATATCAGATAGATCTATCTGCTACATACTAACAATTCTCACATAGCAGATGTGCAATTCAAACCATCACAGTCCTTATGTTCTGGTTTTCAAAACCAAGGAATGTCTTGAAATGCATCATAGCTCCTCTTGGTACCCTGCTAGGCCATAGAAAAACATGAATGGTGGTCTTCCCATTTTGGAGTGATATGGCCACATTCATCCAAAAAGTGTGATTCATTCCAAGTTTGTGTTCCAGGGTAAAAAATAGGCGTTTGGACTTGTGTTAGTCATGTTACTGGTATAGGTACCATAAGGAGGTTATGTTTTCTTTATGATCCATAACAGTTCCATAAGATCCCATTGCTCAAGAAGCCTCTTGGAAATTAGAATGTGGAGTAAAAGTCAACATGAGATAAAACAACAGTACCTGGCCTTTATTTATTTACAGAAATACATAATTCCTCATCCCATAAGGCAAACATATGTAAGCCAAAATGTATACTTTCAATTCAACTGCATTATGATGATAAGAGTAAAGAAATAAAAAAATAAAAAACAAGCAAACAAGGAAAAATCCCCAAGAAACAACAAAAGGGGAAACAACAAAAAAACGAAGCAAAACAAAAAGAAAATCCAAAACAACACAAAAGTAGAACCAACTTTTTTTAAGTAGTCCAAAAGGCAGCTCACATTGCGTGCTGAAATGTAAGGTCTAGTGTCCTAAAGTTTCCAAGTTTCCTTTGAGGATGCTCTGCAAATCCTGGAAACCTCAACAGGGGAGTAAATAGGTTGTAATTTAGAAGGGAGGTTCAGTTTAGGCAAGCGATGTTTGGAAACAGAGGCTTGTTTTAACGGTGCCATTTTCTCACACTGACTTTTTGTGTGGTCTAGGAACGTGTTCCTGACAGCCCTTCTCCTGCTCCTTCTCTTGAAGAGGGCCGAAGACCTGGCAGCCATCCGTCCTCTCATCGAAGCAGCAGCGTGTCCAGCTCTCCTGCACGGACCGAGAGCTCTTCAGACAGAATCCGTAGGTCCCATTCTTCTCCTCCTCTCCACTTTAAATTTGATCAGGTTCAGCTTGTTTTCCTAATCAAAACGCCCTCACCTTAAATAGATCTCATATGTATCATGTTCAGAAGTTCAGCTGCAATAACTATCTCCCAACATTATGTTCCCCAGTTTACAGTATCATAATATCTGATGTTACATTAACAGGTACTGATATAAACTGCCATCATGTCATATTAAACATAAAGATATGAGCAATGAAATACAGAATTGCAGGCGGGAAGCAATTTGCTAGATTAGTTTTAGAACTGAACATATAGTGCAAACATTTTTAAAAGAAATTGAATTTTATTTAATCTGGTTACTCTGTTTTGATTTCTAAATTGAATCTGACTTCATAAGCAATATTTTACATGATAGAATTGCTTGGTAAAGAGAGGAATTGGGTTAAATAAATTAAAAATGTGCATACTTTAAACATTTTTTAAATATAAAATTTTGTAATGGTGAGAAATGTGATAGAAAGAATATTATCACCTCATAGCTCACAGGGGACAGACTGAAATTAAACTGTGGTGTCCCAGAGTAATGCCATTTTTATCAAAGTTCCATATACAGGATGTAAATTACATGGCAAAGACTCTGAATTCTGTGATATTCCAGTGCAGCAATGGAAATTAAGGTTTTAAATGCATACTATTTTATGGCTATGTACTTAAATTCATTTTACACTTGTTCACTCCCTTTAATACTGCTCTGTTGCAGGTTTTTGTGTGTTTAAATCATCTTCCCACAGTGGAATTTGTCAGTAGGTGAAACTGGAGGGTTTGGCACACACATAGAATGCTGTGAAATAGCTGTATGAAATAGGTGGCCGTATTGATTAGATGCAACACGTGTCCTTTAGGCTGCTTCTTTTCAGGCTCTCCATAGACTCAGGAAGCTGACTCTTCATTGACCTTCAGATGAGAGATCTTTCATTAGTATGTGATGAAAAATGACTTACCAAAGAAAAGAAATGAGGCCTGACTATGACAAGCTGAAAATTCTGTTTTCTTATCACTTGGACAATTCAGAGAGCAGATTAAATTGGCATCCCATATACTGTGACCTATCTATTTCCCCAGGCTTGACCCACAAGCCTTTCATTATATTTTCTTTCCATTGTCCAGTTGAGGAGGGTGAGTGATGGAGTGGCTTTGGTGAGCACATGGTGTCCAATCAGGATCAACCCACTGCAGACTTCATAAGTGAAGATCTGAAAAAAACTCTCACAAATGTGGATTTAAATGTTTTTCTTAATTGCTTGAATAGTATACTTGTTTACAACTAATGAAGACCTTTTCCATTGTTTTCTTAAAAAAAAAAAAAAAGAAAACAACAATTAAACAACGCAAACCCCAGAAATCTAAGTTGACAGATATTTATTGGTTTTGCTAAGGAATGCCTTTTTTTTTAATAAAAAAGAAAGTTGTGCTGTCCAGATTACTCTATAATTTACACAGAGGAGTAGGACCTTTGCACATTTTTTATTTCCATATGAACATAGCAGAGTTCTTTAAGGAGTGGATCACTTCAGTAACTTATTTATTTATAATATTCTTTTCCATTCTATCTGATTTGTTAACCTGATTCTTAAGTACATCTTTTGTGGTGACAGCCAGAATAAGATGACTACTACAGGAATATGGGTTAGATATTATATGAAAAAATTTTTTAAAATGTCATAAAACAGTTGAAATTGCAATTTTTTTCATGAAATAGAAATATAAACTACCTAATATAAGTTTCTGATGTGTGTTTGAGACTCATGAAGGTCTCTCAGAACTGTTGGAAAGAGCTTTTCCACCTGTTTGATGAGCAAATAAGCAATTCTACTGTTGTACAGAATATATGGAAAAAACAGTGTGTATCACCTGAAAGGCCACAATGCTTCATTTAAGGAAGTTATTAGGGCCTGCATTTTGGGAATACTAGAAGAGTATTGGTACTCAAGATTTTTTTGTATAATGAACTAAAAATTTTAACAATTCCTGTTAAGTAAGCAAGAGCATATTTGCAAATCTCCAACATTATCCAAAGATACTGAAGTTTCTTTTTAAAATCGATTGTTTTAAACTAGAAGTAATAGGAAGAAACTTTTCTTCTATGTGGATCCTGATAGCACTAATTAAGTAACTTCATGATTGTTAGAATTCTTGTATAATTAAGAGGATAACTATGTAAAATAAGTAAAAAAGAGTATTATTAATATGATGGCTGATTTCTTTCTGCCTGCACTTGTGTCTAGCAGCTGTCCATCAGAACGGGCTATCTATGAACCAAATGCTGATGGGTTTGTCACCTAATGTCCTGCCTGGACCTAAGGAGGGTGATCTGGCTGGTCATGATGTGGGACACGAGACAAAAAGAATACACATTGAGAAAGGTAATATGAATATTATAATTCTACTGCTTCAGTGTAAAACAAGTGTTTTGGTAGCTAAATATTTCTATAATGGTGATATTAATTTTTTTTAATTGAGATCTTTGTTCTGTTGATTTTTTTTTTTTTCAGTTTCAAAAATCAAATTGTAACAGGATGATAATTTTCATTATTCTTCTATTTTGTCATCTCAAAGATTAGTGAATATATATATATATTCAATATAGAAATTTCATAAATATTGCAAAGTAGGATGAATGGAAAACTGTTTCACGTTATGATTGTGACTCTGACCCTTCTGCAACACTGTTTAGGTATTAAGTTTCTGTCTCCGTCCAGTTGACTTTAATGACCTACTTCCCAGAGGGACTGAGCACCGTGAAAATTAGTCCATGTGTGCAAAAATGAAAAAGGCTAATACCAAGCCATTAAATTAGGGAATTGCATAAAATGAGGCTGGTATACATTATATAATGGGATTTAAATTTAATTGAGTATATGACCAAAGTGTTTGATCTAGGTGAATAGTCCACATGCACTTATGCTGATTATGACACCATTTCATCTCTGCTGATATTCAAAATCAAGTTCCTGTTCAGGGCTCTTACAGGGGATTTTGATGGGGTAGTGGAGGAATTTTGAAAGGTGCACTTTATGTTTTATTTGCTAATATATATGAATTTTAAGTCTTATAGGCTGGAAACATTTTTTTTTTTTTTAAAGAGAGGCTTAAAACATGATTCATACTTTGAAAAAAAAATCCTTTACGCTTACCAGAAAAGTAGTTCTTTGAGCACAACAAGAGAAAAAGTAAAAGGTATAATAAGCAGACATTGAAACAGAGCTGGAGAAACTGCTGGAGCTATGAAGATTTCAGAATAAGACATTTTGTGACATATTTTAATAGGTATGATACTTCCTCTGTCTCATATTTAAACACTGAGATATGAAAAAGAATTAAAACCTGGACAATTCGATTCTGGACAGGTGGCGTTTTTAATAAGATTACCAGAAAAATTAGTGGAAACAACATTTCTTTTATATAAACCATTTAGTTTGGTTCATTGCACACACAACCTGTTTTTGCTTACACTATGCCCTCACTCAGCCTCTGCAAATTGTATCCCTGCTGTGAAGTATGATGTGATCAAATACGTTTGTTTTGAATTTCCGTAAATGATTTTATTTCAGCCTTTGAAGTTCTTGTTTAACTGTAATCCAGCTGGTAAGTTCTGCAAAGAGAAGTATATATTAAGAATGGCAACTACTTTTGCATGTCATTCAGTTTTTTTAAAGTTCTTTGTTTGTTTTTTTTTAAATTATGGTATCCCAAATGTATTTTGCCAGTTTTTGCAAGATCTGTTCTCAGTAAAACTGCTGAGAATTCTCTTGCTGCCTCAGTCCTTGCTTAGGTCAAACCTTCTTTTTTCTTTTTTTTTTTTTTTTCCTTTTTTTTTTTTGTTGTGGTTCTTTTTCCACCTGCTCTGTTCCAGCCTACTGAATTAATGGTAAATATTCATGGGCTATCTAGATTGATAGGGGTTACTAAATTAAAAATTGTTTTCTGTCATGACTACATTTATCATGTCTCTCGTATCAATCTTGTAACTTTAGTACTAATCTAATCTGTATTAAAACAAGTGATTTGACTTACAGATATTTGTGGAGATAGTAATTATCTACTTTTGTCACTGTGAGCTTGTAATCAGTTTTTGAAACTGTTTTGCCCCTGCAAATCAGTCAGACTGCGACCATATTTAAAAATGCAAACACATGTGCAGGTGGTGGCACTTTTATGGTTGAAACACCATCACCTTCATCAGCTGAGAAAGAAAGAAAGAAAGAAAGAAAGAAAGAAAGAAAGAAAGAAAGAAAGAAAGAAAGAAAGATCAGAAGTTCTAAATAAGTATCATGAAGCATTTAAAAATTGATGTTTTCTTCTAAGCTTTTTCTGGCAGAAATCTAGTAGCTGCAACTAAAATGTCTTTTAACTGAACCTGGGAAAAGCTAGGAAATCCTGACTAGTAAAGAAGGCCCTTTCTTTTCTCTTCTTCTCTCCTCTTCCATTAAAAAAATGCAAAGATGAAAAATCTCTGAAGTTATCTGAGGTCAGGGGGAATTTATTTACAGTCAACAGATAATTTAAGGGGGAACAAAACGGTAACAGAGGCAACTGATCAACATACCAAATTTTGGATGTCAGAGTGGTGAATAGTTTGTTTGATCTGATCAATGAGCTGGATACCAGACAGAAAATCTAACTTACCTGTTAGAAACATAGTACAAAGGAGCTAATTTACCCAGTCCACACAATATGGTGTAATGCATTTGGAAACAGTTTATTGGCATTGGCAAACTGAATAAGTCTTTCAAAGATCATATGTACTTCTATTCAAAATCCAGCAATAATTAGTATTAATGACACAAATTAGTGTATTTTATTAGAGTGGTTTAAGCTACCAGTAAAGCTCTTGTGCAATTTTGTGTGGGTATTGTTTTGTTTTGTTTTGTTTTGTTTTGTTTTTATTATTTGCCTTTAGACTGTCTTCAAAATCTGTTTTCAGGTTCTGATCGACCTTACCTTCCATTGAGTCAGGTTATTATTATGACACCAACATCAAATGAGGTTCTATGGATCTGTCTGTTAAAACTAGAAAGTTCACATCAGGCTCTGGGTCATTATTTGTTGCAGGAAAACTGGAAGAGTTTCTGTTGTCAATGGCCATATGTAAAACACAGGTGTTAAGAACATTTTCCAGCTGCTTAATCCAAGTGTGCAGCTTGGCTGCATCCTAGCTTCATATTGGGTTAAGACCCAATGTACACATCTGATGTTCCACTCATTCCCTGAGTTCCATAAGAAGGAAACTTGGGTTTGCTAAGGTTATGTTGTGGTCCAGCCAGGATCCTAGTCTGGGCTAGGGAGGACAGCAGGAGATAATGCAGAGCACTTCTGCCTCACAGTTCATACATAACTCAAGATGTCATCCTCTGTATCACGAGAGGTCAATTACCTTAGATTTCCAAAGATTTGTTGCGTATTAGAAGACAGCAGCATTCCAATTTTACTGAAGGCAGGCTGTAGAACTGCAAATGGTCCTGGGAAGAATGAGGTAAGTTCAAGTACACAATGTTAGTTCAAGTGCTTACAGACAAAACCAAGTATCTAATTTTGTAATCTGTAATTATGGACTATTTGATGATGGGCACTTGGTTTTATTAGATCAAATTAAACAAGAAGGGCTTATGTGAAGTATGGGATTCATACTAGAAAAGATCCATTCAGTTTTCTGTTCAGAGAAGGCTCTAAGTCTTTTCAAGTTTCTGTGACACAAAGTGTCTGCACTATATAGTCCTGCAGTTTTGGTGAGGTGTATTTCATCACTTATCCTGCTCAGCTTACATATGACATCCTGCAGACCTCCCAGTCTGAAGCTGTGAGAAGCAGATTTTTGGTGATTATGGAGCCGAATAGCAATTCACTTCTTCAGTAGTGTTATCTGTTAAGCATGGATATAGCATAGGAGGAGGAACCAGTTGAGAGCATAAAGACTAGACTGCTGAATCCTGATCCTCTTTTTGCTCATTGATCTGAAGTGTTTCAAGAAAAGAGAGTTCAGAATAACCAACGGCTTAAAAGTTAAACACACCCTACTTGGAGATGTGGAGCACAATTCCTGAGCAGTATCCTTAATCACTTTTGTGCTTTTTGTAAAAGAGGGAAGTATATTTTAACATCACCCCTTTACCCTTACAACCTGGACTCAGGTTGTATTGGGTCTGCCAGGTGTAATTTATAGCTCATTCCTACTGACAATGTTTGTTTACTTACTAGCTCCAGCCAGCTGCAAATAAATTTTGTTTTGGATGATGCTGGAGGCAGTAGCTGCTTGTAGTACCCCCTAACTAGTACCTGCCTAGCAATACCTACTCTGAACTCTATAAAGGAGTGTAAGACCCACCTCAGTTTAGCCCAAGATTCCCTTATGGGGGACAGCCACTGAAAAGTTAGTTGCTTTAACACCAAATTTAGATGCTTAAGTGTTTTATTGGATATGGCCTTAGGGCATCAGATTAGAATTTTCTGTCTCCATCAATTTGGGTTTTTTTTTTTAGATAGACACCAACAGCAAATGAAGCCTGAATGTCATGCTTACATTTTCAATTGAATATGTTATTTGAGGTGTTATGGGAAGGACACTCTCTTGCTGAAAATATGCATGCTGTTTTCTATGGCAAAATATAAAATATTTACCATGTCCACAAAACAAGTTAAAGTATTTATTTCAGAAGTATTTCAGAAGAGCTTTAAACTATGATATTAATGGAAATTCCACAAGTAATTTTCAGGTAATCAACAATAACTGTTTCTTGACAGCAGCAGTTATGGTGTAACTATCAAATCCACATCTTAAAAAGTCCCTGGTTTTGTCTTTCTTTTTATTTTATGTACCCCTGTTGAGACAAGATCAATCTTAGACCTTTGACTAATATTTTATAAAAGAGAATCATAACATTTCTAATTATCCTCAGTAAAAAATGGAAAATAGTTTAAATATTCCAAAGTTAGAATTGGATTTTCCTGTTAGCATTCATGCGTCAAAAAGGGAACTAATAAGTATGCCCTCCTGTATAGCTAGATATTCATTCTGCATTGTCAGCAGTAAATCCAATTAAAAGGTATGCACAGTGTAAATACAACATGCTTATTCACCCTAACAAATATAGAAACACATATGAATACGGTTCTATAAATATGGAAAACTCAAAGGAAGTTTTAACATCAACAAAATTCTCTTCAACATGAGTTGTTCTCTAGCAAACTCAGCAAGCAAGTGATCCAGAACTTTGCTTAAATTCTGGTTTTGGTCTGTTACGATTTTAGTTATTTTTCTGAGAAAACCCTTTTTTAAGGAAAGTACTTACCAGCTGATGTACAGAGTAATTTTCATTGGCAGTTCTGCTGCCCAGCTGCTTGTGTAAACATATTGTATCTGTTCATTTATGTATGTATACATACACACAGAGGGATGCTTACGCAATATATTTATTTGACTGAATATTGCATTTTAATGTAACAAGAAGAATATTATTATACTTTGATGGGTTTCTACATGCCAATAAATTTACAGTTAACACATTTTAAGTCTACATTCTCA
Source organism: Certhia americana (assembly GCA_018697195.1). Classification (NCBI taxonomy): domain Eukaryota; kingdom Metazoa; phylum Chordata; class Aves; order Passeriformes; family Certhiidae; genus Certhia; species Certhia americana. Next base: position 65,219,719 of record CM031857.1, on the reverse strand, counting down.
ATTCACATCTTATCTATTAAATCTTAATAGATTAGTTTTTAAATCCTTAAGATGCTGAGTTCATGCTTTCTACATCACCTATGACTTCTCAAACCCTTAAAAGATAATAGTCCAATTTTTAACCTATGACAGATAATATAATAAAGATCCTCTAAATTAAAGGTTTGGTAAATCCAGTATCACAGAGATAACCTTTCTACACTTTGGTTGTTGGTGTATCTTTTTACTCAGCTCAAGAGGCTCAGGAATTTTAAAAGTACATTAAAACTGTTATTATTTAATGGATTATGAAGGTGAAAAATAAAATTTGAAGTTTTTCTTTATGGGTTGTTTTTTGCTAAATAGCTGGAAAGCATCTATATTACATAGAAAACATAGAAGTTTTTCTTATTATTGAACAGGATATGAGCAGTGTGTGTATGCAGGAAAGAGTACAGAGGTAGTACAAGCTTCTGAAAGCTTCTTTTCAGTGGAAATAATTGGATAAAATAATTTCTATAGACCCTCACATCAAGTCATCCCCCAATGACATTCCTCTGCTAGGGGCTTTTATTCTGCCGGGGTAGTAGTAGTTTTTGGCACATTTTATGAGAGATTTTCTCTGAAGTTTTCACTTGATGGATAAGTGCACATCACTTCCAAAACATTCCCAGCTAATAAGGCTCCATGCAGCCCAGTTGCACATATGCAAACTGCCTCTTGTATGTTTACAGTGACTCGCATGAGTCTTGGACTTATCTGATTTTCT